>OZ021686.1:10883638-11483638 GCA_963978505.1 Listrodromus nycthemerus | reverse complement strand
TTACACCATGACCTAGGAATTGCAACTATAAAGGAGGAAATCAAAAACAGATTGCCTAAATACAAAAATCGTATTGATAACCACACAAATGAGCTTGCGCTCGAATTAATGAAAAAAACAATATTTTCAAGATTAAATAGAAAAACTCCCTTGGATCTGTGCCGGGACTCAAATTGAAATAATATACTATAGAGTGGCCTAATCACTGGATTGTGACCACAAACGCTATTCCTCTAATGATTATATACATGTATTGCTGAATGTCCAAATGAGACAGATTGCACTATTACTGAGTTAAAAAAAAAAAAAAAAAAAAAAAAAAAAAAAAAATACAACTCATTTCTCATATATAAGTCATTGCTATTTCAACACCAGATTTAATCCCGTCCAACGATACCAAGCCATCGCTATTAACACAAACAAATTACAGTTTTCTTATATTGTTCCAGATTAGCATAAAAGCCAACATTCACCTCTATAAATTCACAAGAGTACACCGCAAAGAATGCCAAATTAAAGAAAAACCAACTTAAATAGAATCACCTTTTACAAGAATCGGGACATTAATGTTGGGATATTCAGGATGAGCAGGAATGGTTTTTTATATTAATCCGTAAACGATATACGCCGATGAAACACGATAAGAAAACAGTTATTTTTTCACAAAAGAAAAACGACGCTTCTGGTCTCGCTCGCGTTTGCCGGAAATCTGCTCTGTCACATCCGTCCACTCAAGCGCTCCTCTCGTCGACCACACAAACTGTCCTTCTCTCCATAGAGCTGCACACGCAGGTGCGGGTGATACGAGTTTGATAAACCCTCATTTTTTTAACGATTAACAATCAACCGCCAATAAAATTGAATATATGAAGAAAACAATGTAACAAAGATAACACATTTACAAAAAATGAAAATATTCAAAAACAAAAATAAAACCCTCCAAACAGTTTTTAATCTACATAAAATTACACCAAACGAAAATCAACAAATGTAAATAAATTTTTAACATTTTTAACACTGTTTTTCGTAGAGAGGGAATTGAACGGCAGCAGCCTCTTTGCACTATTCACATTTGCGAGTCCGAGGCCCTCAGCCGGACACCCGCTCTAGTTAATCTGTCTCGAAATGCGGAAACGTGCGCCCTCCCGAACTAACGCTCTCTTTGCTGCGGCTAATAAAGATCCATTCACACACATCTTTTATCGGATTAAAAATCATTAGAACCGTTAAAGATCTAATAAGGGAGTCATTACAGTGGCCAGCGTGCACAGTATATGAGTGTATGCACTGCGAATACGATGATTCACCGTAGAAGAATATTTGCGACAAAACGTTAGAGAGTAGCTGCTTAAAAAACACATAGTTAATATTATTTAATATGTAGACAGCATATATGTGGAGAGCATTTCAACACTTGCACTAAGCCAAAGATTAAAAAGGTCATCAAGAAATATAGGTCAGTACAACTAATTTATTTATAATTCCTTTGTATGAAAAAGCTCCGTGGCCGGGTGGGTCAGGTGGTCGAGTCGTACCCGAAAGGGTACAGATTCGATATCTACGCCGAGAAAGGTGATACTGAATTTTCGTTGCAGTAAAACTAAAGAATATAGATCTCCATAGAAGCGTACTTCGTAAGGCCGATTGAAGCAAGAAAAGTTGGGGTACCCCAATGGTAAGATGTCGCTACCGTAGCTTGCAAATGTGTATCGTACGTGCTCCTCACGTACAGCATTACATATCGTTACGATCCGGTGACGACTTGGCGGGAGCACTGACTCCGCCCAGTGGTTCATCTTGATCACTCTCATGTGTGTAGATGCGTTGGGATAATGATGCTTTCTTCGTCTTACATCCATAGTAAACACTACCGTCTCCCACCGACTCCCCAGTGGTCTGTTTCGCTAACTCTTACGAGCGTAGATGCACCGGGGTAATGATGCTCTCCTTGTCTTACAACAGCAGCGAACGCTTGGGCCGCTGATGTTCATCGAGTGAGTGCTGTCTTGACACGTGCTATTTAAAGAGCCGGCTATTTTGACGTACAAATAAATCCATCGATGTGTGCTATCCTTTAATCCTAAACATTAACTAACTAATATTATTAACTAAAAAATACCCGCGGCCGCAGTAATGGTAATCCTCACATCCTAACGCTTTTTCTTGCATGTTCTGCATCCACGTTTTTTTCTTTACATTGTTCGGTGAATTATTTCGTGTATTAATTTGTAAGGTATACTAATGTTAAATAATTTATAATTTACAATGCCTGCAAATAACGTGTGTATCTACAGTGCATGTGGAAGCGTGAAAAGTGGGAACCCGGATATCACTCTTTAACGCTGCCCAATCGACGCAGTCACGTAAGTTTACGTTTGTTATCTACGATCTTTTGTTTTTCTGATTTCCATTTCCCCCGGCCGAATTTTTGTCTACAAGTTTAATTTACAATCATAACAATTTTGCTACGTGAAACAAACAGGAGTCATTTTGTTCTTTTTTGTTACAACATCATCTATTTTTCAATAAATAAATATATGATATAAAGAGATAAAATGAAGTTTGCTTTGCCTTGCGTTTCTCTCATGAAGCGGTGGATCAATGAATCGAACGTGACAACTGGCATAAGCCAAGGTATATTTGACAGGTTAGCAACAAAAGTCGAAACAATGACTGATAATGAACGCGAGAGCGTTCTGATGTGGGTCGAAGTAAGCCTGAAAAAACTGCTCGAGTACGATCCTAAGGCCGATCAGGTGGAAGGATTTGAAGATCTCGGAGAGCTTGCTCGGACGAACAAGCTAGCTTCTCACGCTCTCACATTTATGCGTACACAACGTACACAACGAAGATGTAACACCGATCATTTTGAATGTCATAGACAAAGTTCATTCCTTCGGACTCGTTAGAAAAGCTACCTTCTGCGACCAAGGTGCTACCAACCGAACGGCAATAACTTCTCTGGGTGTTACCGTAGAAAAAACCTTTCTTGATCCGCGACTCGCGAAAAATATTTTTCATGTTCGACGTTCACCACCTGTAAAAAGCGTGCGGAATAATTTGGTGGGGAAAAAAGTATTCGTAATCGACGGAGATGAGATTCCGTGGGGCCCTATTTCGCAACTCAGGGACTTGGAGAGAGATCGCGCTTGTAAAGCTGCTCCAAAACTAACCGATAAACATATTAATCCGAACACCTTCGATAAAATGACGGTTAGCCTTGCGACTCAGGTTTTTGGCGCATCTGTCTCTGCCGCCTTAAGTGCGGCTCACCTGACTGGCGAAATACAGCATCCTCATTGTTCGGCGACTGCAAACTTCTGCAAAAGATCGAACGATCTCTTTGATTGTTTGAACAGTCACCGATCTATGGATCCAAATCCATTGAAGCGAGCTCTTTCCTCTTCCTAACCTCAGGTGGAAGAATACTTGCAGTTGAGTTTGATGTGGTTGGAAAAATGGACCGTAAACGGATCAGAATCCACTCTGCCTTGCATTTCGGGTTTCATGATGACAATCAGAAGAGTTCTTCAACTGCGGGATGATTTGCGAAAGACAGGAACGATTTACTTCATAACTTCAAGAGTAAATGAAGATCCTATAGAGAATCTGTTTTCGACTCTGCGGGGTCGCGGTAGGTACGATGCGTGCCCATCAGCAATGACTTTCTGACTTTCTTTGATTATCTAAGAGTGGGCAAAGTCTCATCCTCACGGAGGAATTTAGTAGAGTTAACATCACTATGTATGACGTTTTTACAGAAGTTTTTTCAGCCGAGTCACATAGAGTCAACTTAAATAAATATCTCGAAAGCTGTATTAACAACACTTTGTCGGAGAAGCACCGCAATTATATATATATATATCGTGAACACCGCAATTATATAGTGCGCCTTTTCGTCCGCGTTCACGTTTACAATAAGGTGAAGTGGTATCGCGTGATTTGAGAGATCGTGGCAAAAGTACTCAAACCAGTACATCTCTGAAAGCGAATAAAAGACGCACCGTTTATTGTGCAGGCGCGAAGCCTAACGCGAAGTTAAAGAAAATAAGCCATCAGTAGATCGGTATGGAATAATTAGTCCTTTGATCGTTTGGCATATCAATATATAATTGTAAATTCTTAGATAACTTCAGACTCGAACGTCACGCCTGGTGATCAAAGGAATAGTTGGTAATTTGTATAGTTAAACTTTGCCACGTTCTCACTCGGTCAAAAAAATATTTTGTATTCGTAAAGAGCAAATAAATTATTCCATTAGCATATATGTTAAGAAATAACCGCGTCGGGTATAATATTCTGTAGCTTTACTCGCATGTTTATTAATAGTTTTTAAGTTCCAAATTATTTCCCCATCCTCATACCTTATTCTGTACCCTTCCCAATTCCCGATGGAAGAGACCCACCACCTTCTCGTGGTTTCCATCGAGTAATCATAGTTTACACTTTTCTAGTTTTCTTTCCAAGAATGTGGACACCTCCATTTGCACGTTGGTAATCCAACTGACAATGCTAATATTATTCTCCATCCCGTAAACTAAGATTATCTAAGAGTGGGCATGTTTGTGTGAATAACTAGACTTCGCAGGTCGTCACTGTGTACATTTAGTTATCCACAAAAAATTGAGAATGCGCAATTTCATTTTCGAGTGAGTGCAAACTGCAATATATGAAATACTGCGAGGGTATATGGATAGATAATATGAAGCCGAAAATATATACACCTATCGAATTATCTCCTAGCTCATAGTATATCATGTACAGGCAGGAAGTGTACAGGAATGTACACTTTCATACTGACTCATAACTCATAAAATTACATGTATATGTAGAAATGACTTCTCTACGGTTTACGTTTATTATAAATTTTCAATAACAGACAAACAGTGGCAGTAAATTCATCGAAAGTGGACAAACAATTATCTCCTAGCTCATAGTATATCATGTACAGGCAGGAAGTGTACAGGAATGTACACTTTCATACTGACGCTCACTGAAAATCTCTTTGCAGAGATCCTATATCCGCTTTAAATTCAATTGCAAGAAGTACTGAATAATTATTACGTTTCTTAAATTCAGTCACGCAAAGAGACTGATAACAATGTTCGTCTATACTTAATTAATTTAAAAAAAAAAGAAAAAACTGGGATCGAACGGAGAAGACACAGTTTCCGAAGCTGACAGCCAATTGCCTCCGCCACGCTCATACAGGTCAAGCTTCATTGTATTTATTTTACTGCAACGCCTGCTTAAGATTGCATGCATACTCGCATAGTTGTTGTGTTCCGATGACTACATTTACTTTTTGTTGATATCCGTTAATTATTTCCGCTTTGTTCGATGTAATAAAAAAAATATGAGAGATTGACCGGTGGTCTTTTTATATGATTTTGTAAATTAATATGTAAGCAAATTATATGTATCTTCTTTCGGCTATAACTATGCGGAAGGAATAATAATTACACGGTTGTGTAATAATTGATCGGTACGTGCACTTTAATTAGTTAACATACCTGGCTTCTTTACTTTGTGCGAAAGAAAAAAACAAAAACCAGGAATCGAACCTACGATTTCGCAACACGAAATTCGTGCTGAAAATAGGAGAAAGAAGTTGCCGCCGCACCGCGCTGAATCGCGCCTAGTAGGACGCGCCATACGATTCACATTTGCAAGCTGCGGTAGCGACATCTTATCATTGGGGTGATAGCTCGTCCGAGTACCCCAACTTTTCTTGCTTCAATCAAGCCTTAAGAAGTACGCTTCTATGGAGATCCATATTCTTTGGTAAAACCACCATCATCTTAGCGCTGACTCATATTGATTGATTGACGAGTCGCGCAATACGGCTACCATTACACCCGTTGTTGCAACTGACGTGCCCTTTCTTTCGACCGCACGCCTGATTAGTTCACAGCCACCAGGGAAATGTGCCGCGAGATCGGATGGGGGTGTTAGAAAGTATCAGTTCAGCATTTGGCTGGAACAAGAGAGGCTTCGAAATCGCGAGTGCTTGAATCATCGGGTACCAAGGTTGCCTGCCCCAGTCTGGTACAACTATAATGCCGAGAAATCCGTCTCGTTTGATTTTTTGCAAGGTTCGCGAGATTATAGAAAAAGGTGGGAATCCGTAAAAAAAATATGGTTCCCGAGAGATGATAAATGCATCGATAGCAAACGAGTTCGGGTCTCGGCACCATGACACGTATTTCTCACATTTCGCGTTGCTTCGTGTGGCAAAAAAAGAATCTGACAATTCGTATTCAGTTTCCGACGCGAGTGTGCAAGAGTCTTCGTCTGCTTTAACATTCATTTTTGAGCTCACGTAGGATGCAAAGCCCCAACTATTTGTTGACTCGCACCATTGTCATATTTGTCTCGCGATACGATTTAAATGCCTCAAATGAATACTTTCTATTATATTTATGTACGTATTTGAGATTTTGAGAGATGGACGATGGCAAAATTAGGAGAGGTTCCGGGATGATGGAAAAAATGATGCCGGTAGCCAAATTCTCTATTAACAATGTTTACTCACTAGAAAGATTGCGTTGTCCGATGCGCGACTACAGAGATGGCGAAGACCGATGCGAAAATTATCACGAATGAGGGTGAGAGAAATTGTATTAATTTATTCTCACTTCCGGTGAGACGTTCTTGACACGTGGTGTTTCGCATACATGCACTTTGAGCTGATAAGAGAAAGCGCGACAACCGATAAAAGATTGTATGAAACTATTCACCGTGCGGGAAATTTCCCTATCATCCACGAGAGAATTAGCACGCCGGTCTAACGTTGACCAGATGCTATACCGAAATCGAAATGCAGGCGTGAGACCAAGAGCGGATCGGAGCCTACGTCGCGTAAAGACCAACTCCCCCAAGTCACGAAGGGCCTCAATTATATAAAAACGCGCGCGCATGGACTTCGTCCAACAGTACGAGATGGCAGTTGTATTATCTATTCGTAATAATATCTGACAATTCGATATATTTTCCGCGAAACATTCCAGTCCGAAAAATGCTCCGAGTAATTCCAAGTAATTAATGCGCGAGTGTCGTTTATTTTCGGTCCAATGCCCCCTGAGTTCGCTCGCTCTTGCAAAATACTCCCCAGCCCGTTAAAAATGCGTCGGAAATTATTTCCATGACGAACGTTGAATCTTTTATGTGGTTACGTACGTCTCGAATTACATTCTTCTACCAAGCAAAATCGTTTGTTAAATCATCAGGAAGTCTCATGTAATCCTCATAATTTCACCCGTTTTCAGCTAAAGTCAAGAATTTTTCTCGTTCGAAAGCCTTCGTGTAGGCCGAGGCATAATTGAAACAACTAAATGCCAATTTTCCTAAAATTTCCGCGAAGTCTCTGATTTCAAGGCTTTCTTTTTTCGATTCTGGGAGCTCCACGGTCCATTTTTCTGACACAAATATAAACCCGAGGTATTTTATCCTTTGAGACAAAGCAAGTACATTTTTTTCCTCGGTAACAATGAATCCTGGTTGAAAGGTTTTTAGTCTTTCTAAGACGTTGCGCGAACACTCTTCGCGAAAGTCTTCCAATAGTCAGAAATCGTCTGTGTATAATACCGACAAAAATCCTTGTTGTCTCAAGTGAGTGATAATTGGTTTCATCAATTTCGTGTATACATAAAGAACCGTACAGAGACCGAAAGGGAGGCGCGTCAATTCAAAGAATTTGTCCTCGAATATAAACCTGACGAATTTCCTATCAGCCTCATCGAGTGGGATCAAATAATACGCGTCCGTGAGGTTCATGGTTGCCATGAACGCGCCCGGGATCATTAGTTGAACCACCGTTTTGCGGTACTCTATTTAAAAATGATCGCATTGAATGAATTCATTGAGTCTCTTTGAATGTACGATTTATCTTGTAGATCCGTTTGGCTTCGATCAAGAAAGATATTGGAAACGAATGGATTTTTAACCACAAAACACTGTACTATCGCTCCTTTTGCGAGCTCTTTTCTGCCGGCCACGCCGTTTCGTGGGGAATTTCTTCCCGATGGGACCTATTTTTTAATAGTATTTTGTAACCATCGACCCACGGAAAAATTGTTGAATCAGATGTAAACCTCCGCCATTTATGTTTGAACAAGCGTAGTCGACCAGCCCTAATACCTACGGAATTTAGCAACGACGTCTCGAGTAATTTCAATCCCTCTGCTGGTACGACTTCCTGTAAGGTTGGTTCGATTGCATCCTCTCAGACGAGTGCGCTCTCGGTGGGTCCTGTCCCGTCTGGAGTCGCGGCGTGTATTTTTGCTCGCCCATCGTCTCTGTCTATGGTTTTTGGTTGTACTGACCAAGCAGTGCTGTGAAGTTTTTGCGATTTCTGGTAGCTTGGCCTTTGGGCAGTAGTTTCATGGCTGTAAGCGTTCGTTCCACGGACTTCACGCTCTTCAGTTATTCCTCCAAACACTTACCGCACAGCCACTCATCTACGCCCGTGTTTTGTATCACCTCCTTAAGCAGTTATCGCGATATTTGAGTAGCGTCAGAAAATTCTAAATTTTCGTATATTTACTAAAGACATGATTATACAATTACCCTTAAAACTTGAATATGATTGACCGTCTAGAATCCGAGAAAAATTTAATTAAACATTCGATATTTACCATGTATGGTATACACTCTTTATAGTTTTGCATCGGTTATTAATTTTTTTAAAACAAACTAACTGTCGGATCTTTTAAAAAAACTAACAGTCTATTAATAGATTAGTTTGGATTCTAAAAAAAAAATTTTTTATATTTTTGACCGTCTAGTTATTTATAAAAAATGGTTTGAAGTTCAACAATTTATAAGAAAGTATACATACTAGCGAGTCAGACAGAAAGAACTTGGCAACGCTGTACGCGAGTATAGATATAATTTGCGCGGTAAATTTAAACGGATTTATAAAGATCAATATTTATCAACGGATTCCGTAGAACATATGGAGTAATTTAAGATAGAATATTTCAAGTTTTGATAAATTCAAAAAATTATGTCAGTATAATTTCCTTTATTAAATACCAAGAGAACATAACATCAAATTAGACAGAATTATCAGAAATTGAAGTTCAAAATTTTAATAGTAAATTATTTCAATATTCAATTAATTTTTGATATTACTTTTCATCACATTAATTTTTCTTTGTTAAGGAATACACATACGCGCAAGTAATTCTAATGACTTCTTACAAACAAAGAAAATGAAATATATTACGAAATTTTAAGTCAAATTCCATATGCAGTTATGATAGATAGATTCAATCGTATTTTTGGTAATAAGATAAATAATGTCAATAAAATTTTTATATTAAATATAAATTAAATAAAATATATAATCAACGCAAATATCTTGGAACATCGACATAGAGAAGTTGAATAAAATCAATGAAATAACGAATAATTATGAATGGAATAAATATTGCTTGACTGTCAAATATTGCTCTTAATCCCCTTTTCTTTTGCATAGCCGGATTAACATGAGAAATCTGCCCCGGCGACTTTTTTGGCTCATACTCAGGGGATTGATTTGGTATCGAATTACAATAATTCACACCAAGTTTTAGCTCTTTAACTTTAACAGTTGTTGAAATTTGCAAAAAAACCTTTTTTTTTTCAATTTTATTTTTGTTTTTATAGTAAAATTCGCAATTAATCAATAATTTTTTCTTAATTCTTGGGAATTTAAGGCATGAAAAAAATCATGATTTTTTATGAAAAGCCGATTTTTGGCAGACGATAGAGAGATCAAATCTTTTTTTTTAGCCTTTTTCAAATATGTCACTCCCCAAAATTCGTCAGAAAATGTCTATTATACTCCTCTACACTCAAGAATTTTTTTGAATTTTTTGAAGTGCTGGAACAATATGAAAAAAAATAAAGACTCATTTTCTTTTAATCTTGTGTTTTAAGTAACTTATATTTTTTTTTAAGCTAAAAAAATGTGTCTAAAATATTTTTTTGCCAAAAATTATTTTTGGCAAAATGTAAATAAAGATTGCCATAAAAAAATTCATATATGCATACATATTGTAACGTGGTACGTTACAATTTTCCCCCCGGCCTAGCTCGAGGTCCCGCCACTCACCGAAAGGAAGTAGAGTAAGATAGTTGCAAGAAATTAGCATGTAAGTAGGTTATTTTAGGCTAGAGTTAAATTATGTGAACCCCTCCCGCCCAGTATTTTTCCCTCCACTCCCCTGCCCGTTGGCCCTCACTCAACCGCGAGAAGAGAGAAGAGAGAAGACCCGAAGACCCAAGGACAGCCAGTGCAGACGCCCGAAAAGCCTCGGTACGCGAGCACTTACCGCTGCGTACCGAGCGAAGAAGCCTGGACCCCCCTTCCCGCCGGACCCCTCGCGCAGAGACAACAGCGACGAGCCCTCACCGTACCCCCCCGCAGCCGTCGCCATCTAGTCCACCGTGGCGAGAGAAGAGGTGAGGGGGACGCCTAGAGGAGCCGTACCGCGCGAAGAAAATTCGGCGGGACTTCCGCCCAATTAACCTCAGGATCGTCGTCCCGCCAGGACCACCCACCAATCGTCCAGCCGATAATGGCCCCCCCGAAGACAGTCCCGACGAGCGGTGAAGACACCGAGAAGGACAGCTCGTCACTTCGAGCTACGGCCTGCGTGCGTAACGGTGTGCGTGAGAGAGCGAGAGAGTGAGTGAGACAACGAGCATTGTGCGAGACAGCGGCGAAGCAAATATGAATTACTACGACTCGGCTCCCCCGGATTTTTGGACACCTCATCATTCCCTCCGGAAATACTTCCCTGGGAATATTTTGGCGAGACCCCGGACATCCTGAGCGACTCCGACCGCGCCTTCAGAGAGCAGCCGAGAGGAGTACCACCGAAATGATCGAAATTGTAAACTGTGAGCGTTTGAGTGAGTACCCTTGTATTTCCCCCTTTTTACCCGCTCACCTTTGATTTCACCCTCTGCCCTGTTCCCCCCTGAAATTTGGCCGTACCCTGTTCTAATAGTTTTAAGTATCTTCTAGTTTTAGTTTCGTTCTTTTTTCCTAATTAGTCGGAAATCTTGTCGCGGATAATTAGTGCGCGTGAGTGGCGGTATTTTCCGCGGTATAGTTTACAGCGTGCGGACCCCCCCCCCCCCCCCCGTCCCTCCCAGAGTCCGGTAAAGTCTACCGCGAGTAGTCGAACCCAACGTGCCAAGGTAATATTATAAAGAAGCCCTGGACAGTGATTCCACGGCCTGTAGAAGTCTCATCGGTATCCCTTCCCGTCGCCCCCCCCGCGACCCGTGCCCATCAGCCGAGCTGCCGCAAATGTTTATCAACACTTTCGGCAGTCTCCACAGCCGGCTTCGTGCCCCCCGTCCCACCTCCCTTCCCCCTCGTCACGGTGCTACGCCGAATAAGTAGCTGGCGCCCATTCCATGTTAATCTTTACTTATTTTATTTCACATTCTGTCGTAACTCTGTTCGGCATCATTAGAATTTATTATTAAACGGAATATCCACTGTTTCTAATTTTCTATTATTTCCCCCCTTTCTTTTCTTGTTGCCTGTCCCCCCTTCCTCGCCCCGACTCACCGTAGGTGAGAGAATTATAAACAAAAATAAAAGGAAATCCCGTTACAAAAGAGACGCGAAAAATTAAAAGAAACCCCGTTATAATATATACACTGTCTTATGTAATTAGAAGGGTTATTAATGATTGAAAATACACTCAAAGATGATACTTATAAATATTTTTAAACTATTAAAAATTATTTTAAATCTAATACAACGACAATGAAATTTACAATAGAAAAATAGCTATTTTAGTCCTCATCACTGTCTTCGTTCACAACAACACTAACTTTCTCATTAATAAATACACGGCTCAGTATCTCAGCAGGTCTCACAATTTTCGCCAAATATCAAGCGTACGATATATAATTTTTTTGAAAATTTTTTTGAAAATTTCAACAACCGTTAGAGTTAAAGAGCTAAAAATTGGTGTGATTTATTTTTATTCGACACCGAATCAATCCCCTGAGTATGAGCCAAAAACGTCGCAGGGGCAGATTTCCCATATCAATCCGGCTATGCCCTTTGCGCAAGAATCCGTTTATTCTTGGTTATTCGCGGTTTGCCATTTCTAAGCAAAGTCAAAGTGCTAAGCAGACCTTCCTCTCCTTCTTCATCGAATTTTTTTGTAATAATTCAATAGTTAGACTCTCTTTTGCGAATTTCCGGAGTATACCATCTTTTAGAGTATCTTTTAGTGGTTTTAGTGAGGGTAAGATAGTATTAATCTTTCTTAACTTAATAATGTGGTTAACCGAGTCAGCATAAGTCCTAGCATTTTGAAAAATATCCTCATTAGCAATATAACATGATACAATTGATTTCAAAACGTAGACGTCATAAGATGCTTCATGAAAAGCTCCAGACGACTCTTCTTGTAACAAATCTTTAGCCAGAGTTTCTAATTTAAATTCTCCTTCACCACTCCTTTTGTTGAAATGTTTCTTGAACAACGGTAGACTGTCGCTAAAACCACAAATCATCTTGAAGTCACTTATCATGTTGCAATTTAAAAAAGCTCGTACCAAATGAGAAATATCGAATGAAGCATTGTGCGCAACGAGTAGACAAGGTTCTTTAAGCTTCAACAAAAATTGTTAAAATGCATGCAAAGCTTCTTCTAAACACACTGTTAATACTTGATCGTGCCAAAAGTAAAGTTGTCCATTAATATTTTTTAATCCAGTATGTTTAGAAGCTTTAGAATTTATTTTCTTTGTCGGCGTCATATAAACATGAAATTTTAATTTATCACATTGGGCTGCTATTTGCAAAATTTCATCAGTCTTATAAAAACCTGACGTCTCCAAGTCAAAATAAACCAGTTTAGATTAGTCTGATAAAATTAAATTGAAAAAATCCACGTGGAAAGCTTGATCAATGATTTCTTCAACAGTATATGTTGGTACATTTCGAAAACCACAATGGCTTTGGTATTGGATTCCGTCTGTCAATTCCCTTCGTTCTTCGCACAAATTGCACTAGCATATCTATAATCTGCGGATTCACTGCGACTATAGCAGCAATTTTTCGGCGCTTTATGCGCCATAATGTTAGTAAGACTTTAATTTGCGTGACTAGAAGCCGCAATACAAAACCTTTTAGAATTTCTTGCATACTTTGTAAAAATCTCCTTTAGTGCGTTATATAAGTCAATATTTTTCAGTACAATTGTTTGATGTTTTGAGTTCGGTTCTGATGACACCATGAGCCACAATTTTCATAGTTATTAAACGAACGGTCCGGTATTGAAAGCATTGCAGCTGCAAGCTCACGACTTCTGCCTTTGTTCTGAGCTATGGCGTAGTTAAGGCATTTAAGAATGTGTTCAGGAACATCAGACTTTCTCATCTCGCTGTGATGTAAACGTAGTCCATACACATCATTAATAAAAAGTTTGTGAACATGATTGCTGTCGGAAAATTTGAACATTCTTTCTGTTGTTCCTTTACTCACTGTCGATATTGTGGAGCTGTCTTCATCACCTATCAAGGCGCGAACTTTTAATTCCGACTCCTTTAAAATTGAGCTGTTGTTGGCTAACAAAGCTCCAACGGTAGGCTCCATAGCCTTAGCACTGCCTTGAAAATTTTAACGGCAATCATGATCTTTCTTTGCATGTCCTAAATCACATAACAAACACTTACGGTTGCAAGTTCCATAATCTGAAACTTTCCCACTTAAAAATCCGATAATACAACCATATCCATTTAAACTATCATAACTTCTCCCGTTACCCCGTTTACTCCTACCCATATCGTACGATGCAATAATATTTATAATTTCACCAAGATCTTCGTCAAAACTTATAATAGTTTCCGCAGAAACATTAACTTCATTATCCCATGAGTGGTCTGTTGAATTCAGGTGGGAACGAAGATTTTGATGTAGTGGATAAATCCCCGCAACAACAGCGTGTGGCCTGCAAAATATCAACAAAAAAAATGAGTAAACAGGGAGAATTAAACACAAAAAATTATGCTCCTTGAAATTTATATTTTTATTCGTATTTTGTGAAGAATTGAGTACATAAAGATATTTTTTTTCTGTTCAATTCGAAATTGATCTTTGAAGATTTTAAATAAAACATACCTCATTTTTATTTCATTATTTACACTGAAGTTGTTTAAAGAATTTTTTTTTAATTGCCATCTAAAATAATATACAGGGTGTGTCAGAAGTCGTAGAAGAAACTGTTAGGGTTGATAGAGAAAAAAATTCTGAATCGAAAGTTCCTGAGTCAAAAATTTTTTTGGGCCATAGAAAATTAGTTATTAATTAAAAACGGTAGCCAATCAGGAGCGCGCTACAAGAGAAAAGGGAATGAGCGGGGGAAGTAGCGGAGACGCGAGAGTGAGAGCGGCAGACAGCAGCTTGCTCGCTCGCACCAAGCTAAGCAAGAGAGGGGATTGTGACGCTATAGCCGAGTAGGTGAGTGTGTATGGATAAATGTATGAGATCGCACGCGGACGGCTCAATGTATGAATGTGTCTACGTGTATCGCAGCATTATTGGAAGCGCTGTAACGGAGACCGAAAGCTGAGCGGAGGGAAAATGCTTACTCCCTATTTTTGATCAGAAACATAATTAGAAAATAAAGGCCCAACACTCGACCGGACCCAAACAAACGGGGAGAAAATTTTTATTTCTTATTTTTTTTGCTGGGAATTATTTTTGAAGACGAAAAATAATATCCAACACTTTACCGAACCCAAATAAACAAATGGAAATTTTTTTTTCTTATTTTAAGTTAAGTTATACTAATAATAGATAAAAATAAAAAATTTTTACATCTGTTTTTACATCCCTCAATGTAAGATTTTTCATTCGGTCTGTGTAAGTCCGGTCTAGTTTTGGGCCTTTTTTTTCCTTTAAGTAATTTCGCAGTTTCAAACTAAAAAATGAAATTTTTCAATCCATCTCTCTGGGTCCGGTCGTGTCTGGGGACTTTTGTTTGAAAAAAGTTTCCATTATTAAAAAGTAAAAATTGCAACTTTTTAAGTCGTATCTCTGTGTCTACTCGTGTCTTAGGCTTTTTATTTTTAAATAATAATTTTATTGATAAATGAAAAGAAATTAATTTTTTTAATCTGTTTCTCGCTGAGTCTGGTCGAGTTTTGGGCATTTTTTTATTTAAAAAAATTATTTTTATTAACTTAAAATAAGAAAAAAAAAATTTCCATTTGTTTATTTGGGTTCAGTAAAGTGTTGGATATTATTTTTCGTCTTCAAAAATAATTCCCAGCAAAAAAAATAAGAAATAAAAAATTTCTCCCCGTTTGTTTGGGCCCGGTCGAGTGTTGGGCCTTTATTTTCTAATTATGTTTCTGATCAAAAATAGGGAGTAAGCATTTTCCCTCCGCTCAGCTTTCGGTCTCCGTTACAGCGCTTCCAATAATGCTGCGATACACGTAGACACACTCATACATTGAGCCGTCCGCGTGCGATCTCATACATTTATCCATACACACTCACCTACTCGGCTACAGCGTCACAATCCCCTCTCTTACTTAGCTTGGTGCGAGCGAGCAAGCTGCTGTCTGCCGCTCTCACTCTCGCGTCTCCACTACTTCCCCCGCTCATTCCTTTTTCTCTTGTAGCGCGCTCCTGATTGGCTACCGTTTTTAATTAATAACTAATTTTCTATGGCCCAAAAAAATTTTTGACTCAGGAACTTTCGATTCAGAATTTTTTTCTCTATCAACCCTAACAGTTTCTTCTACGACTTCTGAGACACCCTGTATAACAATTAATATATATGTACAAATACTTCATAAAGTCCTTCGTACAATGGGTAGAATATGTAACAGTATCAAAAGAAGTAAAATTTGTACAAAATGAAAATGAAAGATCTACAAAATTCAAATATAAGTAAAACAAAAAAATTATATACAAATCTGAAGCATTTCTTACATATGCCTAAGCTCTTTTCAAATTTTAGTTAACCTAATTTACACAAAATGCAGCTATTAATTATTGAAAGTAATAGACTAAAAATTTATGAAGCATATGCATATTAATTGTGACAAAATCCCAAAACCCTTACAGCTTCTCACACAACTCGTCGATTTTCTTAATAACTAATCTTCTTTCTTCTTCTGCCGCAGATTTACAACTTTCTTTGGCCACAGCTTCCATAGCTGGTCCCACTTCCCGTTCGTAGCGTTTATACAAGTCGTTCGAAATGTTTGGCAAATTGGCACAGGCTAAAACTTTATTTAAAGCTGTATTGCACATCAATGTCAACTATACGTTTCCCAATAACTTTAAGGTTAGAATCATCATTTGTTGACTCTTTTTGTATACGACCATGCTCAATTGAGCTGATTAGTTGTAAACGTTTTTCTAAAACATTCTTTTTAAAAAATTTTCCTTTATATCTCAACATATCTGACATCCTTTCACTTATTGGAGATTATTTAAAAAAGTAAACACAAGACACCGTGTATTTACGGATCTACCTACACTGTTATCGATTTAGTCTCCAATATATCTGCTGATAGCGTAGAAGGGGCGTTGCCAGATCAAAATTTTTTAAAATATGTGTTAGGATTGGTGTATACGTACACATGAATATTGTATGTGTAATGTCTCCACGAGTACAGTCTTGCTTAAAAATGATGGATCACTTAGCTACAAGCTCGTATACTTTTACAGCGCGCATAATCTCTAATATTCTGACGATATTGTACCACGACAACTAACAGGCCCATTTACCCCTATTAGGATAAGGCTTTTCCGAACCGACGACTCTTCTCGTTGGAGATTCGTCAACAGTCTCCCTGCGTCACAACGATGCTTTTCCGATTGCGGTGAGACAACCTGCGATTCGCTCCTCCTTCGACGCTATTCGAATCAGTGCAGCCAGATCGTGGGTAAAACTTACCCCCACTCTAGCAGAGCTCGCGCGTTGCAGCATGTATCCGACGCCTGTCCATGAGTCGGAACCCCGAAGCGGGATGGTAGCTAAGTACGTTTTTCCAGTCTACGTCTGACCCAGTTTACGTAACCAGTCTGCATCGATCCCAGTCTACGCTACGCCAAACTTACGTCGATCCCAACTTACACAAAGCCCACTTTGACGCGATTGCAGTGCTTCTCAACGCCGCTGGTTTTCTATCAAGCTGCACCGCACGCGTTGTAAAAATAAATTACTCCAGATGTTATGGCACTTTCGCAGACATCCAAGGTAAGTAAATATTTTTTTATTATATTTTTATGTTATGTTGTAACGTGGCACGTTACGTCTCGCCCCAGGCCTAGCTCAAGTCCCGCTGCTCACCTGACTAGGATAAGTAGCGTAGAAATTAAGCTAGAAAACACGATAGTAATTTAGTCTTAAGGACCCCCACGAGAGTCCCCCCCCCCCCCCCCCCCCAAGTTTGGACATGCCCTGTTCTTATAGCAATTAAGTCTTGTTGCTCGTATTGTTCGCTTTTTAGTCTACTTAAGATTTTGTCGCGTATGATTAGTGCGCGTGAGTGGCGGTATTTTCCGCGGTATAGATTACAGCGTGCGGAAAGCCCCCCTTCGTCCCTCCAGAGTCCATTAGATTTTCGTGAGTCATTTCATACGATATAAAGTGTGCCGAGGTAATATCATAAAGAAGCCCTTGGACAGTGATTCCACGGCCTAGAGAAGTCTCATCAGTATCCCTCCCCTCGTCCCCCCCGCGGACCGTGCCCATCAGCACCGTGCCCGAGCTGCCGCAAGTGTTGATCAACACTTTCGGCAGTCTCCACAGCCGGCTTCGTGCCTTCCTCTCCGCCTCCCTTCCCCCTCGTTACGGTGCTACGCCGAATAAGTAGCTGGCGCCCATTCCATATTAATCTTTATCTTTTTTTTTTGTTGCTTATATTCTTTCGTGTGACTCTGTTCGGTATAATTTAAATCTGTTATTTAACAGAATTATTTACTGTTCTACTTTTCTATTATTTCCTCCCTTGTTGTTGCCTGCCTCCCTACCCCCCGACTCACCGTAGGTGAGAGATATATAGAATCCCCGTTACAATATATAACATTAATATTCTTTATTAACACATAGCAGTTTTGCCTAGAAGTTGAATACGACATTGAATTTGAGAAAAAGTTGAAATCTGAAATTTTCAATTCGCTTCCTCATCAAAGTTGGAAGTTGAAATTTCGATAACACTTTCCCACAATGTCCTTTTATTCGCCAAGCTTCCTCCATGAGGAATAAATATGGCAAATCCTTTCGCATAAGAGAGGCTTGACAAATAAAGCGACATTATGAGGAAGTGTTATAAAATTTTCAACTTTCAAGTTTGATGAGGAAGCGATTTGAAAATTTTAATTTGCAGCTATTTTTTAGGTTATAACATACGAAAAATGTGGCACTACAGTCAATTACATGTGAAACTCTTTAAGAATAACGCAAAAAAATTTGTTATTATTTTATTCTCTTCAAAAAGAAGCTCCTTGACGGGCGATGGACCTCCGTCGAGCTGCTGCCGAGGCTCTTCTGCTTCATTCTCGTAGATTGGAAAACTTTTTCCCGGTCCAAAGTGGAAGAGCGGGAAGTCTTGTTCCAAAATTTGAGCTTGCTGCAGTTCGTCGTGCTGCTGGGGAAGCCTTATATGATTCTCCGGAAAATCAGCTTCCGGTGCTTCATTCTCTGGCTGAGGCGAAAATTGAGGCATCGGAAAGTCATTTTCATGTGCGGACGTTGGATTTCTGGACCTATATAACAAATGAGAAAGTTATTCATACACTATATATATATATATATTGGTCGTAATAATCCTTTTCTTTCCGTTCAACATACGAGCTAAATCATCCAGTGGGCCGACAAAATTGATTATTCCTGCGAGCACCGGGTCTCCAAAATCCAAGTCGATGGCATCGTCGAGGTTTACGGGTCCTTCCCTCCCATTAAGTTGGCTGTTTACTATGTAAAAATAGAATTTAGAATAATAACAATATATAAAGTTATCATAATATATACATTGTAACGTGATTTTTTTTTTCCAATCACGGTCACACTAAGAAAAAGCATAGATCGTGACGCTACCGTGTCGTTAGAGTCTAAAGTGAGCAGACTGGTACGCTCAAATAATTGCCCTTGTAAAATGAGATTCCGCGTAGAGCGACTCTGGTAGATCAGTTAAGGTCGGGCTCTAATTTATTCGGTGGAGAGCATCTTAACGAGACGAGAGACCCGAATGAAGGAAAGCCCGACGAGTCATCATCGCGAAGACGATCGAGTCCGGTGCAAACCCGGCGCTCCGTAGGCGATAGTCCAGGGTGCTGGAGAACAGGCGGTGTCACATTGGTCCAGGCGAGGGTGAGCACCTTGCGCTGCGTTGCGTTTTGATAGAGAGAGAGAGAGAGAGGGTCTTGTTTTCGTGCCCTAAACTGGGAGAGACGATCGCGACGAGATTCCGAGTTATCGCACTACCGTCCGGCTCCCGTCGGATGGACTCCGGTGAGGCCGAGGGGGACAGAGGGTGCCAGTCGAAGATCCCGAAACAATAATATTCCGAAAAATAAGAGACTAGTCTATCGAGAGCGATCCTCGAGGCTACTCGAAGCTCTCACGTTCCCGCTGAGTAGTAGGCGAGTCTATTGTTCGCGAATTCGGGTATCGCGCGGTAATATTATCGCGGTATCTCGCTTATGTTTGTATAGTTGGCCTGCTGGTTACGTTCTCGCTCGCGCTCGGCTATCGTCGACGTGTGTTTGTGTATGTCGTGCCGCGAGAGAATTTCGCTGGAAATTCTCCGCAAATCTATGCATGGGTGAAGCATTAGAAATAATGCTCCCGGTGCATTAGTGACACCGGTCCCGCGCCTTATCGGATTACGACGCAGTCTCGGTAACTCTTTTGTGTGACATTCCGTAGCCTCTACCGTCCCGTTCTGGTTTGGATCTCGATGCACTTATGGGCGACCCCGCGACTGCAGGGTCGACCTAAAATTTGATTCCCGGCATCTACCGCTGGAAGTGTAACTTTAGAATCCCGCGGTTATCCCATTGGCAAAAGACCGCGACCCCTCTACCACCACCCGCATCCTGAGCAGCCGTGCATTTCCGGTCCCGCTGCCCCGCGGGTGCATCCGGCGTGGTCGTGTACCAGCCCTCGCTCGTGGATCCCGATAACGTCCTTGTCCGTGTTGTTATATGTCCTTGCGGAGATCGAATCGCTCAGTCGGCCTGCAGTTCCGCCCGGTTGTCAATACCGGCGAAATAACAATTAACTAGCGCCCACCGGGACGCCGATGCGCCTGCGGAGGCGGCGGCCGAAGGTGACGTTCAGTTTCGAATTTTCTTTTCGCTTTTAATGTTTTTATTGAGCCCCATCCGGTCTCGGGAAAATACGTCACAACATATAAGTCTATATGCAAGTAATTAGTTTTTCTTGCATAGTCGATCACTAATTTAGATAAAATGAAGGACTTAATATTTTAAATATAAATAAGCTTACCTGCTTCATCTTCCGTGTCATTTTCGATGGAACGTCAATGACGTGGCGCTATCGAAACGATCAAAAAGTCTTCGACGGAGTATCTAGCAAATAAAATAAAAGTTTCATATAATGACAGATTCGTATGCAGTTTAGGGAAGAGAGAGGAAAAAAAAACCAAAGAAAGAAAACAACAAATCACACCTTCCCCAGTCAAGCTTTTCTTGGACTGTCGCGATGCGGCAATCCTTTTGAGCTTGATTGCCACCTTCAAGCCGACGCATTGAATTGTCGTTTATCAGGCGCATCCAATTTTTATCTTGCGTTCGCAGTAGATCCGTCAGTTTAGCTAGAAATGTAACCTGACCTTTCTTAATACTTTGACACGCGAATATAAAGCCGTTTAAAATCCATTATCGGGCTTACACATTTATATATAAATTGACCATTCAAATATTCCTATTCCTCAACATATCAAATAAATGTTAATAGGATAATTGTGAATGAAATAACATTCAGAAGAAATGAATATTCATAATATAAGCAATACATTTTCGGAATTAGGGTTTTATCTAAAAAGGTTTACCTTGAAATGGATGATGAAACGAATCGATTGATTGTTGATGTCAATCGATTGAAATAAAGCGTCCTTCTCAAAATTATCAGAGAATATACGAGGTGGAACCAACGATAATGATCTTCCTTCAACTTAGGCGTCCTTCTCAGATACGAAATTCGTCAGTCGGAATTGAATGAAGATGGTTGATTTTCAGGAATAATGTGGATTGACGATTTCATCGTTGGATGAAGTTTGAAGAGAAATAGTCAACTTTGAAGAAATGATTTCCAAAGATGTAAATTGTTTTATTGAACTGAACGATTTTGTTTCCTGATTGCTAGAATTTTTATTATTTGTTTGTTACAGAACTGTTGTCTGCCGCGGAATTAATTTTTAAATGCTTATTTTACTTTTTCTCTTTGCTCTAGTCTTCGTCTCTACTAATCAACTCTCTCTGCTTAACTACTTTCGCTTGAATATCCTCATCAACCACTCTTGATCTACTCCCGTGTCCGCGCTAAAAGATACCTTCAGCACCGAACACCCCAGCGTCTCGTTTGTCATAATCACGCGACGCCTCCGCACTCTTGTCACATGATTTCTTTCGATTAATTAATTAGATCTTCTGGGTTTCTCAACTTTACAATATTCTTAACACTTTAACTTGTTGATTATTAAATTTTCTCTTGAATTTTGTGAAATCTTCAATTTGAACGAAAGCTGTACGAGTTTCGGTTCCGAAGTTAACAATTGTTGACATAATTTTTATCTTCGGACCTAATTAAATATTTTTCTGGATTATTAATTTTAATTAGTTTACATCTTTCTATTTCCTGTAATTTTCTGTACAATCTATTTATTCATATTCATATCCTGACAATTCAATTCAACTATATTCCACATATTTGATTTTACTCACTTTTTGAATTTACTTATCATTTTACGAAAAATTCCGCCATCCTTGTGGTCAACCTTATCACACCATCTTACATTCATTTTTCGTTTCTCTGTTTTATTGATGATTTTTCTGGACTGCATCGATGATCTATTATTCATTGATATTTACGGTCCAGGAGGTGCTGCTCTCATTATGCCCGACGGTCAGTCTGAGTATCATGCCCATCGTGACACGCATCGAACAAGCAGACCCTATGTACTACAACTGCGAGGAACATTTTTATCTTTATCTTTTCGGATCAGGTTACGGTGCCTCGCACGCTTAATTTCCGCTGTACAATCGTCTATGTACTTCTGCGGGCTAATTATTATTTTTATTGAATGCTTCCTCCATGATTCGTGTTTGAGATTTTTAATGAATTATCAAGATGAAAATGTCGAGTTATCGGTCATCTGACCAAAAATTCCTGAAATATTCTGGGAAAATTCGGAGGACGTAACAACTGCTTCTCCTGGAGTCTCCTGTAGCGCTCCTGCGCAGCCTTCAGGGAAGCTGTCATGGTTTCCACGAACATTTTTCGGGGTGGCTTATTCTTCGGACTCAAATTCACTGCCACCGCAGCTGCGTTTGTAAGGTGACCATTTATTATATTTTTTAATCGACACTTATGGCAATGATATGACTATTGTTATTGTACGCCGAATCGCGTGAATCATTTGACTCACCATACAAAGCGTCGGAGAAGCGGCTCCCTTCGATTTTAAGCATATTTTTTCCTCTTTGCATCGTAAAAAAGGGTGATAGTCTTTTATCCGTAGCATCCTGCAAAATGATGCCTTCTCATCGATGCCTCCACTGCTCAATGATCCGAGGTAGTATACCTAATCAACGACCTCGTTGATGAATCATAGATTCTAACGTGGTATCCATTACGTCTATTTACAACTTTGTGGAAATCACATTGTCCATATTTTCAAAGTTTTTCAGATCTTGCGTCGTTTATAAAGGAAAATAAAGGAAAAGGAATGCAGACGGGTTCCGGTGGAAATGCACTAGAGCTTTGCTTGTGCATGTGGGTTTGCAACGGATCAATACGATGATCCAGAGCACTGAAAAATCCCAGCATATACACTAGTCACAAAAATTGCAGGATATAAAAAAATTCCAAATTTTTGGGTGAACTTTAATGAGCTGTAACTCCGAGGAAAATGATCGTACAGAAAAAAAAAACAAATTGTCGCTCCAAGTGTCTAGTTTTCAGATATGACCATGAACATTTTTTGTTATATCTAGCTCTGGAGAAATCCCAAGAGAACTATCGAAAAATGTTTCCAAATTTTTTCTCGTCTAAAAAACGGTCTACGAGGTACAACATTTTTTTTCAACTGTTCCGTTCAGAAGGTTTTGTAGAGATTTTGATATCCTTCAGTTTGACATAATCAAAAAGCCTGTACGATTATTTTCTGCGGAGTTATCGTCAATTAAAGCAAAAAAGTTCTCTTTGACTTTGATCATCAATAACTCGGGAAATAATGATCATAGAGTAAATCGAAGGAGGGTTTCAAAAACTAAACGATATTCTTTATAAGAAAATGTAAACGGCTTTTGAACAAAAATCGCATAATTGAGGATATTTCAAAAACTTTGTATAATTTTAGATAAAATAGATGCACGAAGGATATCGTCGGTAATTTTTTAACTTCAAAGTGTCCCCAAAATCCCTGAAAATTTTAAAGCTTCGCAGTTTTTTTTTTTATAGTATCCCAAAGCTTCAAGTTCTGGCTTTTTGCACAAATCGCCATTATGAGCAATGTTGTGATTTTTATTCTTTTTTTCAATTAAAAAAAAAATTTTCTCAAAAATCTTTATTTTTTCGATCAAAAAGATTGATTTTTTAAGAAATTTGAATTTAAAAAATTTACGATTTTTTCGAGTTGTTTTTCTCCAGTATTGTGAAAAAAATCAAATTCATTTTTTTCTGACCGCTACAACTGCCTTAATTTCAAATCTCATTCTAAAAATTCAATAAAAACAAATCGATATACCAACTGCACATTTGGGCTTTACTTCAACCAAAACTTGAATTTTCGTATCTCTTCTAGCCTAAATTTCTTACGTGAATTGTCTGTAAGCTTTTCTTTGATAATCACCCTTTGATATGCTTCGTCGACATTTAGCTCATATGCCTCGTGAGTAGAAAAGTGTAGAACAAAATTTGTGACCTCCCCGAATATATTGTGTATGAATAAAAAGGTTGCCCGAAAACTAGGGTTTAACGTTACAGCTAATAATGAGTAGAAAACGTCGAAAACTGTATACCTGCGTTATAGACGATGAATTCAACGTGAAGGACAGATGCCTTATTGTAACGCTCGTGGCCTCCCTGAACAGCTTTTTGTCCATACCGATCTATGTGTGCCATACACAGTGGGTGACACCCAGGCCTCTCTGCGACGGATCGTCAATCTAAATACCACACAGTATACGACGGGGCGACACAGGTGAAATATTTTTCACCGCCAAATTATATACCTTTCCTCAATAAGTGCTTTCAAAGCATTGAGATAGCTTGTGACGCGATCTCTTTTATCTCTCGCTCCTCTTGGGCGAGTCATCTGGACGGTTGACGGGTGGACGATGGGAAGGGAAGGGGGGAGGGATAAATTAAAGAGTTTACGGAAAAAGAAAATAAATAATTTAGTTTAATAATCAGTGCAAAGCTTATACAATACGAAACAGAAAAACAAGAAACAAGAAATAAAAGACAGAGTACGGAGAATTAACGATGGCTAAAGTTACAGAGTAATAGAAGAAAAGAAAAGAACAGACTAGGCGCCAGCTACTTCTACGGCGTAGCACCGTGACGAGAGGGAAGAGAGGTGAGACGGAAGGCACAAAGCCGGACTGTGGAGACTGCCGAAAGTCTTGACAAACAATTGCGGCAGCTGTGGCTGTTAGGAACGGGTCGCGGGAGAGCCAGGGGGAGGGATACCGGTGAGACTCCCGATAGGCCGTGGCATACACCGTCCAGGGCTGCTTATTATTATTGCCTCGGCACGATATTCGAGAATATTCTCGAATATCCTAGTCGGGTTGATATCTCAAAATGGTCCGGGGGGGAGCAAGGAGGAAGAACTCTGATTTGGAGGCAACGGGAAAGAGGGGGGCTTTGTACCACGGAATTTTACGGAATACCGTCGCTCACTCGCAATTACTCACGGCTGTATGTGTCGCTTTCGGGGCGACCGAAAAATAATAATTCTAAGACTAATAATCTATACCAAGGCAACTAGAGTAGGGGGGGGGGCGGTGTAAAGGGGAACTGCTGCGGGTCAATTATCGGGCAGAAGGGGTGGGGGGGGAGAAAGAACGGATGCAGGGTACTTACTCGTGACGGGGGGAGGGTAATTCTTGATAATATTCTCTGTGGGCACTCCACTACACCCACGCACACACACACCTTACGGCGCAATCCACCGTGGATCACAATTCCTTTTTTTTGTCGGCCACAGGCCACACACTATACAATATTTGTCGCTGAGTTAATTGCCCGGAGGCCGCGCTACACACTTGCATATTCCGCTTGCCGTAGCTCAAGTGAAAAGCGGCTTCTTCGCAGCTCCTTCGCGGCTCGTCGGGGCTGGCTTCGGGGGGCTGCTTCCGGGTCAGCGATTGGCGGGTGGTCCTCGGGTGACGGCGATTAGCCTATCTATTGGCTGGACTTCCCGCCGAATTTCCCTCGCGCTCTGCCGCTCCTCGTGCGTCTCCCCGCGTGTTGTCACGATTCCCCTGGTGGACGAGACGGGGGTGCTGACCAGGGAGAGTACGGTGAGGACGGCCGGTGTTGCTGTAGCGCGAGGAGTCGGGCGGCGCGGGGGGTCTCCCATAGCTTCGCTCGGTACACATGGAATAGGTGCGTGTGTACCGAGACTTTCCGGGCTGTGTCGGGGCTTCTCGTGCGCGGTCTCCGTGGGATCTTCTCTTTTCGTTTCTCGCTCCTGTGGTCTTCGGTCTTCTCTCTTCTTCGCTGGGTGACTGATGGAGGGCTCATGGGCGTGGGAGTAACGGGGAAGGATGGGGACTCTTGGAGGGGGAGGGGGAGGGATCCTTAATGCTAAATTCTTATCTTATTTTCTACCTAATTACACGTTATTAGTGATATTTAGCGGATTCTCCGTAGCGAGCGGCGGGACTTGAGCTAAGCCGGGGGCGAATCGTAACGTACCACGTTACAAGCCATAAAGGATCATCTGGGGGAGCCAATCGCATTCGAATAAGGACCGTTAACCCGTACGCTTTATTTTAACCGGTTTGGTTAGACAATATGGTGGTCCAGTATACGAGTTATTACGAGAATCAAGTCGGTGGTAGCGCCGGACGTATAGGTAACGTTTTTGTGGGTGCACCGTATCGACGAGGTCACGGTATCGAGAGGTTTATCGGTGGTCTATTCAGAAGTGTACTATCACTGCTGACAAAAGGCGCTAAAGCCGTGGGAAAAGTGAAATTACGCGCAGATTTTCACGTTATCGAAGATGTAAGCGGTAACGATATACCATTTAAGCATCGCTTCGGCGGCGGGCCATAAAATCTGAGGAAAATTTGAAACACGAGGCCAGTGGAAAAATCGCTCTACTCATGAAAGGCTCTGCGCCAGAAAAAGGACCACCCGCTCGAAAAAAAAAAAACAAAGAGGAATACCGGTGTTGCACCGACGGAGAAAAAAAAAGAAATAAAAACAGCCACGGGAAAGTGATGATACGACGAAAAAAAAACCAAGAGTAAGAACTAGAAGAAACGAGCAATCATTGACATTTTCGAAAGTACTTGAACATCATGTCTTTTTTACATTCACACTCTTGCGAGTGCGTGAAATCGGAGCTTGACTTCCATAAAGGCCTCTCAAGTCGTCCATTACAAACCTCTCTCTTCATTGTCGGACGATGGCCCCACCGAGTTTGTTATACCGGGCCATGGCGACGAGTGCTTGGATCTTGCCCACACTATGATCTGTGTAAAACTGAAACTACTCGATGTACAAAGTAGCGCCTGTTAATAACTTCCTAGATAGCCTCTTCAATCAGATTGATGAATTTTTCAACCAAAAACTTGTTGCACCGCCTAATAATGCTTACGCCTACCGGGAGGACATTGGAACGTTACTCAATTACGGCCCGGGTGCAAAACAATCGCATCTAACAATGGCTTTATGATTTAGGGATAATAAAGGTATCTTCGAGTGTATGCCTGCCTCGAAAACAAAACCTCTTAAGTATGGACAAGAGATTCGCTCGATATGTATCAGAGGCGGCAAGGATATGGATATGATTGGTCTCTAACACTGTGATGTATTCAATAAAGACAAATTTTAGATAAATGGTGTAGAAGTGCGGCTACGTCTTGTCTGTCCAAAAAACGGTTTCTGCCGTATAGAGGCACCGGTGCAAAGCGTGACGCCCAATGTAAAAATTAACGATGTGACTCTGCTGATACGACGGGAAGAAATTACTCCTGGAGTACTTATAGCACATGCTAAAACTTTAGCGAAGATGACGGCCAAGTACCCTATTACACGCGCGGAAGTTAAATCCTTCATCGTGCACAGCGGAATAATAGGCGATAAATTGGACAATGTAATCGTTGGTGAATGACGGAAACGTATTATGCTCGGTTTTGTATACAACAAAGCTTTCAACGGCGATAAAACTTTGAATCCCTTAAATTTCCAACATCAATCGCTACATTTTTTATCACCCTACGTTGATAGACTACAGATACCTGGAAAACCGCTTCAGCCCGACTTCAGCTGGGACGAAAACTGTGTCCACAGTTACCATACGCTCTTTTCCGGCACAGGTATACACAAAATAGTATTTAAACCGTGAGATCTTGGTATATTTCACAACAGTTTCTATCCAACTGTCATCATGGATGCTATAGTGGATTTTCAGGCCGTGTACGGAACGATCTGCGTGTTTCTACCCAAAGAGATTGCCTTAAAAACACTACAAGGCGATCATTTTGGTTATTGGGTGATCGACGAACCATACGAATTTGGCGAGTCGCCTAAAAAAGTACGCGCCAGTAATAATCGTTTAACGTGCTTTCATCACGGTCTCGAGTGGGTTGACGGTGATACACCATTGTGCAAAGTCTACGCAGCTCTCAGAGCCAAGTGTCGTTACGCACTGCGCATCTATACTCGCGGTGTACAAACAACCGAGATCTTGCGTGATATTCTCGGACGCCACATTGTCAACCTCGGAGAGTACGAGGGGCGCAGCTTCAGAAACATGTTACTCATACGACACATAGTGCATTTATCACAGTGTGTCGAAGGAAGATGCTGCAAAACGTGCGTTGAATAACGTTGGAAAAATTAAACGTTGGCTTCAAACTCAACTTTTGGATAATGTCAATCCCTTTTACACGAAACCAGTTGGCGCTGCGAGGAGAAAAGATCGACCAAGCGACGCTATAAGAAAAGCAGTCCACGACGAAATCCCGGAAACCAAGCCGCTACAGTCGATCAAGTCTAAAGTATGTGGAGAATATTGCATTATGTTTCTCGATTTTGTCTTCTGGGTATACCCTAGCTGCTTTTTGCCGCATATTTCAACAAACAAAAAGGATAATATAGTGCAAAGCTATAACAAGAAACTCAAACATGTAAAACGAAAAAGATATCATGTAAATCAAACATGTTTCGCTCTTTTAACAGGGGCGGCAATAAATGTACACCTTCATGTATAGAAACATGCATGGCACGTTTCGGATGCCATCTGTGAATAAACTTAATAAAAAAATCGACTGCACCTTTGTGAACACATCTCCCACACCCTCCTTTCAACAATCTAAAAGCAGAACTCCGCAATTGGTCCGACTCACTTTGAGAATAACTATACCAGTGTATATTTGTGATCGACTGCGGCAACGACCCTTGGGAACTCACCAAGGAGGACCTGTCATATATACCTAAGCCGCCGCTGCTAAGACACTGGAGCGACACCATCCCTTACCTATGCCGAAACTTTCTACACATGTTCAACGCAATGCCGAAATCATATCATTCAACCCACGTCTCGGCGGGTACCCTCCGACCAGGAAGGAATACATAGCAACCAACTTTACCGACTGTAGAATAATGCTATAGATTGACATGCATCGGTAATGCTTAGGCAGCTGCGGGGAAACTCTTAGGGACCAATCACAACTCGAGGAATTTACAGGGACCAATCGTGGCTCGGGGAAAATCATTTACATCCCCCTACCACCTACCCAGATCGGTCCCAACACAGCATCACGGTCCAAACGATGGTGGGGCGCATGACGTCAGATGAGAGGGTGGAGGGGGAGGAACACGTGGACTCTCTCTCACCCTCAATGAACCCGCTGTAGCATCCCAGGCGGTGGGGGCATACGGCCAGACAGGTAGGTGGCTATCGAGAGCGGAAGAACAGATGACCCCTCTCTCGCACTGAACGTCCCTCCACTACAGCATCCCATTCCAGACGGTGGTGGGGGGGATAACGTTAGACATGGGGGCGGGAGTGGAGGGGCGAATAACAAATGACCCTCTCTCTCGCACTCGCTGCATCCCGACCACAGCATCCCGCTCCAGACGGTGGTGGGCGATACCGCCAGATAGGGGGGTTGAGGAGGAACACCAAATGGCCCCTTTCTCCCCAGTCCTATACACTCCTACTTTTACCCCTTCTTCATTTGATGTAAGCCGGGATCTCTGAACCTCTGATCAAAATCACAGGGATCGCAACGGAGTTATTCCGGGCTCAGTTATATTATCTTGCCAGATTATGAGTTTTTATTGTAAACGACAATGATAAGAACATTCTCAACACCATGATGACCAGAACGGCTAAATCATTTGAGCAAATATCGTGAAGTAGGATATCACTATCCGCAATGCCTTAAAAAAATATTAAAAAATGTATTATTACAACTACAGCGTCCATTCAAATATCAACTACTACTATACATGGCGATTGATTATCGTGATAAATTTATACCGAGCCAAACGTTTCCATCGACAAAACATAGATTTTTCCGGCAGTAAAATAACAAGGTTTGTTACTTCGTATCAGTATTGGTATCAGAAGCTTTCGAGTATTCGCTGACATCTCGTACCAGTCCAAATTATAACTTACGAGTAAACAGCATAATAGTAATTACGATTTGGTAAATTTTTTTTCACCAAGTACTTCGTTCATACGCACGCAGTTGTGTGAATCTTTCCACTACGATTAATCAATTCTTGTCCTGGTATACTAATTAGGTAAAGATGTAACGACTGACCAATTATCAAGGTTGCTTGCTGTGCCAGTACTTCCGGATGGTCCCAATTAATCAGAGCCTGCAATAAAAAATGGTCGTCGATCAGGAATTTTTTAAAAATATTAAAACAAAATAGAATATTTATAACTTACTTGTACTCCTGAGATGACTATAATCATCGTCATAGTGGCCAGTACTACTCCACAGGATCCGTAACAACCATACTCCATTCGCTCGGCAAAACTATGTTACCAAATAATAGATTAAGCTCAGAAAAAAAAATTTGTATTTGTTTTACATTTCTATGACCCGCTTACCTTATCGCCTCTGAGTGAAGGATGATGCAGTTAGAGATTTTATTATAATTCCAATCAATGCGAAGAGTAATAGCGTTTGACTCATTCACAGTATATTCTTTTGCGATAAGCTCTAAATTGAATCTGTATGAGCAATAGTAAAGCTGAGGGTAGCACGGGTGGTTGCCGACAGAGGATGACAAGTCGTGGGTAAATTCGTAGCCCAAAGACTAAATGGTTATCTCTATTGTTAAAGGATGATCGGTAGCGGTATCCGATTCACTTACACGATCTCCGCGCGGCCGACCAGATCGTAACTCTGGATAGGTTTTGGGTTACTTCCTTGCCAACCCAACCAATCGGGTTGACACGCCAAAATAACACTAAATCCGCTCTTATGGCGATTTGATTGATTTTTCAAAACCAGTCGTAATGGCAAACGGTCAACGTGCATTCATTTCGACCTTAAACAAATCGTCTATGCAACAAACATAACCGTTTGTATTATGGCTACCTTCGAAAAATTGATTGTGATAATTTCGAAGCGTTCAATTGTGACTTCATCAGAGCCTCCTTAGGCTGTTTCCGGACTTCACAAGAGTCTGATTCAAAGCCCGTCGCAGAAATCACCAAGTCTTACTGTAATTTTGACTTACGATCGAATAAATCCCGACGAGAAATCTCTGTCGGTTTGAACCAGTCAACCGAAAGATAAATCACACAAGAACCAAAACATTTTCTAGTTTACGGTTAGTTCACTGTCTGTCCGACTGAATTGAATTGACCAATTATCGACCCAACAATCGAATAAAAAATCAATCGATTCTCGCCCTTGCTGGTTTGAACCAGTCAACCGAAAGATAAATCACACAAGAACCAAAACATTTTCTAGTTTACGGTTAGTTCACTGTCTGTCCGACTGAATTGAATTGACCAATTATCGACCCAACAATCGAATAAAAAATCAATCGATTCTCGCCCTTGCTCGTGCGTTCAGCGGTACAAACCCAAACAGCGATTTTCCGTTCGTTTGTCATTTAGTATTTCTGCTGAGGGGTATTTAATTTTCCAACACAATTGGGACAATGGTTGGGCGCTCCAACTGGCCGGCTGATTTTTAGATTGTGTTTGTATTGGGTTAAAATGGAGGGGAAAAACATTGGTTTCGAATGATAAAATTAATTGACAAGCATTTATACGCACCCAACAACTTCAAAAAGCGCACAAGCATGAACGACCCCTAAAATGTAAAATGTTCCAACGGCAACCATCAAACTAATCATCACTGTCACCACGATATATGTATGCGCCATTATGAACCAATAATATTTATCCGCCTCGACACCGTACTCTAATTCCAGCATATATATTTTCGGCCGGGTTTCGTTCAAAGGATCAAAAAAGTCAAGTACTATGGGTGATAGGCATAAGCCAAAGCAGAGTATTACCGCAAAATAACTACATGCTGGTAAAATAAAATCAAAATGCCCAATGATAAATTGAAGCCAATTTTGTGCATTTAAAAAAAATGTAAGTAATTATTTACTCGAGTAAATGACGGTAATGTAGCGTCCTTGCTCGGCACACTTCTCGAGGACAATCACTGCCGGTGTATTTATAAATATCTGCCAATGCTCTTCTATTTTATTCAACACCAGTTTCATCTGCAAAATTTCCGTTTAAACGAATTTTTTCGTGAAACTTATATATATATAAAAACTGTACATTGTCAACATGAATTAGGCAACTCAACACGATGTCGAAAATTGCTATTGCCATCAGTAAACCTGTCATGCTGCGCGCCAGAATATTTATGTCTCGCCAAGTATCGTACAATCGAATAAGCTGTGAAACGTAGTGAATTGCAAAGAAAAAGAAGTTTTTAATGAAAATTCACACTCACATGACAATTGCTACGCTAGAGTTACGCCTCCAAATGAACTGAATATAATTGCACGATTGCGTGCTAGCATATTCATAAACGTTGCACTACCATTTAATGATATCCGTTCTCACCGCTGTCAATATTAGGTTACTACATACATTCGAAGGCATCTCGGACAATTCAACGAGTGGTTACGAGTGACAGCGTACGTTTGGGCAGAAAGACGCGAGCACACGGATTTTGGGTTAGATTGAAAATAGAGTTAATCTGCGCATGTAGAAAGAACGCAATGATAAGTAACGACGTACCAACGAAAATCTATTAGAATCACTGCTGTACAGTTATGATACTGCATTGAAATGAAATTAATGAATCGAACAGTTATATGAGCAGATATAACGAAATGGTGATGCAATATTTATAAGCGGACTATCACACAAGTTTACATTCTGTTCTCTTAAAGGTGTCTCACCCCAGGGACGGCGAGTGTCAATATTATGAGGAACATAGTCAGAAGCAGCACAATTTTCTCGAATTTCGATTGGTACGGCCAAATGCCCATTCGGGACATGTGCATTTTGGTTAAGGCGTAGTACGGTTGATCGAAGAAACTCATGACGACAGGTTCCTATTTCAACTGTCCGTCCCCTTCCGCCGAAAGATATTTTGTGGATGGAAATTTTCGATGACTGAGAATGGTGGATGAGTCGTGACCCAAACCTGTCTCTAGTAGATTTACCGCCAGCGGTCGTGTTGGACTGCTGAATTTTAATGTAATATGTATCGCTACAGTAGAATGATTGACGCGGCTGCAATTTTGACGTCAATCATACTCACCACCAGCCGCCCGCTCCCATGGTTGTCCATTTTTCATGAGTACTTCACTCTTTGATGGTACATTATTTTCGATGGCTCTCCGGTTGACGGTGTTCTGATGACAGCTCCCGCCCGACTAGCATACGGATTAATCTAAAGTACAATGAAAGATCGAACCACCAGTATCCTTGAAAACGAAATTATAACCTCTTTGCGGTTCAATTTTTTTTTGTCAATTATTGCTTTATCCGGAGAACCTGAGTCTGTGGAAGGTAAAGAGTTCTGAAAATAGTCATCGGAATGAACCAAAAAATTTATTTGGAGAAGGACGGCAAGTACTAAAAATTTGTAATCACACAAAAAATGTATATATATATATTTATTGAAAATGTTGGAATCGGAAAAAAATTAAATCGCATGAACTAAATTATCGTTAACACAGTCCTGTATATATTTAGTACGTTGCTGTTGTTTTTTGTTGTTGTTATCAACGCTACCTTGGGCTGCCTACCCGAGCACTCAGTCCACCAGGACCATCGTACTCGGGTTGAAAGGCATGAGCGCGACCTAGGGCTGTGGGAGTAGGTTAGCCTCCTTTGCAAACCGGAGAAGCTTCCTGATTCCCACATCCTCCACCGTAAGCGTCTCGAAGCAAGAGGCACCCAGACAACAAGTGCGTGCTTGCTCCACGGCGCTGCAATCTGCTATGAGGTGGTGAGATGTCTCCTCTGTGCTACCGCAGTAGCGGCGGTCAGTTTCGTCGTCCCACCCCATGCGTCCTAAATGCTGACCGATGTACCAATGGCCTGTGATCAGGTCCACTAGACACCTCAGCTTAGGCCTGTTGGAAAGTCCTGGAATCATTACCTCCGACTGTTTCACCCTTGGCGTGGAGTTCCACAGAGCTTCAAACTGTTCCGCAGTCCAGCTCTGTAAGATCTCCCCGATTACGCCCTGAGTCACGGGTACGGTTGCGCTGGTCGCTTCGGCTACCTTTTCAGAGTCTCGGCGTGCCAGCCGGTCCGCCTCCTCGTTCCCCTTGATGCCAGCGTGCGCCAGTATTCAGGGGAGCTTCACCCTGTTGTGTAGCGTTATGCGCTCTAGGGTGCGCACACAGCTGCGCGTCAGCTCCGACCTTACCACAATAGAGTTAAGAGCTAGAAGAGCCGCGCGATTGTCGTTGCAGATGTAGATAGGCTTATGAACATATCCTTTTCGTAGAATGAGTTCTGCACATGACCGAACGGCCATGACCTGCGCCTGTAGCACCGTAGCATGGGTACCCAGGGTTAGGGCCATGCTGGTTTGTGGTCCCTCACTCCATACTCCGGCGCCTGTTCCTCTGGTGGTCTTCGACCCGTCTGTATACCTCACGAGACCACCAGGGGACAGAAGACCGCGTCTATTGGTTTAGCTGACCTCCTCTCCAAAGATGGAAGGGGGTCTCACCCTCATCTTCCTTCTATTACTAAAGAGCACCATCTCATATATATTTAGTATAGTAGTTGTGTACAGAAAAAAAATGAAACAAAATTGAATCATTTTCTTATTTTTACATTTAACTTAAAAATTCAATAACAAAAATGTAAATAAAAAATACTTGGTACGTCCTTGGAATACACATGAAGTCAGTTTATTTTATCAAAGCAAAGTACGTAGTATTTTGTTACGCTAATAAAATAAAAATAAAATTCCGAAATTCCAACTCCGACTGATCTGCTCAAAACGGAGGGAAAACTGTGAACATAAATGTATGATTATTCTCTGAGGTCCAATGGATTCAGTAGAAGCTTTGCTCTTATGGAAATTATTAAAAAAACGAAATCGAGACATATACTCATACAACATAGGCATGCTTAACTGCCGTAATGGAATTTCAGCCTTGGTGGGTATCACGCTGCAATTGATTCGTAGGCATTATTAACAGAACTTGAAGGCTTTTTAATAGTCACTGAGATGGACCCCGAATAAAAATCATTATTCTTTGCCTAAAATTGACAGCCATTCAGCTGCAGTTCCCAGGTGGTGTCACAAAAAAATATTCTTTTCTCAGTCGAAAAATAAAACAACAAAATAATTGCAAGAAAGGCGTACTTTCTATTTTGTTATTAAAATTGAAAAAATGTAAAAACAATGGACCATGCTTACTTTTCGAAAAAGCATTCGCATAATTAAAAAATATCACTCGGTCCGAGTTTTTTTAATCGCTGTGTTCGTGAGTTAAAGAATACTTGAATTCACAGTACTTTCACATCGTACCGCTTGAACACCCCGAAAAACTTTTCAGTTTTGCAGAGGAGACTTATTCGATTGCCACGAGAGAAGGTAGTCTGAATTGACAGATTAAATGAAAAGTGATTGGAAGAATGAAATATTCACAGAGAGGCAGAGTCTCCAATGTGATAAAAGCTCCAACGTGATAAAGTGGACAAAATGAACAATTCTAGAAAAATTCATATTTACTACTTAACTCTATGCTGTCGAAATTTTCTTTTTTTCTAAAACTGATCCGTGGTGTGCATTTTTAAGAGGCCTCATGTCTCTGAAAAATTTCATACGCTCGTATAGAGATTCAAACCCCGTAAAAAACACTTCAGGGGTTAGTTATACAAATAAACATTTCGGCAATGCACAGTACATACCTCAAGAAATATCTATGAATTATTTGATAATCTTTGCTGATTGCTAACTGCCAGCTTACGTCTCAAGAATGCAAGTGTTGAAAGACTTTAGAAACCTTTAGGAAGTGCAACTATTCCGCCGAGTTAGCTATTGGGAACCAGGGAACCGGACAGGCGATCCGGAAACAGTTATTGTTTAAACAATAACGAAACAGCTGACAGTGCCAAAATTAAGCTGACGAGCCTGCTGATGCGCCTATATAAAGGACCACGAGCTGGTACTCGGCAGTCAGTTTAGTTTGGATCCAAACGCCGTTACGGGCGTTTAGTGGCGCCGTAAACGACACACTCTTTCTGGAGGAAAGAGAAGCGTACAAAGTGTACATAGCAACTATGAGTAAACGATCTTGAACAAATCTATTGTACTTGTAATTCTTGTAATAAATCGTACTTTTATAATTCGCTTGGGTTTCAACCCTTCACTGGACATATCCCAAAATCTATGAGCTAATTGCTCCCGCAGTACTCAGAGTAGCTAACTAACCGACTGTGGACATAACATTGGTGGCCGCCGTAGGATATCCAGAACGAATTATTAAAATAACAATTATCGGAAAGTAAGCCCACGATTAAAAAATGAGAAGTCGCTAATACCAAGTTGTAAAACCTCCGCGTAGTGTGGCAGCATTGAGACTCTCCACGGGCGAGGGAGTTCCGCGAACCAAGACAAGAGTTCCTGCGGACCACGAAGGCAACCAGGGCCAACGTGGGTGCCCCGTTATCCAGGCGACATAACGGAAGATAGTCTTCCTGGATCGCTGCAGGATCCACGGACAGCGGTGCCAGATACTGAGACGTGTGACAGGGAGCCTAGAACCCCCGGGGGTTAGACAATAGAAGGGCATCCCAGAATGCGGATGGTTAACGCACTGTCGGTGACCACCAAGTACCTTCCTAAGGGAACGGTAAGAGATCCGTGGGAGACGTAACGAAATGAATACGGACGGCCCGCCACAAGGGTAAAGAGGGGAAAACAGCCCTGTAAGGACCCCGAACGCGGGGGCTGATGCAGACAAGGCCCGAAACGGGCCAGAACCCGCTCGTAAACACCCTGAGAGGGTCCTCTTTTCTCAATAGGACCGGCTGGGAAGACGTGAACATACGCATGGTCGAACCAAGGCAGAGTACGGTTACCCCGGCGATGATGATCGATGAAATTAACCGGATGCGGAACGTGGACCAGGGCCAAACAGCTTCAACTGGGATGTGGAGAATCGGATATTGGAGACTGTGGAAGAGGCACAGGGGAATATTCAAATGTTCCCGAAACCAGGTTTTCGCACCGCTCGATGAACTCTCTTTCCCCAGCGCAATACTGCCACACTCTACAGCGTATGCGAGACGAAATCTGATGACGCCTTGCCCGTGCACGAATACAATGACGCGCTGGAACAACGGATTTCTCGGCTAGTGCAGATTATCCAGTAGATGAGCGTGGAAATGGCCGGAAAACCACCAGAAACAGCCCACCATTCGGCACGGCACACCTCCAACGACTCCATTGCCGAACGGCTCATAGCTATAAAAGAAATGGTTAGAGACTTCGTCCTGCAAGGTAAAAGGGGGAACCGAGAAGATGCGTCTCCCCCGAGGCCATCACCCCACTGGCACTGGAGCGGAAGGACCATGGCAAATGAGGATAAACCGGAGTACCTGGATTTGGCGATCCGGCGAAACTCAACGGCTTCATACTATCCTGTGAGGCCGCATGGGGTATGGTGCGACCCAGACAACGGTCTACCCTCCTATCGCGCATTCGTAGTAACAAATTGGAGGACCGAGCGACCCGAGAAATGTCCCACAAGACAACCGTCACTTTGAGCGATTTGCGCACTGAAGTAGAGGCACTGTACGGGAAACGCAAATCACTCGCCTCCCTGTTGTACCAATTCTGCGCACTACGGAAGGACGCAAAGGAAAATGTTTTAGCTCTCACGTTAGAGGTGATCGAAAAACTTTGAGAGAGAGCTGATCACGACGGCGGGCGGGCCATAGGCGAAGCCATTCGGAAAAGTACCCAGATGAATTTTGAAAACGGGTTGCACAAAGAAATGCAAACGATCATTCGTTCCCGAAACTACCGAGGGCTACATGACGCCGTCATCGCAGCCATCGAGGTCGAAAAAGAAACCTGGCATGTTCTTGAGAAACGTGCCCATACGGGGGCAGCAAAGGAGGGGAGAGGGGGGGGGGGACTCCGGGCGAGATAGGGGAGAAAAAGGACATATCACAACCTATGATATAGGAATGAGCTCTGAGATTTTTTCCCTCTGACCGGCGACTGGATTTAATATTGTATGGAGTTACTTCGTACATTAGACTTCTCGCACGCTATTAATAATTGGACTACGAACCTTGGCGTAGTGGTCGAGATAAACCGGCGGATCTTTGTCCTTCTTCTCGACGATTTTTGCGAGGATGTAGTGATAGAGCCATCTTTCGTCGTGCACGTTCGATTAATCGTCGATGTTCGTCTGGAACATACGATTCGCGAATTTGAAACAAATGACTGCAATCTCGGGAGCGTCCTCTTTGCGCGTCTCCAGTGCGGTGAATCTCTCCATGATCAGGGTGTCGGTTTCCTGCTTCAGCAAACAGGAGCACAAGAAGTGGATGGTGTAGGCGAAAGTCCGGTACTCTGTCCATATCACGCTTTGAGCCGGAACGAGTTCGACTGCACGCTGGTAGCAGCATTGAGCGATCTTGGCGTCGAATAGAAGCTTCTTGGTGTCCCTTGAATGATATTCCTTGAATGATATTCCATAACGATACTGATGTGAAAAAACTTAACCGGACGACTGTGAATTTGCACAATCATACAATGAAATAGCTGATAAAAACAATAAAACTTTCGTTAAAATAAATGATTTACGAGACTAAAGAGAATTGATTAAAAAAATCGATTAAATTCGTCATGACCAGGACTCAACCTCAACATCCTATATCACAGGGCGACATAGGGGAGAAAAGAGGCACCTGCGATTCCTGTGGGGAAACAGCGGACCAGGCAAGGAATTGCCGATCCAGTAGGCAAAGCCTCTCAGCGCCTGCCCAGCGTAAGGAGAACGTTACTACCGTCGCTCGAAAATACTGTAAGAAGATTGGGCATTGGTGAAAAGATAACAAGAAACGTCAGCAAGCGGAAAATGAGAAAAATAAAGGTAACTACAGGAAATCAGAAGATCGACAAGAGGAGCGGAATAGCGGACGTACAACAAAGAAAGGCACCGCAGGGGCGTTCCGCGTCGACACCGCTACAAGTACGCACCGGGGTCCGATGGAGCCAATATCTACACGGTCAAGGCAAAACCGTCACCAATCATCCCAATTCCAGAAACGGGACAGTTGACGGTAGCGGCCGTTCGAGAGGAAAATCGCGTAGTTCCGACGGAGTCCCTAAGAAAGGTCAGTATCTGCGAGATAGGGCTGCCAAGCCAGCATGACCACCGCAACTTTAAAGGTCCACGACGTGACACGGTGACGCGTTCCACAATACTGGAAGGCTTAAACACTAAAATAAATAATAAACCAATCACTGCACGAGAAATAACAATAACACATATCACCGGAGAATTCGAGGAATTAGTGGTTTACTATCAGAGAGAACTGAACAATAACAATCGCGCATTATCGTTTGTCAAAAACGTAAACAAACCCCACTCGGTTGACACTTCGGTGTCAAACACGTGGCATTCGCGGGTTTGTACATGTACCCGTTCCACAATACTGGGAGGCTTAAACACTAAAATAAATAATAAACCAATCACTGCACGAGAAATAATAAAAACACATATCACCGGAGAATTCGAGGGATTAGCGGTTTTAAATCCGAGAGAACTGAACAATAACAATCGCGCATTATCGTTTGTCAAAAACGTAAACAAACCTCGTTCGGTTGACACTTCGGTGTCAAGCGCGTGGCATGCGCGGGAGTAGTAGTGTACAGGGCTGGGGAGACAGGGGCCCATCTGCTGTCCCCCCTCTCCCCCCCTGTCTGGCACCACCCCCACCGCCGTCTGGACCGGGATGCTGTGGTGGGGGGGTGCAGTAAGTGCGAGAGAGAGGGTCATCTGTTACTCCCCCCTCCGCCCCATCGCCCCCCATGTCTGACGTCATGCCCCCACCACCCACTGGAGTGGGATGCTGTAGCGGTGGAGGTGTGGTGAGTGTGATAGAGGGATCTGCTGTCCCCCCTTTGCGACTACCTCCCACCGGTAAGACGGTATCCCCACTACCATGGATGCTGTAGCGGGTCCAATGAGGGGGGGCGAGAGAGAGAGATTCCGTGTGATGCTCCCCACCACCGTCTGGACGGGGATGCTGTGGGCCGATGTGTAGTAGGGGATGCAAATGATTTTCCCCGGGCCATGATTGGTCCCTGTAAATTCTCCCCGAGTTGTGATTGGGCCCTAAGAGTTTTCCTGCAGATGCTTAAAAATATTTGTTAATACGTCCATGATTATTAATTTTGACGTTTTACGCGAAATGAAAAACAAAATTATCGGAGTATATGAGTTTATTAATTACTTATGCGTCACGTTCCATCCCACCTGCATACATTGGTCTTAATATATATCGTACAAATAAGATAAAATACGCATACATATACCTATACATATATACAGGGTGTCTCAGAAGTCGTAGAAGAAACTGTTAGGGTTGATAGAGAAAAAAATTCTGAATCGAAAGTTCCTGAGTCAAAAATTTTTTTGGGCCATAGAAAATTAGTTATTAATTAAAAACGGTAGCCAATCAGGAGCGCGCTACAAGAGAAAAGGGAATGAGCGGGGGAAGTAGCGGAGACGCGAGAGTGAGAGCGGTCTTGTAGCGCGCTCCTGATTGGCTACCGTTTTTAATTAATAACTAATTTTCTATGGCTCAAAAAAATTTTTGACTCAGGAACTTTCGATTCAGAATTTTTTTCTCTATCAACCCTAACAGTTTCTTCTACGACTTCTGAGACACCCTGTATATATATACATGATGTCAAGAGGCTGTCCAACAAATACCGATTAGTATTACCGAATACGTATACACCTAACTATAATAATGGGCAAGGGCAAGGGCTCGATTGTTTAGAGTATTAACGAATAGTTGAAAAACTTCCACGGAAATGCGAAAACGACCAATGTTAAAGGTATAACGACGTTAATAATACTGATAAATAATTTTATGCATGGGTAACACCGTTTTTAAGCCGTTCGTTTCGTTTTAGTAGCAAGTGCTTTACGCAATTGGTTTGCGATGTACGCGGCACACAGTACAGAAAATTCCAAGAAAACTATGTCGAATGTAAATTCGACAAATGCAGGATCCATACGGAGTTGAGTAGCTTCTTTCAAAGATTTGAAATTATTCTTAAGCAATTCTTTGACGCGTATCTCATCGATTTTTTCGGGGTCTTCTTCAGCGGGAATATGTAGAAGTAATTCAGCGCACAGAACATTGACACCCTTTTCCATATGTGTGACATTTCGCTGTAGACGTCTGAAGCGTTCGTCGAGACACACCAGTATGCCGAGCAATCCATCGAACGACGGTTTTTGCATCACAACAGCCGGTGAATAATTTTTACGCTTCTTCGTTGCTGGTTCGGGATCCCGCTGTGATCCATCATCTTGGAATGTGGTATCTTCTTCGATAATCCGATCAAACACAATGGATTTGGAGCCGTAACTCGAGGTGAAGAGTATCTCACAATCACCGATGCGTACGGGTTGCGGTGTGCGCCAATTCTTACCCCAGGCGATCTTTTGGACACCGTTGAAATACCTCGAAACTTCAGGTAGTTTTGTCTGCAGCAAATGCCAATCGGTCGATTCAAAGACAATACCTCCAGCCGTGGTATTGTTCTGAAGTTTTACGATCGGGCGTATGCGACCATCGGCACACGTCTGTAGACCGATGTGAACTTTTTTTGTCTCCGAGGGGTTGAGCGTATACGTTGTACCGAGAATCAGCGGTGCTTCAAGACGCTTCTTCTCGTCGTCCGACAGTATACGATACACGGTTTCGGGCTGTAGATCACTGTCCCTCAGATCTTTAACACCGATAGCCTGACTTATCTTGAACAATAGTTTGACGTTACAAGGGGCAAACCGTAAAACAGAAATTCGAGGGCTTTTATCCCGACTTTTTATAACGAATCCACGGGCCGGACTGCCGATTTTCCATAGTATCGTACTCTTATATGTGTTTCCGTGAGACCGGGGCGCTAGCATCGTAACTATAACGACATGTGTTAGAGGGGAGAGCCGGTTTTGCCTGGTTAACATGGTCACATCTCCAAGATGCCGATGGATCAACCGATCCAACGTTAACATGCTTAAAATACACGGTGACATCTGTGAATATTTTCAAAGAATAAAAGATACTGATCTTCGTTTAGTTGTAGGTCGTTATATGGTCAGTCCCATACCACGGCTGTTGCACCGATTGAAGATAAAATTGCGTGGTCACCCCGTGTAGAAGTCGTCGATCGTAAAAATCAGAATGAACGACCCCGTGGAACAATGAACACTCGTTTACCCCATGCAGACAGTTTACGGGATTGCCGCTGACCTGCTATCATGGATGCAAGATCGGTTTTGGGACAAGCGTCTATAGAAATCGGCATAGATACGCAGGTGTCACTCACTCGTATATCTCGTTTTTCTCGGAAGGTGGCGGGTGTTGCTCGCAATACGCGGACAAATTCCATACGCCCTATGCAAGAACCCCTCTCCCGCCGATATAAATCTGAGAGATATACATCTATCTCGTGAGCCTTCGGATCGTAAAGGTATTTACCCGCGCAACAAGTTTGGAACTCTTTAAGCGTGTTTGTGAAAATCTTCGACCACCCGCTGCTAGTGCATCATCGTAAAAATAGTTGGAAAGCACCGAAGGCAGTTCTAGGTATGTTCCGTCGCCAAGTTTACACGGAAAGAGTAGGTATTGTTTCGGTTTTATAGCGGTTGGGCGCGACCGAGTTTTTTCACAAGGAGTTACTTGTACAGACAATGGAATCGTCCATGCCACGGTCATCCTGATATTTCGAACCGACTCGTTACGGTGTCCCCAAGATGAAAATCATAGGGCGAGTGAAAAAAAATTCTAGCGAAATTCTGTGTAACAAGGGTGTATTCAGTTAACGAAGGTAGTGTTACCGTAAATTTAGCGATACACCCCCGCCAATGAGGGAAGAAAGAAAATGTAGTAGGGGTGTGGGCAAAATCTATAAAGTCTTTCGAAGTTTGTTTCTATTTTAATTCTCTGTTGAGAAGTCTACCAAAGCACCTCGCGTGATAGTTGTCAGCGTAGAGCAGACAAAGTGAGCGTATTTTTCGGTAGTTCTGTGACAGTTTTCCCGTGCAAGCGACAATCGTAGTGAGTGAGGCTTTCCGCGATAGTCTTATTCCGCGTTTGCCTGAGCGGGGGTGTATGTGCAAATAAAAAATATTTAACGGGTTTTTACGAATCTTTTAAAAAACTTCGGAATGAGCTGTGTGAGCCGTCTTATTAAAGCCATCCGTAAAACGGTGGCTTTAACGCGCCTACGTAGTGCTGTGATCGCGCGTCGTTGTACGTTGCGCTGGGATTCAAGGTTGAGATCGATGAATCTCCAGCAGGCCCAGCGAGAATTCCGTGCCGTTCTTCGTCAGTTGGCGGTGCGGGTCATCGGGCGTGCTTACGATCATGGCGCGTTCGACGACTCGAGCGATGCTATACATATCGCTGTACAGGTGGTGCGCGAAAGAGGCGGCGCAGGGCTTCATGTCGTGCGTGCAATGATGGAGCGACATGGAAACATCCAGCGGGATGTTGAGGCGGAGGCTGCACCCCTCGAGGATGATGTCGACATCGACGAAAGCGGTGAAAATCCGCGGAATCCCGAGGCCATCGAGCGGCCTGAGTCACCAGCTCGGGACGTCGTCGTCGTCGTCGACGAACTGGAGAGTCCGGAGTCTCCAGATTCGGCGAATGGAATCGCGTATCGGGCTGTTTCCGATAACGATTCCGGTCTGGAGACGGAAGGTGACGAGTCCCATTTAGATAACGTTCATTGCGTTATTCGCATGGGACCTCCAGCGTCACCGGATCCGGAGCCCCTTGAACACCGCGGTGGGGCAGAAATGGTCATTGACGACGCCCAGGTGTTTCAGGACGACGACGACGACGACGACGACGACGACGACGACGACGACGACGACGATGGTGGTATCCGCATGGGATGCCCAGCATCACCCGACCCTGTATCCGATCGCGAAGATGAAGACTCCGAAGCCGAGACGGTCTTCAATGACGAAGCTGATCGGATGCAGCGAGTTTCGTCACCGGAATCGGGTAAGTTTTATTATTGTCTTTCTCCCCCCCTGTATACATAAACACCCATATATATATATATGTGTATATACGCATTGCAACGGGACTTTATGCCCTTCGGCTGGTTTAACATTTTGGTTAAACCTTAGGTGACAGGCCATGGGCATTTGACTGGGATGGTCGTCTCGTCATCGTCAGAGGTCGTAGATTTTCGAGCGGGCTTATACAGTCGCTGAACGACCCGACGCGATTTGTACCGCTCAATCGCCCCCACCACAGCGGTCTGGCGATGGGCGATGAGGATTATGACGACCTACAGGACCTTGAGGAATTTTAAAGACCTCATAATTTCGACCAGGTCCCATGGTATGATTCCCGAGGGGAAATAGGCCGCGGCTCCGATGACTACGATGAGGATGATGATCTAATCATCCAGCGTGTTCGCGAGTCTCGAGCTGGTCAACCGGAACCTTAAAGTGCGTAACCGATAGTCGCTCGCGTATAGATATATATATATATATATATATATTAAACAAACGATGGGTCTTTATTTAATTATTAATTTATTTTTACAGATCGTCCGTCGTCCTCAGCATCATGTTCATCGTCTTCGTCATCATCAACATCAGCATCATCATCATCATCATCGTCATCGTCATCGTCATCGTCATCGTCATCGTCATCGTCATCGTCATCGTCATCGTCATCGTCATCGTCATCGTCATCGTCATCGTCATCGTCATCGTCATCGTCATCGTCATCGTCATCGTCATCGTCATCGTCATCGTCATCGTCATCGTCATCGTCATCGTCATCGTCATCGTCATCGTCATCGTCATCGTCATCGTCATCGTCATCGTCATCGTCATCGTCATCGTCATCGTCATCGTCATCGTCATCGTCATCGTCATCGTCATCGTCATCGTCATCGTCATCGTCATCGTCATCGTCATCGTCATCGTCATCGTCATCGTCATCGTCATCGTCATCGTCATCGTCATCGTCATCGTCATCGTCATCGTCATCGTCATCGTCATCGTCATCGTCATCGTCATCGTCATCGTCATCGTCATCGTCATCGTCATCGTCATCGTCATCGTCATCGTCATCGTCATCGTCATCGTCATCGTCATCGTCATCGTCATCGTCATCGTCATCGTCATCGTCATCGTCATCGTCATCGTCATCGTCATCGTCATCGTCATCGTCATCGTCATCGTCATCGTCATCGTCATCGTCATCGTCATCGTCATCGTCATCGTCATCGTCATCGTCATCGTCATCGTCATCGTCATCGTCATCGTCATCGTCATCGTCATCGTCATCGTCATCGTCATCGTCATCGTCATCGTCATCGTCATCGTCATCGTCATCGTCATCGTCATCGTCATCGTCATCGTCATCGTCATCGTCATCGTCATCGTCATCGTCATCGTCATCGTCATCGTCATCGTCATCGTCATCGTCATCGTCATCGTCATCGTCATCGTCATCGTCATCGTCATCGTCATCGTCATCGTCATCGTCATCGTCATCGTCATCGTCATCGTCATCGTCATCGTCATCGTCATCGTCATCGTCATCGTCATCGTCATCGTCATCGTCATCGTCATCGTCATCGTCATCGTCATCGTCATCGTCATCGTCATCGTCATCGTCATCGTCATCGTCATCGTCATCGTCATCGTCATCGTCATCGTCATCGTCATCGTCATCGTCATCGTCATCGTCATCGTCATCGTCATCGTCATCGTCATCGTCATCGTCATCGTCATCGTCATCGTCATCGTCATCGTCATCGTCATCGTCATCGTCATCGTCATCGTCATCGTCATCGTCATCGTCATCGTCATCGTCATCGTCATCGTCATCGTCATCGTCGTCATCCATGGTAACAGTGGTACCGGCCGCATGGGTGGCAGAGGCTGCAACGGCTGTGGAGGAATTGGTAAGTTCCGAACTGTATAAACCGCAGACGGGTGGGGGTTTAACGGGGCCGGGAAATAGTTTTAACAATGTAAAACACATGGCTCGTAAAGCGAATGACGACAGCGATGCCGACGGTCTGAAAATGAACGGTAACACGAATGACACGAGCGACGGGAACAACGGTATTGCGGATGCCGACGATGACGACCGTATATTACCTGTGGGTCAGCGTTTCGGGGTTATAGGTGAAGAAAAAGAGTATTTTTCGCGACGTTTTAAAATCAAATCGCGTCAAACCGAAATTTCATTACTCACGCCACCACAAGGGGTCAATCCAATCTCGTGGATACGAAACGCCATACGGGACATTCACGCGTATTTTACAAAAGATAGTTTATCCACCGACCGGATCGGTATTGCGTTTGAAGCTCAGGGTACGACGGACGGTGTAGGGGGCATATCCCTGAGACCCGTATGGCGATTCAATCCCGAGCAATTGTGGGATCTTTTGTGCAGCGTTAACCAGAGTGCGAGAATACTTTCGGTTTACGAAACGCTTGTATTCACGGTAACGTACGTCGACATGGAACGCGGTACGGGAGGTTTGGACAGTAAAATTGCGAGTAATCAATCCGTCATTTTGATAGGGAACACCGATAATTTGTGTTTTCCTCGGGCGCTGGTCGTAGCATTAGCAAATGCGCGAAACAAAATTAATCGAAGCGCGGAGTCGAAAATATTTTATGAACGCATCCGTCATAAAAATTCGGGGCTCCAGCGAGACGAGGCAAAGAAACTCGTGACAGCGGCTCGTGTTGTAGTACCGGCACAGGGTTGCGGCCCTGCTGAGTTCGAGGTGTTTCAACGACACTTTATGACATCGAGGGTCCCTATATGCGTTTATGACTGGGCTTCTCTCGGTAGCGGTGCAGATCTCATTTTTAATGGACAAACACGATTTGAAAACACGTCTGCACACATAACATTAAATATTGCGTATTTTAAAAATAATAATCATTATTCGCCTATTACTAATCTTCTTGCCGCAGGGGGCTCACGGAACTACTGTACCCCTTGCAATGTATCTTACCAATTTTTGCATCAACATCGGTGTACAAGCAAGTGCCCGCGTTGCTACGCATCACCGCCGTGTTCAGTTCCGACCGTTGATAACGTCGTTACGGAAAGCGGCGGTAATGGGTGGGAATGCGAGGACTGCCATAGATTTTTCCACAACGCGGCGTGTTTTGAAAATCATCTCAAGCCCCGAGAAGCCCGTGTCAATACCCGCAATATAGAAAGAAAGTCGGTTTGCGAGACAGTTAGATTTTGTGAAAAATGCACAAAGTTATTCGATACCACTCAGAAAGCTCACAAATGTGGTAAAACGTTCTGTCAGCTGTGTCGTAGCGTGCATGAGTACAATGAGCAATGCTACATGCAACCGCTGGCAGACCGTGAATTATCGAAATCCCGGGAGCATCCGAAAACATTGTTCATTTTTTACGATTTCGAGACGCGGCAAGACGAACTTTACAGCTCTAGTACGGACGACAATACTCGCGAGCACGTTGTCACGCTTTGCGCGGCTCAACAGTTGTGCGAAATATGTTTGTCCGACGTGGACAACATAATTCAAGGTAGCTTCTGCAGATGGTGTGGCGTGCGGCAGTATGTTTTTCGAACTTCGCCAATCGCCGAATTGATCAATCTTGCAGTACGCCGCACAACGGCGTTTCGAAAGATTGTTTGTATCGCGCATAACGCCAAGGCCTTTGACGCCCAATTCGTATTGCGATACGTTGTCGAAAATTGTAGCGATCTCGGTTTGCCAAAAATTATTCTAACAGGTAATTCGATAATATCGATGCGTATAGGTCGTACCGTATTCATCGATAGTATGAATTACTTTCATATGCGGTTGAGCGCTCTACCGGGAGCGTTCGGGTTTAACGATAAAATGGAAAAGGGATACTTTCCGCACCTTTTTAACACGCTGCAGAACCAGGGATACTGTGGGGTACTCCCCGCCGCGGAATATTACTCGCCCGACACAATGAGTCACGATGATCGAAATACTTTTTACGAATGGTACATGGAGCGGGTCGCTTCCGGTGAACTTTTCGACTTTCAAACAGAAATCGAAAAGTATTGCGTACTAGACGTTGACATATTGCGACGGGCTTGTGAAGAGTTTCGGAAAATATTCCTCGAGTCCGGCGATGTTTGTCCATTTACTAAGGCTGCGACAATTGCATCGGCGTGCTCGAAGGTATTTAGGCGTAAATTTTTGGTTCCGCAAACGATTGGATTAATACCGAACGGTGGATACAGGCTTGCGGATCGGCATTCACGGCAGGCCAACCAGTGGCTTTTATGGGTCGAGAAATGTATAGGGCATGAGATTGTTCACGCTAGTCGAGCTCGAGAGGTCAGGCTATCTGAAGGGCCTCTCGTTGACGGGTATTTGCAGTTGGAAGACGATCGCTTTGTCTTCCAATTTCACGGTTCTTATTGGCACGGTTGCCCGCGCTGTTTCCCCGGCAACCGTGAAAAGCCGACACGCGCCAACGAAGAGTCTTACGAGAACCGTTATGAGCGTACTCTAGCGATGGACTCGAAGATTTGGTCTCATGGTTATCAGCTCGAAGTCATGTGGGAGTGCGAGTTTGAAGAGTTTCGTCGCATTAATTCGGGGATCAAAGCGTATTTGTACAAGCATCCTCGTCTGACATCTGCGTCTTTGAATCCACGTGATGGGTTTTACGGTGGCCGTACGGGTAACACTGTAACAGTGTACGATACTGCGGAGGGCGAAAAGATTCACTACATTGATATTTGTTCTCTGTATCCTTACATATCGAAAACGGGCCGCTTTCCGAAGGGTCACCCGAAGATATACGTGGATACAGAGTGCGACGAACTGTTGAACGGATCGTACGAGGCCTTGGGAACAACGGTCAATGGTATGATCCGTTGTACAGTGTTACCGCCGCGAAATCTTTTTCATCCCGTGTTACCCATACGGATGCACGATAAACTCCTCTTTGCATTGTGTCGCACATGCACAGAGGAGAAAACACAGGCAGACTGCCCACACGAAGATGTCGATGAGCGTGCGTTTACAGGTACCTGGGTGGTGGACGAAGTTCGAAAAGCGCTCGAACTCAACTACAAAATTATAAAAGTATTTATTATTTGGGATTACGAGATGACCCAGTACGATTCTGTAACGCACGAGGGTGGTCTCTTTGTCGAATATATAAATACTTTTTTGAAGATTAAACAGGAAGCCAGTGGTTGGCCTAGTGAATGTACCGATGTAGACTCGCGAGCGCGATATATCGAAGATTACGAGCGCTCGGAGGGTATACGTCTAGATCCGGGCAATGTCTGTAAAAACCCCGGTCTACGTTCCGTTGCGAAGTTATGCCTAAACTCGTTCTGGGGTAAATTCGGTCAGAGGGACAATTTAACACAGACAACGGTTATAAACAATCGTGAGCAACTGCTTCTCCTTCTGGGGGATAGTGATAAAGAGGTGCGGCGCTTACTCCCTGTCAACGACAACGTATTGTATGCGAATTGGGTAAATATCGATGAAGCTGTGATTCCATCCTCGCAAACTAGTGTTGTAATCGCAGCTTACACAACAGCTCAGGCCCGATTAAAATTGTATAGTTATCTCGAGCGGTTAGGTCGGCGCGTGCTGTACTACGACACCGACTCGGTGATTGTCGTGAGCACGGGACGACCGGGTGAATGGTCACCGCCGCTCGGTAACTTTCTTGGCGATATGACCAGTGAGTTGAAGGAGCCTACAGACTACATAAAGTCGTTTGTCTCTGGAGGCCCCAAATTTTACGGTTACCAGGTCGTAAATAGCTCGAAGCCCGACGAGGTGATTAAAACAGAATGCAAGGTGAAAGGTTTGAGTTTAAATTACCTTAACTCTCGGAAAGTTAATTTTGACTCAATTCGACGAATGATCGAAGCCGATTTACCCTGTGAAAATGACGAATCGATACGGTTAGATTTTACATCCATTCAAAGAACGGCTCTTCACGACGTAATAACCCGAGAAATGTCGAAAACTTGCCGTGTCGTATGCCATAAGCGTCGACATCTAACGCATACGTTGTCGCTTCCGTTCGGTTTTAAAGAATAATTTGTATACCGATACAAATTTGACCGTTACCGTCGTCATCGCTGTCGTCTCGTTTTTCAAATTATGTATTAACACACACACACACACACACACGCGCGCGCGCGCGCGCGAAAATGTACATTGTAATACGCATCAGGCCTGCATATATATATATATGTGTGCGGGGGGGGGGGGGTATGTGCAATTAATATATACACAAATGTAAATATGTATCATAAGGAAATTGTACAATTTTTTGGTTTATAAAATTCATAGATTTATAAATTGTTGGCGTAGATAATGTATATTTTAGCGTTAACTTATAGAATTGTAAATATCTTATTTAACGAAGAACGATATTTTTCTTTCAATATGCGTGTATGAGTTACACGCTGTCATAAATTGCGAAATCGTTTTTAAGCAAAATTGAAAATATCTTCTCTCTCTCTATATATATATATATATATATATATGTTTTTATATTTCGACAATAAATGAAAAAAATTTCCCCCGTATATTTGTGTTGTTTTTAAATTATTTTCGTATAAGCTAGGCGGCTCCACATGCGCCGGTATAAGCTTATGACGCGCTTGTGCCCCCCACCGCGTCAGAAGAGCTGACCGCCACGTTCGCTCGCTCATGAGCTGATGGTGCGATCGAACGGGCCTGTACAAGCTGGACCACCGCCGCGCACACGTCGTACAAGCTTATGGCGACGTGTGTCCCCCGCGCCGCCGCCGCCGCCGCCGCCGCCGCCGCCGCCGAGAAGTTTATATTTAGAGGTTAAACGTGTGATACCGATGGGGGGCGGTGAAAACAGGAAAAACTGGAGGTAAACTTTTACACAATGGACTCGCGTTGGAAACATCCATGGACGTCGTTGATATGTGGTCCAACGGGCTGTGGATAAACCGTTTTTGTTCGACGATTTCTGCGAAATTTAAGCATCATCAGTGACACAGTGTTTGATCGCATAATATTTTACCACGGCGATAATCTTGACTCCGAAACGGTTGATCTATTACAAAATTCTCATCGAGATCCGACAAACAAAAATATTAAGATTGAATTGCACGTGGGTCTTCCACAACCAGAGGATTATTCGCATGATAATAATTTGAAAAAATTAATTATTATCGACGATTTAATGAGAGAATCATCGAATAATACGATCGTGGATCTTTTCACAAAAGGGAGCCATCATAAAAATATCAGTGTTATTTTTATAACGCAAAATATTTTTCATCAAGTACACGGTCAACGTGATATGTCTCTAAACGCCAATTATATCGTAATATTCAAAAACCCACGCGATCGTGCGCAAATTCAACATTTGGCAAGACAAGTATACCCCGAGGATCCCCGAGTTTTGACAGAGGCATATCACGATGCGACTTCTGAACCACATGCTTACCTTTTGCTGGATCTCAAGCAATCTACGCCGGATATTTACCGCTGTCGTACAGCTATATTTCCCGACGATCCTCACATGTATGTTTACGTACCGAAAAAAAAAAAACGCCCGTCTCGCGAGGTAATCTAAATGTGTTTATATGTTAATGTAAAAACGATCTTCGAGTCAGTTGTAAGATCGTACGACATGGGTAAACATCGACGCATCATGATTGGCTGTAAAAAGAACAATGGACAGTGTTCTGCACGATCACCGATAGGTAAACGTCACGTTGCTCTGCTGAATGCTCTTTGTCACGCGAGTAAAGAACAACAGCGAGCCATACTGCGCACGGCCGATGAGTCATTCATGAAGTGTATAGGTGAATGCGCTTTAAACATCTTACAAGGCGTGGTACAGCTTAAAACAGGCACGAAAAACCGTTTAAATAGACATAAAAATGTACTGCGTAAACTAGCGCCGTACCGTGTATCAGGCCGCACGGGATAGAACGGTGGTGGTGGTGGTAAAGGCTGCAGTGGTGACGCCTCTGAACGTAAGCGACGAAAGTACAATTGGAGAGCGAAGAAACGTCTTATGATGCAGAAAGGCTGTGGAGCATTTTTACCCCTTTTATTAGCACCGATTATCTCAACTTTGTTTAGTAGACTGTTTGGCGGCAAAGGTGAAGGAAGCGACGGCCATTAGGGGTAAATTTGAATCGTGAGCACTTGAGCATCCTACCGCCAAATCTTATGGAGCACGCAAAGAAAATGATTTTAGTACCGGTTGAAGAGGCTGAGAAGTGGAAAGAACCGATGACCGGCGGTGGAACAACCTTACCGACGGCCGATCAAAAAACTGTACAGACACCGGGTGATGCGGTATCGCGTCTCGACGCTGAACTTTCCGATATTTTAAACTCAAAAAAGTATCCCGATGAAGCCACGAAGTGGAAACACTATCTGCAGGTGTTGCAACGATATTTATTTCTCGTTGATGTCCAGAATGGTGCGGCAACTTTGAACATGTCAGCTGAATCAGCAGAGTCGTCAGGCAATCGACAGGTAACACCGGAAACGGATGAATTAGATTCAACAATAATCGTAAACAGTGTACCCGGTGTATATAAGCGTCAAGCAAGAGCGCTCACGGGTTATCTGCGTAACTCACCGTCAGCATCGCAACGCATCACCTGGGACAAAGAAGGCCTCGTGACGATAGACGGCATACTCATACCCAATTCAAATATTGTCGATCTCGTTAACGATGCAGTACGTGGTAGAAAAAACTTCAAAGCTAATGGTCGTGTACAATTTATCAAAACTCTTCGCGCTGTTTCCGCACCTCGAACATTTATCGGGAACGATGAGCTGTGGAATATGGGGGATACACATATCTCTCGCAAACGTTCTCGAAAGACGACGAAGAGAACATCAAAAACCAACGTGCTGCCACGGCTGCTGCTACTAAAAAGTATAATACCGTCAAGGCCGTAAAACATTTGGCCAAAAGACAAAAGAGGAAACCAGCCGAGGAGCAACGAGGATTTCACCGCTGGCTTAAATTGTGAATCGCATTGTACCTCTCATAGGCTGGGGGGGCGTGAGAAATATGGCGTTTGAAAAAGTTTATTACGATCCAGCGCATCCTGCAGGTTATGCAGGAGCAAGACGACTAATCGACAGAAACAATAAAGCGGATAATGTTTACAATTGGTTGACCCAGCAGAGACAACGTGCGAAAAGACGTTCCTCTCTGGTTAAATACAAGCGCGGCGATTATGTTCGGATTAGTAGAACAAAAGGCACGTTCGAGAAGGGTTACGAGCGAAACTGGAGCGAAGAAATTTTTCGTATCGCTAAGGTTGTAAACCGCCAGGGGATACGCGTCTACGAGTTGCAAGATCTTGAAGGCGAGTCAATCGACGGTTTCTTTTACACCGAGGAAATAACGCTTGTACACAAGAAACGCGTGACATAGAATCAAGAGTTTAAAATTGATCGTGTTTTAAAAACAAAAGGACGAGGCTCGAAGAAACAACTCTTTGTCAGTTGGATCGGCTATCCGTCAAAATTTAACTCCTGGATACCTGCTTCTAACGCCCACAACCTCGGTGTCTAACGTCACGAAATCAGTCATCATGTACAACGATGAAAATTTCTATCTAGTGTTACCCAGCAACAGCAGTATGAGATACTTTCCGGATAACACGACGACGCGCTTCACTACTCAACTTTCACGTGAAATAACTTTGAGTGGTCAATGGGCCGTTGGCTTGTCGGAAATACACATACCCCTTACAATGATACACGTACAACGAGCCGAGACGGCAATTGAGTAGACGGTGTGTCACAAAACAGATCGTATAACAGCACATATACCCCACGGGCTCTACAAGGATCATGTAGAACTTATGAAAAATATAAATGGTCTACCGGGTTTGCGGGAGGCTGGTATACGGCTTGTCAATGCTGAAAACGCTCATGGCTACACGGCAATTGAAGGGGACGCGTATGTGGAAAAGTGTGGGAGTAAAGCTGTGCCTTACCCGAATACATTGTGCATGAATAAAAAGGTTGCCCGTATATTAGGCTTTAACGCTACAACCGTTAATGACTGGGAAACATCGAAAACTGTATTCCTACGTTACGAACGGGGGATTCAACGTGAAGGACAGATGCCTCCCTGCATCGCTCGCGGCCTCCCTGAACAGCTTTTTGTCTATACCGATCTATGTGTACCGTACACGGTGGGCGACACCCAAGCCTCTCTGCTGCGGATCGTCAATTTGAATACCGCACGGTATACGTACGGGACGATACAGGTGAAATATTTTTCACCCCCAAATTATATACCTTTGCTCAATAATTGCTTTCGTAGCGTCGAGATAGATATAAGGGATCATCTGGGGGAGCCAATCGCATTCGAGTACGGTACGTTAACCCTTACGCTTCATTTTAAACAGATTGGTTAGACAATATGGCGGTCCATTATACGAGTTATTACGAGAATCAAATAGGCGGTGGGGCCGGGTGCATAGGTAACTTTTTTATGGGTGCACCGTACCAACGGGGTCACGGTATCGGGAGGTTTCTCGGTGGTCTATTCCGAAGTGTACTACCGCTGCTGACAAAAGGCGCTAAAGCCGTGGGAAAAGAGGCCTTACGGGCTGGTTTACACGTTATCGAGGATGTGAGCGGTAACCATATGCCGTTTAAGGAATCGCTTCGGCGGCGGGTCATGGAGTCTGGGGAAAATTTGAAACACAAGGCCAATGACAAAATCGCTCTACTCATGAGAGGCTCCGGTTATAATCGGTCGATCAGTACACGAACAATGCAGTCGTTGACGGGCCGTACACCTGCACGTACCCGCGCCAAAAAAAGGACCATCCGCTCGAAAAGAACAAAGAGGAATACCTCTGTCGTACCAGCGAGGAAAAAGAAGAGAAGGACAGCCACGGGGAAAGTGACGAAGAGACGAAAAAACACCAAGTGCAAGAAGAAGAAGAAGAAACGAGCAATTATAGACATTTTCGGAAGTGCTTGAACATCATGTCTTTTTTACATTCACACTCTTGTGAGTGTATGAAATCGGAGCTCGACTTGTTCACTATACCGCCAACGCAAACCTCCATAGAAGCCTCTCAATGGGTCCATTACAAGCCTGTCTCTTCATTGTCGGACGATGGCCCCATCGAGTTTGTTATACCGGGTCATGGTGACGAGTACTTGGATCTGGCCCACACTATGATCAGTGTAAAACTGAAAGTACTAGCCAACGGTGACTCGTTGTACAAAGTAGCACCTGTTAATAACTTTCTACATAGTCTCTTCAATCAGGTTGATGTATTTTTCAACCAAAAACTTGTCGCGCCGCCTAATAATGCTTACGCCTACCGGGCGTACATTGAAACGTTACTCAATTATGGCCCGGCTGCAAAACAATCGCATCTGACAACGGCTTTATGGTTTAGGGATAATCAGGGTAGCTTCGAGTCGATGCCTGGCGCGAAAACAGAGCCTATAAATTATGGACAAGAGATTCGCTCGAAATATATCAGAGGCGGCAGGACTGTTGATATGATTGGCCACTTACACTGCGATGTATTCAATTAAGACAAATTTTTGATAAACGGTGTGGAAGTGCGGCTACGTCTCGTCCGTTCAAAAGACGAGTTCTGCCTGATAGAGACACCGGTGCAAGGCGTGACACACACAGTAAAAATAAACGATGTGACTCTGTTGGTACGACGGGCAAAAATTAGCCCTGGAGTACTCATAGCACACGCCAAAACTTTGGCGAAAACGACGGCCAAGTACCCTATTACACGCGTGGAAGTTAAATCTTTTACTATGCACAGTGGGATAGTGGGCGATACATTGGACAATGTAATTCTTGGGCAATTACCGAAACGTATTATACTCGGTTTTGTGTACAATAGAGCTTTCAACGGCGATAAAACTATGAATCCCTTCAATTTTCAACATCATTGGATACATTTTTTATCGCTCTACGTTGATGGACATCAGATACCGGGAAAACCGCTTCAACCCGACTTTGCTGGGAACGAAAACTGGGTCCAGAGTTACCATACGCTCTTTTCCGGCACAGGTATACATTTTCAAAACGAGGGACTGGAAATTGATCGTGAAGCGTACGCTAGAGGATATTGTCTGTTTGCCTTTGACTTGACACCCGATTTATCGGCGAACTGCTTCACCCACTGGAACCTCGTGAAACACGGCAGTGTGAGAATCGAGGTACGCTTCGCCCGGGCTCTCGGCGCTACAATAAATTGCGTCGTTTATGCCGAGTACGATAACGTCATTGAAATTGATTCTGCCCGTCAGGTTATTACAGATTTTAGTGCCTGAGCACAGCATGACGACCGTGGGGCCCAAGAATCCACCCTCTCCAACCATAAAAATGTCACGCCTCTTTAGGAAAGGGCCCACTTGGAATGCCAGTCTGAAATGATATTTAAACCGTGAGATCTTGGTGTATTCCACAACAGTTTACATCCGACCTTCATCATGGACGCTATAGTGGATATTCAAGCCCTGTACGGAAAGAAAGGCGAGTTTCTGCCCAAAGAGGTTGCCGTAACAACGCTACAGGGTGATCATATTGGTCATTGGGTGATCGACGCGCCGTACGAATTTGGCGAGTTGCCCAAAGATGTACGTGCCAGTAATAATCGTTTAACGTGCTTTCATCACGGTCTCGAGTGGGTTGACGGTGATACACCATTGTGGAAAGTCTACGCTGCTCTAAGAGCCATGTGTCGTTACGCGCTTCGCATCTATACTCGCGGTGTACAAAAAGCTGAGGTCTTACGCGATATTCTCGGCCGTGACATTGTCAATCTCGAAGAGTACGAAGGGCCCAGTTTCAGAAACATGCCTGCGTACGATATCTGGTGTATTTATCACGGTGTGGCGAAGGAAGATGCTGCGAAATGTGCGTTGAATAACGTTGGAAAAATTAAACGATGGCTTCAGACTCAACTTTTTGATGATGTCAATCCCATTTACACGGAACCGATTGGCGCTGCGAAGAAAAAAGATCGACCAAGCGACGCTATAAAAAAAACGGTCCACGACGACGACAAGATCCCAAAAGATAACAATCCCGCATCTGCCGTGAGAGAGTATATAACAAAGGCGGCAGCGACCCTCGACAACAGTGCAACCCTAAACACCTGCGACAGCACGGTACCTGCAGAAGAAATAGTAGCCCTCTACCGTAATAAACTTAACTCGCCACCGCCACCACCGAGACGTCAAACATCGGTATCTGGAACCCGTGGAGGTAATAATCACCAATATCGTAAACGTCGCCCCCACTCAGGACCCGAGAGTATTTATAATGTACAGTCTGGAGGTACTGGAGGCTCTACAGCACGTAACAGCCCAGACGAAAGGAGTCTTCCCCGCCGATCGCATCCCGAGTCGCTGGTCTAGACCCGCTGCAATCGTCGCCAACACCGACGATCATACGCAACCCGGAACACACTGGATCGCCATATACGTGGACAACAATGGACGAGGCACCTTTTTCGACAGCTATGGTCTACCCCCTCTCGTCGGCAAGCATCATAATCGACTACGACGAAATACCATTACTTATGACTGGAATACCAAGCCGCTGCAATCGATCAAATCTAAAGTGTGTGGAGAATATTGCATTATGTTTCTTGATTTTATGTCTCGTGGGTATAGCCTGGCTGCTTTTTGCAGCATATTTTCAACGAATAAAGTAAAAAACGATAATATTGTGCAACGCTATTACAAGAGACTTAAACATGTAAAACGGAAAAGACATCATGTAAATCAAACACGTTTGGCTCCTTTAAAGGGGGGCCGCAATAAATGTACACCTTCATGTATCCAAACGTGCACGGCCCGTTTCGGATGCCATCTCTAAATAAACTTGATAAAATCGACTGCGTCTTTTTGTGAATACAGTCCCCCCCACCAGTCTCCTTTGAATAATATAAAAGCAGAACTCACGAATCGGTGTTACACACTTTCAGAAGAACTGTAGCAGTGCTAAGAACCATGGATATCATCGACGGTATTCTTGTGATCGACTGCGGTAAAGACCCCTGGGAACTCACCAGGGAGGAACTGGCATATATACCCAAGCCACTACTGCTAAGACACTGGAGCGACGATATTCCTTGCCTATGGACGAAACTACCCGCGCATATTCAAGACGATGCCGAAGTCGCATCATTCCGACTCTGCGGGGAGCATTGGCCTATATCGGATCTCAACCCACGTGCCGAAGGGTACCCTCCGACCAGGAGGGAATGCGAACAGTGTCAACGGGCTGGCTATGAGAAAGAATTGCATTCAGCGCTGACGTCATCCGCAACTGCAACGCCCATTACGACACTCGAATCTGACGGAAAAATATCCAAGACGCCACCACTGCCCGGTGCTACACCCACGCTCGGCGCGTCACCAGCAATCGTCACAGATCTGTAAAATCATTGTACTACAAGATGTCTATACGTAAATATTAAATAAAGGAATATTTTTTAAAAAGAGTGTATCTCTTATTGCCGGTAAACGGTTACCCTTCGGGCATGATAAAGTAGTGGGTGACTTTACCGACTGTAGAATAATTGTATAGTTTCAGACGACTGGGTGATGTTTAAGCATCTGCAGGAAAAACTCTTAGGGCCCAATCACAACTCGGGGAGAATTTACAGGGACCAATCATGGCCCGGGGAAAATCATTTGCATCCCCCCTACTACCCATCGGACCCAACGCAGCATCACGGCTCAAGAAATGCCTGCGGGGCACGTGACGTCAGACGATAGGGTAGAGGGAGAAAAACACGTTGAATTGCCCTCTCTCTCTCTCTCTCTCTCTCTCTCTCTCTCTCTCTCTCTCTCTCTCTCTCTCTCTCTCTCTACAGCATCCCCTGTCAGTGGGTGGGGGATGCTGCGTTGTGCAGCGCAGCTCTGGGAAAACTCTTAGGGACCAATAACATCTCGGGGAATTTACAGGGACCAATCATGGCTCGGGGAAAATCGGCCTACAGCATCCCCGTCCAGACGGCGGTGGGGAGCATCACACGGAATCTCTCTCTCGGCCCCCTCATTGGGCCCGCTACAGCATCCATGGTAGTTGGGGTACCGTCTTACCGGTGGGAGGTAGTCGCAAGGGGAGACAGCAGATCCCTCTATCACACTCACCACACCCCCCACCGCTACAGCATCCCACTCCAGTGGGTGGTGGGGGGCATGACGTCAAACATGGGGGGAAGGGGGTGGAGGGGGGAGTAACAGATGACCCTCTCTCTCGCACTCACTGCACCCCCCACCACAGCATCCCGGTCCAGACGGCGGTGGCGGTGGTGCCAGACAGGGGGGAGAGGGGGGGACAGCAGATGGGCCCCTGTCTCCCCAGCCCTGTACACTACTACTGCCGTACTGTCGTGGATATTTGTAGGATAAACGCACAGAGGTAGTGAGCCTCTGAGAGACTTCCAAAAGGGTCAGGTTGTCATGCACCGAATAATAGACAAGTTTGGTAGACTTACTCAGATTTTATTATAAGCGTCGTAGAAATAGTTACAAGTTCTTCAGATAGGAATTAAATGAGCCAACTTGCTCTTTTTTTATTCTTGTGTTACGTTGGACCTTGCCACGCAGGGTTAAGGGTTTTGCTGCAGAACCTTGCTCGCTCTGTGTAGAAGTTTTCTTGGAGCACTGGTTTATGCTTTATTTGGAGATTCATTGTACGGACTGAAGATTCGTTGATACTGATAATTTTTGCCGGAAAAGCGTAGCCTATTTATACTAGATCTAACCCTATGGCTGCTAATGCTAGAGAAGGATAACTGTACTTACAGGGATGGGTGTTGCGCTCTTAATATGAACAAGAACGTAAGAACATCCGGTCGGTTCTTCTTGGTTAGAGTGAGAGATTTTAGTGAGCTTCTTGACTGTTTAGAGAGAGAGAAAGATTTTTAGGAAATCGTAGGGTAAACAGATGGGGTTTATGGTAGGTGCAGCGAAGTAAGTGTCCGTGCTTCCTGGGAGTTAGAGAAAGAGAGAGAGGTTGTAAGTTATGTGACAGGAAGGAAGGAAATTGACCTGGCTTTGAAAAAGGCTCGTAATTCTCGGACCCCGAGATTGGTCGGTTGGAGGGAGGTAGAAGGAGGGAAAGTGTAGCGTACCTATATTCTATTCTCTCCACACTCACCGCGGTGAAGCCCTTAGCTTTGTTCAATGCAATATTGTGTTGGGCGCCATCCAATTTTAACAAATTGGCAAACTAATTTATAGAGGCATCCCAGATAGAGACTCGAGATCAATTAGGAAGTATCGTTGAAGTATCAAGAAATTAAGTGTCAAGCCGAGACAATATTTACAAAATATAAATTTTATTACTTACTTTGACAAGACTTTATAGTCGGATGATCGGTTTACAATTTACACTTGTTTAGAAGAAATTCAGTGTTGTCAACTCTTTTCACTGACAGAGAAGAAAGACAAAATCTATGACTCCTACTCGTTAGACCGAGTAGAGGGTTACACACAAATGCTTTTAGTACTGCTAAGGGCACAGACGCTATTATGCTCATACTATCTGATCTCTAATACTCTAGAGTTATAGACACTCTTTCTTTTGGCTACTCTATCTAGCAAGTTAGCTTAGCACCAGCAGACTGTATATGGATTCATCGCTTTCATAGAGGAACTCGCGCTGTTGTCAGGTTCGATCGATCGAGAAGGTTAGATACATCGTTGCCAAATCAATTGGCTTCATCTCTTCGCATAGCAATTCCTTGTTGATATTTTGACTAATGTCAAATCGCGCTGTGACGTGGAGGAAATCCTCTTGACAGGAATTTTACGGTCACAACGCAAACAAATTGGGAAACGATCCGATACTGAAATACACTTTGAATATACAGATATTGAAGATAGTTCAGCCCCAATCAGGCAACGAATCGTAAAAAGCCCGATAAAGCAACGAAACGGAAAAAGCCCAAATAAGGCTACACAAAAAAAAACCTAATGAGGCCAGATGAAACACACAGCTCATCCCTGCTAAATGTAAACAATTTTCACGGAAAAGTCAGTTCTAATGGGTAAACCGGCCATGCAGTGAGAAAAGCGCAAAAATCACTGGAATTACAAGCAAAAATGATGACCAAAGGCCAAATATAAGGAAACAAAATATGGCACATGAAACAGAATCCGAAAACAAAAATAGTAGTAAGCCACCGATTCAAGAAATCTTTAGATCACTACCTGTAAGTACCACGCAAAAACCCAATGATTAAATAAACAACACAAACAGCAAGAAATGGACAATACCACAAAACTTCCGTTCACCATCCACACCTTTAAAGTCTCGGAAAACCATATCACGAAAGCAATAAAAAAAAGGTTGCCCGAACCCGTAAAAAAACGAATAAACTAATAAACCCTGCCATAGTCCACTACGACAATGTACCGCCACTACACTTCGTAGATAATAATAATTTTTGTCTCATAACTCATAAAATTACATGTATATGTAGAAATGACTTCTCTACGGTTTACGTTTATTATAAATTTTCAATAACAGACAATCAGTGGCAGTAAATTCATCGAAAGTGGACAAACAAAGCTTAGCGCGAACTGTTTAGTAATGTTCCCAAATCTTAACTTAATCGATTCTCACGAACACAATGTTAGATAGTGCAAGCTATTCTACTCTCCCTTCTCTATTATTTCTAAGTCGCTTAGCCGAACAATCGCGACTATGTCCTGCAGGAGAATGCCCCGTTCGAGCCCTTTGATCCAGGTTTCTCGATCTCGGTTCTACACGCTCCGTGGTGCCGTTAGGGCTCCGGCCTTTTCGATACGTTCCCGTCTTATCGACGTTTATACCAGCGATTATAAGCATCTCGCCCTCGGCGCCTGCTCCGAGTGTTATATTTGATCGACGCTGTGGCTTTTCTCCGAGAATGTCTACTTTATGTATAAAATAATTTCCAGATGTATAAGTATACACGCGACGCGCATGGCGTGGCGAGAAAACGAAGGACTCCGAATAGTCCTTTCAACAAAGGAAAAACAAATTCACGTGTACTTATCGGTACATATTTATTTCCAATTTATATTTAGTTTCTACGCCTTAAAAATAACGTTTTTTTTTACTGCAGTTTTCAAGCCAATATACACGGTATGCTTTCTTTTTACACTATGACTATTGTTGCCAATTATTTTTCCCCAGTTCTCCTAACGAAACTACTCCAAATAAAATACCCATACCACTAACCACCACTAATGAAACTTTATAATGTTGCAGACAACCAAGTATTATGTGGAAGACTTTTATGGGACAAAAGTGCTCCGGAAAATACCAAAATCTGAACAACAAAATGAATTTAATACGTGAAACAAAGACATATGTACAAACATTTTGAAAAATAATCATCAAACCTTCTCTACGAAGAAAATGGGACGAAAGTCTTTCTCATATACAACTCATTTCTCATATATAAGTCATTGCTATTTCAACACCAGATTTAATCCCGTCCAACGATACCAAGCCATCTCTATTAACACAAACAAATTACAGTTTGCTTATATTGTTCCAGATTAGCATAAAAGCCAACATTCACCTCTATAAATTCACGAGAGTACACCGCAAAGAATGCCAAATTAAAGAAAAAACAACTTAAATAGAATCACCTTTTACAAGAATCGGGACATTAATGTTGGGATATTCAGGATGAGCAGGAATGGTTTTTTATATCAATCCGTAAACGATATACGCCGATGAAACACGATAAGAAAACAGTTATTTTTTCACAGAAGAAAAACGACGCTTCTGGTCTCGCTCGCGTTTGCCGGAAGTCTGCTCTCTCACATCCGTCCACTCAAGCGCTCCTCTCGTCGACCACACAAACTGTCCTTCTCTCCATAGAGCTGCACACGCAGGTGCGGGTGATACGAGTTTGATAAACCCTCATTTTTTTAACGATTAACAATCAACCGCCAATAAAATTGAATATATGAAGAAAACAATGTAACAAAGATAACACATTTACAAAAAATGAAAATATTCAAAAACAAAAATAAAACCCTCCAAACAGTTTTTAATCTACATAAAATTACACCAAACGAAAATCAACAAATGTAAATAAATTTTTAACATCCCATGAGGAGGCACTGATTTTTGTAGAGAGGGAATTGAACGGCAGCAGCCTCTTTGCACTATTCACATTTGCGAGTCCGAGGCCCTCAGCCGGACACCCGCTCTAGTTAATCTGTCTCGAAATGCGGAAACGTGCGCCCTCCCGAACTAACGCTCTCTTTGCTGCGGCTAATAAAGATCCATTCACGCACATCTTTTATGGGATTAAAAATCATTAGAACCGTTAAAGATCTAATAAGGGAGTCATTACAGTGGCCAGCGTGCACAGTATATGAGTGTATGCACTGCGAATACGATGATTCACCGTAGAAGAATATTTGCGACAAAACGTTAGAGAGTAGCTGCTTAAGAAAAACATAGTTAATATTATTTAATATGTAGACAGCATATATGTGGAGAGCATTTCAACACTTGCACTAAGCCAAAGATTAGAAAGGTTATGAAGAAATATAGGTCAGTACAACAAATTTATTTATAATTCCTTTGTATGAAAAAGCTCCGTGGCCGGGTGGGTCAGGCGGTCGAGTCGTACCCGAAAGGGTACAGATTCGATATCTACGCCGAGAAAGGTGATACTGAATTTTCGTTGCAGTAAAACTAAAGAATATAGATTTCCATAGAAGCGTACTTCGTAAGGCCTGATTGAAGCAAGAAAAGTTGGGGTACCCCAATGGTAAGATGTCGCTACCGTAGCTTGCAAATGTGTATCGTACGTGCTCCTCACGTAAAGCATTACATATCGTTATGATCCGGTGACGACTTGCCGGGAGCACTGACTCCGCCCAGTGGTTCATCTTGATCACTCTCATGTGTGTAGATGCGTTGGGGTAATGATGCTCTCTTCGTCTAACCATAGTGAGCGCTACCATCTCCCGCCGACTCCCCAGTGGTCTGTTTCGCTCACTCTCACGAGCTAGATGCTTTGGGGTAATGATGCTTTTTTCGTCTTACATCCATAGTAACACTACCGTCTCTAGCCGACTCCCCAGTGGTCTGTTTCGCTCACTCTCACGAGCTAGATGCGTTGGGATAATGATGCTTTCTTCGTCTTACTTCCATAGTAAACACTACCGTCTCCCACCGACTCCCCAGTGGTCTGTTTCGCTAACTCTTACGAGCGTAGATGCACCGGGGTAATGATGCTCTCCTTGTCTTACAACAGCAGCGAACGCTTGGGCCGCTGATGTTCATCGAGTGAGTGCTGTCTTGACACGTGCTATTTAAAGAGCCGGCTATTTTGACGTACAAATAAATCCATCGATGTGTGCTATCCTTTAATCCTAAACATTAACTAACTAATATTATTAACTAAAAAATACCCGCCGCCGCAGTAATGGTAATCCTCACATCCTAACGCTTTTTATTGCATGTTCTGCATCCACGTTTTTTTCTTTACATTGTTCGGTGAATTATTTCGTGTATTAATTTGTAAGGTATACTAATGTTAAATAATTTATAATTTACAATGCCTGCAAATAACGTGTGTATCTACAGTGCATGTGGAAGCGTGAAAAGTGGGAACCCGGATATCACTCTTTAACGCTGCCCAATCGACGCAGTCACGTAAGTTTACGTTTGTTATCTACGATCTTTTGTTTTTCTGATTTCCATTTCTCCCGGCCGAATTTTTGTCTACAAGTTTAATTTACAATCATAACAATTTTGCTACGTGAAACAAACAGGAGTCATTTTGTTCTTTTTTGTTACAACATCATCTATTTTTCAATAAATAAATATATGATATAAAGAGATAAAATGAAGTTTGCTTTGCCTTGCGTTTCTCTCATCAAGCGGTGGATCAATGAATTGAACCTGACAACTGGCATAAGCCAAGGTATATTTGACAGGTTAGCAACAAAAGTCGAAACAATGACTGATAATGAACGCGAGAGCGTTCTGATGTGGGTCGAAGTAAGCCTGAAAAAACTGCTCGAGTACGATCCTAAGGCCGATCAGGTGGAAGGATTTGAAGATCTCGGAGAGCTTGGTCGGACGAACAAGCTAGCTTCTCACGCTCTCACATTTATGCGTACACAACGTACACAACGAAGATGTAACACCGATCATTTTGAATGTCATAGACAAAGTTCATTCCTTCGGACTTGTTAGAAAAGCTACCGTCTGCGACCAAGGTGCTACCAACCGAACGGCAATAACTTCTCTCGGTGTTACCGTAGAAAAAACCTTTCTTGATCCGCGACTCGCGAAAAATATTTTTTATGTTCGACGTTCACCACCTGTAAAAAGCGTGCGGAATAATTTGGTGGGGAAAAAAGTATTCGTAATCGACGGAGATGAGATTCCGTGGGGCCCTATTTCGCAACTCAGGGACTTGGAGAGAGATCGCGCTTGTAAAGCTGCTCCAAAACTAACCGATAAACATATTAATCCGAACACCTTCGATAAAATGACGGTTAGCCTTGCGACTCAGGTTTTTGGCGCATCTGTCTCTGCCGCCTTAAGTGTGGCTCACCTGACTGGCGAAATACAGCATCCTCATTGTTCGGCGACTGCAAACTTCTGCAAAAGATCGAACGATCTCTTTGATTGTTTAAACAGTCGCCGATCTATGGATCCAAATCCATTGAAGCGAGCTCTTTCCTCTTCCTAACCTCAGGTGGAAGAATACTTGCAGTTGAGTTTGATGTGGTTGGAAAAATGGACCGTAAACGGATCAGAATCCACTCTGCCTTGCATTTCGGGTTTCATGATGACAATCAGAAGAGTTCTTCAACTGCGGGATGATTTGCGAAAGACAGGAACGATTTACTTCATAACTTCAAGAGTAAATCAAGATCCTATAGAGAATCTGTTTTCGACTCTGCGGGGTCGCGGTGGGTACAATGCGTGCCCATCAGCAATGACTTTCCGTCGCACCGCAGGGTGCGACGGAAAGTCTCATCCTCACGGAGGAATTTAGTAGAGTTAACATCACTATGTATGACGTTTTTACAGAAGTTTTTTCAGCCGAGTCACATAGAGTCAACTTAAATAAATATCTCGAAAGCTGTATTAACAACACTTTGTCGGAGAAGCATACCGACTTTTGGTGCATCGAAGGACCCTGTCGTGAACACCGCAGTTATATAGTGCGCCTTTTCGTCCGCGTTCACGTTTACAATAAGGTGAAGTGGTATCGCGTGATTTGAGAGATCGTGGCAAAAGTACTCAAACCAGTACATCTCTGAAAGCGAATAAAAGACGCACCGTTTATTGTGCAGGCGCGAAGCCTAACGCGAAGTTAACCTTCAAGCGGGCGCGCGTAGTCGAATCGACCGCACTTAGTACATTTTCGTTCCTATTATTATTATTACCTATTACATTTATTTATTACTTCTAGTAGCCTGTCGCTATGTCATTGGGAGTAAAACAAAGATTAAACCGTCGCTCGGGGCGCTCCCCCCACTCCACAAATCGCAATTGTTTTAGTCCCGGTGCAATCGTCGAAAAGACTACACGCGCCTGTCGTCGAAAAGGTTACGCGCGACGCTCAACGCGACATACCCTTGTTCACGCTCATAGTAGTTCTTCGGCCATAATTCAGTATTATTGAATTTTGCTTGGATTTTTTTATATAAAATGAGTCGTAGACGGTTATCACAAAGTGCAATACTCGAGGAATTACTAAATGAAGACGAAGAAGAAAGTGAATCGGAGCTTAGCGACCAAGGCTCTGAAACTTCCGACCACATCGTTGCAGAGGAACCTCTACCTGCTGAGGAATCAAACTGCTCGGACTCAGAAGAGGATGATTTGCCACTTTCAGAAATAAATAGCTGCTTTGCAGGGCGCGATAAAGTAACGAAGTGGCAAAAATCTAACAATAACAGAGTGAGGCGTCAAGTTCAAAATATTCTAACGGAAGATGCGGGTATTCGTAGAAATGGTTTGGGTGTAACGACGTTTACGCAAGCCTGGAGTTTAATCATTTCAGAGAATATTATTGAACAAGTTGTTAGACATACCAACGAATTTATTCAAAAAAAAGTGTCATCGTATAACAGAATACGTGACTGCAAACCGACAGATGCGGTGGAAATCCTAGCACTTTTCGGATTATTATACATAGCGGGATCCTTGAAGACATCACACGCCAATTTAGAAGTTTTATATGCAAGTGATGGGACAGGTTTACCTATTTTTCCTACTACTATGTCAGGGAAAAGAGTGAAATTTCTACTGAATTCATTGCGGTTTGATGATGCTACTACGCGACAAGCTCGTCGTACTCTAGACAAAGCGGCGCCAATAAGAGAAGTTTTAGATATATTTACACAAAACTGTCTTTTGCCATATTCAGTGGGAGAGAATGTTGTAATCGATGAGATGATGGTTGGCTTTCGAGGAAAATGTCCTTTCCGACAGTACATGAAATCAAAGCCCGACAAATACGGAATCAAACTTTATCCACTAGTAGATGCTGCTACGTTTTACGTCCTAAATATTGAACTTTATGCTGGCAAGCAGCCTGAAGGCCCATATCAGTTGAGTAATGCTGCGTCAGACGTCGTGAAGAGGCTAATTACACCAATTTCTGGCACTGGGAGAAACCTTACCGTCGACAATTGGTATACCAGTGTGCCGCTGATGAACGATTTGGCCAAGGATCATAAGATTTCTGTTGTGGGTACCATCCGCAAAAACAAGAAAGAAATACCTCCTTGCTTTATAGATAAAAATAAACCTGAATATTCAAGTCAATTTGGATTTTCAGATACAGCAACTCTCGTATCTTATGTGCCTAAAAAGAAAAGATCTGTAGTTCTTCTATCATCACTTTATTGTGCTGCAGAAATTGATGAAAGTACAAATGAAAAGCGCAAACCCAGCATCGTTACTTTTTACAATAAAACAAAGGGGGGTGTCGATGAAGTGGATAAAAAAGTAAAAATGTATTCGGTTTCAAGGAAGAATAATAGATGGCCATTGACACTATTCTTTCGTCTTCTGGATATTGCAGGAATAAATAGTATGGTGATATTGAGAGCAAATAATGTGACTCTACGGAAAAGGCGAATGTATTTACGGGCATTAGGCACTGAATTGATAAAAGAGTACGTCCAAAGAAGATCAACGATGGTAGGCCTTCCAAGAAAACTAAAAAGAAACATAAGGGAGCATTTGAATATGGAGGTTGGTGCTGCTGATACAGAAGCAGGTAGTTCTGGCACATGCAGAGGAACCTGTAAAATATGTCCAGCCAAAAAGAGAAGGCAATCAAAAACGCAATGTATGAAATGTATGAAACATATTTGCAGAAGTCATACAACATTTATTTGCAATCAATGTTATATGGATAAAGAAACTGATTCTGATGAAAACTAAACCAAAGTTAATTCATTTGTTTATTCTTATTTTGTATTTTTTATAATTAGACTAGGTATATATACTAGTCTGAGATATGTGAAAGGGTTTTGTGTTCCTAATTTGTTTTGATCCAAAGAATATTTGAGTTATGTTGATTAGGTTAATAATTGTTCTTTTTTCATAATTTTAATTACTTTTTTTGACAAAATGTACTTTAACGACAATGATAATATATCTAAGTACAAATAAATAAATAATTATTGAATAATTAGTACTTTATTTCCTTTATACATCCCAAACGTCTTTTCGGTTACGCGCGCCCGCTCCCGTTACAAATGACCGCGCGCCCGCTTGAAGGTTAAAGAAAATAAGCCATCAGTAGATCGGTATGGAATAATTAGTCCTTTGATCGTTTGGCATATTAATATATAATTGTAAATTCTTAGATAACTTCAGACTCGAACGTCACGCCTGGTGATCAAAGGAATAGTTGGTAATTTGTATAGTTAAACTTTGCCACGTTCTCACTCGGTCAAAAAAATATTTTGTATTCGTAAAGAGCAAATAAATTATTCCATTAGCATATATGTTAAGAAATAACCGCGCCGGGTATAATATTCTGTAGCTTTACTCGCATGTTTATTAATAGTTTTTAAGTTCCAAATTATTTCCCCATCCTCATACCTTATTCTGTACCCTTCCCAATTCCCGATGGAAGAGACCCACCACCTTCTCGTGGTTTCCATCGAGTAATCATAGTTTACACTTTCCTAGTTTTCTTTCCAAGAATGTGGATACCTCCATTTGTACGTTGGTAATCTAACTAACAATGCTAATATTATTCTCCATCCCGTAAACTAAGATTATCTAAGAGTGGGCATGTTTGTGTGAATAACTAGACTTCGCAGATCGTCACTGTGTACATTTAGTTATCCACAAAAAATTGAGAATGCGCAATTTCATTTTCGAGTGAGTGCAAACTGCAATATATGAAATACTGCGAGGGTATATGGGTAGATAATATGAAGCCGAAAATATATACACCTATCGAATTATCTCCTAGCTCATAGTATATCATGTACAGGCAGGAAGTGTACAGGAATGTACACTTTCATACTGACTCATAACTCATAAAATTACATGTATATGTAGAAATGACTTCTCTACGGTTTACGTTCATTATAAATTTTCAATAACAGACAAACAGTGGCAGTAAATTCATCGAAAGTGGACAAACAATTATCTCCTAGCTCATAGTATATCATGTACAGGCAGGAAGTGTACAGGAATGTACACTTTCATACTGACGCTCACTGAAAATCTCTTTGCAGAGATCGTATATCCGCTTTAAATTCAATTGCAAGAAGTACTGAATGATTATTACGTTTCTTAAATTCAGTCACGCAAAGAGACTGATAACAATGTTCGTCTATACTTAATTAATTAAAAAAAAAAGAAAAAACTGGGATCGAACGGAGAAGACACGGTTTCCGAAGCTGACAGCCAATTGCCTCCGCCACGCTCATACAGGTCAAGCTTCATTGTATTTATTTTACTGCAACGCCTGCTTAAGATTGCATGCATACTCGCATAGTTGTTGTGTTCCGATGACTACATTTACTTTTTGTTGATATCCGTTAATTATTTGCGCTTTTTTCGATGTAATAAAAAAAATATGAGAGATTGACCGGTGGTCTTTTTATATGATTTTGTAAATTAATATGTAAGCAAATTATATGTATCTTCTTTCGGCTATAACTATGCGGAAGGAATAATAATTACACGGTTGTGTAATAATTAATCGGTACGTGCACTTTAATTAGTTAACATACCTGGCTTCTTTACTTTGTGCGAAAGAAAAAAACAAAAACCAGGAATCGAACCTACGATTTCGCAACACGAAATTCGTGCTGAAAATAGGAGAAAGAAGTTGCCCCCACACCGCGCTGAATCCCGCCTAGTAGGAGGCGCCATACGATTCACATTTGCAAGCTACGGTAGCGACATCTTATCATTGGGGTGATAGCTCGTCCGAGTACCCTAACTTTTCTTGCTTCAATCAGGCCTTAAGAAGTACGCTTCTATGGAGATCCATATTCTTTGGTAAAACCACCATCATCTTAGCGCTGACTCATATTGATTGATTGACGAGTCGCGCAATACGGCTACCATTACACCCGTTGTTGCAACTGACGTGCCCTTTCTTTCGACCGCACACCTGATTAGTTCACAGCCACCAGGGAAATGTGCCGCCAGATCGGACGGGGTCCCTATTGTTAGAAAGTATGAGTTCAGCATTTGGCTGGAACAAGAGAGGCTTCGAAATCGCGAGTGCTTGAATCATCGGGTACCAAGGTTGCCTGCCCCGGTCTGGTACAACTATAATGCCGAGAAATCCGTCTCGTTTGATTTTTTGCAAGGTTCGCGAGATTATAGAAAAAGGCGGGAATCCGTAAAAAAAATATGGTTCCCGAGAGATGATAAATGCATCGATAGCAAACGAGTTCGGGTCTCGGCACCATGACACGTATTTCTCACATTTCGCGTTGCTTCGTGTGGCAAAAAAAGAATCTGACAATTCGTATTCAGTTTCCGACGCGAGTGTGCAAGAGTCTTCGTCTGCTTTAACATTCATTTTTGAGCTCACGTAGAATGCAAAGCCCCAACTATTTGTTGACTCGCACCATTGTCATATTTGTCTCGCGATACGATTTCAATGCCTCAAATAAATACTTCCTATTATATTTATGTACGTATTTGAGATTTTGAGAGATGGACGATGGCAAAATTAGGAGAGGTTCCGGGATGATGGAAAAAATGATGCCGGTAGCCAAATTCTCTATTAACAATGTTTACTCACTAGAAAGATTGCGTTGTCCGATGCGCGACTGCAGAGATGGCGAAGACCGATGCGAAAATTATCACGAATGAGCGTGAGAGAAATTGTATTAATTTATTCTCACTTCCGGTGAGACGTTCTTGACACGTGGTGTTTCGCATACATGCACTTTGAGCTGATAAGAGAAAGCGCGACAACCGATAAAAGATTGTATGAAACTATTCACCGTGCGGGAAATTTCCCTATCATCCACGAGAGAATTAGCACGCCGGTCTAACGTTGACCAGATGCTATACCGAAATCGAAATGCAGGCGTGAGACCAAGAGCGGATCGGAGCCTATGTCGCGTAAAGACCAACTCCCCCAAGTCACGAAGGGCCTCAATTATATAAAAACGCGCGCGCATGGACTTCGTCGCGAATATGGCGAACATTGCGCCGGCAAGTGCTGCCCCGAAAATAAGCATCGCCAGACAATGACCGCGACGTTCAAACAGTACGAGATGGCAGTTGTATTATCTATTCGTAATAATATCTGACAATTCGATATATTTTCCGCGAAACATTCCAGTCCGAAAAATGCTCCGAGTAATTCCAAGTAATTAATGTGCGAGTGTCGTTTATTTCCGGTCCAATGCCCCCTGAGTTCGCTCGCTCTTGCAAAATACTCCCCAACCCGTTAAAAATGCGTCGGAAATTATTTCCATGACGAACGTTGAATCTTTTATGTGGTTACGTACGTCTCGAATTACATTCTTCTACCAAGCAAAATCGTTTGTTAAATCATCAGGAAGTCTCATGTAATCCTCGTAATTTCACCCGTTTTCAGCTAAAGTCAAGAATTTTTCTCGTTCGAAAGCCTTCGTGTAGGCCGAGGCATAATTGAAACAACTAAATGCCAATTTTCCTAAAATTTCCGCGAAGTCTCTGATTTCAAGGCTTTCTTTTTTCGATTCCGGGAGCTCCACGGTCCATTTTTCTGACACAAATATAAACCCGAGGTATTTTATCCTTTGAGACAAAGCAAGTACATTTTTTTCCTCGGTAACAATGAATCCTGGTTGAAAGGTTTTTAGTCTTTCTAAGACGTTGCGCGAACACTCTTCGCGAAAGTCTTCCAATAGTCAGAAATCGTCTGTGTATAATACCGACAAAAATCCTTGTTGTCTCAAGTGAGTGATAATTGGTTTCATCAATTTCGTGTATACATAGAGAACCGTACAGAGACCGAAAGGGAGGCGCGTCAATTCAAAGAATTTGTCCTCGAATATAAACCTGACGAATTTCCTATCAGCCTCATCGAGTGGGATCAAATAATACGCGTCCGTGAGGTTCATGGTTGCCATGAACGCGCCCGGGATCATTAGTTGAACCACCGTTTTGCGGTACTCTATTTAAAAATGATCGCATTGAATGAATTCATTGAGTCTCTTTGAATGTACAATTAATCTTGTAGATCCGTTTGGCTTCGATCAAGAAAGATATTGGAAACGAATGGATTTTTAACCACAAAGCACTGTACTATCGCTCCTTTTGCGAGCGCTTTTCTGTCGGCCACGCCGTTTCGTGGGGAATTTCTTCCCGATGGGACCTATTTTTTAATAGTATTTTGTAACCATCGACCCACGAAAAAATTGTTGAATCAGATGTAAACCTCCGCCATTTATGCTTGGACAAGCGTAGTCGACCAGCCCTAATACCTACGGAATTTAGCGACGACGTCTCGAGTAATTTCAATCCCTCTGCTGGTACGACTTCCTGTAAGGTTGGTTCGATTGCATCCTCTCAGACGAGTGCGCTCTCGGTGGGTCCTGTCCCGTCTGGCGTCGCGGCGTGTATTTTTGCTCGCCCATCGTCTCTGTCTGTGGTTTTTGGTTGTACTGACCAAGCAGAGCTGTGAAGTTTTTTCGATTTCTAGTAGCTTGGCCTTTGGGCAGTAGTTTCATGGCTGTAAGCGTTCGTTCCACGGACTTCACGCTCTTCAGTTATTCCTCCAAACTCTTACCGCACAGCCACTCATCTACGCCCGTGTTTTGTATCACCTCCTTAAGCAGTTATCGCGATATTTGAGTAGCGTCAGAAGATTCTAAATTTCCGTATATTTACTAAAGACATGATTATACAATTACCCTTAAAACTTGAATATGATTGACCGTCTAGAATCCGAGATAAATTTAATTAAACATTCGATATTTACCATGTATGGTATACACTCTTTATAGTTTTGCATCGGTTATTAATTTTTTTAAAACAAACTAACTGTCGGATCTTTTCAAAAAACTGTCTATTAATAGATTAGTTTGGATTCTAAAAAAAAAAATTTTAATATTTTTGACCGTCTAGTTATTTATAAAAAATGGTTTGAAGTTCAACAATTTATAAGAAAGTATACATACTAGCGAGTCAGACAGAAAGAACTTGGCAACGCTGTACGCGAGTATAGATATAATTTGCGCGGTAAATTTAAACGGATTTATAAAGATCAATATTTATCAACAGATTCCGTAGAACATATGGAGTAATTTAAGATAGAATATTTCAAGTTTTGATAAATTCAAAAAATAATGTCAGTATAATTTCCTTTATTAAATACCAAGAGAACATAACATCAAATTAGACAGAATTATCAGAAATTGAAGTTCAAAATTTTAATAGTAATTTATTTCAATATTCAATTAATTTTCGATATTACTTTTCATCACATTAATTTTTCTTTGTTAAGGAATACAGATACGCGCAAGTAATTCTAATGACTTCTTACAAACAAAGAAAATGAAATATATTACGAAATTTTAAGTCAAATTCCATGTGCAGTTATGATAGATAGATTAAATCGTATTTTTGGTAATAAGATAAATAATGTCAATAAAATTTTTATATTAAATATAAATAAAATAAAATATATAATCAACGCAAATATCTTGGAACTTCGACATAGAGAAGTTGAATAAAATCAATGAAATAACGAATAATTATGAACGAAATAAATATTGCTTGACTGTCAAAAATTGCTCTTAATCCCCTTTTCTTTTGCATAGCCGGATTAACATGAGAAATCTGCCCCGGCGACTTTTTTGGCTCATACTCAGGGGATTGATTTGGTATCGAATTAAAATAATTCACACCAAGTTTTAGCTCTTTAACTTTAACAGTTGTTGAAATTTTCAAAAAAAAACCTTTTTTTTTCAATTTTATTTTTCTTTTTATAGTAAAATTCGCAATTAATCAATAATTTTTTCTTAATTCTTGGGAATTTAACGCATGAAAAAAAAATATAATCATGATTTTTTAACGAAAAGTCGATTTTTGGCAGACGATAGAGAGATCAAATCTTTTTTTTTAGCCTTTTTCAAATATGTCACTCCCCAAAATTCGTCAGAAAATGTCTATTATACTCCTCTACACTCAAGAATTTTTTTGAATTTTTTGAAGTGGTGGAACAATATGAAAAAAATAAAGACTCATTTTTTTTTAATCTTGTGTTTTAAGTAACTTATATTTTTTTTTAAGCTAAAAAAATGTGTCTAAAATATTTTTTTGCCAAAAATTATTTTTGGCAAAATATAAATAAAGATTGCCATAAAAAAATTCATATATGCATACATATTGTAACGTGGTACGTTACTATTTTCCCCCCGGCCTTGCTCGAGGTCCCGCCACTCACCGAAAGGAAGTAGAGTAAGATAGTTGTAAGAAATTAGCATGTAAGTAGGTTATTTTAGGCTAGAGTTAAATTATGTGAACCCCTCCCGCCCAGTATTTTTCCCTCCACTCCCCTGCCCGTTGGCCCTCACTCAACCGCGAGAAGAGAGAAGAGAGAAGACCCGAAGACCCAAGGACAGCCAGTGCAGACGCCCGAAAAGCCTCGGTACGCGAGCACTTACCACTGCGTACCGAGCGAAGAAGCCTGGACCCCCCTTCCCGCCGGACCCCTCGCGCAGAGACAACAGCGACGAGCCCTCACCGTACCCCCCCGCAGCCGTCGCCATCTAGTCCACCGTGGCGAGAGAAGAGGTGAGGGGGACGCCTAGAGGAGCCGTACCGCGCGAAGAAAATTCGGCGGGACTTCCGCCCAATTAACCTCAGGATCGTCGTCCCGCCAGGACCATCCACCAATCGTCCAGCCGATAATGGCCCCCCCGAAGACAGTCCCGACGAGCGGTGAAGACACCGAGAAGGACAGCTCGTCACTTCGAGCTACGGCCTGCGTGCGTAACGGTGTGCGTGAGAGAGCGAGAGAGTGAGTGAGACAACGAGCATTGTGCGAGACAGCGGCGAAGCAAATATTAATTACTACGACTCGGCTCCCCCCGGATTTTTGGACACCTCATCATTCCCTCCGGAAATACTTCCCTGCGAATATTTTGGCGAGACCCCGGACATCCTGAGCGACTCCGACCGCGCCTTCAGAGAGCAGCGGAGAGGAGTACCACCGAAATGATCGAAATTGTAAACTGTGAGCGTTTGAGTGAGTACCCTTGTATTTCCCCCTTTTTACCCGCCCACCTTTGATTTCACCCTCTGCCCTGTTCCCCTCTGAAATTTGGCCGTACCCTGTTCTAATAGTTTTAAGTATCCTCTAGTTTTAGTTTCGTTCTTTTTTCCTAATTAGTCGGAAATCTTGTCGCGGATAATTAGTGCGCGTGAGTGGCGGTATTTTCCGCGGTATAGTTTACAGCGTGCGCCCCCCCCCCCCCCCCCGTCCCTCCCAGAGTCCGGTAAAGTCTACCGCGAGTAGTCGAAATACCCAACGTGCCGAGGTAATATTATAAAGAAGCTCTGGACAGTGATTCTACGGCCTGTAGAAGTCTCATCGGTATCCCTTCCCGTCGCCCCCCCGCGACCCGTGCCCATCAGCCGAGCTGCCGCAAATGTTTATCAACACTTTCGGCAGTCTCCACAGCCGGCTTCGTGCCCCCCGTCCCACCTCCCTTCCCCCTCGTCGCGGTGCTACGCCGAATAAGTAGCTGGCGCCCATTCCATGTTAATCTTTACTTATTTTATTTCACATTCTGTCGTAACTCTGTTCGGCATCATTAGAATTTATTATTAAACGGAATATCCACTGTTTCTAATTTTCTATTATTTTCCCCCTTTCTTTTCTTGTTGCCTGTCCCCCCTTCCTCGCCCCGACTCACCGTAGGTGAGAGAATTATAAACAAAAATAAAAGGAAATCCCGTTACAAAAGAGACGCGAAAAATTAAAAGAAACCCCGTTATAATATATACACTGTCTTATGTAATTAGAAGGGTTATTAATGATTGAAAATACACTCAAAGATGATACTTATAAATATTTTTAAACTATTAAAAATTATTTTTAATCTAATACAACGACAATGAAATTTACAATAGAAAAATAACTATTTTAGTCCTCATCACTGTCTTCGTTCACAACAACACTAACTTTCTCATTAATAAATACACGGCTCAGTATCTCAGCAGGTCTCACAATTTCCGCCAAATATCAAGCGTACGATATATAATTTTTTTGAAAATTTTTTTGAAAATTTCAACAACCGTTAGAGTTAAAGAGCTAAAAATTGGTGTGATTTATTTTTATTCGACACCGAATCAATCCCCTGAGTATGAGCCAAAAACGTCGCGGGGGCAGATTTCCCATATCAATCCGGCTATGCCCTTTCCGCAAGAATCCGTTTATTCTTGGTTATTCGCGGTTTGCCATTTCTAAGCAAAGTCAAAGTGCTAAGCAGACCTTCCTCTCCTTCTTCATCGAATTTTTTTGTAATAATTCAATAGTTAGACTCTCTTTTGCCAATTTCCGGAGTATACCATCTTTTAGAGTATCTTTTAGTGGTTTTAGTGAGGGTAAGATAGTATTAATCTTTCTTAATTGAATAATGTGGTTAACCGAGTCAGCATAAGTCCTAGCATTTTGAAAAATATCCTCATTAGCAATATAACATGATACAATTGATTTCAAAACGTAGACGTCATAAGATGCTTCATGAAAAGCTCCAGACGACTCTTCTTGTAACAAATCTTTAGCCAGAGTTTCTAATTTAAATTCTCCTTCACCACTCCTTTTGTTGAAATGTTTCTTGAACAACGGTAGACTGTCGCTAAAACCACAAATCATCTTGAAGTCACTTATCATGTTGCAATTAAAAAAAGCTCGTACCAAATGAGAAATATCGAATGAAACATTGTGCGCAACGAGTAGACAAGGTTCTTTAAGCTTCAACAAAAATTGTTAAAATGCATGCAAAGCTTCTTCTAAACACACTGTTAATACTTGATCGTGCCAAAAGTAAAGTTGTCCATTAATATTTTTTAATCCAGTATGTTTAGAAGCTTTAGAATTTATTTCCTTTGTCGGCGTCATATAAACATTAAATTTTAATTTATCACATTGGGCTGCTATTTGCAAAATTTCATCAGTCTTATAAAAACCTGACGTCTCCAAGTCAAAATAAACCAGTTTAGATTAGTGTGATAAAATTAAATTGGAAAAATCCACGTGGAAAGCTTGATCAATGATTTCTTCAACAGTATATGTTGGTACATTTCGAAAACCACAATGGCTTTGGTATTGGATTCCTTCTGTCAATTCCCTTCGTTCTTCGCACAAATTGCACTAGCATATCTATAATCTGCGGATTCACTGCGACTATAGCAGCAATTTTTCGGCGCTTTATGCGCCATAATGTTAGTAAGACTTTAATTTGCGTGACTAGAAGCCGCAATACAAAACCTTTTAGAATTTCTTGCATACTTTGTAAAAATCTCCTTTAGTGCGTTATATAAGTCAATATTTTTCAGTACAATTGTTTGATGTTTTGAGTTCGGTTCTGATGACACCATGAGCCACAATTTTCATAGTTATTAAACAAACGGTCCGGTATTGAAAGCATTGCAGCTGCAAGCTCACGACTTCTGCCTTTGTTCTGAGCTATGGCGTAGTTAAGGCATTTAAGAATGTGTTCAGGAACATCAGACTTTCTCATCTCGCTGTGATGTAAACGTAGTCCATACACATCATTAATAAAAAGTTTGTGAAGATGATTGCTGTCGGAAAATTTGAACATTCTTTCTGTTGTTCCTTTACGCACTGTCGATATTGTGGAGCTGTCTTCATCACCTGTCAAGGCGCGAACTTTTAATTCCGACTCCTTTAAAATTGAGCTGTTGTTAGCTAACAAAGCTCCAACGGTAGGCTCCATAGCCTTAGCACTGCCTTGAAAATTTGAACGGCAATCATGATCTTTTTTTGCATGTCCTAAATCACATAACAAACACTTACGGTTGCAAGTTCCATAATCTGAAACTTTCCCACTTAAAAATCCGATAATACAACCATATCCATTTAAACTATCATAACTTCATTATCCCATGAGTGGTCTGTTTAATTCAGGTGGGAACGAAGATTTTGATGTAGTGGATAAATCCCCGCAACAACAGCGTGTGTCCTGCAAAATATCAACAAAAAAAATGAGTAAACAGGGAGAATTAAACACAAAAAATTATGCTCCTTGAAATTTATATTTTTATTCGTATTTTGTGAAGAATTGAATACATAAAGATATTTTTTTTCTGTTCAATTCGAAATTGATCTTTGAAGATTTTAAATAAAACATACCTCATTTTTATTTCATTATTTACACTGAAGTTGTTTAAAGAATTTTTTTTTAATTGCCATCTAAAATAATATATAACAATTAATATATATGTACAAATACTTCATAAAGTCCTTCGTACAATGGGTAGAATATGTAACAGTATCAAAAGAAGTAAAATTTGTACAAAATGAAAATGAAAGATCTACAAAATTCAAATATAAGTAAAACAAAAAAATTATATACAAATCTGAAGCATTTCTTACGTATGCCTAAGCTCTTTTCAAATTTTAGTTAACCTAATTTACACAAAATGCACCTATTAATTATTGAAAGTAATAGACTAAAAATTTATGAAGCATATGCATATTAATTGTGACAAAATCCCAAAACCCTTACAGCTTCTCACACAACTCGTCGATTTTCTTAATAACTAATCTTCTTTCTTCTTCTGCCGCAGATTTACAACTTTCTTTGGCCACAGCTTCCATAGCTGGTCCCACTTCCCGTTCGTAGCGTTTATACAAGTTGTTCGAAATGTTTGGCAAATTGGCACAGGCTAAAACTTTATTTAAAGCTGTATTGCACATCAATGTCAACTATACGTTTCCCAATAACTTTAAGGTTACAATCATCATTTGTTGACTCTTTTTGTATACGACCATGCTCAATTGAGCTGATTAGTTGTAAACGTTTTTCTAAAACATTCTTTTTAAAAAATTTTCCTTTATATCTTAACATATCTGACATCCTTTCACTTATTGGAGATTATTAAAAAAAGTAAACACAAGACACCGTGTATTTACGGATCTACCTACACTGTCATCGATTTAGTCTCCAATATATCTGCTGATAGCGTAGAAGGGGCGTTGCCAGATCAAAATTTTTTAAAATATGTGTTAGGATTGGTGTATACGTACACATGAATATTGTATGTGTAATGTCTCCACGGGTACAGTCTTGCTTAAAAATGATGGATCACTCAGCTACAAGCTCGTATACTTTTACAGCGCGCATAATCTCTAATATTCTGACGATATTGTACCACGACAACTAACAGGCCCATTTACCCCTATTAGGATAAGGCTTTTCCGAACCGACGACTCTTCTCGTTGGAGATTCGTCAACAGTCTCCCTGCGTCACAACGATGCTTTTCCGATTGCGGTGAGACAACCTGCGATTCGCTCCTCCTTCGACGCTATTCGAATCAGTGCAGCCAGATCGTGGGTAAAACTTACCCCCACTCTAGCAGAGCTCGCGCGTTGCAGCATGTATCCGACGCCTGTCCGTGAGTCGGAACCCCGAAGCTGGCTGGTAGCTAAGTACGTTTTTCCAGTCTACGTCTGACCCAGTTTACGTAACCAGTCTGCATCGATCCCAGTCTACGCTACGCCAAACTTACGTCGATCCCAACTTACACAAAGCCCAGTTTGACGCGATTGCAGTGCTTCTCAACGCCGCTGGTTTTCTATCAAGCTGCACCGCACGCGTTGTAAAAATAAATTACTCCAGATGTTATGGCACTTTCGCAGACATCCAAGGTAAGTAAATATTTTTTTATTATATTTTTATGTTATGTTGTAACGTGGCACGTTACGTCTCGCCCCAGGCCTAGCTCAAGTCCCGCCGCTCACCTGACTAGGATAAGTAGCGTAGAAATTAAGCTAGAAAACACGATAGTAATTTAGTCTTAAGGACCCCCACGAGAGTCCCCCCCCCCCCCCCCCAAGTTTGGACATGCCCTGTTCTTATAGCAATTAAGTCTTGTTGCTCGTATTGTTCGCTTTTTGGTCTACTTAACATTTTGTCGCGTATGATTAGTGCGCGTGAGTGGCGGTATTTTCCGCGGTATAGATTACAGCGTGCGGAAAGCCCGCCTTCGTCCCTCCAGAGTCCATTAGATTTTCGTGAGTCATTTTATACGATATAAAGTGTGCCGAGGTAATATCATAAAGAAGCCCTGGACAGTGATTCCACGGCCTAGAGAAGTCTCATCAGTATCCCTCCCCTCGCCCCACCCCGCGGACTGTGCCCATCAGCACCGTGCCCGAGCTGCCGCAAGTGTTGATAAACACTTTCGGCAGTCTCCACAGCCGGCTTCGTGCCTTCCTCTCCGCCTCCCTTCCCCCTCGTTACGGTGCTACGCCGAATAAGTAGCTGGCGCCCATTCCATCTTAATCTTTATCTATTTTTTTTGTTACTTATATTCTTTCGCGTGACTCTGTTCGGTATAATTTAAATCTGTTATTTAACAGAATTATTTACTGTTCTACTTTTCTATTATTTCCTCCCTTGTTGTTGCCTGCCTCCCTTCCCCCCGACTCACCGTAGGTGAGAGATATATAGAATCCCCGTTACAATATATAACATTAATATTCTTTATTAACACATAGCAGTTTTGCCTAGAAGTTGAATACGACATTGAATTTGAGAAAAAGTTGAAATCTGAAATTTTCAATTCGCTTCCTCATCAAAGTTGGAAGTTGAAATTTTGATAACACTTTCCCACAATGTCCTTTTATTCGCCAAGCTTCCTCCATGAGGAATAAAAATATGGCAAATCCTTTCGCATAAGAGAGGCTTGACAAATAAAGCGACATTATGAGGAAGTGTTATAAAATTTTCAACTTTCAAGTTTGATGAGGAAGCGATTTGAAAATTTTAATTTTCAACTATTTTTTAGGTTATTACATACGAAAAATTTGGCACTACAGTCAATTACATGTGAAACTCTTTAAGAATAACGCAAAAAAATTTGTTATTGATTTATTCTCTTCAAGAAGAAGCTCCTTGACGGGCGATGGACCTCCGTCAAGCTGCTGCCGAGGCTCTTCTGCTTCATTCTCGTAGATTGGAAAACTTTTTCCCGGTCCAAAGTGGAAGAGCGGGAAGTCTTGTTCCAAAATTTGAGCTTGCTGCAGTTCGTCGTGCTGCTGGGGAAGCCTTATATGATTCTCCGGAAAATCAGCTTCCGGTGCTTCATTCTCTGGCTGAGGCGAAAATTGAGGCATCGGAAAGTCATTTTCATGTGCGGACGTTGGATTTCTGGACCTATATAACAAATGAGAAAGTTATTCATACACTATATATATATATAGATATTGGTCGTAATAATCCTTTTCTTTCCGTTCAACATACGAGCTAAATCATCCAGTGGCCCGACAAAATTGATTATTTCTGCGAGCACCGGGTCTCCAAAATCCAAGTCGATGGCATCGTCGAGGTTTACGGGTCCTTCCCTCCCATTAAGTTGGCTGTTTACTATGTAAAAATAGAATTCAGAATAATAACAATATATAAAGTTATCATAATATATACATTGTAACGTGATTTTTTTTCCAATCACGGTCACACTAAGAAAAAGCATAGATCGTGACGCTACCGTGTCGTTAGAGTCTAAAGTGAGCAGACTGGTACGTTCAAATAATTGCCCTTGTAAAATGAGATTCCGCGTAGAGCGACTCTGGTAGATCAGTTAAGGTCGGGCTCTAATTTATTCGGTGGAGAGCATCTTGACAAGACGAGAGACCCGAATGAAGGAAAGCCCGACGAGTCATCGTCGCGAAGACGATCGAGTCCGGTGCAAACCCGGCGCTCCGTAGGCGATAGTCCAGGGTGCTGGAGAACAGGGGGTGTCACATTGGTCCAGGCAAGGGTGAGCACCTTGCGCTGCGTTGCGTTTTGATAGAGAGAGAGAGAGAGAGAGAGAGGGTCTTGTTTTCGTGCCCTAAACTGGGAGAGACGATCGCGACGAGATTCCGAGTTATCGCACTACCGTCCGGCTCCCGTCGGATGGACTCCGGTGAGGCCGAGGGGGACAGAGGGTGCCAGTCGAAGATCCCGAAACAATAATATTCCGAAAAATAAGAGACTAGTCTATCGAGAGCGATCCTCGAGGCTACTCGAATCTCTCACGTTCCCGCTGAGTAGTAGGCGAGTCTATTGTTCGCGAGTTCGGGTATCGCGCGGTAATATTATCGCGGTATCTCGCTTATGTTTGTATAGTTGGCCTGCTGGTTACGTTCTCGCTCGCGCTCGGCTATCGTCGACGTGTGTTTGTGTATGTCGTGCCGCGAGAGAATTTCGCTGGAAATTCTCCGCAAATCTATGCATGGGTGAAGCATTAGAAATAATGCTCCCGGTGCATTAGTGACACCGGTCCCGCGCCTTATCGGATTACGACGCAGTCTCGGTAAGTCTTTTGTGTGACATTCCGTAGCCTCTACCGTCCCGTTCTGGTTTGGATCTCGATGCACTTATGGGCGACCCCGCGACTGCAGGGTCGACCTAAAATTTGATTCCCGGCATCTACCGCTGGAAGTGTAACTTTAGAATCCCGCGGTTATCCCATTGGCAAAAGACCGCGACCCCTCTACCACCACCCGCACCCTGAGCAGCCGTGCATTTCCGGTCCCGCTGCCCCGCGGGTGCATCCGGCGTGGTCGTGTACCAGCCCTCGCTCGTGGATCCCGATAACGTCCTTGTCCGTGTTGTTATATGTCCTTGCGGAGATCGAATCGCTCAGTCGGCCTGCAGTTCCGCCCGGTTGTCAATACCGGCGAAATAAGAATTAACTAGCGCCCACCGGGACGCCGATGCGCCTGCGGAGGCGGCGGCCGAAGGAGACGTTCAGTTTCGAATTTTCTTTTCGCTTTTAATGTTTTTATTGAGCCCCATCCGGTCTCGGGAAAATAGGTCACAACATATAAATCTATATGCAAGTAATTAGTTTTTCTTGCATAGTCGATCACTAATGTAGATAAAATAAAGGACTTAATATTTCAAATATAAATAAGCTTACCTGCTTCAGCTTCGGTGTCATTTTCGATGGAACGTCAATGACGTGGCGCTATCGAAACGATCAAAAAGTCTTCGACGGAGTATCTAGCAAATAAAATAAAAGTTTCATATGACAGATTCGTATGCAGTTTAGGGAAGAGAGAGGAAAAAAAAAACCAAAGAAAGAAAACAACAAATCACACCTTCCCGAGTCAAGCTTTTCTTGGACTGTCGCGATGCGGCAATCCTTTTGAGCTTGATTGCCACCTTCAAGCCGACGCATTGAATTGTCGTTTATCAGGCGCACCCAATTTTTATCTTGCGTTCGCAGTAGATCCGTCAGTTTAGCTAGAAATTAAACCTGACCTTTCTTAATACTTTGACACGCGAATATAAAGCCGTTTAAAATCCATTATCGGGCTTACACATTTATATATAAATTGACCATTCAAATATTCCTAATTCCTCAACATATCAAATAAATGTTAATAGGATAATTGTGAATGAAATAACATTCAGAAGAAATGAATATTCATAATACAAGCAATACATTTTCGGAATTAGGGTTTTATCTAAAAAGGTTTACCTTGAAATGGATGATGAAACGAATCGATTGATTGTTGATGTTAATCGATTGAAATAAAGCGTCCTTCTCAAAATTATCAGAGAATATACGAGGTGGAATCAACGATAATGATCTTCCTTCAACTTAGGCGTCCTTCTCAGATACGAAATTCGTCAGTCGGAATTGAATGAAGATGGTTGATTTTCAGGAATAATGCGGATTGATGATTTCATCGTTGGATGAAGTTTGAAGAGAAATAGTCAACTTTGAAGAAATGATTTCCAAAGATGTAAATTGTTTTATTGAACTGAACGATTTTGTTTCCTGATTGCTAGAATTTTTATTATTTGTTTGTTACAGAACTGTTGTCTGCCGCGGAATTAATTTTTAAATGCTTATTTTACTTTTTCTCTTTGCTCTAGTCTTCGTCTCTACTAATCAACTCTCTCTGCTTAACTACTTTCGCTTGAATATCCTCATGAACCACTCTTGATCTACTCCCGTGTCCGCGCTAAAAGATACCTTCAGCACCGAACACCCCAGCGTCACGTTTGTCATAATCACGCGACGCCTCCGCACTCTTGTCACATGATTTCTTTCGATTAATTAATTAGATATTCTGGGTTTCTCAACTTTACAATATTCTTAACACTTTAACTTGTTGTTTATTAAATTTTCTCTTGAATTTTGTGAAATCTTCAATTTGAACGAAAGCTGTACGAGTTTCGGTTCCGAAGTTAACAATTGTTGACATGATTTTTATCTTAGGACCTAATTAAATATTTTTCTGGATGATTAATTTTAATTAGTTTACATCTTTCTATTTCCTGTAATTTTCTGTACAATCTATTTATTCATATTCATATCCTGACAATCCAATTCAACTATATTCCACATATTTGATTTTACTCACTTTTTGAATTTACTTATAATTTTACGAAAAATTCCGCCATCTTTGTGGTCAACCTTATCACACCATCTTACATTCATTTTTCGTTTCTCTGTTTTATTGATGATTTTTCTGGACTGCATCGATGATCTATTATTCATTGATATTTACAGTCCAGGAGGTGCTGCTCTCATTATGCCCGACGGTCATTCTGAGTATCATGCCCATCGTGACACACATCGAACAAGCAGACCCTATATACTACAACTGCGAGGAACATTTTTATCTTTATCTTTTCGGATCAGGTTACGGTGCCTCGCACGCTTAATTTCCGCTGTACAATCGTCTATGTACTTCTGCGGGCTAATTATTATTTTTATTGAATGCTTCCTCCATGATTCGTGTTTGAGATTTTTAATGAATTATCAAGATGAAAATGTCGAGTTATCGGTCATCTGACCAAAAATTCCTGAAATATTCTGGGAAAATTCGGAGGACGTAACAACTGTTTCTCCTGGAGTCTCCTGTAGCGCTCCTGCGCGGCCTTCAGGGAAGCTGTCATGGTTTCCACGAACATTTTTCGGGGCGGCTTATTCTCCGGACTCAAATTCCCTGCCACCGCAGCTGCGTTTGTAAGGTGACCATTTATTATATTCTTTAATCGACACTTATGGCAATGACATGACTATTGTTATTGTACGCCGAATCGCGTGAATCAATTGACTCACCATACAAAGCGTCGGAGAAGCGGCTCCCTTCGATTTTAAGCATATTTTTTCCTCTTTGCATCGTAAAAAAGGGTGATAGTCTTTTATCCGTAGCATCCTGCAAAATGATGCCTTCTCATCGATGCTTCCACTGCTCAATGATCCGAGGTAGTATACCTAATCAACGACCTCGTTGATGAATCATAGATTCTAACGTGGTATCCATTACGTCTATTTACAACTTTGTGGAAATCACATTGTCCATATTTTTAAAGTTTTTCAGATCTTGCGTCGTTTATAAAGGAAAATAAAGGAAAAGGAATGCAGACGGGTTCCGGTGGAAATGCACTAGAGCTTTGCTTGTGCATGTGGGTTTGCAACGGATCAATACGATGATCCAGAGCACTGAAAAATCCCAGCATATACACTAGTCACAAAAATTGCAGGATATAAAAAAATTCCAAATTTTTGGGTGAACTTTAATGAGCTGTAACTCCGAGGAAAATGATCGTACAGAAAAAAAAAACAAATTGTCGCTCCAAGTGTCTAGTTTTCAGATATGACCATGAACATTTTTGTTATATCTAGCTCTGGAGAAATCCCAAGAGAACTATCGAAAAATGTTTCCAAATTTTTTCTCGTCTAAAAAACGGTCTACGAGGTACAACATTTTTTTTTCAACTGTTCCATTCAGAAGGTTTTGTAGAGATTTTCATATCCTTCAGTTTGACATAATCAAAAAGCCTGTACGATTATTTTCTGCGGAGTTATCGTCAATTAAAGCAAAAAAGTTCTCTTTGACTTTGATCATCAATAACTCGGGAAATAATGATCATAGAGTAAATCGAAGGAGGGTTTCAAAAACTAAACGATATTCTTTATAAGAAAATGTAAACGGCTTTTGAACAAAAATCGCATAATTGAGGATATTTCAAAAACTTTGTATAATTTTAGATAAAATAGATGCACGAAGGATATCGTCGGTAATTTTTTAACTTCAAAGTGTCCCCAAAATCCCTGAAAATTTTAAAGCTTCGCAGTTTTTTTTTTTATAGTATCCCAAAGCTTCAAGTTCTGGCTTTTTGCACAAATCGCCATTATGAGCAATGTTGTGATTTTTATTCTTTTTTTCAATTAAAAAAAAAATTTTCTCAAAAATCTTTATTTTTTCGATCAAAAAGATTGATTTTTTAAGAAATTTGAATTTAAAAAATTTACGATTTTTTCGAGTTGTTTTTCTCCAGTATTGTGAAAAAAATCAAATTCATTTTTTTCTGACCGCTACAACTGCCTTAATTTCAAATCTCATTCTAAAAATTCAATAAAAACAAATCGATATACCAACTGCACATTTGGGCTTTACTTCAACCAAAACTTGAATTTTCGTATCTCTTCTAGCCTAAATTTCTTACGTGAATTGTCTGTAAGCTTTTCTTTGATAATCACCCTTTGATATGCTTCGTCGACATTTAGCTCATATGCCTCGTGAGTAGAAAAGTGTAGAACAAAATTTGTGACCTCCCCGAATATATTGTGTATGAATAAAAAGGTTGCCCGAAAACTAGGGTTTAACGTTACAGCTAATAATGAGTAGAAAACGTCGAAAACTGTATACCTGCGTTATAGACGATGAATTCAACGTGAAGGACAGATGCCTTATTGTAACGCTCGTGGCCTCCCTGAACAGCTTTTTGTCCATACCGATCTATGTGTGCCATACACAGTGGGTGACACCCAGGCCTCTCTGCGACGGATCGTCAATCTAAATACCACACAGTATACGACGGGGCGACACAGGTGAAATATTTTTCACCGCCAAATTATATACCTTTCCTCAATAAGTGCTTTCAAAGCATTGAGATAGCTTGTGACGCGATCTCTTTTATCTCTCGCTCCTCTTGGGCGAGTCATCTGGACGGTTGACGGGTGGACGATGGGAAGGGAAGGGGGGAGGGATAAATTAAAGAGTTTACGGAAAAAGAAAATAAATAATTTAGTTTAATAATCAGTGCAAAGCTTATACAATACCAAACAGAAAAACAAGAAACAAGAAATAAAAGACAGAGTACGGAGAATTAACGATGGCTAAAGTTACAGAGTAATAGAAGAAAAGAAAAGAACAGACTAGGCGCCAGCTACTTCTACGGCGTAGCACCGTGACGAGAGGGAAGAGAGGTGAGACGGAAGGCACAAAGCCGGACTGTGGAGACTGCCGAAAGTCTTGACAAACAATTGCGGCAGCTGTGGCTGTTAGGAACGGGTCGCGGGAGAGCCAGGGGGAGGGATACCGGTGAGACTCCCGATAGGCCGTGGCATACACCGTCCAGGGCTGCTTATTATTATTGCCTCGGCACGATATTCGAGAATATTCTCGAATATCCTAGTCGGGTTGATATCTCAAAATGGTCCGGGGGGGAGCAAGGAGGAAGAACTCTGATTTGGAGGCAACGGGAAAGAGGGGGGCTTTGTACCACGGAATTTTACGGAATACCGTCGCTCACTCGCAATTACTCACGGCTGTATGTGTCGCTTTCGGGGCGACCGAAAAATAATAATTCTAAGACTAATAATCTATACCAAGGCAACTAGAGTAGGGGGGGGGCGGTGTAAAGGGGAACTGCTGCGGGTCAATTATCGGGCAGAAGGGGTGGGGGGGGAGAAAGAACGGATGCAGGGTACTTACTCGTGACGGGGGGAGGGTAATTCTTGATAATATTCTCTGTGGGCACTCCACTACACCCACGCACACACACACCTTACGGCGCAATCCACCGTGGATCACAATTCCTTTTTTTTGTCGGCCACAGGCCACACACTATACAATATTTGTCGCTGAGTTAATTGCCCGGAGGCCGCGCTACACACTTGCATATTCCGCTTGCCGTAGCTCAAGTGAAAAGCGGCTTCTTCGCAGCTCCTTCGCGGCTCGTCGGGGCTGGCTTCGGGGGGCTGCTTCCGGGTCAGCGATTGGCGGGTGGTCCTCGGGTGACGGCGATTAGCCTATCTATTGGCTGGACTTCCCGCCGAATTTCCCTCGCGCTCTGCCGCTCCTCGTGCGTCTCCCCGCGTGTTGTCACGATTCCCCTGGTGGACGAGACGGGGGTGCTGACCAGGGAGAGTACGGTGAGGACGGCCGGTGTTGCTGTAGCGCGAGGAGTCGGGCGGCGCGGGGGGTCTCCCATAGCTTCGCTCGGTACACATGGAATAGGTGCGTGTGTACCGAGACTTTCCGGGCTGTGTCGGGGCTTCTCGTGCGCGGTCTCCGTGGGATCTTCTCTTTTCGTTTCTCGCTCCTGTGGTCTTCGGTCTTCTCTCTTCTTCGCTGGGTGACTGATGGAGGGCTCATGGGCGTGGGAGTAACGGGGAAGGATGGGGACTCTTGGAGGGGGAGGGGGAGGGATCCTTAATGCTAAATTCTTATCTTATTTTCTACCTAATTACACGTTATTAGTGATATTTAGCGGATTCTCCGTAGCGAGCGGCGGGACTTGAGCTAAGCCGGGGGCGAATCGTAACGTACCACGTTCATCATCATCATCATCAGCTTGAAGACGTCCACTGCTGAACATAAGCCTCCCCCAAGGACCTCCACAACGACCGGTCGTGCGCTGTCTGCATCCAACGGCTGCCCGCGGCTCGGACCAGATCGTCGGTCCATCTTGTGGGAGGCCGTCCTACGCTACGTCTTCCAATCCGTGGTCGCCACTCGAGAACTTTCCTTCCCCATCTGGTGTCTGTTCTCCGAGCGATATGGCCTGCCCATTGCCACTTCAACTGACTGATTCTACGAGCTATGTCGGTTACTCTAGTTCTACTGCGAATATCCTCGTTTCGGATTCTGTCCCGCAGAGAAACTCCGAGCATAGCTCTCTCCATAGCTCGTTGAGTGACTTGGAGCTTACGCATAAGGCCAACAGTCAAGGACCACGTCTCAGTGCCATAAGTCAACACTGGCAACACACACTGATTAAAGACTTTCGTCTTCAAGGACTGAGGTATTTTGGACGAAAAGATATCCCGCAGTTTACCGAACGCTGCCCAGCCGAGTTGGATTCTTTGATTTACCTCTTTGTCGAAGTTGGACCTACCTAACTGGATGATCTGTCCTAGGTAGACGTACTCGTCAACAACTTCGAGGGTACAGTTACCAACAATTACCGGTATTGGCGCTACATGGATGTTCTTCATAACTTTTGTCTTTTCCATGTTCATTTTTAGGCCCACCTGTTGGGAGACTGCGTTGAGGTCATTGAGCATGTTGCTTAGCTCCTCCAGCGATTCTGCCATAATTACGATATCGTCGGCAAATCGGAGGTGAGTGATTTAGTCGCCATTGATATTGATGCCATATCCTTTCCAATCCAAGAGCTTAAATGCATCCTCCAATGCGGCGGTGAACAGTTTCGGAGAAATAACATCTCCCTGTCTCACCCCTCTTCGCAATGGTATAGGATTTGTGCTCTGATCTTGTAATCGGACAGACATTGTGGCGTTCTTGTACAAACACTTCAATACTTCGACGTATCTGTAATCGATGTGGCACCGCTGGAGAGACTGCATCACCGCCCATGTCTCGATAGAATCAAAGGCTTTTTCATAGTCCACATACGCCAAGCACAAGGGTCGATTATACTCATGAGACTTCTGTACAATCTGACGCAGTGTGGGTATGTGGTCCATGGTACTAAAACCTTTTCGGAAACTGGCTTGTTCGGGTGGTTGAAAGTCATCGAATCTGCATGCGAGACGGTTCGTAATGACTCTCGAGAACAACTTATAAACGTGGCTCAGAAGCGATATTGGTCTATAGTTCCTTAAGAGGGTGTTATCCCCCTTTTTATGGAAGAGAACTACCACACTTCTGCTCCACGCTTCCGGCGTTATACCCTGAAGGACAACGGAATTAAAGAGCCTTTGAAGGACTTTCAGTATCGGTGATCCACCCGCTTTCAAAAGCTCTGTCGTGATTCCGTCGTCACCTGGTGCCTTGTTGTTCTTAAGCTGTTTGAGAGCCATTCTAATCTCGTACAGACTGATGTCCGGGATATCCTCGGTATAGTGTCGGGTTAGTTTAGCTCTAGGATCGCTAGCTAAGTGACTAATAGGTTTTTGTGTTGACGTGTATAACTGTCGATAGAACTTCTCGATCTCACTCAGAATCTCTGGCCTAGACGAAATAGAACTTCCGTTTTCAGTCCTCAGTTTTGTCAACTGGCAATTCCCAATAGACAAATATCGAGCAAACACTTTGGAACCTTTGTTCCTTTTGATCGCCTCTTCAATACTGGAAGTATTAAATCGGCGGATGTCGTGTCTCATTGCTCTAGATATTTGTCTATTGAGCCTCCTATATTCTGACATGTCATTTGAAGACTGCAAACGCATTTCACGTCTCTCGTCCAAAAGATCGAGTGTCTGATCAGAGAGTTTTTGCGGTCTATTTTTGCAGCGAGATTTATAGTACTTCATCCCTACTACTTGGACAGTTTCCACAAACCTATTGTTTAATTCGTCCACTGATATAAGTTCCTCGAGGCCTTCGAAGCGATTCTGCAGTTCGAGTTGGAATGGTTCGGGGTTTTGAATCTGGGCAGAACTTGGTCGGAGCGTAGACTTCATCAGGCGATATCTCTCCAGACTGATGTTGATATTTAATGTGCCTCTGACCATACGATGGTCGCTTCCGGTTTTTACGCTACTGATCACAGAGACATCATTAAATATTTGTCTGTTAGTCGTCAAGATGAAGTCAATCTCATTTTTTGTGAAACCATCGGGACTTATCCAGGCCCATTTCCTGGAGGGCTTCTTTCTGAAGAAGGAGTTCATCATAAAGAGTCCTTCCTTCTCCATGAAATCAGCCAGCATTTGTCCCCTCGGATTTCTCTGCCCGAACCCAAATTGCCCCATTTTCCACTGGTCTTCGCTTCGTTGGCCGAGTTTCGCGTTGAAGTCTCCCATAACAACAGTGTAGTGAGTTTTAGAGGCACGCATGGCTCTTGAGATATCCTCATACATGGCCTCCACCTCGTCATCAGAATGTGCCGATGTCGGTGCGTATACCTGTATAACCTTCAACGAATACCTTTTGGTAATTCTGAGTATCAGGTACGCAACCCTAGACGATACACTCTCAATCACCACAATGTTGTCAATGAGAGCCTTATGGACGATAAATCCAACACCACCTTGAGACAGTTGGTCGCCTTCCCTGTAGTAAAACAAGTTACCGGACTGCAGGATAATAGTGTCCTCTCCCTTCCTTCGGACTTCGGACAATCCTATAATGTCCCATCGTAACTTGTCTACTGCTTCTTCCAATTCGGTGATCTTCTCGTCAGTCCTCAGTGTGCGCGTGTTGTATGTTGCCAGGTGCAGTTTTCGGTGTTTGTGGTAGCCGGATCTCTGCCGGGGATTCTTAGCACCCCTTGCTTCGCAGTTACCAGGGCTGCTACCATAGCCCGGACTAACGAAGCTGCCGGGGACTAGGGGCCGTACCTTTGTGCAACCTGCCATGTGGGGGGGGGGGGGGGGGGGGTTGCCATAGTCACCACGCTTGGCATGCGGGTTGGTGACCGCAGTAAGATGGTTGTAATACTCAGGCCGCGCTGCTGCCCACGAACCTGGTGTATCCCTTAGTCGCCTTCTACGACACCCACGGGATTGTATGAGGGGGGAGGGGTGGTCCAATTCTTTAAGGCCGGGAACCACACGGCTTGTAACGTACCACGTTACAAGCCATAAAGGATCATCTGGGGGAGCCAATCGCATTCGAATAAGGACCGTTAACCCGTACGCTTTATTTTAACCGGTTTGGTTAGACAATATGGTGGTCCAGTATACGAGTTATTACGAGAATCAAGTCGGTGGTAGCGCCGGACGTATAGGTAACGTTTTTGTGGGTGCACCGTATCGACGAGGTCACGGTATCGAGAGGTTTCTCGGTGGTCTATTCAGAAGTGTACTATCACTGCTGACAAAAGGCGCTAAAGCCGTGGGAAAAGTGAACTTACGCGCAGATTTTCACGTTATCGAAGATGTAAGCGGTAACGATATACCATTTAAGCATCGCTTCGGCGGCGGGCCATAAAATCTGAGGAAAATTTGAAACACGAGGCCAGTGGAAAAATCGCTCTACTCATGAAAGGCTCTGGGTATAAGCGTGCGATCAGTCAGTACACGAACAATGCAGTCGTTGACGGGTCGTACACCTGCACGTACCTGCGCCAGAAAAAAGACCACCCGCTCGAAAAAAAAAACAAAGAGGAATACCGGTGTTGCACCGACGGAGAAAAAAAAAGAAAGAAAAACAGCCACGGGGAAAGTGATGATACGGCGAAAAAAAACCCAAGAGTAAAAACTAGAAGAAACGAGCAATCATTGGCATTTTCGAAAGTACTTGAATATCATGTCTTTTTTACATTCACACTCTTGCGAGTGCGTGAAATCGGAGCTTGACTTCCATAAAAGCCTCTCAAGTCGTCCATTACAAACCTCTCTCTTCATTGTCGGACGATGGCCCCACCGAGTTTGTTATACCGGGCCATGGCGACGAGTGCTTGGATCTTGCCCACACTATGATCTGTGTAAAACTGAAAGCACTCGATGTACAAAGTAGCGCCTGTTAATAACTTCCTAAATAGCCTCTTCAATCAGATTGATGAATTTTTCAACCAAAAACTTGTTGCACCGCCTAATAATGCTTACGCCTACCGGGACGACATTGGAACGTTACTCAATTACGGCCCGGGTGCAAAACAATCGCATCTAACAATGGCTTTATGATTTAGGGATTATAAAGGTATCTTCGAGTGTATGCCTGCCTCGAAAACAAAACCTCTTAAGTATGGACAAGAGATTCGCTTGATATACAGTAGGGGGCAATTGAAGTGGAACAAAGTGTTTTTTCGCGATCTCGGCGACAATTTGACCGATTTCAAAAAACCAAAAATATACTTTCTTGCAAATTTAAGAACTTTTCAAATGCGACAAGACCCATCCCGATCGGTTGAGAATTGGGCGATTTAAAGGGGGTGAACCGAATCGATGCAAATCGGTGTTTCGCGGAAACGCCGTAATTTGCTATTCGCGATTATCGAGCACCCTCAAAACCAGTACCAATCGAAAGAGCATCTCTTGGCGTACAGAAAACACACCAAGCCAGTCCCAATCGGATGACTCTAGGAGGAGATATGGGCCCCGGAAGTCAAAAGGGTTTTTGAGACTTTGCTCGCAAAGTTCTCGACGGATCCTTTTGAAATTTGTCATGGGGTCGTTTTTTAACATTCTCTCGAACCTCACTTAAGTACCGACACGAAAATTGCTCTCGAAGATGATTTTCCGGGCCTTGCGTGCGCGCGCCTTCTCGTTCATGCGAACTTTTATCATGAAAGGAAAAAAATGTCGAGATTGAGAGTGTGTTCACCTTAAAGAGGATGTTTCAACGATCAAAATGCGTCGCCGATCATTATTGGAAACACCTTACACGAAAAATGGGAAAGTTTTGAAAAATGAGGGCGAAATCTTGAAATTTCGCGATCTTGGCTCCACGCGTTCCACAGAGCGATTCAACTGTTTATTCCAGGGCCGAATCGGGTGGAGCCGGTAGTGGCGAAAAATCCTCTCTCCACGAGATCTCAGTATTATCGCAGTATTGACAATCGTCAACGATACACAATTTATCGTTAACGATAATGTTTATAAACATTTGTTGATTATTGTTTATTGCCAAAAATAAATTATTACAACATGAGAACAACGAAAAAAAAAATTGTAGAAAAAATCTTTGCACTAGCCAACCGCTCGAATAAGCAATTGTTGTTTACGATGAATGCCTAAACAATTTTTTTACAGAAAAAATGCTCTCCTGTGTCGTGCATCTCGCGAACAAAACGAGTTAGACCAATCGAGCGTATCGGATTATCCGAATTTTTTTTCTCTTTGCAATCCTAGCGTTTTCACGAAATTCGAGCATTCTCTAACAATCGAAAATTTATTGTTAACAATAATGTTCATCAAAATTTGTTTTTCAGTTTTAATGCAAAAAAAAATTATTACAACATGATAACGAAAAAAAAAAATTGTAAATAAAATCGTTGCACTCGCCAATCGCTCGGATAAGCAATTGTTGTTTACGATAAATCCGTAAACAATTTTTTTTTTCACAGAAAAATGCTCTCGTGAAATAAGCATGCTACACGAATCGAGCGTGTCGTACTATCGGAATTTTTTTCTCTTCGTATTCTTACCGTATTTACGAAATTTGAGCATTCTTCAACAATCGACAATTGATTGTTGACAATTGTTGTCGTTCATTGAAATCGTTTTATTATGTTTATTGCCAAAAAACTATTGCAACATGCGAACAACGACAAAAAAGCTGTAAAAAAATCTTAGCACTCATCAATCGCTCGAATAAGCAATTGTTGATTACGATGAATGCGTGAACAATTTTTTTACAGAAAAAATGCTCTCTCGCGTCGTGGATATCGCAAAAAAAAGCGAGTTTGGCGAATCGAGCGTATCGTTCTCTCGAGATTTTTTTTCTCTTCGTGATCTCATCTTTTCTACGAAGTTTGAATATTCTTTAATAACCAAAAAGTAATTATTAACAATAATGTTCTTAAAAATTTCTTCAGTTTGTTTATTGCCGAAAAAAATGTATTACATCTTTTTTTCTCTTGCCAACGCTATTTACTTCTCAAACAATTCCGATTATGCGTTCGAGTATCTGTTAAACAATTCGGAGTGCAAAGATGATAACGGGAAAATTAAAAAAAAATCTGAATAGTGTACGAGCTGAAAAAAAAAACATCAATAGCAATAGCATGAGAGATCCATTTTTCTTTTGGCTGAATTCGTATCCACAGTTGCGGCGAATTAATATGAAAATTCGATCCACACGCACACTACACAATCAGATAAGTCGTGTAGATGATTTTTCACGATATAACGCTATCGCGATAATGTGCATCTGGTCGCTAGGTACATGAATCGAACGCATCTCACTATCGACAATTTTTAAAAATTTCTTGTTAATTACATCGCGTAAACATTACGAGATCATATCCTCGATCGCACACTCGATCGAAAAATTTCCGTTCTTCGCGTTAATTTTAATTGACGGTGATATTGATTTTTCAACACCTTCCAATATTGTTTTTGAGTATTTTTTAAACCCTACGTACAATAACAGAAATCGTGTAAAAAAAGGCGGCTAGTGTCCGAGCTGAAAAACATCAATGAAGTATGAGGTAGCCATCCATCTCTTAGCCGGTAAGTTTCATTGTCCGAAACGATGAGACTTACCGTTGCCCGACTCCCACCGCGAGGAGGTGGATGGATTGGCACATAATGAATGTCAGCAGCGAATTTCACTGCTGACAAAGCATTTTTGGCAGTCGCGTGTATGTGTATGTGTTTGCGTTTGTGTGTGGACCCCACGGCTCGTCACTTCCGTAGTATTTATTGACTCCAAACCACGTCTTGTTTGTATGCGTATGTGTGTGTATGTGTGTGTGTGTTTATGGACCCCACGGCTCGTCACTTCCGTAGTATTTAACGACTCCAAACCACGTGTAATGTGTGTGAATGTGTGCGTGCGTGTGCTGGAGTGAGCGTGTGTTGCTGGTACTTGCTACCATTCGTGTATGGGTTAATCAATATTTAATTGATCCCCCCCTAGCACGTATGACGGCAAGACACCGGCGTGGCATACTCTTGATCGTAGCTGCAATCATTTCTTGAGGAATCGTGTTCCACGATTCCCTGATTACAGCTTCGAGCGCGTCTAGGGTCCGTGGAGGTGGTACATAACCACGGACTTTCGACTTGAGCATTGCCCAGACGTTCTCGATGGGGTTGAGATCAGGACTGTTAGCCGGCCACACACTTCGGCTTACTCGATGAGTTTCTAAGTAATTGTTGACGATTCTCGCTCGATGGCACGGCGCATTATCGTCAACAAAAACAAAGCCATCACCGATTTGCCTAGCTGTGGGAATAACGATGGGTTCCAGGACGTTGCTAATGTACCGTTCGCTATTTACCGTTTGATTCCGGAAAATAACCAACTCCATCCTAGAATCCATCGTTATCCCACCCCAAACGGTGATGGATCCACCTCCGAAAGCGCGTGTCCGGTTCAGAAATTTTCCCTCCATCCGCTCGCCTGGGCGGCGCTAAACCCGCTCACTCCTCGTGTTTGAGTGTAGCTCGATTTTAGACTCGTCTGTGAACAGGGTTTTGCTCCACTGTTCGCTCGTCCAGTCCTGGTGGGATGAGGCAGAGTCACGGCGCACCTCACGATGCCTTGCCGTCAAAAAAGGTTTCCGCACCGGACAATACGACTTGATGCCTCGTTCGAGAAGTCTTCGAGATATCGTTCTCTTCGACACTGGACGAGCGACGAGTCTCTTCAAGGCCGTCCTCGTGACTCGAGGATTTCGTCGAGCTTCTGCGACGATGGCCCGATCTTCGTGTCGTGTGGAAACGCGGCGGCGACCTCCTCCGTACCGATAATTGGTGCGATCGGTACGGATATACCGCTTGACGAGTCGGTTGATGACCGATGCACTGGTGTTGCACCGCTCAGCAACTTCTCTCTGCGTGTAGCCTTCACGAATTAGGTCAATCGCACGAGTCATTACGTCTTCACTTAAACGAGCCATTTTCCGCGGTTACTCTTGATAAATAGAGATACGGAAATGACAAGCTACGGTTTGTCGCGGTGTGCTCTTGGTCGATAGTATGCTGTCTTTTGTTTTTATTTGTTGCTAGGCTCGTTTGTGTGAATTGGTTTTTGAGCCACGGTTACCCGAGTCTTTAAAAATAAAAACTCGCAAATACGTGCCTAGCGACCAGATGCACATTATCGCGATAGCGTTATATCGTGAAAAATCATCTACACGACTTATCTGATTGTGTAGTGTGCGTGTGGATCGAATTTTCATATTAATTCGCCGCAACTGTGGATGCGAATTCAGCCAAAAGAAAAATGGATTTCTCATGCTATTGCTATTGATGTTTTTTTTTTCAGCTCGTACACTATTCAGATTTTTTTTTAATTTTCCCGTTATCATCTTTGCACTCCGAATTGTTTAACAGATACTCGAACGCATAATCGGAATTGTTTGAGAAGTAAATAGCGTTGGCAAGAGAAAAAAAGATGTAATACATTTTTTTCGGCAATAAACAAACTAAAGAAATTTTTAAGAACATTATTGTTAATAATTACTTTTTGGTTATTAAAGAATATTCAAACTTCGTAGAAAAGATGAGATCACGAAGAGAAAAAAAATCTCGAGAGAACGATACGCTCGATTCGCCAAACTCGCTTTTTTTTGCGATATCCACGACGCGAGAGAGCATTTTTTCTGTAAAAAAATTGTTCACGCATTCATCGTAATCAACAATTGCTTATTCGAGCGATTGATGAGTGCTAAGATTTTTTTACAGCTTTTTTGTCGTTGTTCGCATGTTGCAATAGTTTTTTGGCAATAAACATAATAAAACGATTTCAATGAACGACAACAATTGTCAACAATCAATTGTCGATTGTTGAAGAATGCTCAAATTTCGTAAATACGGTAAGAATACGAAGAGAAAAAAATTCCGATAGTACGACACGCTCGATTCGTGTAGCATGCTTATTTCACGAGAGCATTTTTCTGTGAAAAAAAAAATTGTTTACGGATTTATCGTAAACAACAATTGCTTATCCGAGCGATTGGCGAGTGCAACGATTTTATTTACAATTTTTTTTTTTCGTTATCATGTTGTAATAATTTTTTTTTGCATTAAAACTGAAAAACAAATTTTGATGAACATTATTGTTAACAATAAATTTTCGATTGTTAGAGAATGCTCGAATTTCGTGAAAACGCTAGGATTGCAAAGAGAAAAAAAATTCGGGTAATCCGATACGCTCGATTGGTCTAACTCGTTTTGTTCACGAGATGCACGACACAGGAGAGCATTTTTTCTGTAAAAAAATTGCTTAGGCATTCATCGTGAACAACAATTGCTTATTCGAGCGGTTGGCTAGTGCAAAGATTTTTTCTACAATTTTTTTTTTCGTTGTTCTCATGTTGTAATAATTTATTTTTGGCAATAAACAATAATCAACAAATGTTTATAAACATTATCGTTAACGATAAATTGTGTATCGTTGACGATTGTCAATACTGCGATAATACTGAGATCTCGTGGAGAGAGGATTTTTCGCCACTACCGGCTCCACCCGATTCGGCCCTGGAATAAACAGTTGAATCGCTCTGTGGAACGCGTGGAGCCAAGATCGCGAAATTTCAAGATTTCGTCCTCATTTTTCAAAACTTTCCCATTTTTCGTGTAAGGTGTTTCCGATAATGATCGGCGACGCATTTTGATCGTTGAAACATCCTCTTTAAGGTGAACACACTCTCAATCTCGACATTTTTTTTCTTTCATGATAAAAGTTCGCATGAACGAGAAGGCGCGCGCACGCAAGGCCCGGAAAATCATCTTCGAGAGCAATTTTCGTGTCGGTACTTAAGTGAGGTTCGAGAGCATGTTAAAAAACGACCCCATGACAAATTTCAAAAGGATCCGTCGAGAACTTTGCGAGCAAAGTCTCAAAAACCCTTTTGACTTCCGGGGCCCATATCTCCTCCTAGAGTCATCCGATTGGGACTGGCTTGGTGTGTTTTCTGTACGCCAAGAGATGCTCTTTCGATTGGTACTGGTTTTGAGGGTGCTCGATAATCGCGAATAGCAAATTACGGCGTTTCCGCGAAACACCGATTTGCATCGATTCGGTTCACCCCCTTTAAATCGCCCAATTCTCAACCGATCGGGATGGGTCTTGTCGCATTCGAAAAGTTATTAAATTTGCAAGAAAGTATATTTTTGGTTTTTCGAAATCGGTCAAATTGTCGCCGAGATCGCGAAAAAACACTTTGTTCCACTTCAATTGCCCCCTACTGTATATCAGAGGCGGCAAGGATATGGATATGATTGGTCTCTAACACTGTGATGTATTCAATAAAGACAAATTTTAGATAAATGGTGTAGAAGTGCGGCTACGTCTTGTCTGTCCAAAAAACGGTTTCTGCCTTATAGAGGCACCGGTGCAAAGCGTGACCCCCAATGTAAAAATTAACGATGTGACTCTGCTGGTACGACGGGAAGAAATTAGTCCTGGAGTACTTATAGCACATGCTAAAACTTTAGCGAAGATGACGGCCAAGTACCCTATTGCACGCGCGGAAGTTAAATCCTTTATCGTGCACAGCGGAATAATAGGCGATGAATTGGACAATGTAATCGTTGGTGAATTACGGAAACGTATTATGCTCGGTTTTGTATACAACAAAGCTTTCAACGGCGATAAAACTTTGAATCCCTTAAATTTCCAACATCATTTGCTACATTTTTTATCACCCTACGTTGATAGACTACAGATACCTGGAAAACCGCTTCAGCCCGACTTCAGCTGGGACGAAAACTGTGTCCACAGTTACCATACGCTCTTTTCCGGCACAGGTATACCCAAAATAGTATTTAAACCGTGAGATCTTGGTATATTTCACAACAGTTTCTGTCCAACTGTCATCATGGATGCTATAGTGGATTTTCAAGCCGTGTTCGGAACGATCTGCGTGTTTCTACCCAAAGAGATTGCCTTAAAAACACTACAAGGCGATCATTTTGGTTATTGGGGGATCGACGAACCATACGAATTTGGCGAGTCGCCTAAAAAAGTACGCGCCAGTAATAATCGTTTAACGTGCTTTCATCACGGTCTCGGGTTGACGATGATACACCATTGTGCAAAGTCTATGCAGCTCTCAGAGCCAAGTGTCGTTACGCACTGCGCATCTATACTCGCGGTGTACAAACAACCGAGATCTTGCGTGATATTCTCGGACGCCACATTGTCAACCTCGGAGAGTACGAGGGGCGCAGCTTCAGAAACATGTTACTCATACGACACATAGTGCATTTATCACAGTGTGTCGAAGGAAGATGCTGCAAAACGTGCGTTGAATAACGTTGGAAAAATTAAACGTTGGCTTCAAACTCAACTTTTGGATAATGTCAATCCCATTTACACGAAACCAGTTTGCGCTGCGAGGAGAAAAGATCGACCAAGCGACGCTATAAGAAAAGCAGTCCACGACGAAATCCCGAAAACCAAGCCGCTACAGTCGATCAAGTCTAAAGTATGTGGAGAATGTTGCATTATGTTTCTCGATTTTATGTCTTCTGGGTATACCCTAGCTGCTTTGTGCCGCATATTTCAACAAACAAAAAGGATAATATAGTGCAAAGCTATTACAAGAAACTCAAACATGTAAAACGCAAAAGATATCATGTAAATCAAACATGTTTCGCTCTTTTAACAGAGGCGGCAATAAATGTACACCTTCATGTATAGAAACATGCATGGCACGTTTCGGATGCCATCTGTGAATAAACTTAATAAAAAAATCGACTGCACCTTTGTGAACACATCTCCCACACCCTCCTTTCAACAATCTAAAAGCAGAACTCCGCAATTGGTCCGACTCACTTTGAGAATAACTATACCAGTGTATATTTGTGATCGACTGCGGCAACGACCCTTGGGAACTCACCAAGGAGGACCTGTCATATATACCTAAGCCGCCGCTGCTAAGACACTGGAGCGACACCATCCCTTACCTATGCCGAAACTTTCTACACATGTTCAACGCAATGCCGAAATCATATCATTCAACCCACGTCTCGGCGGGTACCCTCCGACCAGGAAGGAATACATAGCAACCAACTTTACCGACTGTAGAATAATGCTATAGATTGACATGCATCGGTAATGCTTAGGCAGCTGCGGGGAAACTCTTAGGGACCAATCACAACTCGAGGAATTTACAGGGACCAATCGTGGCTCGGGGAAAATCATTTACATCCCCCTACCACCTACCCAGATCGGTCCCAACACAGCATCACGGTCCAAACGATGGTGGGGCGCATGACGTCAGATGAGAGGGTGGAGGGGGTGGAACACGTGGACTCGCTCTCACCCTCAATGAACCTGCTGTAGCATCCCAGGCGGTGGGGGCATACGGCCAGACAGGTAGGTGGCTATCGACAGGGGAAGAACAGATGACCCCTCTCTCGCACTGAACGTCCCCCCACTACAGCATCCCATTCCAGACGATGGTGGGGGGATAACGTTAGACATGGGGGCGGGGGTGGAGGGGCGAATAACAAATGACCCTCTCTCTCGCACTCGCTGCATCCTGACCACAGCATCCCGCTCCAGACGGTGGTGGGCGATACCGCCAGATAGGGGGGTTGAGGAGGAACACCAAATGGCCCCTTTCTCCCCAGTCCTATACACTCCTACTTTTATCCCTTCTTCATTTGATGTAAGCCGGGATCTCTGAACCTCTGATCAAAATCACAGGGATCGCAACGGAGTTATTTCGGGCTCAGTTATATTATCTTGCCAGATTATGAGTTTTTATTGTAAACGACAATGATAAGTACATTCTCAACACCGTGATGACCAGAACGGCTAAATCATTTGAGCAAATATCGTGAAGTAGGATATCACTATCCGCAATGCCTTAAAAAAATATTAAAAAATGTATTATTACAACTACAGCGTCCATTCAAATATCAACTACTACTATACATGGCGATTGATTATCGTGATAAATTTATACCGAGCCAAACGTTTCCATCGACAAAACATGGATTTTTCCGGCAGTAAAATAACAAGGTTTGTTACTTCGTATCAGTATTGGTATCAGAAGCTTTCGAGTATTCGTTGACATCTCGTACCAGTCCAAATTATAACTAACGAGTAAACAGCATAATAGTAATTACGATTTGGTAAATTTTTTTTCACCAAGTACTTCGTTCATACGCACGCAGTTGTGTGAATCTTTCCACTACGATTAATCAATTCTTGTCCTGGTATATTAATTAGGTAAAGATGTAACGACTGACCAATTATCATGGTTGCTTGCTGTGCCAGTACTTCCGGATGGTCCCAATTAATCAGAGCCTGCAATAAAAAATGGTCGTCGATCAGGAATTTTTTAAAAATATTAAAACAAAATAGAATATTTATAACTTACTTGTACGCCTGAGATGACTATAATCATCGTCATAGTGGCCAGTACTACTCCACAGGATCCGTAACAACCATACTCCATTCGCTCGGCAAAACTATGTTACCAAATAACAGATTAAGCTCAGAAAAAAAAATTTGTATTTGTTTTACATTTCTATGACCCGCTTACCTTATCGCCTCTGAGTGAAGGATGATGCAGTTAGAGATTTTATTATAATTCCAATCAATGCGAAGAGTAATAGCGTTTGACTCATTCACAGTATATTCTTTTGCGATAAGCTCTAAATTGAATCTGTATGAGCAATAGTAAAGCTGAGGGTAGCACGGGTGGTTGCCGACAGAGGATGACAAGTCGTGGGTAAATTCGTAGCCCAAAGACTAAATGGTTATCTCTATTGTTAAAGGATGATCGGTAGCGGTATCCGATTCACTTACACGATCTCCGCGCGGCCGACCAGATCGTAACTCTGGATAGGTTTTGGGTTACTTCCTTGCCAACCCAACCAATCGGGTTGACACGCCAAAATAACACTAAATCCGCTCTTATGGCGATTTGATTGATTTTTCAAAACCAGTCGTAATGGCAAACGGTCAACGTGCATTCATTTCGACCTTAAACAAATCGTCTATGCAACAAACATAACCGTTTGTATTATGGCTACCTTCGAAAAATTGATTGTGATAATTTCGAAGCGTTCAATTGTGACTTCATCAGAGCCTCCTTAGGCTGTTTCCGGACTTCACAAGAGTCTGATTCAAAGCCCGTCGCAGAAATCACCAAGTCTTACTGTAATTTTGACTTACGATCGAATAAATCCCGACGAGAAATCTCTGTCGGTTTGAACCAGTCAACCGAAAGATAAATCACACAAGAACCAAAACATTTTCTAGTTTACGGTTAGTTCACTGTCTGTCCGACTGAATTGAATTGACCAATTATCGACCCAACAATCGAATAAAAAATCAATCGATTCTCGCCCTTGCTGGTTTGAACCAGTCAACCGAAAGATAAATCACACAAGAACCAAAACATTTTCTAGTTTACGGTTAGTTCACTGTCTGTCCGACTGAATTGAATTGACCAATTATCGACCCAACAATCGAATAAAAAATCAATCGATTCTCGCCCTTGCTCGTGCGTTCAGCGGTACAAACCCAAACAGCGATTTTCCGTTCGTTTGTCATTTAGTATTTCTGCTGAGGGGTATTTAATTTTCCAACACAATTGGGACAATGGTTGGGCGCTCCAACTGGCCGGCTGATTTTTAGATTGTGTTTGTATTGGGTTAAAATGGAGGGGAAAAACATTGGTTTCGAATGATAAAATTAATTGACAAGCATTTATACGCACCCAACAACTTCAAAAAGCGCACAAGCATGAACGACCCCTAAAATGTAAAATGTTCCAACGGCAACCATCAAACTAATCATCACTGTCACCACGATATATGTATGCGCCATTATGAACCAATAATATTTATCCGCCTCGACACCGTACTCTAATTCCAGCATATATATTTTCGGCCGGGTTTCGTTCAAAGGATCAAAAAAGTCAAGTACTATGGGTGATAGGCATAAGCCAAAGCAGAGTATTACCGCAAAATAACTACATGCTGGTAAAATAAAATCAAAATGCCCAATGATAAATTGAAGCCAATTTTGTGCATTTAAAAAAAATGTAAGTAATTATTTACTCGAGTAAATGACGGTAATGTAGCGTCCTTGCTCGGCACACTTCTCGAGGACAATCACTGCCGGTGTATTTATAAATATCTGCCAATGCTCTTCTATTTTATTCAACACCAGTTTCATCTGCAAAATTTCCGTTTAAACGAATTTTTTCGTGAAACTTATATATATATATAAAAACTGTACATTGTCAACATGAATTAGGCAACTCAACACGATGTCGAAAATTGCTATTGCCATCAGTAAACCTGTCATGCTGCGCGCCAGAATATTTATGTCTCGCCAAGTATCGTACAATCGAATAAGCTGTGAAACGTAGTGAATTGCAAAGAAAAAGAAGTTTTTAATGAAAATTCACACTCACATGACAATTGCTACGCTAGAGTTACGCCTCCAAATGAACTGAATATAATTGCACGATTGCGTGCTAGCATATTCATAAACGTTGCACCACCATTTAATGATATCCGTTCTCACCGCTGTCAATATTAGGTTACTACATACATTCGAAGGCATCTCGGACAATTCAACGAGTGGTTACGAGTGACAGCGTACGTTTGGGCAGAAAGACGCGAGCACACGGATTTTGGGTTAGATTGAAAATAGAGTTAATCTGCGCATGTAGAAAGAACGCAATGATAAGTAACGACGTACCAACGAAAATCTATTGGAATCACTGCTGTACAGTTATGATACTGCATTGAAATGAAATTAATGAATCGAACAGTTATATGAGCAGATATAACGAAATGGTGATGCAATATTTATAAGCGGACTATCACACAAGTTTACAGTCTGTTCTCTTGAAGGTGTCTCACCCCAGGGACGGCGAGTGTCAATATTATGAGGAACATAGTCAGAAGCAGCACAATTTTCTCGAATTTCGATTGGTACGGCCAAATGCCCATTCGGGACATGTGCATTTTGGTTAAGGCGTAGTACGGTTGATCGAAGAAACTCATGACGACAGGTTCCTATTTCAACTGTCCGTCCCCTTCCGCCGAAAGATATTTTGTGGATGGAAATTTTCGATGACTGAGAATGGTGGATGAGTCGTGACCCAAACCTGTCTCTAGTAGATTTACCGCCAGCGGTCGTGTTGGACTGCTGAATTTTAATGTAATATGTATCGCTACAGTAGAATGATTGACGCGGCTGCAATTTTAACGTCAATCATACTCACCACCAGCCGCCCGCTCCCATGGTTGTCTATTTTTCATGAGTACTTCACTCTTTGATGCTACATTATTTTCGATGGCTCTCCGGTTGACGGTGTTCTGATGACAGCTCCCGCCCGACTAGCATACGGATTAATCTAAAGTACAATGAAAGATCGAACCACCAGTATCCTTGAAAACGAAATTATAACCTCTTTGCGGTTCAATTTTTTTTTGTCAATTATTGCTTTATCCGGAGAACCTGAGTCTGTGGAAGGTAAAGAGTTCTGAAAATAGTCATCGGAATGAACCAAAAAATTTATTTGGAGAAGGACGGCAAGTACTAAAAATTTGTAATCACACAAAAAATGTATATATATATATTTATTGAAAATGTTGGAATCGGAAAAAAATTAAATCGCATGAACTAAATTATCGTTAACACAGTCCTGTATATATTTAGTACGTTGCTGTTGTTTTTTGTTGTTGTTATCAACGCTACCTTGGGCTGCCTACCCGAGCACTCAGTCCACCAGGACCATCGTACTCGGGTTGAAAGGCATGAGCGCGACCTAGGGCTGTGGGAGTAGGTTAGCCTCCTTTGCAAACCGGAGAAGCTTCCTGATTCCCACATCCTCCACCGTAAGCGTCTCGAAGCAAGAGGCACCCAGACAACAAGTGCGTGCTTGCTCCACGGCGCTGCAATCTGCTATGAGGTGGTGAGATGTCTCCTCTGTGCTACCGCAGTAGCGGCGGTCAGTTTCGTCGTCCCACCCCATGCGTCCTAAATGCTGACCGATGTACCAATGGCCTGTGATCAGGTCCACTAGACACCTCAGCTTAGGCCTGTTGGAAAGTCCTGGAATCATTACCTCCGACTGTTTCACCCTTGGCGTGGAGTTCCACAGAGCTTCAAACTGTTCCGCAGTCCAGCTCTGTAAGATCTCCCCGATTACGCCCTGAGTCACGGGTACGGTTGCGCTGGTCGCTTCGGCTACCTTTTCAGAGCCTCGGCGTGCCAGCCGGTCCGCCTCCTCGTTCCCCTTGATGCCAGCGTGCGCCAGTATTCAGGGGAGCTTCACCCTGTTGTGTAGCGTTATGCGCTCTAGGGTGCGCACACAGCTGCGCGTCAGCTCCGACCTTACCACAATAGAGTTAAGAGCTAGAAGAGCCGCGCGATTGTCGTTGCAGATGTAGATAGGCTTATGAACATATCCTTTTCGTAGAATGAGTTCTGCACATGACCGAACGGCCATGACCTGCGCCTGTAGCACCGTAGCATGGGTACCCAGGGTTAGGGCCATGCTGGTTTGTGGTCCCTCACTCCATACTCCGGCGCCTGTTCCTCTGGTGGTCTTCGACCCGTCTGTATACCTCACGAGACCACCAAGGGACAGAAGACCGCGTCTATTGGTTTAGCTGACCTCCTCTCCAAAGATGGAAGGGGGTCTCACCCTCATCTTCCTTCTATTACTAAAGAGCACCATCTCATATATATTTAGTATAGTAGTTGTGTACAGAAAAAAAATGAAACAAAATTGAATCATTTTCTTATTTTTACATTTAACTTAAAAATTCAATAACAAAAATGTAAATAAAAAATACTTGGTACGTCCTTGGAATACACATGAAGTCAGTTTATTTTATCAAAGCAAAGTACGTAGTATTTTGCTACGCTAATAAAATAAAAATAAAATTCCGAAATTCCAACTCCGACTGATCTGCTCAAAACGGAGGGAAAACTGTGAACATAAATGTATGATTATTCTCTGAGGTCCAATGGATTCAGTAGAAGCTTTGCTCTTATGGAAATTATTAAAAAAACGAAATCGAGACATTTACTCATACAACATAGGCATGCTTAACTGCCGTAATGGAATTTCAGCCTTGGTGGGTATCACGCTGCAATTGATTCGTAGGCATTATTAACAGAACTTGAAGGCTTTTTAATAGTCACTGAGATGGACCCCGAATAAAAATCATTATTCTTTGCCTAAAATTGACAGCCATTCAGCTGCAGTTCCCAGGTGGTGTCACAAAAAAATATTCTTTTCTCAGTCGAAAAATAAAACAACAAAATAATTGCAGGAAAGGCGTACTTTCTATTTTGTTATTAAAATTGAAAAAATGTAAAAACAATGGACCATGCTTACTTTTCGAAAAAGCATTCGCATAATTAAAAAATATCACTCGGTCCGAGTTTTTTTAATCGCTGTGTTCGTGAGTTAAAGAATACTTGAATTCACAGTACTTTCACATCGTACCGCTTGAACACCCCGAAAAACTTTTCAGTTTTGCAGAGGAGACTTATTCGATTGCCACGAGAGAAGGTAGTCTGAATTGACAGATTAAATGAAAAGTGATTGGAAGAATGAAATATTCACAGAGAGGCAGAGTCTCCAATGTGATAAAAGCTCCAACGTGATAAAGTGGACAAAATGAACAATTCTAGAAAAATTCATATTTACTACTTAACTCTATGCTGTCGAAATTTTTTTTTTCTAAAACTGATCCGTGGTGTGCATTTTTAAGAGGCCTCATGTCTCTGAAAAATTTCATACGCTCGTATAGAGATTCAAACCCCGTAAAAAACACTTCAGGGGTTAGTTATACAAATAAACATTTCGGCAATGCACAGTACATACCTCAAGAAATATCTATGAATTATTTGATAATCTTTGCTGATTGCTAACTGCCAGCTTACGTCTCAAGAATGCAAGTGTTGAAAGACTTTAGAAACCTTTAGGAAGTGCAACTATTCCGCCGAGTTAGCTATTGGGAACCAGGGAACCGGACAGGCGATCCGGAAACAGTTATTGTTTAAACAATAACGAAACAGCTGACAGTGCCACCATTAAGCTGACGAGCCTGCTGATGCGCCTATATAAAGGACCACGAGCTGGTACTCGGCAGTCAGTTTAGTTTGGATCCAAACGCCGTTACGGGCGTTTAGTGGCGCCGTAAAGGACACACTCTTTCTGGAGGAAAGAGAAGCGTACAAAGTGTACATAGCAACTATGAGTAAACGATCTTGAACAAATCTATTGTACTTGTAATTCTTGTAATAAATCGTACTTTTATAATTCGCTTGGGTTTCAACCCTTTACTGGACATATCCCAAAATCTATGAGCTAATTGCTCCCGCAGTACTCAGAGTAGCTAACTAACCGACTGCGGACATAACATTGGTGGCCGCCGTAGGATATCCAGAACGAATTATTAAAATAACAATTATCGGAAAGTAAGCCCACGATTAAAAAATGAGAAGTCGCTAATACCAAGTTGTAAAACCTCCGCGTAGTGTGGCAGCATTGAGACTCTCCACGGGCGAGGGAGTTCCGCGAACCAAGACAAGAGTTCCTGCGGACCACGAAGGCAACCAGGGCCAACGTGGGTGCCCCGTTATCCAGGCGACATAACGGAAGATAGTCTTCCTGGATCGCTGCAGGATCCACGGACAGCGGTGCCAGATACTGAGACGTGTGACAGGGAGCCTAGAACCCCCGGGGGTTAGACAATAGAAGGGCATCCCAGAATGCGGATGGTTAACGCACTGTCGGTGACCACCAAGTACCTTCCTAAGGGAACGGTAAGAGATCCGTGGGAGACGTAACGAAATGAATACGGACGGCCCGCCACAAGGGTAAAGAGGGGAAAACAGCCCTGTAAGGACCCCGAACGCGGGGGCTGATGCAGACAAGGCCCGAAACGGGCCAGAACCCGCTCGTAAACACCCTGAGAGGGTCCTCTTTTCTCAATAGGACCGGCTGGGAAGACGTGAACATACGCATGGTCGAACCAAGGCAGAGTACAGTTACCCCGGCGATGATGATCGATGAAATTAACCGGATGCGGAACGTGGACCAGGGCCAAACAGCTTCAACTGGGATGTGGAGAATCGGATATTGGAGACTGTGGAAGAGGCACAGGGGAATATTCAAATGTTCCCGAAACCAGGTTTTCGCACCGCTCGATGAACTCTCTTTCCCCAGCGCAATACTGCCACACTCTACAGCGTATGCGAGACGAAATCTGATGACGCCTTGCCCGTGCACGAATACAATGACGCGCTGGAACAACGGATTTCTCGGCTAGTGCAGATTATCCGGTAGATGAGCGTGGAAATGGCCGGAAAACCACCAGAAACAGCCCACCATTCGGCACGGCACACCTCCAACGACTCCATTGCCGAACGGCTCATAGCTATAAAAGAAATGGTTAGAGACTTCGTCCTGCAAGGTAAAAGGGGGAACCGAGAAGATGCGTCTCCCCCGAGGCCATCACCCCACTGGCACTGGAGCGGAAGGACCATGGCAAATGAGGATAAACCGGAGTACCTGGATTTGGCGATCCGGCGAAACTCAACGGCTTCATACTATCCTGTGAGGCCGCATGGGGTATGGTGCGACCCAGACAACGGTCTACCCTCTTATCGCGCATTCGTAGTAACAAATTGGAGGACCGAGCGACCCGAGAAATGTCCCACAAGACAACCGTCACTTTGAGCGATTTGCGCACTGAAGTAGAGGCACTGTACGGGAAACGCAAATCACTCGCCTCCCTGTTGTACCAATTCTGCGCACTACGGAAGGACGCAAAGGAAAATGTTTTAGCTCTCACGTTAGAGGTGATCGAAAAACTTTGAGAGAGAGCTGATCACGACGGCGGGCGGGCCATAGGCGAAGCCATTCGGAAAAGTACCCAGATGAATTTTGAAAACGGGTTGCACAAAGAAATGCAAACGATCATTCGTTCCCGAAACTACCGAGGGCTACATGACGCCGTCATCGCAGCCATCGAGGTCGAAAAAGAAACCTGGCATGTTCTTGAGAAACGTGCCCATACGGGGGCAGCAAAGGAGGGGAGAGGGGGGGGGGGACTCCGGGCGAGATAGGGGAGAAAAAGGACATATCACAACCTATGATATAGGAATGAGCTCTGAGATTTTTTCCCTCTGACCGGCGACTGGATTTAATATTGTATGGAGTTACTTCGTACATTAGACTTCTCGCACGCTATTAATAATTGGACTACGAACCTTGGCGTAGTGGTCGAGATAAACCGGCGGATCTTTGTCCTTCTTCTCGACGATTTTTGCGAGGATGTAGTGATAGAGCCATCTTTCGTCGTGCACGCTCGATTAATCGTCGATGTTCGTCTGGAACATACGATTCGCGAATTTGAAACAAATGACTGCAATCTCGGGAGCGTCCTCTTTGCGCGTCTCCAGTGCGGTGAATCTCTCCATGATCAGGGTGTCGGTTTCCTGCTTCAGCAAACAGGAGCACAAGAAGTGGATGGTGTAGGCGAAAGTCCGGTACTCTATCCATATCACGCTTTGAGCCGGAACGAGTTCGACTGCACGCTGGTAGCAGCATTGAGCGATCTTGGCGTCGAATAGAAGCTTCTTGGTGTCCCTTGAATGATATTCCTTGAATGATATTCCATAACGATACTGATGTGAAAAAACTTAACCGGACGACTGTGAATTTGCACAATCATACAATGAAATAGCTGATAAAAACAATAAAACTTTCGTTAAAATAAATGATTTACGAGACTAAAGAGAATTGATAAAAAAAATCGATTAAATTCGTCATGACCAGGACTCAACCTCAACATCCTATATCACAGGGCGACATAGGGGAGAAAAGAGGCACCTGCGATTCCTGTGGGGAAACAGCGGACCAGGCAAGGAATTGCCGATCCAGTAGGCAAAGCCTCTCAGCGCCTGCCCAGCGTAAGGAGAACGTTACTACCGTCGCTCGAAAATACTGTAAGAAGATTGGGCATTGGTGAAAAGATAACAAGAAACGTCAGCAAGCGGAAAATGAGAAAAATAAAGGTAACTACAGGAAATCCGAAGATCGACAAGAGGAGCGGAATAGCGGACGTACAACAAAGAAAGGCACCGCAGGGGCGTTCCGCGTCGACACCGCTACAAGTACGCACCGGGGTCCGATGGAGCCAATATCTACACGGTCAAGGCAAAACCGTCACCAATCATCCCAATTCCAGAAACGGGACAGTTGACGGTAGCGGCCGTTCGAGAGGAAAATCGCGTAGTTCCGACGGAGTCCCTAAGAAAGGTCAGTATCTGCGAGATAGGGCTGCCAAGCCAGCATGACCACCGCAACTTTAAAGGTCCACGACGTGACACGGTGACGCGTTCCACAATACTGGAAGGCTTAAACACTAAAATAAATGATAAACCAATCACTGCACGAGAAATAACAATAACACATATCACCGGAGAATTCGAGGAATTAGTGGTTTACTATCAGAGAGAACTGAACAATAACAATCGCGCATTATCGTTTGTCAAAAACGTAAACAAACCCCACTCGGTTGACACTTCGGTGTCAAACACGTGGCATTCGCGGGTTTGTACATGTACCCGTTCCACAATACTGGGAGGCTTAAACACTAAAATAAATAATAAACCAATCACTGCACGAGAAATAATAAAAACACATATCACCGGAGAATTCGAGGGATTAGCGGTTTTAAATCCGAGAGAACTGAACAATAACAATCGCGCATTATCGTTTGTCAAAAACGTAAACAAACCTCGTTCGGTTGACACTTCGGTGTCAAGCGCGTGGCATGCGCGGGAGTAGTAGTGTACAGGGCTGGGGAGACAGGGGCCCATCTGCTGTCCCCCCTCTCCCCCCCTGTCTGGCACCACCCCCACCGCCGTCTGGACCGGGATGCTGTGGTGGGGGGGTGCAGTAAGTGCGAGAGAGAGGGTCATCTGTTACTCCCCCCTCCGCCCCATCGCCCCCCATGTCTGACGTCATGCCCCCACCACCCACTGGAGTGGGATGCTGTAGCGGTGGAGGTGTGGTGAGTGTGATAGAGGGATCTGCTGTCCCCCCTTTGCGACTACCTCCCACCGGTAAGACGGTATCCCCACTACCATGGATGCTGTAGCGGGTCCAATGAGGGGGGGCGAGAGAGAGAGATTCCGTGTGATGCTCCCCACCACCGTCTGGACGGGGATGCTGTGGGCCGATGTGTAGTAGGGGATGCAAATGATTTTCCCCGGGCCATGATTGGTCCCTGTAAATTCTCCCCGAGTTGTGATTGGGCCCTAAGAGTTTTCCTGCAGATGCTTAAAAATATTTGTTAATGCGTCCATGATTATTAATTTTGACGTTTTACGCGAAATGAAAAACAAAATTATCGGAGTATATGAGTTTATTAATTACTTATGCGTCACGTTCCATCCCACCTGCATACATTGGTCTTAATATATATCGTACAAATAAGATAAAATACGCATACATATACCTATACATATATACAGGGTGTCTCAGAAGTCGTAGAAGAAACTGTTAGGGTTGATAGAGAAAAAAATTCTGAATCGAAAGTTCCTGAGTCAAAAATTTTTTTGGGCCATAGAAAATTAGTTATTAATTAAAAACGGTAGCCAATCAGGAGCGCGCTACAAGAGAAAAAGGAATGAGCGGGGGAAGTAGCGGAGACGCGAGAGTGAGAGCGGTCTTGTAGCGCGCTCCTGATTGGCTACCGTTTTTAATTAATAACTAATTTTCTATGGCTCAAAAAAATTTTTGACTCAGGAACTTTCGATTCAGAATTTTTTTCTCTATCAACCCTAACAGTTTCTTCTACGACTTCTGAGACACCCTGTATATATATACATGATGTCAAGAGGCTGTCCAACAAATACCGATTAGTATTACCGAATACGTATACACCTAACTATAATAATGGGCAAGGGCAAGGGCTCGATTGTTTAGAGTATTAACGAATAGTTGAAAAACTTCCACGGAAATGCGAAAACGACCAATGTTAAAGGTATAACGACGTTAATAATACTGATAAATAATTTTATGCATGGGTAACACCGTTTTTAAGCCGTTCGTTTCGTTTTAGTAGCAAGTGCTTTACGCAATTGGTTTGCGATGTACGCGGCACACAGTACAGAAAATTCCAAGAAAACTATGTCGAATGTAAATTCGACAAATGCAGGATCCATACGGAGTTGAGTAGCTTCTTTCAAAGATTTGAAATTATTCTTAAGCAATTCTTTGACGCGTATCTCATCGATTTTTTCGGGGTCTTCTTCAGCGGGAATATGTAGAAGTAATTCAGCGCACAGAACATTGACACCCTTTTCCATATGTGTGACATTTCGCTGTAGACGTCTGAAGCGTTCGTCGAGACACACCAGTATGCCGAGCAATCCATCGAACGACGGTTTTTGCATCACAACAGCCGGTGAATAATTTTTACGCTTCTTCGTTGCTGGTTCGGGATCCCGCTGTGATCCATCATCTTGGAATGTGGTATCTTCTTCGATAATCCGATCAAACACAATGGATTTGGAGCCGTAACTCGAGGTGAAGAGTATCTCACAATCACCGATGCGTACGGGTTGCGGTGTGCGCCAATTCTTACCCCAGGCGATCTTTTGGACACCGTTGAAATACCTCGAAACTTCAGGTAGTTTTGTCTGCAGCAAATGCCAATCGGTCGATTCAAAGACAATACCTCCAGCCGTGGTATTGTTCTGAAGTTTTACGATCGGGCGTATGCGACCATCGGCACACGTCTGTAGACCGATGTGAACTTTTTTTGTCTCCGAGGGGTTGAGCGTATACGTTGTACCGAGAATCAGCGGTGCTTCAAGACGCTTCTTCTCGTCGTCCGACAGTATACGATACACGGTTTCGGGCTGTAGATCACTGTCCCTCAGATCTTTAACACCGATAGCCTGACTTATCTTGAACAATAGTTTGACGTTACAAGGGGCAAACCGTAAAACAGAAATTCGAGGGCTTTTATCCCGACTTTTTATAACGAATCCACGGGCCGGACTGCCGATTTTCCATAGTATCGTACTCTTATATGTGTTTCCGTGAGACCGGGGCGCTAGCATCGTAACTATAACGACATGTGTTAGAGGGGAGAGCCGGTTTTGCCTGGTTAACATGGTCACATCTCCAAGATGCCGATGGATCAACCGATCCAACGTTAACATGCTTAAAATACACGGTGACATCTGTGAATATTTTCAAAGAATAAAAGATACTGATCTTCGTTTAGTTGTAGGTCGTTATATGGTCAGTCCCATACCACGGCTGTTGCACCGATTGAAGATAAAATTGCGTGGTCACCCCGTGTAGAAGTCGTCGATCGTAAAAATCAGAATGAACGACCCCGTGGAACAATGAACACTCGTTTACCCCATGCAGACAGTTTACGGGATTGCCGCTGACCTGCTATCATGGATGCAAGATCGGTTTTGGGACAAGCGTCTATAGAAATCGGCATAGATACGCAGGTGTCACTCACTCGTATATCTCGTTTTTCTCGGAAGGTGGCGGGTGTTGCTCGCAATACGCGGACAAATTCCATACGCCCTATGCAAGAACCCCTCTCCCGCCGATATAAATCTGAGAGATATACATCTATCTCGTGAGCCTTCGGATCGTAAAGGTATTTACCCGCGCAACAAGTTTGGAACTCTTTAAGCGTGTTTGTGAAAATCTTCGACCACCCGCTGCTAGTGCATCATCGTAAAAATAGTTGGAAAGCACCGAAGGCAGTTCTAGGTATGTTCCGTCGCCAAGTTTACACGGAAAGAGTAGGTATTGTTTCGGTTTTATAGCGGTTGGGCGCGACCGAGTTTTTTCACAAGGAGTTACTTGTACAGACAATGGAATCGTCCATGCCACGGTCATCCTGATATTTCGAACCGACTCGTTACGGTGTCCCCAAGATGAAAATCATAGGGCGAGTGAAAAAAAATTCTAGCGAAATTCTGTGTAACAAGGGTGTATTCAGTTAACGAAGGTAGTGTTACCGTAAATTTAGCGATACACCCCCGCCAATGAGGGAAGAAAGAAAATGTAGTAGGGGTGTGGGCAAAATCTATAAAGTCTTTCGAAGTTTGTTTCTATTTTAATTCTCTGTTGAGAAGTCTACCAAAGCACCTCGCGTGATAGTTGTCAGCGTAGAGCAGACAAAGTGAGCGTATTTTTCGGTAGTTCTGTGACAGTTTTCCCGTGCAAGCGACAATCGTAGTGAGTGAGGCTTTCCGCGATAGTCTTATTCCGCGTTTGCCTGAGCGGGGGTGTATGTGCAAATAAAAAATATTTAACGGGTTTTTACGAATCTTTTAAAAAACTTCGGAATGAGCTGTGTGAGCCGTCTTATTAAAGCCATCCGTAAAACGGTGGCTTTAACGCGCCTACGTAGTGCTGTGATCGCGCGTCGTTGTACGTTGCGCTGGGATTCAAGGTTGAGATCGATGAATCTCCAGCAGGCCCAGCGAGAATTCCGTGCCGTTCTTCGTCAGTTGGCGGTGCGGGTCATCGGGCGTGCTTACGATCATGGCGCGTTCGACGACTCGAGCGATGCTATACATATCGCTGTACAGGTGGTGCGCGAAAGAGGCGGCGCAGGGCTTCATGTCGTGCGTGCAATGATGGAGCGACATGGAAACATCCAGCGGGATGTTGAGGCGGAGGCTGCACCCCTCGAGGATGATGTCGACATCGACGAAAGCGGTGAAAATCCGCGGAATCCCGAGGCCATCGAGCGGCCTGAGTCACCAGCTCGGGACGTCGTCGTCGTCGTCGACGAACTGGAGAGTCCGGAGTCTCCAGATTCGGCGAATGGAATCGCGTATCGGGCTGTTTCCGATAACGATTCCGGTCTGGAGACGGAAGGTGACGAGTCCCATTTAGATAACGTTCATTGCGTTATTCGCATGGGACCTCCAGCTTCACCGGATCCGGAGCCCCTTGAACACCGCGGTGGGGCAGAAATGGTCATTGACGACGCCCAGGTGTTTCAGGACGACGACGACGACGACGACGACGACGACGACGACGACGACGACGACGACGACGACGACGACGACGACGACGACGACGACGACGACGACGACGACGACGACGACGACGACGACGACGACGACGACGACGACGACGACGACGACGACGACGACGACGACGACGACGACGACGACGACGACGACGACGACGACGACGACGATGGTGGTATCCGCATGGGATGCCCAGCATCACCCGACCCTGTATCCGATCGCGAAGATGAAGACTCCGAAGCCGAGACGGTCTTCAATGACGAAGCTGATCGGATGCAGCGAGTTTCGTCACCGGAATCGGGTAAGTTTTATTATTGTCTTTCTCCCCCCCTGTATACATAAACACCCATATATATATATATGTGTATATACGCATTGCAACGGGACTTTATGCCCTTCGGCTGGTTTAACATTTTGGTTAAACCTTAGGTGACAGGCCATGGGCATTTGACTGGGATGGTCGTCTCGTCATCGTCAGAGGTCGTAGATTTTCGAGCGGGCTTATACAGTCGCTGAACGACCCGACGCGATTTGTACCGCTCAATCGCCCCCACCACAGCGGTCTGGCGATGGGCGATGAGGATTATGACGACCTACAGGACCTTGAGGAATTTTAAAGACCTCATAATTTCGACCAGGTCCCATGGTATGATTCCCGAGGGGAAATAGGCCGCGGCTCCGATGACTACGATGAGGATGATGATCTAATCATCCAGCGTGTTCGCGAGTCTCGAGCTGGTCAACCGGAACCTTAAAGTGCGTAACCGATAGTCGCTCGCGTATAGATATATATATATATATATATATTAAACAAACGATGGGTCTTTATTTAATTATTAATTTATTTTTACAGATCGTCCGTCGTCCTCAGCATCATGTTCATCGTCTTCGTCATCATCAACATCAGCATCATCATCATCGTCATCGTCATCGTCATCGTCATCGTCATCGTCATCGTCATCGTCATCGTCATCGTCATCGTCATCGTCATCGTCATCGTCATCGTCATCGTCATCGTCATCGTCATCGTCATCGTCATCGTCATCGTCATCGTCATCGTCATCGTCATCGTCATCGTCATCGTCATCGTCATCGTCATCGTCATCGTCATCGTCATCGTCATCGTCATCGTCATCGTCATCGTCATCGTCATCGTCATCGTCATCGTCATCGTCATCGTCATCGTCGTCATCCATGGTAACAGTGGTACCGGCCGCATGGGTGGCAGAGGCTGCAACGGCTGTGGAGGAATTGGTAAGTTCCGAACTGTATAAACCGCAGACGGGTGGGGGTTTAACGGGGCCGGGAAATAGTTTTAACAATGTAAAACACATGGCTCGTAAAGCGAATGACGACAGCGATGCCGACGGTCTGAAAATGAACGGTAACACGAATGACACGAGCGACGGGAACAACGGTATTGCGGATGCCGACGATGACGACCGTATATTACCTGTGGGTCAGCGTTTCGGGGTTATAGGTGAAGAAAAAGAGTATTTTTCGCGACGTTTTAAAATCAAATCGCGTCAAACCGAAATTTCATTACTCACGCCACCACAAGGGGTCAATCCAATCTCGTGGATACGAAACGCCATACGGGACATTCACGCGTATTTTACAAAAGATAGTTTATCCACCGACCGGATCGGTATTGCGTTTGAAGCTCAGGGTACGACGGACGGTGTAGGGGGCATATCCCTGAGACCCGTATGGCGATTCAATCCCGAGCAATTGTGGGATCTTTTGTGCAGCGTTAACCAGAGTGCGAGAATACTTTCGGTTTACGAAACGCTTGTATTCACGGTAACGTACGTCGACATGGAACGCGGTACGGGAGGTTTGGACAGTAAAATTGCGAGTAATCGATCCGTCATTTTGATAGGGAACACCGATAATTTGTGTTTTCCTCGGGCGCTGGTCGTAGCATTAGCAAATGCGCGAAACAAAATTAATCGAAGCGCGGAGTCGAAAATATTTTATGAACGCATCCGTCATAAAAATTCGGGGCTCCAGCGAGACGAGGCAAAGAAACTCGTGACAGCGGCTCGTGTTGTAGTACCGGCACAGGGTTGCGGCCCTGCTGAGTTCGAGGTGTTTCAACGACACTTTATGACATCGAGGGTCCCTATATGCGTTTATGACTGGGCTTCTCTCGGTAGCGGTGCAGATCTCATTTTTAATGGGCAAACACGATTTGAAAACACGTCTGCACACATAACATTAAATATTGCGTATTTTAAAAATAATAATCATTATTCGCCTATTACTAATCTTCTTGCCGCAGGGGGCTCACGGAACTACTGTACCCCTTGCAATGTATCTTACCAATTTTTGCATCAACATCGGTGTACAAGCAAGTGCCCGCGTTGCTACGCATCACCGCCGTGTTCAGTTCCGACCGTTGATAACGTCGTTACGGAAAGCGGCGGTAATGGGTGGGAATGCGAGGACTGCCATAGATTTTTCCACAACGCGGCGTGTTTTGAAAATCATCTCAAGCCCCGAGAAGCCCGTGTCAATACCCGCAATATAGAAAGAAAGTCGGTTTGCGAGACAGTTAGATTTTGTGAAAAATGCACAAAGTTATTCGATACCACTCAGAAAGCTCACAAATGTGGTAAAACGTTCTGTCAGCTGTGTCGTAGCGTGCATGAGTACAATGAGCAATGCTACATGCAACCGCTGGCAGACCGTGAATTATCGAAATCCCGGGAGCATCCGAAAACATTGTTCATTTTTTACGATTTCGAGACGCGGCAAGACGAACTTTACAGCTCTAGTACGGACGACAATACTCGCGAGCACGTTGTCACGCTTTGCGCGGCTCAACAGTTGTGCGAAATATGTTTGTCCGACGTGGACAACATAATTCAAGGTAGCTTCTGCAGATGGTGTGGCGTGCGGCAGTATGTTTTTCGAACTTCGCCAATCGCCGAATTGATCAATCTTGCAGTACGCCGCACAACGGCGTTTCGAAAGATTGTTTGTATCGCGCATAACGCCAAGGCCTTTGACGCCCAATTCGTATTGCGATACGTTGTCGAAAATTGTAGCGATCTCGGTTTGCCAAAAATTATTCTAACAGGTAATTCGATAATATCGATGCGTATAGGTCGTACCGTATTCATCGATAGTATGAATTACTTTCATATGCGGTTGAGCGCTCTACCGGGAGCCTTCGGGTTTAACGATAAAATGGAAAAGGGATACTTTCCGCACCTTTTTAACACGCTGCAGAACCAGGGATACTGTGGGGTACTCCCCGCCGCGGAATATTACTCGCCCGACACAATGAGTCACGATGATCGAAATACTTTTTACGAATGGTACATGGAGCGGGTCGCTTCCGGTGAACTTTTCGACTTTCAAACAGAAATCGAAAATTATTGCGTACTAGACGTTGACATATTGCGACGGGCTTGTGAAGAGTTTCGGAAAATATTCCTCGAGTCCGGCGATGTTTGTCCATTTACTAAGGCTGCGACAATTGCATCGGCGTGCTCGAAGGTATTTAGGCGTAAATTTTTGGTTCCGCAAACGATTGGATTAATACCGAACGGTGGATACAGGCTTGCGGATCGGCATTCACTGCAGGCCAACCAGTGGCTTTTATGGGTCGAGAAATGTATAGGGCATGAGATTGTTCACGCTAGTCGAGCTCGAGAGGTCAGGCTATCTGAAGGGCCTCTCGTTGACGGGTATTTGCAGTTGGAAGACGATCGCTTTGTCTTCCAATTTCACGGTTCTTATTGGCACGGTTGCTCGCGCTGTTTCCCCGGCAACCGTGAAAAGCCGACACGCGCCAACGAAGAGTCTTACGAGAACCGTTATGAGCGTACTCTAGCGATGGACTCGAAGATTCGGTCTCATGGTTATCAGCTCGAAGTCATGTGGGAGTGCGAGTTTGAAGAGTTTCGTCGCATTAATTCGGGGATCAAAGCGTATTTGTACAAGCATCCTCGTCTGACATCTGCGTCTTTGAATCCACGTGATGGGTTTTACGGTGGCCGTACGGGTAACACTGTAACAGTGTACGATACTGCGGAGGGCGAAAAGATTCACTACATTGATATTTGTTCTCTGTATCCTTACATATCGAAAACGGGCCGCTTTCCGAAGGGTCACCCGAAGATATACGTGGATACAGAGTGCGACGAACTGTTGAACGGATCGTACGAGGCCTTGGGAACAACGGTCAATGGTATGATCCGTTGTACAGTGTTACCGCCGCGAAATCTTTTTCATCCCGTGTTACCCATACGGATGCACGATAAACTCCTCTTTGCATTGTGTCGCACATGCACAGAGGAGAAAACACAGGCAGACTGCCCACACGAAGATGTCGATGAGCGTGCGTTTACAGGTACCTGGGTGGTGGACGGAGTTCGAAAAGCGCTCGAACTCGACTACAAAATTATAAAAGTATTTATTATTTGGGATTACGAGATGACCCAGTACGATTCTGTAACGCACGAGGGTGGTCTCTTTGTCGAATATATAAATACTTTTTTGAAGATTAAACAGGAAGCCAGTGGTTGGCCTAGTGAATGTACCGATGTAGACTCGTGAGCGCGATATATCGAAGATTACGAGCGCTCGGAGGGTATACGTCTAGATCCGGGCAATATCTGTAAAAACCCCGGTCTACGTTCCGTTGCGAAGTTATGCCTAAACTCGTTCTGGGGTAAATTCGGTCAGAGGGACAATTTAACACAGACAACGGTTATAAACAATCGTGAGCAACTGCTTCTCCTTCTGGGGGATAGTGATAAAGAGGTGCGGCGCTTACTCCCTGTCAACGACAACGTATTGTATGCGAATTGGGTGAATATCGATGAAGCTGTGATTCCATCTTCGCAAACTAGTGTTGTAATCGCAGCTTACACAACAGCTCAGGCCCGATTAAAATTGTATAGTTATCTCGAGCGGTTAGGTCGGCGCGTGCTGTACTACGACACCGACTCGGTGATTGTCGTGAGCACGGGACGACCGGGTGAATGGTCACCGCCGCTCGGTAACTTTCTTGGCGATATGACCAGTGAGTTGAAGGAGCCTACAGACTACATAAAGTCGTTTGTCTCTGGAGGCCCCAAATTTTACGGTTACCAGGTCGTAAATAGCTCGAAGCCCGACGAGGTGATTAAAACAGAATGCAAGGTGAAAGGTTTGAGTTTAAATTACCTTAACTCTCGGAAAGTTAATATTGACTCAATTCGACGAATGATCGAAGCCGATTTACCCTGTGAAAATGACGAATCGATACGGTTAGATTTTACATCCATTCAAAGAACGGCTCTTCACGACGTAATAACCCGAGAAATGTCGAAAACTTGCCGTGTCGTATGCCATAAGCGTCGACATCTAACGCATACGTTGTCGCTTCCGTTCGGTTTTAAAGAATAATTTGTATACCGATACAAATTTGACCGTTACCGTCGTCATCGCTGTCGCCTCGTTTTTCAAATTATGTATTAACACACACACACACACACACACACACGCGCGCGCGCGAAAATGTACATTGTAATACGCATCAGGCCTGCATATATATATATATGTGTGCGGGGGGGGTATGTGCAATTAATATATACACAAATGTAAATATGTATCATAAGGAAATTATACAATTTTTTGGTTTATAAAATTCATAGATTTATAAATTGTTGGCGTAGATAATGTATATTTTAGCGTTAACTTATAGAATTGTAAATATCTTATTTAACGAAGAACGATATTTTTCTTTCAATATGCGTGTATGAGTTACACGCTGTCATAAATTGCGAAATCGTTTTTAAGCAAAATTGAAAATATCTTCTCTCTCTCTATATATATATATATATATATATATATATATATATATATATATATATATATATGTTTTTATATTTCGACAATAAATGAAAAAAATTTCCCCCGTATATTTGTGTTGTTTTTAAATTATTTTCGTATAACCCTTTCATGCACACATTTTTCAGATCACAGTTTTTTCAAAAGAAATGGTGCATTATAAGTTTTTGGGGTCGCTGATCACGAATCTGCTATCAGAATTACGAAATTCGATCATCTAAAATGGCGGATCCAACATGGCGGACTTAATTTGCTAAATTGACTCCGATTTTGATCAAAATTGGTATGCATTGGTTTTCGGGGTCGCTGATTTCAAATATGATATTAGATCATCGAAAAACAAAATGGCGGATCCAACATGGCGAACTTAATTTGCTAAATTGACTCCGATTTTGATCAAAATTAGTATGCATTTGTTTTTAGGGTCGCTGATTTCAAATATGATATTAGATCATCGAAAAACAAAATGGCGGATCCAACATGGCGGACTTAATTTGCTAAATTAACTCCAATTTTGATCAAAATTGGTATGCATTGGTTTTTGGGGTCGCTGATTTCAAATATGATATTAGATCATCGAAAAACAAAATGGCGGATCCAACATGGCGGACTTGATTCGTTATTTTGACTCTGACTTAGATAAAAATTGGTGTACATGGGTTTTTGTGGTGGCTGATTTCGAATCTAACATCAGAAGGACATAAATGAAGATTGCGGACATGACATAGCGGACAAAAGTTATGAAAATTACTCTTCACATCTTGAAAATTGATATTATGGTTTTTGAGGTCACTGATTTGAAATCAGACATCAGATTATCATAATATTCAAAATGGTCGATTCTTTACATGGTCCATGTAGCTTTTTTAGGCTAATAATTTCATGTATTGCGCCAACAAAGGTTTTTCATGTTGACTACTCTATGCGTGGTAAGTCAAGAAACAGTTCCTTTCCGATGACAAACATAGAGGTACGTTACAAACAGTACACATCCACGTACTTCTTCTCTCAGCGGTTTTCGTGCTACAAGCAGTACACCGCCGCCTTTCCCCAGTATCAACCGGCATGTGCGAAGATTCAGAACGTCTTTTTTCTACTGGTACTTGAGGTTTGTGACTATCAACGATAGTGGATTTCCGTTTTCTTCCTTTGCGCTTTGATATGTTGTGACCAAGTAGTTCTTCTGTCAAACGCAATCGAAATTTTTTCAGTGAAAGAAGATTGCCATGGTTTTTGTTTGTATGAATGATGTAGGCATTTGTGACGCACAGGTCGACAAAATGCCAGAATATTCTTAGCCACCATCTTTTGGATTTTCGGTCAATCTTGTAAGTTGACAACAAGTGATCAGCATTATCAACAAAACCCATGTACTTATTGTAATCAGAGCACATCACTGGGCAGTCAATGACCATCAATGAGCCATCTTTCTGTCTCCGATTTACAGTTGTGGTTTCGCGTGGATCATGGTAATTAGACAAAAAATAAACACATTTCTTGTCCATCCATTTTACCCAACGTATGCCAGTATTCGACGTTTGAAATTCATACTCTCCGTGTTTCATTTGTTTATCTGGGATATTGCTTTTTGGTAATCGTCGGCGGTTTGAGCATACTGTTCCACATGCAAAAATATGGTCGTTTTTCAATGAAGTCATTAGTTCAACGCCAGTGAAAAAGTTGTCAAAATAAACATGGTGATTTCCGCCAACAAGCTCACGTGTAAGATCTTTTACAACTCGAGCTCCTAACTGTTTTTCAGTACTGTCTGTTTTTCCTGTATATATTTGGAATTCGCACACGTAGCTTGACTCGTCAGCTCGTACCCAACATTTGTATCCACGTTTGATTGGCTTAGCCGGCATGTATTGCTTCAGACTACTTCGGCCCTTGAATTTTATCATTGATTCATCTACAGACTGATATTTACTAGGCTTCCAACAACCCTTGAATGTTTCACCAAGTCTCATCAATAATGGTCTCAATTTATACAATTTGTCATAATTTGGCTCACCTTTCTTGGGTTCCTTACAGCTCTCTGAAATGTGTAAATTGTTCAGTATAAATCCGAAACGGTTTACTGTCATCAATTGACTAATGTACGGATCATGTAGTTTCTGATCTTGAGACCAATAGTCACGGTATGAAGGTAATTTTTTTACACCCATTAGAATATTAATACCTAAGAATGTAATCAATTCATCTTTTGTTATAAAGTTATCCTTTACCTTTTCTTTGATGTAAAGGTTTGTTTGTCGAACTATTAAGTCCATCAAATCATCAGGAAAAAGACAAAATAGTATCTCAGATGGAGATTTTGCATCATCGGGAATGTTTGCCCCATAATCTTTTGTGAATGGTACGTCTGTTTTCTTCTTCCCCTTTTTCGACCATACTTCGTCTTTTGAATTTACTGTAGCATTTTCATCTTCAGAAAAGTCGTCATCAGAAGAGCTTGGAATGTCGTCAGTGGGTAAGTTTGTAGAACTTTCATCGTCTGACGAACTACAAAGTCCGTCATCGGATTCATCGTCACTTGGAATACTCGTTTGAACTAATCTCCTGAAAGGCATTTTTTCGATGCGCACAAGCGATCACTCCTGATAATAAAGAGTTCTTTATCGTATCAATTCAGTGCGTGGAAAAAACAACTCAGTTTGCGAAACTGTGTCTCGGAAACGATTGCAGAGAGCAATCTGGCAACTTCTTATATAGCTGTCGGACTTCCACTCTCGGTTTTTCGCGCATGCGCATCACAGTACGTCAGTAGGAAGGGAGAAGCAGCCCATCACACACTTTTTCCCCACTTGAAATCATTGTGTGCGCAGAAAATCAAAAAAAGAAAGGGAATCAATTTCATTCACAATTGTTTGGATGCATCGATTTTTTATAATATGCTGACAGATTTCAGATTTTCCAGCAATCATAAAAAACCACATGTACCAATTTCGACCAGGATTCAATAACACGAATTCATTCGTCATGTAGAATCCGCTTTTATAAATTTTGATAATCTAATTTCACATTCGAAATCAGCAGTTCAAAGAATTCAAAGAATCACAATAACAAAAATCAGTTCGATGAATTTAGACCAGGATATCAAATACGTCGTATTGGATTTTACAATTTCGGAATACAATATCAGATTCGGTATGAGCTACAGAAAAACTCATGTATGAAGATATCAATTACAGTGCATATCAATTTGAATTTTTGTGTTAGCAATATTACGTTTGCTATCTGAAATTTTGACAACCAAAGACATCAGATTCATAATCAGCGAACTCAAAAACCCATACATACCAATTCTTAGGATTAGTAGAGTGAATTTGAGAAATTATGACAGCCATATTGAATCCGCCATTCTAAATTTATGTAATCTAATATCGTATGCAAAATCAGTGACCCAAAAAACCTGCGTATATCAATTTTTACCAAAATCGAAGTCAATCCAACAAATTCACTCCGCCATATTGGATCCGCCATTTTGAATTTCAATGAATAAATATTATATTTGAAATCAGCGACCCTGAAAAACTACGCATACCAATTTTCATTGAAATTGGAGTCAATTTAACGAATTAAGTCCGCCATATTGGATCCGCCATTTTGAATTTCAATAATTGAATATTATATTTGAAATCAGTGACCCTGAAAAACTACGCATACCAATTTTCATTGAAATTAGAGTTAATTTAACGAATTCAGTCCGCCATATTGAATCCGCCATTTTGAATTTCGTCAATCTGATGCGAGATTCAAAATCAGCGCCCCCAAAAACCTATATGTATGAATTCTCTATTGAATGCAATCATAAGTTTCGTCAATAATGAATTTTTTCTCGAAAAAGGGTACTTTTTTTGCATTTGTTTATTTATATTAACAAATTTGCGAATTTTTTAGAGCATTAGAGTACAATTTCGGGTTTATTAATATTATATCATCATGAATTTGTAGAAAGTTCACGAAAATAAATGAATGTCTACTTGAAACGTAAAAAAAAAAACGGCGGCGCAGGTGGGACGCTGAGCGTCCCACCGTGCCGCAAAGGGATAAGCTAGGCGGCTCCACATGCGCCGGTATAAGCTTATGACGCGCATGTGCCCCCCACCGCGTCATAAGAGCTGACCGCCACGTTCGCTCGCTCATAAGCTGATGGTGCGATCGAACGGGCCTGTACAAGCTGGACCACCGCCGCGCACACGTCGTACAAGCTTATGGCGACGTGTGTCCCCCGCGCCGCCGCCGCCGCCGCCGCCGCCGAGAAGCTTATATTTAGAGGTTAAACGTGTGATACCGATGGGGGTCGGTGAAAACAGGAAAAACTGGAGGTAAACTTTTACACAATGGACTCGCGTTGGAAACATCCGTGGACGTCGTTGATATGTGGTCCAACGGGCTGTGGATAAACCGTTTTTGTTCGACGATTTCTGCGAAATTTAAGCATCATCAGTGACACAGTGTTTGATCGCATAATATTTTACCACGGCGATAATCTTGACTCCGAAACGGTTGATCTATTACAAAATTCTCATCGAGATCCGACAAACAAAAATATTAAGATTGAATTGCACGAGGGTCTTCCACAACCAGAGGATTATTCGCATGATAATAATTTGAAAAAATTAATTATTATCGACGATTTAATGAGAGAATCATCGAATAATATGATCGTGGATCTTTTCACAAAAGGGAGCCATCATAAAAATATCAGTGTTATTTTTATAACGCAAAATATTTTTCATCAAGGACACGGTCAACGTGATATGTCTCTAAACGCCAATTATATCGTAATATTCAAAAACCCACGCGATCGTGCGCAAATTCAACATTTGGCAAGACAAGTATACCCCGAGGATCCCCGAGTTTTGACAGAGGCATATTACGATGCGACTTCTGAACCACATGCTTACCTTTTGCTGGATCTCAAGCAATCTACGCCGGATATTTACCGCTGTCGTACAGCTATATTTCCCGACGATCCTCACATGTATGTTTACGTACCGAAAAAAAAAACGCCCGTCTCGCGAGGTAATCTAAATGTGTTTATATGTTAATGTAAAAACGATCTTCGAGTCGGTTGTAAGATCGTACGACATGGGTAAACATCGACGCATCATGATTGGCTGTAACAAGAACAATGGACAGTGTTCTGCACGATCACCGATAGGTAAACGTCACGTTGCTCTGCTGAATGCTCTTTGTCACGCGAGTAAAGAACAACAGCGAGCCATACTGCGCACGGCCGATGAGTCATTCATTAAGTGTATAGGTGAATGCGCTTTAAACATCTTACAAGGCGTGGTACAGCTTAAAACAGGCACGAAAAACCGTTTAAAAAGACATAAAAATGTACTGCGTAAACTAGCGCCGTACCGTGTATCAGGCCGCACGGGACAGAACGGTGGTGGTGGTGGTAAAGGCTGCAGTGGTGACGCCTCTGAACGTAAGCGACGAAAGTACAATTGGAGAGCAAAGAAACGTCTTATGATGCAGAAAGGCTGTGGAGCATTTTTACCCCTTTTATTAGCACCGATTATCTCAACTTTGTTTAGTAGACTGTTTGGCGGCAAAGGTGAAGGAAGCGACGGCCATTAGGGGTAAATTTGAATCGTGAGCACTTGAGCATTCTACCGCCAAATCTTATGGAGCACGCAAAGAAAATGATTTTAGTACCGGTTGAAGAGGCTGAGAAGTGGAAAGAACCGATGACCGGCGGTGGAACAACCTTACCGACGGCCGATCAAAAAACTGTACAGACACCGGGTGATGCGGTACCGCGTCTCGACGCTGAACTTTCCGATATTTTAAACTCAAAAAAGTATCCCGATGAAGCCACGAAGTGGAAACACTATCTGCAGGTGTTGCAACGATATTTATTTCTCGTTGATGTCCAGAATGGTGCGGCAACTTTGAACATGTCAGCTGAATCAGCAGAGTCGTCAGGCAATCGACAGGTAACACCGGAAACGGATGAATTAAATTCAACAATAATCGTAAACAATGTACCCGGTGTATATAAGCGTCAAGCAAGAGCGCTCACGGGTTATCTGCGTAACTCACCGTCAGCATCGCAACGCATCACCTGGGACAAAGAAGACCTCGTGACGATAGACGGCATACTCATACCCAATTCAAATATTGTCGATCTCGTTAACGATGCAGTACGTGGTAGAAAAAACTTCAAAGCTAATGGTCGTGTACAATTTATCAAAACTCTTCGCGCTGTTTCCGCACCTCGAACATTTATCGGGAACGATGAGCTGTGGAATATGGGGGATACACATATCTCTCGCAAACGTTCTCGAAAGACGACGAAGAGAACATCAAAAACCAACGTGCTGCCACGGCTGCTGCTACTAAAAAGTATAATACCGTCAAGGCCGTAAAACATTTGGCCAAAAGACAAAAGAGGAAACCAGCCGAGGAGCAACGAGGATTTCACCGCTGGCTTAAATTGTGAATCGCATTGTACCTCTCATAGGCTGGGGGGGCGTGAGAAATATGGCGTTTGAAACAGTTTATTACGATCCAGCGCATCCTGCAGGTTATGCAGGAGCGAGACGACTAATCGACAGAAACAATAAAGCGGATAATGTTTACAATTGGTTGACCCAGCAGAGACAACGTGCGAAAAGACGTTCCTCTCTGGTTAAATACAAGCGCGGCGATTATGTTCGGATTAGTAGAACAAAAGGCACGTTTGAGAAGGGTTACGAGCGAAACCGGAGCGAAGAAATTTTTCGTATCGCTAAGGTTGTAAACCGCCAGGGGATACGCGTCTACGAGTTGCAAGATCTTGAAGGCGAGTCAATCGACGGTTTCTTTTACACCGAGGAAATAACGCTTGTACACGAGAAACGCGTGACACAGAATCAAGAGTTTAAAATTGATCGTGTTTTAAAAACAAAAGGACGAGGCTCGAAGAAACAACTCTTTGTCAGCTGGATCGGCTATCCGTCAAAATTTAACTCCTGGATACTTGCTTCTAACGCCCACAACCTCGGTGTCTAACGTCACGAAAACAGTCATCATGTACAACGATGAAAATTTTTATCTAGTGTTACCCAGCAACAGCAGTATGAGATACTTTCCGGATAACACGACGACGCGCTTCACTACTCAACCTTCACGTGAAATAACTTTGAGTGGTCAATGGGCCGTTGGCTTGTCGGAAATACACATACCCTTTACAATGATACACGTGCAACGAGCCGAGACGGCAATTGAGTGGACGGTGTGTCACAAAACAGAGCGTATAACAGCACATATACCCCACGGGCTCTACAAGGATCATGTAGAACTTGAAAAATATAAACGATCTACCGGGTTTGCGGGAGGCTGGTATACGCCTTGTCGATGCTGAAAACGCTCATGGTTACACGGCAATTGAGGGGGACGCGTATGTGGAAAAGTGTGGGAGTAAAGCTGTGCCTTACCCGAATACATTGTGCATGAATAAAAAGGTTGCCCGTATATTAGGCTTTAACGCTACAGCCGTTAATGACTGGGAAACATCGAAAACTGTATACCTACGTTACGAACGGGGAATTCAGCGTGAAGGACAGATGCCTCCTTGCATCGCTCGCGGCCTCCCTGAACAGCTTTTTGTCTATACCGATCTATGTGTACCGTACACGGTGGGCGACACCCAAGCCTCTCTGCTGCGGATCGTCAATTTGAATACCGCACAGTATACGTACGGGGCGACACAGGTGAAATATTTTTCACCCCCAAATTACATACCTTCGCTCAATAAATGCTTTCGTAGCGTCGAGATAGATATAAGGGATCATCTGGGGGAGCCAATCGCATTCGAGTACGGTACGTTAACCCTTACGCTTCATTTTAAACGGATTGGTTAGACAATATGGCGGTCCATTATACGAGTTATTACGAGAATCAAATAGGCGGTGGGGCCGGGCGTATAGGTAACGTTTTTATGGGTGCACCGTACCAACGGGGTCACGGTATCGGGAGGTTTCTCGGTGGTCTATTCCGAAGTGTACTACCGCTGCTGACGTATGAAATCGGAGCTCGACTTGTTCACTATACCGCCAACGCAAACCTCCATAGAAGCCTCTCAATGGGTCCATTACAAGCCTGTCTCTTCATTGTCGGACGATGGCCCCATCGAGTTTGTTATACCAGGTCATGGTGACGAGTACTTGGATCTGGCCCACACTATGATCAGTGTAAAACTGAAACTACTAGCCAACGGTGACTCATGTACAAAGTAGCACCTGTTAATAACTTTCTACATAGTCTCTTCAATCAGGTTGATGTATTTTTCAACCAAAAACTTTTCGCGCCGCCTAATAATGCTTACGCCTACCGGGCGTACATTGAAACGTTGCTCAATTATGGCCCGGCTGCAAAACAATCGCATCTGACAATGGCTTTATGGTTTAGGGATAATCAGGGTAGCTTCGAGTCGATGCCTGGTGCAAAAACAGAGCCTGAAAATTATGGACAAGAGATTCGCTCGAAATATATCAGAGGCGGCAGGACTGTTGATATGATTGGCCACTTACACTGTGATGTATTCAATCAAGACAAATTTTTGATAAACGGTGTGGAAGTGCGGCTACGTCTCGTCCGTTCAAAAGACGAGTTCTGCCTGATAGAGACACCGGTGCAAGGCGTGACACACACAGTAAAAATAAACGATGTGACTCTGTTGGTACGACGGGCAAAAATTAGCCCTGGAGTACTCATAGCACACGCCAAAACTTTGGCGAAAACGACGGCCAAGTACCCTATTACACGCGTGGAAGTTAAATCTTTTACTATGCACAGTGGGATAGTAGGCGATACATTGGACAATGTAATTCTTGGGCAATTACCGAAACGTATTATACTCGGTTTTGTATACAATAGAGCTTTCAACGGCGATAAAACTATGAATCCCTTCAATTTTCAACATCATTGGATACATTTTTTATCGCTCTACGTTGATGGACATCAGATACCGGGAAAACCGCTTCAACCCGACTTTGCTGGGAACGAAAACTGGGTCCAGAGTTACCATACGCTCTTTTCCGGCACAGGTATACATTTTCAAAACGAGGGACTGGAAATTGATCGTGAAGCGTACGCTAGAGGATATTGTCTGTTTGCCTTTGACTTGACACCCGATTTATCGGCAAACTGCTTCACCCACTGGAACCTCGTGAAACACGGCAGTGTGAGAATCGAGGTACGCTGCGCCCGGGCTCTCGGCGCTACAATAAATTGCGTCTTTTATGCCGAGTACGATAACGTCATTGAAATTGATTCTGCCCGTCAGGTTATTACAGATTTTAGTGCCTGAGCAGAGCATGACGACCGTGGGGGCCCAAGAATCCACCCTCTCCAACCATAAAAATGTCACGCCTCTTTAGGAAAGGGCCCACTTGGAATGCCAGTCTGAAATGGTATTTAAACCGTGAGATCTTGGTGTATTCCACAACAGTTTACATGCGACCTTCATCATGGACGCTATAGTGGATATTCAAGCCCTGTATGGAAAGAAAGGCGAGTTTCTGCCCAAAGAGGTTGCCGTAACAACGCTACAGGGCGATCATATTGGTCATTGGGTGATCGACGCGCCATACGAATTTGGCGAGTTGCCCAAAGATGTACGCGCCAGTAATAATCGTTTAACGTGCTTTCATCACGGTCTCGAGTGGGTTGACGGTGATACACCATTGTGGAAAGTCTACGCAGCTCTAAGAGCCATGTGTCGTTACGCGCTTCGCATCTATACTCGCGGTGTACAAAAAGCTGAGATCTTACGCGATATTCTCGGCCGCGACATTGTCAATCTCGAAGAGTACGAAGGGCCCAGTTTCAGAAACATGCCTGCGTACGATACCTGGTGCATTTATCACGGTGTGGCGAAGGAAGCTGCTGCGAAATGTGCGTTGAATAACGTTGGAAAAATTAAACGCTGGCTTCAGACTCAACTTTTGGATGATGTCAATCCCATTTACACGGAACCGGTTGACGCTGCGAAGAAAAAAGATCGACCAAGCGACGCTATAAAAAAAACGGTCCACGACGACGACGAGATCCCAAAAGATAACAAGCCCGCATCTGTCGTGAGAGAGTATATAACAAAGGCGGCAGCGACCCTCGACAACCTTAAACACCTGTGACAGCACGGTACCTGCAGAAGAAATAGTAGCCCTCTACCGTAATAAACTTAACTCGCCACCGCCACCACCGAGACGTCAAACATCGGTATCTGGAACCCGTGGCGGTAATAATCACCAATATCGTAAACGTCGCCCCCACTCAGGACTCGAGAGTATTTATAATGAACAGTCTGGAGGTACTGGAGGCTCTACAGCACGTAACAGCCCAGACGAAAGGAGTCTTCCCCGCCGATCGCATCCCGAGTCGCTGGTCTAGACCCGCTGCAATCGTCGCCAACACCGACGATCATACGCAACCCGGAACACACTGGATCGCCATATACGTGGACAACAATGGCCGAGGCATCTTTTTTGACAGCTATGGTCTACCCCCTCTCGTCGGCAAGCATCATAATCGACTACGACGAAATACCATTACTTATGACTGGAATACCAAGCCGCTGCAATCGATCAAATCTAAAGTGTGTGGAGAATATTGCATTATGTTTCTTGATTTTATGTCTCGTGGGTATAGCCTGGCTGCTTTTTGCAGCATATTTTCAACGAATAAAGTAAAAAAACGATAATATTGTGCAACGCTATTACAAGAGACTTAAACATGTAAAACGAAAAAGACATTATGTAAATCAAACACGTTTGGCTCCTTTAAAGGGGGGCGGCAATAAATGTACACCTTCATGTATCCAAACGTGCACGGCCCGTTTCGGATGCCATCTCTAAATAAACTTGATAAAATCGACTGCGTCTTTTTGTGAATACAGCCTCCCCTCCAGTCTCCTTTGAATAATATAAAAGCAGAACTCACGAATCGGTGTTACACACTTTGAGAAGAACTGTAGCAGTGCTAAGAACCATGGATATCATCGACGGTATACTTGTGATCGACTGCGGTAAAGGCCCCTGGGAACTCACCAGGGAGGAACTGGCATATATACCCAAGCCACTACTGCTAAGACACTGGAGCGACGATATTCCTTGCCTATGGACGAAACTACCCGCGCATATTCAAGACGATGCCGAAGTCGCATCATTTCGACTCTGCGGGGAGCATTGGCCTATATCGGATCTCAACCCACGTGCCGAAGGGTACCCTCCGATCAGGAGGGAATGCGAACAGTGTCAACGGGCTGGCTATGAGAAAGAATTGCATTCAGCGCTGACGTCACCCGCAACTGCAACGCCCATTACGACACTCGAATCTGATGGAAAAATATCCAAGACGTCAGCACTGCCCGGTGCTACACCCACGCTCGCCACGTCACCAGCAAACGTCACAGATCTGTAAAATCATTGTACTACAAGATGTCTATACGTAAATATTAAATAAAGGAATATTTTTAAAAAAGAGTGTATCTCTTATTGCCGGTAAACGGTTACCCCGCGGGTATGCTAAAGTAGTGGATGACCTTACCGACTGTAGAATAATTGTATAGTTTTAGACGACTGGGTAATGTTTAAGCATCTGCGGGAAAACTCTTAGGGCCCAATCACAACTCGGGGAGAATTTACAGGGACCAATCATGGCCCGGGGAAAATCATTTGCATCCCCTACTACCCATCGGACGCAACGCAGCATCACGGCTCAAGAAATGCCTGGGGCACGTGACGTCAGACGATAGGGTAGAGGGAGAAAAACACGTTGAATTGCCCTCTCTCTCTCTCTACAGCATCCCCCCGTCAGTGGGTGGGGGATGCTGCGTTGTGCAGAGCAGCTCTGGGAAAACTCTTAGGGACCAATTACATCTCGGGGAATTTACAGGGACCAATCATGGCTCGGGGAAAATCATTTACATACCCCTACTACACATCGGCCCACAGCATCCCCGTCCAGACGGTGGTGGGGAGCATCACACGGAATCTCTGTCTCTCTCTCGCCCCCCCTCATTGGGCCCGCTACAGCATCCATGGTAGTGGGGATACCGTCTTACCGGTGGGAGGTAGTCGCAAAGGGGGACAGCAGATCCCTCTATCATACTCACCACACCCCCACCGCTACAGCATCCCACTCCAGTGGGTGGTGGGGGCATGACGTCAGACATGGCGGGCGATGGGGCGGAGGGGGGAGTAACAGATGACCCTCTCTCTCGCACTTACTGCACCCCCCACCACAGCATCCCGGTCCAGACGGTGGTGGGGGTGGTGCCAGACAGGGGGGGAGAGGGGGGGCAGCAGATGGGCCGCTGTCTCCCCAGCCCTGTACACTACTACTCGCGGGATTTTACATGTAGCCATGTACCCACTATAAGTCTGTAACTTTCTTTCTTGCACTACCGTAGCAGTTTATTAATAATAAAGACAGCAGTACAGGCTTATAATGGGTACAAGGCTTTATACGGGAATTAAAATTTATTTGCAGGTTTATTCAAATGATTGAAGAAAATTCATTCAAAGAATTGATAAAAAGGCGGCATAATTTAACAATAATTTACTTTATTTACTGTAAGATAAATATCTGAAAACATGAAAAAAGTACACGTGCAGAAACAATATGTATCATGTGTTTCGCCGTAGCGGGTGGTGGGGATACATTTCTCCGCTTTTGCGCTGCCCAAGCTCGGCTCTCCTCGGCGTTTCTCGAGCTTTCTCGACACATCGATACACAGCATGGCAGTGTGTGCGAGGCATCTTGGGCTCAAGGGAGGGGGTAAAAATGTTACGCGATCTGGCTACACTGATGGCGACAGGGCCTCGGTACTTGCGATCGCGTCGAGAAGGTATTCGGGGTAAAGCTCGAGTGGCTGGGAGGCGCGGGCGACTTTGTCACGCGCCTCACCGCGCGTTTCCCCGGTTGCGCAGGATACAACGAATTGAGGTTACCCCCGATAGCCCGCACCGGTAGCAGAAGAGTCGCCCTGAATCCTTGCATTCCCGGTGGAGGTGCCCCGGCTGATCACAGTTCCAGCAAGGCTTCTCCTTCGGCGACTCCGTGGTCGCTAGAGCCTAGCCGTCTCTCGCGCTCGAGAGGGGGGCTTCGGTAACGTTCCTCCGTGGCGGGGTTTGCCGACGGAGGGACGGGCGTGGCCCGTTCCCTCCGGTATAAGGAGACGCGGGGGTGCTTGCTCGTTGCCCCCCGGGAACAGTGCGTAGCGGTGTTAGCGGGTTCATCAACTCGGGAAGTTCCAGCGTCCCGTCTGGCGAGGGCTAATCCTCCGGAGCGACCACTGATTCTCGCATCGCGCGGATCTGCAACCGTCGGGCGGACTGGGTCGTGCTCCGGCGCGGATTTCTGTAAACGAAGCCTGGGCAGAGGGATGCTTCCGGCTGGGGGGGGGGGGGGGTACTCAAGCCCCGAACACCTGGTCCCGCCGACCAGACTCACGTTCCGGATCCCGCGTCGCGAACTGGGTGATACGAGATCATAACCTTGTAGGGCGGCAGCATGTTCTGATAGGCGTACCGTACCCGCTCCTGCTCCGTCCAAGGTTGGCTGAGTCGGGAGAACAGCCCATTCATACAGCCCAGGTACAGGAGAACTGCTTCTTCGTCTCCCTGAGACCTGGGCGAGATCTCCTCCCTTAAGGCGATTTGGTAATCGGGATCCCAGAACCGGTCGCGGACGGATGGCTTGGTGGTGGGCCAGTCTGGTATGCGGAGGCGAGCCCCTGTATCACACTTGGGCCGCTCCAATCAGGCAGAACGTCCCTCCTCTATGAGGCGACCCTCCTCTATGAGGGAGTGGAAGTCCTCGACGTCCTCCCCTTTAGCTCCCGAGAACGCTGCGTCCCATTAGCGGACCTCCTGAAAGGCGCGATGCGACGACAGGAATCGGGAGACACGTCGCCGTGGCTGGCTCCCATCGAAGTCCTCGAGATCCCCCGGCTGCACCGTCAGGCGGCGTCGGGTGCTGCCCCGCGGGGGTCCGCGGGGTCACCACGGTCTCCTCCGGCCGGCGCGCTCAGTCTTGCGCGCCGGGATCGGCGGCGAGCAGAGGGAACTCCTAAGCCTGAGCGCGGCATAGTCGCGGCCCGGAGTCCGGGTCCATCTTCGGTCCTCCCCAGGATTGCATGGGTGGACGCCGATCCCGAGGGTCCACCCATCCCGACAGTCCGCCCCGCTTCTCGAAAACCCTTGTATTCCGAGAGCTTATCCGGACTGCGAAAATTAATCCGCGTTCGAAATGAGAACCGCTCGAACGGCGAAAATTTATTCGCGTTCGGAAACGAGAACTGCTCGAACGCCGAAGTTTTCTTCGCGTTCGAGAATCGAAACATTTTTCCGAACGGCGAAAATTAATTCCCGTTGGGAACGAGAACTGCTCGAACGTCGAAGTTTCCCTCGCGATCGAGAATCGAAACATTATTCCAAACGGCGAAAATTAATTTGCGTTGGGAACGAGAACTGCTCGAACGTCGAAGTTTCCCTCGCGATCGAGAATCGAAATATTTTCCCAAACGTCGAAAATGAATTCCCGTTGGGAACGAAAACTACTCGAACACCGAAGTTTCCCTCGCGATCGAAAATCGAAACATTTTTCCAAACGGCGAAAATTAATTCGCGTTGGAAACGAGAGCTGCTCGAACGCCGCAGTTTTCTTCACGTTCGAGAATCAAAAAATTGTTCCGAACGGCGAAAATTAATTCGCGGTCAGAACGAGAACTGGTTGGACGCCGAAGTTTCCTTCGCGTTCGAGAATCGGGAAATTTCGAAGCAAGAAAATCAACCGACTCAGGAACTTATTCGAGAGCCTTGAGTTGTCGCGAGCTAAACGGGATCAAAACCCCCAAACTCCGAAATTAATTCGGCTCCGGAATCCGCGGTCAGGAACGCACGGTGTCGATGGGCGGTCGATGGGATCCCTTATCACATACGAAATCAAAGTGTACTTACGGGATTGCAGATTCGACAAAGCCTGAAGCACAAGTCACTTGAGTTCGAGAACAATAACGCGATCACGGTATCCCTTCATGGCAATTACTCATGATGTAATGATTGCGAAACTGACCGAGTTCGGTAGCGAGCCCGAAAAAGGGCGCGGGTAGGAATAATCCGCAGTTTGAAATAGTTTGTTTTCGAGCCTCGAAGAGGCTCGATCTCCTCTTACCCCGCGCGCGAGCGTCCTGGCGAAGGAATCCGTCAACATCGGGAGACCGCGATTCCGAGAAATCTCCCTGCACGGTCGTCGCGGTACGGCACCCGGAGTGAAAACAAGGCTCTCTCCCTCTCTCTCTCTTTCTCAAAACAAAAACGCAACCTTGCCTGGACTCCTCGACGCATCCTGTTCTCCAACGCCCTGAACTATCACCTGACGGAGTGCCGAGTTTAGTTATCGGGCTCTCCTCTATTAGTGTCCTCCACCGAATAGATTGAAGCTCCGACCTTGACTGGACCAGATATAAACAAAAAAAACGCTAGGCGGTCTGTCAACCGGTGGAAGAACGCTAACCTTAGAGCACCAGTCCGCTTACGGTAGACATGTTCCACTACATTTCCTACTCATTGCCTTCTTGTGACCGCGATTGAAAAATCACGTCACAATATGTATATGCTCAATTCGAAAAAAAAAATAGAGTTTACGGTAATAAATTAAACGCGACAGAAATGAACAAGACAATCATGAACAACTAACTAATTAGACACTAAATTTTAAAATATCGGAACGACACGGATCTTAATTAATTATAAGCGTTTTAGGTTATAAACGACGATTGAATGAAATGACCGATCGCACACTTCAGCTCACTCACGAACTTTTTAAGTACTAAAAAGTTCTTAAAGCTTATTGAGCTGGATAGTGGAACTCTATGGATTTCTGGAAAAATGGATGGTATGCGCGAACGCTTCCGGCGGAAGGAAGGCGAAGTCCACATCGTTTTGTGGTACCTGTAAAAACGGATATTATCGACTTCAATATTTCTCCCCTCGGTATATATTACCCACATGGCAAAAAAGCATGTGTCAAGAGTCTACAGAAAATCGATGCGACAATCATCAGTTACGAGCATGTTGGAAAATATAACTGAGAGATTTCGTAGATTATACACAAATACTTGATAATGAAAAGGGCATGGAACAATATTTACTCCAATCACTACGAATGAGATTGAAGATATAAGAAGAGTTCCCGTGCGAAATGGTGGAGTTTTTTCGGTCTATTTCGATTCACTATCCACGTTTTTCTTCCGGAAAAAGCCCTTGCTTAACAAATGCCTATGCTGCGAAAATTGATAGGATAATCAGGGATTGTATAAAGATCCATACATTTTTGTCCAATTATAATAGGAGTTCCATCTCGAAGCCAATTCATTTCACTATAGCAACGCTTTGATCTAAAAGATAACGGTAATTGTCGGCGCACTTATCAGTTAGCAGAAAATCTGGGAAATCTATTCCTCAATTTGGGTGAGTGAATCCTTCGCAAGGCGTAATTACTACGGTTTTCTTTTTGAGTAAGCAGTAAACAATTTGGACTTTAATTGGAACTATTAAATTCTATTATATATAACTATATATTATATATATAACTATAATAAAACTATTCGTTTTATTACTTGCGTGAAAATATTGGCACCGCCTTTAATTATATGTTTTACTTTGTGCGGAAAATTCTCAATAACTAAACAGTTAAACGAATCGAGAGGTCCAAAAATTCAGAACATCAACCGAAATGCAAATAAAATTATGGAAATTATAGATCATGAACTCTAAATGATACAAAATTTTACATTATTTACAAAGTAGATCATAAGATCATATGCATCCATGTTGTTGCGAATGCACTTTCTCAGATTACAAAGCATTCGTATCGCACAATTAAAAGTGTTGAATTTAAGGACTTTAGGTTTACTTAGTAACACCGAAAGAACTACTGGAATCAAATATAACGCCAGCGGACAGAACTCAGTTGCCTCCTATCGAGTGGATTCATTAAAGAAATGCGGTGTCCTCGCGAATTCCATGGGAACGCATTTCGCGAAGCTGGTATACACACTATTCGAAGTGGAAAGTCCTGCTGAAGCTTCTTTCGATGCTCCATTATTACTGATGCAAAGTAACATGAATTTTTCCACAACTGCCAAGTACAGCAGGTGCATGTTTTCTCTCTAATAAATTTAACGTAACTGTCGCACCGCTTCTACATGTTAACGCACGCTGGTCAGAACGACGAGATTCGACCAACCGTACCCTGGATCGGCGGCTTATTTTTCGAGCATTGCTCTCGCGCCATAATCGCGGAACGGTGTGAGCGCGCAATACACCGTTGCGAAATAGCCTCCAGTTATTTAGCCGAGTTAGCTATTGGGACACAGGGAACCGGATAGACAGTCCGGAAACAGTTATTATTGAAACGGTAACGAAACAGCCGACGTTGCCAAGATTGAGCTTACAAGCCTGCTCATGCCCCTATATAAAGGACTACGATCAGGTACGCGGGGGCTAGTCTAGTTTGGATTCAGGCAACGTTACGGCTAGTTGGTGGTGCTGTAGAATATATACTCTTATCGGATGAAAGAGAAGCGTACAGAGTGTACCTAACAACTGTTGGTAAATAATCTTGAACAAATCTATTGTACTTGAGATCTTTGTAACCAATCGTGCTTTTATAGTTCGCTTCGGGAAATTTAGTTCGGGAAAGACCTCGTGGCTCAATGAGTAAGGCGGTCAATTCGTGCCTGAAAGGCTGCCGGTTCGATCCCAACCCTGGCGTGTACCAATGAGAGTTTTTCTAAGTTTTTAAGTACATAATACGAGTGCTCGTACAGTGAAGGAAAACATCGTGAGGAAACCTGCGTGTCTGAGAAGACTAATGATCATTGGTGCTAGACTACAGCCTAATCCTCCTTACAGTAAGGAGAGACCCGAGCCCGAGCAATAGGGACGTGATGGGTTGTTGATGATGATGATGATAATATATAATAGCTGACTGAGCTGTGGACATAAGAGATCTTTACTATTCCCGGTGCTAATCACGATTGCGACTGTCAATTTTCAAGCCAACCTTTTAAAAAGTTCCTTAGGTTGAAGCCCTAGGAATACCTTTCGTTTCAAGTCTTCGGGTGGTGATTAATTTCTAATCCCTTGTAGAGTGGGATATTTGACTCACCGGAGGGTTAGCGAGTAATCATTATGCAGACGGATCTAGAATACCCAGAAGGTCTAGCTAGAGTTTTGATTCTGGAAACCAATGATTAGGGGAATAAAATGAGAAAAAATATTCGTGCACTTAACCGATAAAAAGTTACCTTTCGAACAAGGAAATAATAAAGAAAAATAAAGTTTCCTCACGTTGATCGGCGATTGTTCGTTAGTGTTGGTGTTAAAATAATTCGAACGAAACCGAATATAAAGACCTTTGGATTTAATAATCGAAATGTAAAAATTGATCTCCCACAGGTTTTTAAAACTAATCTTGGATAAAAATGATTTAGTTTAAGTCGTGTCACGTCTCGAGAAGACGCGAGCATACAATTAGGGTTTCCTCTTTTTAGCCTACGCCATGCGGAATAGCTCGGGATGAGGTGAAAAGGAAAAGGGGGTAGAGCCGAAGGGTAGGGGATTTGGAGATGGTGTAATGCGGAAGCTTATTTGTAGATGCCTCCAAGGTTTTATTGTTACCAGATGCCGATAAGGGTTTATAAACAGTAGAAGCTATAACAAGTGTCGCTTAAATTTGCTTGGTGTGTATTCGCTCGTATTTTCGCTCGCTGCGGACGTGGATCGCTGAGTTCGAGGGCCTTGGGGTGTCCGGTTGCGCCGAAGGCCGTGGTTGTACGTACGCGACTCACACTCACACGTCTACACGGACTGTTACAGTTTAGCTCGTCTCGGAGTTATCTTTCGCGCAAGGAATACCAGACAGAGTGACGCATACAGGTTCGGATATGGTTTAGTCGCAAGTTAATGAGCTAGCGGAATTCTTCACGTTTGGATTTGGTCGGACGACCGAATTGGAAATTGTCGAAAGAACTGGAGAGAACTGCTGTTCCAGAAACCGTCGGAAGAGAGAACTGCCTGATTCGGAAGGGAAGGGGTTTTTATATGATCTGATTAGAACGGGATAATTGTTAGTGGGAGAAACTTTGGGAGGTGGAAAAGATGCGACTCTGCTTTCGAGTAGATGGTCAGCAGTAGTTCGGACGGATCGGTTTTTATGTTTGGTAACTGTGATTCGTACGTGACTTGGCTTTATAGAAATTTGATGCAGTGGGATTACTTTTCGCAGAGTGCTGACGAGCTGAGTGTGACATCTTTCAGGGTCTGCATGTGCGCAGTTGGATCATGCGGGTTATATGTGATGAAGATATTTAGTTTAGAGGCACGTGGAGAGGAAGGGTTTTAGTTACATTGAAAAAGTTAAAAATGAAGATGATTTGGAACGAAGGTTGACAAAAATTCTTCCTCTCAAAATAATAACATTGACTGGCGAAGACTATCGTGATAAACGGTCTTCTGGATAAAAATAACTAAGTGTCAGTAGCGGAGTATCTGCGGTAGATGAGTGATAACAAAATGATTGTGAAAATGAACGTAGTTCGTGTAAGAAAATGATTAAAATGACTGAATGACTGCTGAGTATAATGCGTGTAATGCATGAAGAAAATCATCAAATGACTAAAATGTTTCTGTTGGATAATTATCGAGCATCTCCGATTCGCCTCAGCTTCGGACCGTGCTCTTATTCGAGGATATTCGGAACATTACTCTTCCCCGCGGGTTCCATGCTAACTCCTTGACGAGCTCTTATCGCTAGCCGTCAAGGATTGGTTTAGAAGGGTAAGGTGACAACAATCAGAGAACTCTCTCTCCCTTTTGTCGGACTCTCTCCTCGCTTCTCACTGAAGCAACGGGTTCTCTCTCTAATTCGTTTCTCTCAAGTTCGGAAGAGAAACCGGTGATCATAGAACGATCGACACGGTGCGGTTTCTGAGATTTTCCGGATTCTAACAAGAATTTTGATTCGGCTGGAAATTACTGTTTTTTTCTTGTGCTCTTGAATAGTAAAATAAAACCGACTCTAATTTAATTCTTTTCGAATTTCTAACGAAGTACAAAAGTGTTTTTAGTTATTCCCCGATCGATCGTAATCCTTAATAAACGGATTCCTTATAACAGTTTTCTAAGCGTAATAAGTGTAATGAGTAAAAGAAATTATTTAATGACGCTGAACCCAGGTATTCTGGTATTTTTATGCTATTGTCTCAGATTAAAGGTAGGAGAAACTTTAGGTTGGGGACATAATTTTCCTCCTTTTTTGTTATGTAGCCAATGAAAAGAATGATTCGATTATATATATTATATGGTTTCGAACTGCCCCCTGATAAAAAAAGTGGAAGAAATCAATTGTCACGTATTCGGTTTCGTTTTTTGTTTTTCTTAAATATGAATCAGAGTAATTATCCTGGGGGTTGCGTAAATCGAGTTCAGACAGGGGATAGGTCGATGGACTCTTTAAGTCGAAGAGTTCAAAACACGAGAAGGCTCTTCTTTTCCAACGTAGGTTACGGAAAATGTGTGAGGAACCCTTTCCTTCCTCGCTCGCGCATCGCTATGATTCTGTTTTGGGCACCGTTTTTGGTATACTCCTAACTCTCGCTGGGCGTACATAAAAAATCGTACGACGTCGTTAGGTCTTTACTGATTATTATGCTAAGAACATCTGCGTTCGCTGTTTCATGTTTCCGCGTATTCTCTTCCGGTTCACTTCATAGCGACAACGTAACATATCGTTCATCTAAATAAGATTTATTACATGTGGCTCTGGAGTTGGTGCTTCGATGCTTAGATATCTGTAAGAGAAAATTTTTTCGAATATTAAATTCAGCCTTTATTTCTAGTCCACGTTTGATAATATTTTATTGGCATTTTCAGATACCTTGGGTATTTTGGGTATGTTCCTTTATGGATGTATCTAATATAATATCGGTTTTAACTCGGGACTAAATTAGTCGTGTGCTACAGATAATCTCCAGTCTCTTTTGTAAATTCAACTACCGAATTTTAAATTTAAGTCTTTTTTGTAAATTTGAGTAACGAAATGCGAACGAAAAGTACCCCCTAGGAAAAGACACTTTTTGGATTCCCTCGGTCTTTTTTTCCTTTTTAAATAGGACGAAAATCCTTATGTTCTTTTACATAAGAAAGAATTAACTGAATTTCTCAGTATATGTATGAAGCGAAAAAAAATGATCACTAATCATTACGTGTTTTGAACATTCCGTCTTGTTTCAGAGTACGCTAATTGTGGAGAGGACGTAGACAGGTGAGGCCACATCTCAGTGGCGCGCCGGAGTAGCGGCCGCTCGGCTTCTCAGGTAAATATTCAGCATAAACTTTCCCGCGCATATTTATTTTGTCATTAGAGTATGTCATTTTCTCTATTATTATCTGATTGCAAATCCGTTATCTGACTCGAAATTAACGTGGTTTCTATGGAGTTGCTATCAGAAGATAAACAACAGTTAGGATTTTAGATAACAATGTCCTGCTCATTTCATTTCTTTAGAGTGTTGAATTTCGAAGGATTTATGGTATTTTCCGCGATTTCTTTTCCTTCGTCCGGGAAATCCACCAGGTCTTTTATTGCCATAATAAGATAGCAAAAAAATATCATGCTTTTTTAAAATTAGCGTAGAAGGTTGGGCTAACTTGTTTTTATCATGGACTTACCTCTTATTTCTTTATCTAGCAGCGCTGTTACTTCCGAATTTGGGGTGTAAAAACCCAGGACCTCAACAAGAAATCTAAGAGAGCGGCAGGTAACGTGCCGAACCGATGTGTCACTCAGGGTTGGCGTCCTTTCTCTGTCTTGGAATTACTGTAAGCTTCTCTATTGATAGGTTCCCGTGTATCGATGTGGTAAGCTTTTGGCTTCGGGATCTATGGGATTTTTAGGAAATACTCGTGCCTTACTAGGTAGCGTGCTATCGAGCGTGTATTATCTTTTTGCACGCCTTGCAGAGACATGACGCTGGTTTTTTTAGGCTGAAGCCCGCACCCTGTTCTTTCTATTTCCGTTAGATCGACTTCAACTTATTGTACGCTTTTTCCGTTGATATTTCCAAGATAGCCTCTCTCATAGATGTACCGACAGAGATGATGAATTAGTCTGCGATGAAAACGGGTCGTTAGTCCTTAATGTTCTAGATTTTTTAACCGAATTTTCCTTTTTTTCTGGTAGAGACGTTTCCTGACTCCGGTTTTTATGACACAAATACATTCGACATTATGCTTCGTCGTTATGACCGAATTGATCAATAGGGAGGAGCGTCAGTTGCACGATCGTCACAGTCCTTAACTTCATCTCAAAACAAAACACTGTCGGTTATAGAGGGAGCCCCTATTCTTTCTCGATCACATTACGTCTTTCTGTGTGATCAAGAGAGACATAATAAAAATGGTTATGATCATTTTATTATTGGGACTAATAAATGTGTCCATCATCATCATCAGAAACCACAAGCCATTCAAAGAAACGACGAAGATCGTCGCATGATGTATTTTTTTTATTGCGGTGCCTGGAAGAGGAATGTATGTGATTGCGTCCTCCTAACACGCTATCGAAATATCGTCGCGATCGGTCGAGATACCGTCCTGACAGACACGCCGCGAGAAGTTATTCAGACGTGTAGAAGGGTAAGTGTTTCGCTAGTAATATCAGATGACTGTGACATTCGAGTCGGAAATTATCATCTATGACCAGTCGACGAAAAATCCACTCGATGAGTGACTCCGCTAAAAAGAGCGGTGAGCGTTCTCCGCGAGTCGAGCAATAAGAGCGGTGAGTGGAGTTCGCGAGATCCGACACGTTCAAGATCTTCACCGTCAAAGGATCTGGTAAAGCATAAAACTGACGAAGACCACGACCTGAGCTTACTCGGTTAAGATTCATCGAAATATGATCAAACGGGCCCAGATATTTATCTAACAGTAGCAGAGCGTTGGACAACAATATTGCGGGACCGTCAAACAAAGAAACAAAAAAAGGACCTATAAGAAAAATATCCAATGATCGGTAATTGTCATCTCACCAGACCACCAAAACTGAACACCGAAGTGAAGACGGCAATGTCAACTACCGCGATAAAAAATATAATCATATCAATACATTGCCCGAAATCAATAAGGTGCTGGTATCAACGCTATCAGAGCTGCGTTAGCGGCGGCTCTTGTGGCTGAAAATAGTCACGATCAAACGATCAACACCGCACAATTTATCGAGCGGTTGGCCGATGTAGGCAGAATTTTAATGGACAAATCGTCTAAATATTTAGTCAGTTTACCGAATATGAGAAGAGTTTCGGCACGGAATCTCGAGACACACATCACCACCTTCAATCGTTGCGACTGAGATAGCGTGGATATTCAGCGGACGTCAAACTGGAGTCCTCCCTCCGGAATGAATCACCAGAGTACTCCACGGAAGAGACGGAAAACGAGACGAAACGACTATCGGCCCAAGCAAAATCATCAACGCAATGATTGGACCCCGGAAGAATCGCAGAGACCGTAAGACACTTTTCAAAGGAGTGGAAGAGATTATCAAACGACCGATCTATTCGACAATGTATACGAGGATATATTATCCTCTTCGTGAGTGACTCTCTGAAACAATTGAATAGTATGGTGCCGAAATTAAAGGTTGTAGAAAAACATGCTTGTGATATTGAAATTAGCAAAATATTCTTAAAAGGGAGCAACTCCTAAATGTAGTCCGAGTAAAAACTGATTCTTCTCACCATAGTTTATAATTCCCCAGCCTAATATGCGATTTAATCTGAATCTAAAACAACTAATGTAGATTTCGGTACAGCATTTCAGAGGAGGATAAAAAGACTGCTATTCGCCTTATGCGTAAAGATTCGTTCATAGCATTGATCGATCTCAAGGATTCGTGTTTTTTGATTCCCGTAGAAAAGTCGTATTGGTAATCCCTCAGATATAGCTTCGAAAGTCAGTTGTATGAATTTCAATGCATGCCGTTTGAATCGTGCACGGGTCCGTAAGTTTGGACTAAATTTGACTGTATCAATTCAGACAAAAGTGGTTCAAAAAAGTATTTGTACACCTTGTGTTTTCGCAATAAGTTCATAAGTATAATTGATATACAAACAAAACCTTCTTTGCTTAACAGCCCACGAAGTAAGGAAACAAACTGTAAATAATGAATTTTTTACCAGCAATAATAGAAGAATTATGCAGGAAATATAAAAATGCGGGGGTCAACAAAGTATCCGTACACGTATAATTGAGCGAGTAAACCTCGACACTTATCCACTGATCTTCGGACATCTGCCGAAAAGCTAAACACGTCTTTGTTTACATCATAGTACGACCTGTTCCATGGTATCAGTAGATCTGTGACTTCTGAATAGACAAAATGGCAAAAGGTAGTGAACTATCGATTCCAATGAGTGAAAGAATAAGTTTTCTTTAGAAACGCTGTAAAAGCTACCGAAAAATCGTGAACGAACTAAATTTAAGTTTTACCACAGTGCAATATACTGTACAAAAATATAAAACAACGCACGCTACGGAAAATAAGCCACGTTCCGGTCGGCCAAAAATATTAACTGTTCGCGAGCGCCGTTCTATTATGAAAAAGGTTACAAAAAATCCGATTGTGAGCGCTCAAAATTTGGCGAATGATACCGCGTCAACATCGAGGAAGATTGTAAACCCTCAAACGATCGGAAACGTTTTATATGCTGCCACCACAATCTCCGGATATCAATCCGATAGAAAATGTATGGCATTTGGTGGACTTAGAAATTAGGAAAAAAAAAATTTCGAAAGAATCTGATTTACAAACGGCGCTTCTGCAAGAATGCACAAAGATTTCGAAATAGATGACGCAAAAGTTGGTCGAATCGATGCCTAGGAGGTTACAGGCCATAATCGATGCAAAAGGCATGCACACTACATATTAATTAACTATTAACATCTGTAATTCTATTTGTTTTCGCTATAATTGGAAGTGTACGAATACTTTTTTGACCCACTGTAGGATCAGGCGTGCCGACACTTCAACAGAATGTCGCAAAGGTGTCGATATCGAAACGATTCGGAAAGTTGCGGTCTGTACTGAAAAAGCAAGAGAGATTTCACGGTTTTGTAATCGACTTGTTATCAGAAATATGAGTGTGAGCAGATCGGTCATTAACACAGTGTCTTAATGTTATAATGAACTGTACGTTGACTATGAATAACCGTCTGATTCAAGAATTATGAAAAAACCGAAAATTCTGAAAAAATAAGAATTTTCTTTGGAAATCACATTAAAAACGATATAATACAAATTGCATCAATCTTGAAACAACAACTATTGATCTGAACGACAAGACGTCTAAGATAATTATACGAGCAAACGAACTTGCCTGAGTGATGGTGGATCGTGTATACTTGTCGTCTTGTCCAAATAGATCAAACCTACCCTTCGATCCCAACCCGATTTGATCTATTCGTGACGCTATTTATAGGCTTCCAAATGTAGTGGCATCGGGAATGAATGGGGGTTCCCTCTATAGCCGAAGGAGTGTTGTTTTGTAATGGAGTAGAAAACTGTGAGGATCGAGCAACTGGTGTTACCTCCTGACCGACGAAGGGTGAGTTCGACCGGTAACGACCATAACGAAGTGATCTCGCTTTCGAGTCGAGGTGTTAGGCTTTTTCTCGAGGACGGAGACCTCGCCGTACTCTCATGGGTTTATAAGAAGTGGCAACGTACCGAGGTAGTGAGCCTATGGAGAATCGAGCGAGATACGAAACAGAGTGCATGCCAGTGTAGCCAGATCGTGCGATTTTTTTACCCCCTCTCTAGCGCTTCGCGCGCCCGGCACACATGTAAAACAGTGTGTCGGTGAGTCGGAAAGCCGAGCAGAGTCGAGGGAAACCGAGAACGCCCGACAAGCTGAGGGGAATAAAGCCCCCTTCCACGCGAAACGGAGAGGTGACGCACACAACTGTTAGCCTCCGTCCGTGTGAAATTCTCGGAATCCGACTGTTACCGAATTGTACGGCGGGAAAAAATAATACAGCGAATAGTATTACAATTAAAAATATGTGAAGATCACCTGAAAAATAAACAATACCTAATTTAAATAAATTAAATTATTTTAAAGAAATATTCTCAATATTTTTTAGGAAAAAAACCCCAACATTTTTTTTCCAGAATATTTTCATGCTTTCAATTACAGGTAATAATCATAATATCAACGACAACAACAGCAATAATTATAGTTATTACTATTAGTCTTGTATCTTAATTTTTACCCCCTTTCCTGAGCCCAAGATGCCTGGCACACACTGCAATGTTGTGTATCGGTGTGTCGGGAAAGCCCGAGAAAAGCCAAGGAGAGCCGAGCTTGGGCAGCGCAAAAGCCGAGAAATGTATCCTCACCACCCGCTACGGCGAAATACACGATACATATTATTTGTTCACGTGTACTTTTTTCAGGTTTTCAGATTTTTTTCTTGCAGTAAATGAAATTAAAATCGAAAAAAAAATAATTATAATTCCGAGAATTATTATAATTACAATAATAATTATTGATAACAGCCGTTATTCTAGTACGCTGTTTATATATTAGATTTTCTACTTTAACAATAAGTCAACTACGGCTATGTGATTTCAGGAGTCGCTCCATGATCATAAAGTCCTGCGTTCGATTCCTCGTGGAATTGAATTTTTTATTTATTTTTTATTATTTAATCATTAAATCGGATTAATAACTTATTTTGTTAACAACCAGAAAATTAGGTTATAAAAAATGTATTCAACTTCGCATGCACATAACTAGTTTTTGCAATCGTCTTATATTTATAAGTGTGTGATATATATCTTATATTTATATACAAACAATGATATAAAGGTAAGTAATAATAATAATAATAATAAAAAATTTAATATTTAATTAGTAAATATCATAATAATTACTGTTTGGAATTCCCAAACACAATTCTTATTTTAAATTATGTCTTTTAATTGAGACAAAACAATGGCTGCTTGGGTAACCTTTTGGCCTAATATCACCGAGTCCAGCGTTCGATTCCAAGACTTGGATTTTTTTTTCGAAATAATTTTATATCGTTAGATTATGCCGCCTTTTTATCAATTTATTGATTGAATTTTCTTCAATCATTTGAATAAACCTGCAAATAAATTTAAAATCCCGTATAAAGCCGTGTACCCATTTTATGCCTGTATTGCTGTCTTAATTATTAATGAGCTGCCACGGTAGTGAACAGACTTATAGTGAACGGAATTATAGTGGTTACCTACTATAAGACCGTAACTTTCTTTCTTGTACTACTGTAGCAGTTCATTAATAATAAAGACAGTAATACAGGTTTCTAATGGTTACACGACTTTGTACGGGAATTTAAATTTATTTGCCGATTTATTCAAATGATTGAAGAAAATTCAATCAAAAAATTGATAAAAAGGCGGCATAATCTAACAATAAAAAATTATTTCGAAAAAAAAAATGAAAAAAAAAAACCCAAGTCCTGGAATCGAACCCTGGACTCGGTGTATATCAGGCCAAAAGGTTACCCAAGCAGCCATTGTTTTGACTTAATTGTAGGACATAATTTAAAATAAGAATTATGTTTGGTAATTCCAAACAGTAATCATTATGATATTTACTAATTAAATATTTAAATTATTATTTATTATTATTATTATTATTATTACTTACCTTTATATCATTGTTTGTATATAAATTGTAACGGGGAGGGCTAACTTGTGGGAGGGATCCAGGCAACAAAACAAAAAAAAGAGGAAAAAAGTAAGTAACAGTGAAATGCGTGGCTTTACTCGATACAATTTAGATAATACAGACTCGACACAGTGATACAGTAACAGAAAAGAAAAAAAGATAAATACAAATAATAATGTAACGAATAATAAAAATCGATGAAGATGAATACGGGATGGGCGCCAGCTACTTGTTCGGCGTAGCACCGTGACGAGGGGGGGTAGGGAGATGGGACGGGAGGCACGAGGCCAGCTGTGGAGACTGCCGAGAGTGTTTATCAACACTCGCGGCAGCTCGGCCGGTGGGCACGGGGCACGGGGGGACGACGGGGAGGGATCGCGCTGAGACTTCTACGGGCCGTGGTAAACACCGTCCAGGGCTTCTTATATTCTATTGCCTCGGCACAATATTCGAGAATTGCTCTCGAATATTCTGGTCGGGCGGCTAATACTCCAATTCCGCGGGGAGGGGATGGGAGAAGAAAGGGGGACGCGTGCCGGTTTCGCGGCGAGGGGGAGAGGGGGACGCGGGAGGAAGGGTTCGACACCGGTACGACGGAATATCGTCGCTCGCTCGCTTTTACTCGCGACTATCTTGGTCGCACTCGTGGCGACCGGTCTCTACGGTTTTCTTCACTCTATCTTAAGTCTAATTAGCACTAGTGGCGGGGGGGGGGCGAGGGAGAAATACACGGGGAATTTTTCGGGGGAGAATGCGGGGGGGGGAGGTAAAGAATGGGTGCAGGTACTTACTCTTGGCAGGGGGAGGGGTAATCCTTAATATACTCCGTGGGGCACTGCTATCACCCACACACACACACACACCTCACGGCACAATTCACCGTGGGTCAACAAAAGATGCCCGCAGGCCACACACACTCGTGTACGAAAGATTTTTTGGGCCACAGGCCAAACACAATATAATATTCGCTTTTCGCCTTCACACTATTGCTCGCAACGCACGCCGTAGCTCAAGTAACGAGCGGCTTCTCGCAGCTCCTTCACGGCTCGTCGGGGCTGTCTTCGGGAGGCTGCTTCCGGGTCGGCGATTGGCGGGAGGTCCTTGGGTGACACCGATTAGCCTATTTATTGGCTGGACCTCCCGACTGATTTCCCTCGCACCTTGCCGTTCTTCTTGCGTCTCCCCGCGCGTTGTCACGGTCCCCTTGGTGGACGAGACGGGGGGTGCTGACCGGAGGGAGTACGGTGAGGACGGCCGGTCCGGCTGTAGCGCGAGGTGATGGCGGGGAGGGAGGGGGTCTCCCATAGCTTCGCTCGGTGTACGCGGGATGAGTACGCGTCTACCGAGGCTGTTCGGGCTGCAGCGGCTCTCTCCGTGTGCGTGTCTCCGTGGGGTCTCCGGTCGGCTCGATGGTCTTCGCTCTTCTTTCTTCTGCGCTGGCGCGGGGGGGGGGGGGGGGGGATTCGCGTTCGGGGAAGGATTTCTTGATGCTAGCTAACTATCCTCAATACTAAATTAGGCTACTTAATACTAAATTCTTATTTCCTTAAATCTATCTTATTTATTACGTATTCGGCAGCGAGCGGCGGGACTTGAGCCAGGCTGGGGGCGAGCCGTAACGTACCACGTTACAACTCCCCCCCACTTAGTCGAAAGCTCGTCTTCTGACGGCTTGAGCACACTCACTCCGGGGTTTCGGGGGAATCGGGGTGAAGGGGAACTGGTGGGACAGGGGTATCGTTGCTCTCTTCTTTTTTTTTTTTTTTTTTTCTTTTGTCTGCGAACTGTCCCTTGGTGGCAACTAGTCGCGAGGGCGGGAGGGGAAAGAGAGGAAAAAAAAAAAGAGAATAGAGGGGCAAAAAAAAAGAAAAAAAAGGGGTAAGAGGAATGAACAATAACACAAAAAAAACAGAAGAGTGAAGGGGGGTGAGGGAGGATGGAACATTAACGAGGCGGGGCAACCAAAGAGAAAAGTAATGAACAATCGTTATCTCACTAAATTTTATTCCTTCTTCGCGTTACAATTGCGGTTCGATATAAAAAAACGAAGGAATAAAAAAAACAACAAAAAAAAACAAAAGAGAAGAAGGGACTCAAAAAAAAACATTTCTTATTATTATTATTTTTTTTTTTTTTTTTTTTTTTTCCGGGCTTCCTAGGTCTTCTCGGGTCTTCTCAGGTCTACTCGTGTCTTCTCAGGTCTGATTTAATGGGGTCGCCGGGGGCGATCCTCCAGTCGATTCGGGTACCGCGTCGATTTGTGGTCGGCGCCTCCGCAGGTCCAGCAGCGAGGGGGGTACCGTTTGTACTCCTCTTGGGGGGGCAGGGTACCGGGGCGGACTACGGGGAGGGACATGAGGGCTGGGATGGAACGTTTAGGGATTTGGGATGCAGGGGAGGGAGAGGCACGGGGCAGAGTGTTTGTCTGGGAGGTGGAGGGCGAAATTTCCAGGGACATTAAGGACGGGGGTGCTCGGGCGGGCGTCGGCAAGGGCTTCGGGGTCGTAGGGACACTCGGGCGGCGCGGGGGAATGGGGGAGGGGGGAGGGGATACAAGGGGGCGCGGGGGGTGGCGTCTGGAGTCCTTTTTTGGTTCGGGGGAGGGGATCTTGGAGCTTCGGGGACTCGGGAAGGTGGGCGCGTGGTAAAGGGGGCCGCGGGGGAAGAGGGGGCGGACTTTTGGGATTGTCCCGGTGCTTGGGGAGGGGAGAAGTTTATCGCGGGGGGTCTTCGAGGGTTTCGGGAAGCGGAGGAGGGATAGGACGTGGTCGAGGGGACTGGCGGGGATTATTATCCGTAGCTCGGGGGCACTGGTCGGGGTCGCGGGGGTGGGACAGGGAAGGCGGGGGCTAACAGGGGTCAGGCGGAGGCGGCCTCCTGCGGAGGTCATAGCGTCCTCCAGGGGGCACCGGGTGCCGGCGGGTTGGTCCTCGCGGTCGGCCTTTCGGCCGAGCAGGTTCGCCCGCGGGGTTGACTGTGGCGGTGACCGGCAGGCTGGCGGTGGACGGGTCCAGTGTTGCGTCGCTGGAGCCTCTTCCGCCGGTAACTGGTAGCCCACCTGCTCCCACTTGGCTCGGGTCGAGCGCACTCCTTCTCTGCCCGGTCGGTATGTGTGCCACGGGAGTCTCTCCATCCTGAAAAGATCGGTTGACGGGCGTTAAGGGTCGGCGCGGGCTACTGACTGGGCCCGGGGTAGGGGGTGTTCGGGGCGGCATTAGCGGGGGGATTTTCGAAAGGTCCGGGGGCGGATAATAGGGCTTCAAGTCTTTGATGTGCACCTTCGGGCGGGTCGCCTTGGAGGGAATTATCAGCTCATACACGACCGGGGACAATTTTTTTCCTATTTCATAGGGTCCGCGGTACTTTGACGCGAGCTTCGCGGCGAAGTTCTGCGCTCCCGAGGATAACACGCGGTTTTTCCGCAGGACCAAGTCTCCCGCCGCGTACTCTTTTTCGGACTTACCCCGGTTATAATAACCGGCTTGCCGTCTGGCGGCCAGGGACAGGTTTTTCTGCACCCAGTCGTGGATGAGGGGGAGGCGGGTCATCCTGTCCTTCCAAATGGCCGGGTCTGTCCTATCTATTATATCCGGGGGAGGGGTCTCGTTCCGGATGCTTTTCGCGGGGCGGGGGTTTCGGCCAAAATTAAGGAACGCGGGGGTCATCTGGGTGGAGGCTTGCACGGCGGTATTGAGGGCGAAACACAGCTCGGGGAGGTGAAGGTCCCATGTCTGATGATCATCCCCTATGTAGGAGACCATCATGGTCTTCAGGGTACGGTTGACGCGTTCGACGGGGTTCGCTTGGGCATGATAGGGGGGAATGGTGGTCTGCCGGATACCGTAGTAGGACAATCGGGTCGTCACATGGCGGTTCACAAATTCGGTACCATTGTCGGTGAGGAGAAACCGTGGACAACCCCAACGGTTTAGGATTAGCCTCTCCAGGGCGTCGACAATGGTAGATCCGGTGGCGGCTTTTAGGGGTAGGGCTTCGATGTATTTTGTGAACAGGTCCTGGAACACCACCACATATTTGTTCCAGTTTTTACTGGGGGGGAAAGGTCCCATCACATCGGTCGCGACGACTATCCATGGGCCTTCGGTGGTTCGCTCGCGCATCAATCCGACGGGGGCGGTCTGGGGAACTTTATTTAATTGGCAGACGGGACACCGGCGTACGAAGTGGGCAACGTCCTGGAATATTCCGGGCCAGGCGAAGTCTTGGGTCAGGCGGTGGTACGTCTTGTCGATTCCCAGGTGACCGGACTGGGGGTTGTTATGGGCATCCTCGAGGGCTTTTTGTCGGGCGTCACGGGGTAGGACTAGCTTCCAGGAGTCGAGGTCTACTAGGGTAGGGTCTATCACAGGATGAGGGCGGTGGTGGTACAAGCGTCCATCCTCAATTTTCCAGTCGGGGTATTTCGACGGAAATTGGGTGACGTTTTTCACCTGTTCGAGGTACCAGGGGTCTAAGGAATCGTTTATGGTAGCAAGGGCTTCCTGGGTTCCCTCGAACATACGGGACAGGGCATCGGGGACGACATTTAGGGCACCCTTGCGGTGGACTATTTCCATATCGAGGCCTTGCATGGCCAATGCCCACCTCGCAAGTCGCCCTGAGGTTTCACGGAGGTTCCGTAGCCAGCGTAAGCTGCTATGGTCCGTGATGACCTTGAAGGAAGTGCCCTCCAGATATGGCCGTAATTTTTTCGCGGCCCACAGAACGGCTAGGCACTCCTTCTCGGTCACACTATACTTCTTTTCGGCCCGGGAAAGGACCCTACTACAAAAAATGATGGGGTGCTCTTCTCCGTGGGACTCCTGGGTGAGGACTGCACCAATGGCTACGTCGCTCGCGTCGGTGTGGACGGTAAAGGGCTTGGCGAAGTCAGGGCGGGCGAGTACGGGGGCTCGGGTTAGGGCTGTCCTCAATGCATCGAATGCTGCGCTCTGCTCCTCTCCCCAGTGCCACGGCGCATTTTTCTCCAAAAGCCCCACTAGAGGGATCTTGTGGGTCGAAATGTCGCCTAAGAAGCGAGCGTACCAACCGATCATTCCGAGGAATCGACGGAGCTGTTTAAGGGTTTGGGGTGCGGGGTAATTGAGGATCGGGGTAATCTTGTCGGGGCCAGTCTTAAGTCCGTCCTGGTTAATTACATAACCCTGGTACTTCATCTCCGGGCAGAAAAACGAGCTCTTCTCTCTGTTTATCTCTAGCCCGGCCTCCCCCAGAGCTGTAAGCACCAGGGTTAAGTAACGAAAGTGTTCGTCCACCGTCTCGGTCGCGATAATTACGTCGTCCAGGTAAGCGAACACGTGCGGCTCCCATTCGGGTCGTATAAGTCGGTCCATTAGTCGCTGGAAGGTCGCGGGGGCGTTAGTCAGTCCGAAGGGCATCCGGGTAAATTGGAACAGTCCCCTTCCAGGGACGGCGAAGGCGGTGATGGGTCTACTTTTCGGGTCTAACGGGACTTGGAAGTAGGCCTGGCTCAGGTCTAGCTTGGAAATATGTCGTGCCCGTCGAAGTCCGTCGAGTATCCGGTCCAAATTGGGGAGAGGGTATGCATCCTTCCGCGTGACCTTGTTGACGTCCCGGTAGTCGATGCAGAACCGGTGCTTGCCGTTGGGCTTCGGGACTATCACGGGGTTGCTGAGCCAGCCACTGTCGGAGGGTTCGATTATTTTTTCGCTTATCATCTTATCGACTTCAGCTTGGGCAATTTTTAGGAGGAAGGGGGAGATGGTTGGCGGATCGGGGAATGGCCATTTACATCGATGGCATGGTGGACAAGGGGGGTGCAACTCAAAGCTCCGGCGGTGGGGGGTTTTACCACCCGGTCCAATAATAGTTTCAGTCTGTTCTCGGTGTCGGGGGTGACTTCTACCAGGCCGGCGAATTCGGGGTAAACTCGAACGGAAGGGGGGAAGGAGCCGGTCTGGGTAAATTTCCGGGGGGGTCCCGTGGGGGTACGCCACGTGTCGTCCAGGTGGTCTATTTGCAAACCCAGGAGTTTGCAAAAGTCCCTCCCTAGAATCGCGTCGTATCCCAGGGATGCTACGCGCAATTCTAAGGGCCAGGTCTTCCCCTCGATCTCGAATGCCAGTCGGGTTTCTCCTACCAAGGGGACGATCGCGTCATTCGCGACGCGCACCCCCCCCCCCCCCCCCCCCTCGACGGGTCTTATTTTCGCCCCCAGTGACTCAGCCAGGGATGCTCCTAAGAACGAGCGGGTGGCTCCTGAGTCAACCAGGGCTCTTACGGGTCGGCCAAAAATATTTAGGGAGAGGTAGTGACGGTTATCCTCTAGATAATCGTCCTCTACCGTCTCAGGGCTCTCTGGGCTTACTAATCGGGGTCTACGGGGGCCTAGAAGGGGGCAAAGGTCCGGGGGAAAGGGGTTGATGCGAACGGGGGAGGCCTTGTCTACCGACCTCCCCCCGAGAGGTTTCCCTCTCGGGCGTGGCGGCACCTCGGACACGAATTGACGTCGTGTCCGGCTAACCCGCAAACTCGGCAAAAATTTCCGGGGCGTCGGGGGCACTCGCGGTACACGTGTCCCTGCTGCCTACAATTGTAGCAGCGGACCGTGGCGGAGGTGCGTCGAGGAGGGATGGACTGACCTTGGGGGTTGGGAACGGCCGGGGGGTGGTCGATGCGGACGGCCATCAGGGGTTGGAGTGCCGGTCGGAGGGGCGGTTCGGACGTGTCAGGGTAGACAGGGCCAGGCGCGGGTCGAACGGGGTCTATCGGTCGCGCAGGGGTGGGAGGGGCAGGGTCTACCGCTGCGACGTTCGCCCCATGGGATTTCCCGCGAGGAACGAACGCAGCGGAGGGAAGGACGGACTGGGCGGGGGTCAAGGGGGGGCGGTACATGCGTCTGCGCTCCTGGATGGCCTCAGCGCTTCGGCATTGCAGTTGCAGGTCCAGGAAATTGAGGATGTCGGGTCTACGCAGATGAATTGACAGGTCGGGGTGCAGGTTATTAAAGCACAGGTCTAACTGGGCTTCGAGGGGGAGGGGAGGGCTAAGGAGGTTGAAATAGGTCCGCATTTTGGTGATGTACTCACCACTGGGTTCTCCGGGACCTTGGGTACGAAGTTCGACCTCGCGACGCAGCCTATCCTGCAGGTCGCGATGGCCGAAACGGGCGCGGAAATGATATACAAACTCCTCATGGGTGTTCCAGGCGTCCCGACACACCCGGTACCACATGAGGGCGTCGTTGGTAAAGGACTCGGGGAGTACACAGAGGAGTTCCTCCTCGGTGTACGCTCGGCTTGTACAGTACTCGTACAGCCGCTGCAGGTATTCCTCGCCGTCGTCGGTGGGGCGTCCCGCAAATTTGGGTCCAAATCTGCGGAAATGGTCCACTGCAGCGGTGTCTCGAGTGAGGAAGCTAGGGGTGAAGGACTGCGTGGCGGAAGGGAGGCGGAGGGGGGTTCGCGAGGGGGATGCATGCGGGTACTATTACACTGGGGAATTGTCCGCGGGGGAACCTCGAAAGTGTCCTGGGCAATGGGTTGGGGTCGAGGTCTCGGTGGGGGAGGGGCAAGAGGGACCAGGGGGGCGCTGGCCGGAATATAGGATAGGGGAGGGCGATGGGGGATGCTCGGGGGTGCGACCTCGGGTGCGAAGTTCACAATCGGGGCAGGGGGAGGGATTAGGGGGGGATAGTGGGGTTGGGGGTCATCTGGCTGGGAAAGTAGGTCATCCGTCTGGTCCAAGGTCAACGGGTCTTGGTATTGTCCGAAGGTTTGGCCGGTGGGCAGGGGCTGCAGGGCGGGAGAGGGTTCACAGCGCGTCGAGTGGGCGGACAACGCATGCGACGCGTCTAGTTCCATTCGACCTAGGCGCGAACGCAGCGTCTCGTCCACCTCAGGAGTACGTAGCGCGGAGACTAGCGTAACGGGGAGGGCTAGTCCGCGCTCGTCCTCCACGGGGTCCCACTCGATCCTGACCCCTCTGAAACGGCGGCGGATTTCATACCGCCAATATCGGTCGACGAGGTCGTCGGTCGACCCCGCCGTGCTCAGGGCGGCGTGGTCGCACAGTTTGATGAGGTCGACCACGTTAGGTAGGCGGCGGAGATCGCGTTTAATGGCTCTAATCTCCCGTAGGAGCTCGGGGTCCGTGGCCGCGGGGGGGGGGGGGGTGCGATGAGGGTTGGCGGGGGCGTGGAGGATCGGGTCTGCTGGGTGTGTGGCCCGGCCATTGTAAGGCTGGGGGTCGTGGTCGTAACTCCCCCAGCGGTGGTAATAAGACTGGCCGTGACCGGGTGCTCCATGTTCAAAAAGGGGAAAAAGAAACAAAACTTTTTTTTTTTTTTTTTAGGAATTTTTCCTTCTATATTCTTTTTTTTTCAAAAATTTTCCTTCTTTTCCTTTTTCTACTTCTTTTCCCTTCTCAAAATTTTCCTTCCTTCCGTTTTCTATTTTTTTTCCCTCAGGAATTTTTTCCTTCTATATTTTTTTCTTTTTCCAAAATTTCCCTTCTTCCCGTTTTCTATTTTTTTTCCCTTTCAAAATTTTGCTTTTTTTTTTCCGCTTTCTTTTTTTTTTCAAAATTTTATTCGTTTTTCAAAATCCTTTTTCTTCTGTGGTGCGTAAGCGCTATTCGTCCAGGGGGACGAGACACACACAAAAAAACTGGGGGGAGAGTTCGAATTAACCGGGGGGGGCGAAGTGACGGGGTAACACGGGAAGAGGCTCGAACGTGGACAAGGACAGAAGAAGAAAAACTAAGGAGGTACAGCAAGGCTTTACGCGGGTCTCTGACTTCCGGGCTCGTAGGCGAGGGTGAGGGGTGGGCAGAAGGGGGCTACCTAATTGCCAACACGGGCTCGGCGAGCGTCGGTCTCCGCCGCACAGCGGCTCGGTAAGGTAAACAACTCGGGTTACGCCAAGGGGTAGAAGGGGGAGGGGAACGGGATGCTCAGTCCCGAGGCGAGCACTATTGTTCAGCCTTCGGGAGAGAAGTACGAATTATTCTCTTTTGAAGAGATTCGAAATATATCTTCGTCCTCTCTCCCGAAGTTACGGGCCCCACGTTGGGCGCCAAATTTGTAACGGGGAGGGCTAACTTGTGGGAGGGATCCAGGCAACAAAACAAAAAAAAGAGGAAAAAAGTAAGTAACAGTGAAATGGGATTCGCGTTCGGCGAAGGATTTCTTGATGCTAGCTAACTATCCTCAATACTAAATTAGGCTACTTAATACTAAATTCTTATTTCCTTAAATCTATCTTATTTATTACGTATTCGGCAGCGAGCGGCGGGACTTAAGCCAGGCTGGGGGCGAGCCGTAACGTACCACGTTACAAAATATAAGATATATATCACACACTTATAAATATAAGACGATTGCAAAAACTAGTTATGTGCATGCGAAGTTGAGCACATTTTTTATAACCTAATTTTCTGGTTGTTAACAAAATAAGTTATTAATCCGATTTAATGATTAAATAATAAAAAAATAAATAAAAAATTTAATTCCACGAGGAATCGAACGCAGGACTTTATGATCATGGAGCGACTCCTGAAACCACATAGCCGTAGTTGACTTATTGTTAAAGTAGAAAATCTAATATATAAACAGCGTACTAGAATAACGGCTGTTATCAATAATTATTATTGTAATTATAATAATTCTCGAAATTATAATTATTTTTTTTTGTATTTTAATTTCATTTACTGCAAGAAAAAAATCTGAAAACCTGAAAAAAGTACACGTGAACAAATAATATGTATCGTGTATTTCGCCGTAGCGGGTGGTGAGGATACATTTCTCCGCTTTTGCGCTGCCCAAGCTCGGCTCTCCTTGGCTTTTCTCGGGCTTTCCCAACACACCGATACACAACATTGCAGTGTGTGCGAGGCATCTTGGGCTCAGGAAAGGGGGTAAAAATTAAGATACAAGACTAATAGTAATACCTATAATTATTGCTGTTGTTGTCGTTGATATCATGATTATTACCTGTAATTGAAAGCATGAAAATATTCTGGAAAAAAAATGTTGGGGTTTTTTTCCTAAAAAATATTGAGAATATTTCTTTAAAATAATTTAATTTATTTAAATTAGGTATTGTTTATTTTTCAGGTGATCTTCACATATTTTTAATTGTAATACTATTCGCTGCATTATTTTTTCCCGCCGTACAATTCGGTAACAGTCGGATTCCGAGAATTTCACACGGACGGAGGCTAACAGTTGCGTGCGTCACCTCTCCGTTTCGCGTGGAAGGGGGCTTTATTCCCCTCAGCTTGTCGGGCGTTCTCGGTTTCCCTCGACTCTGCTCGGCTTTCCGACTCACCGACACACTGTTTTACATGTGTGCCGGGCGCGCGAAGCGCTAGAGAGGGGGTAAAAAAATCGCACGATCTGGCTACACTGGTGCATGCAGAATTAAATGATCGACACCAAGGTTTCTAAGAAATACTCACACTGTGTATTTTGTGTTGGAATTCGTTTCGATAGTACAAAGATCCATAAGCTAGTGCCGACTTGCTCGTTTCTACTTAATTCGCAGGTCTCTGCCTCGCAGGGAAAGAGATTCGTCGTAGCAGAGCCTTGTTCGGTCTGTGCAGCAATGATCGTAGTCGCAGGTTCGGTGCCGGAAATTGTTGACCCTATATACTAATTCTAAGTGTTTTTATGACCTAATTCCGTGTTGCCGGTACGTTGTGTCCTGGTTTTGAAAAAGGAAATCAATGTTTGTGAATAAACGCCGAATCGTATCAATTAGAGACTAAATTAATGAAAAAGTTTAAGGAGTGTTAACGATTTAAAATTACGCGCGCACGACCGAGAGTAGCGCCGCGTCGGACGCTTGCCGCGTGGCTCGAGTCGAGGTGCGCGCGTCGAAACCGTTCCGTCGAACGACCGATCGAAAATATCGGCGATTAGTAGGGAGTCGTCAATAGATAACCACGGAAGGAAGTGTGAGCGAGAGAGAGAGTAGTTGCCCCGACGCGTCGGTCCGAGGGGAGCTGTAAAATAGAGAGTACGAGTGAGATCGCGAAGTAAAAGTCGAGACACCGTGAGTGAAGTCCGCGTAATTAGCTTATAGCATTTCTTTGTTTATTTGTTTATTTATATTGTTCTTTTTGTAATCTTCATGGTTTCTGACCGCGCCAAGTTCCGGCAAGGCATTATTAATAAATATACATACAGTAGGGGGCAATTGAAGTGGAACAAAGTGTTTTTTCGCGATCTCGGCGACAATTTGACCGATTTCGAAAAACCAAAAATATACTTTCTTGCAAATTTAATAACTTTTCGAATGCGACCAGTCCCATCCCGATCGGTTGAGAATTGGGCGATTTAAAGGGGGTGTACCGAATCGATGCAAATCGGTGTTTCGCGGAAACGCCGAAATTTGCTATTCGCGGTTATCGAGCACCCTCAAAACCAGTAGCAATCGAAAGAGCATCTCTTGGCGTGCAGAAAACACACCAAGCCAGTCCCAATCGGATGACTCCAGGAGGAGATATGGGCCCCGGAAGTCAAAAGGGTTTTTGAGACTTTGCTCGCAAAGTTCTTGACGGATCCTTTTGAAATTTGTCATGGGGTCGTTTTTTAACATGCTCTCGAACCTCACTTAAGTACCGACACGAAAATTGCTCTCGAAGATGATTTTCCGGGCCTTGCGTGCGCGCGCCTTCTCGTTCATGCGAACTTTTATCATGAAAGGAAAAAAATTTCGAGATTGAGTGTGTGTTCACCTTAAAGAGGATGTTTCAACGATCAAAATGCGTCGCCGATCATTATCGGGAACACCTTACACGAAAAATGGGAAAGTTTTGAAAAATTAGGACGAAATCTTGAAATTTCGCGATCTTGGCTCTACGCGTTCCACGGAGCGATTCAACTGTTTATTCCAGGGCCGAATCGGGTGGAGCCGGTAGTGGCGAAAAATCCTCTCTCCACGAGATCTCAGTATTATCGCAGTATTGACAATCGTCAACGATACACAATTTATCGTTAACAATAATGTTTATAAACATTTGTTGATTATTGTTTATTGCAAAAAAAAATTATTACAACATGAGAACAACGAAAAAAAAAATTGTAGAAAAAATCTTTGCACTAGCCAATAGCTCGAATAAACAATTGTTGTTCACGATGAATGCCTTAACAATTTCTTTACAGAAAAAATGGTCTCCTGTGTCGTGCATCTCGTGAAAAAAACGAGTTAGACGAATCGAGCGTATCGGATTATCCGAATTTTTTTTCTCTTTGCAATCCTACCGTTTTCACTAAATTCGAGCATTCTCTAACAATCGGAAATTTATTGTTAACAATAATGTTCATCAAAATTTGTTTTTCAGTTTTAATGCAAAAAAAAATTATTACAACATGAGGACGAAAAAAAAATTGTAAACAATTGTTAATTAGTTAATTGGACGACTGGCGAGTGCAACGATTTTGTTTACAATTTTTTTTTTCGTTATCATGTTGTAATAATTTTTTTTTTGCATTAAAACTGACAAACAAATTTTGATGAACATTATTGTTAACAATAAATTTTCGATTGTTAGAGAATGCTCGAATTTAGTGAAAACGGTAGGATTGCAAAGAGAAAAAAAATTCGGATAATCCGATACGCTCGATTCGACTAACTCGTTTTTTTCACGAGATGCACGACACAGGAGAGCATTTTTTCTGTAAAGAAATTGTTTAGGCATTCATCGTAAACAACAATTGCTTATTCGAGCGATTGGCTAGTGCAAAGATTTTTTCTACAATTTTTTTTTTCGTTGTTCTCATGTTGTAATAATTTTTTTTTGGCAATAAACAATAATCAACAAATGTTTATAAAGATTATTGTTAACGATAAATTGTGTATCGTTGACGATTGTCAATACTGCGATAATACTGAGATCTCGTGGAGAGAAGATTTTTCGCCACTATCGGCTCCACCCGATTCGGCCCTGGAATAAACAGTTGAATCGCTCCGTGGAACGCGTAGAGCCAAGATCGCGAAATTTCAAGATTTCGTCCTAATTTTTCAAAACTTTCCCATTTTTCGTATAAGGTGTTCCCGATAATGATCGGTGACGCATTTTGATCGTTGAAACATCCTCTTTAAGGTGAACACACTCTCAATCTCGACATTTTTTTCCTTTCATGATAAAAGTTCGCATGAACGAGAAGGCGCGCGCACGCAAGGTCCGGAAAATCATCTTCGAGAGCAATTTTCGTGTCGGTACTTAAGTGAGGTTTGAGAACATGTTAAAAAACGACCCCATGACAAATTTCAAAAGGATCCGTCAAGAACTTTGCGAGCAAAGTCTCAAAAACCCTTTTGACTTCCGGGGCCCATATCTCCTCCTGGAGTCATCCGATTGGGACTGGCTTGGTGTGTTTTCTGCACGCCAAGAGATGCTCTTTCGATTGCTACTGGTTTTGAGGGTGCTCGATAACCGCGAATAGCAAATTTCGGCGTTTCCGCGAAACACCGATTTGCATCGATTCGGTACACCCCCTTTAAATCGCCCAATTCTCAACCGATCGGGATGGGACTGGTCGCATTCGAAAAGTTATTAAATTTGCAAGAAAGTATATTTTTGGTTTTTCGAAATCGGTCAAATTGTCGCCGAGATCGCGAAAAAACACTTTGTTCCACTTCAATTGCCCCCTACTGTATATTTTGCGCGCAAGTTGGTGCCACGTGTCGACGCAATCTTTTCCCCGCGCGAGATCCTGCGTACCGGAGGAAACGAGCCGGAGAGGAACGAGATAGACTCTAACAATTCAGAAGTGGGATACAAACCCACGCCCACAAGGGATATTACCAGAGTCCACAGTAATTGTGTACGAGGATCGGTTCGCGAATGGACACCGTTCGTCGGAGCTGAAATCGAGGGAAGGAACGGAGCGCAGAATCGTCGGATGGTCGGAGAGAGCGAGTTCGAAGAATTCGCCAGTGCAGCGTTCCGAGGCATGGGACTCAACCGATCTTGGAGTCGCGGGCGAGGTAACGCGCCCAGCGGTAGCGTGCCGCGCCGACCGGGGGGAGCCAATATACCGATCGGAGCAAGTGGAGCCGAAGGTTCGGGGCATCCATCCGAACAGAACAACATGGCCGACACGAGAGCCGGGACCACGAGGACGAGCAGACCGGAAGAACGACCGGTAACGGAGCCGGAAACCGGCGCCGAAACTGTGCGCGAGGGAGAAATTGTGCGCGACACCGACGGCGCAACCCCGACGGTGAGGGGAGAGCCACAGTCGTCCGCGAACGCGTCACAGGAGAGTGGGGGTATCGCACCACCGCCCGCGGGACACTCGACGTTTAACGGGGCGGGACAAGCCGCGCCGCAACTTGCGAACGCTTTCCAAGACCTGTTGACGGGTGAAAATAGAGACGAAGCGCTCGCACGGCTACTCGCGAGCCTCGTGACATTACAGCGGCCGCCCCCGCAGCCGGTAACGCCGATACCGACGTATCATGTGATGCCAGACTTGTCCAAAAGCATCGAGGATTTCACCGGTGACGACGACGGAGTGCGCGCACGCGAATGGATCGAAAATCTCGAGGCAATGCAGAGCCTGCATAAGTGGCCCGACGATTTTATCTTCGACGCCGCACGTGTGCATCTGAAGAGTGGTGCACGAGATTGGGCGCGAAGCCGAACGAACGAATTTAAAACGTGGGTGGAGTTTCGAGCAGCGTTTCGAGAGACGTTTATGGTGCACGACGACCTATCTACCCGATGGGCTCGCATGAAGGCCAGAGTACAGGAAAAGGGTGAGTCAATGACCCGGTATTTTCACGCGAAGGAGAGGATGTGCAGTGCCCTGACCTTGAGTTTCCGCGAAGGGAAGGCCGAAATTCTCATCGGTTTATGGCCTCGGGAATTGTGCAACGCCGTCATGGCGGCCACGCAATATACGTACGATGAGTTACTGCATGATCTTGTTTATTACGAAAAGCTGATCAACCAGCGCGGAGAGCGCATACGAGCGACACGGGATTCCACCGCGAGTGGTACAAAGGCACGAACCACCAAGACGAGCACCGCTGGAGACGAGAAGACCAAGAGCCCGGGAAACGCAAACGCATTCCGCGAGAAAACCGCGTCAACCGGACGTTCAAATGGTACCGCCGGAAAATGCTACAACTGCAGCAAGCAAGGACACCTTTCGCGCGACTGCCCAGAACCCAAGCGCGAATTCAAGTGCTACAAGTGCGGGAGGTCGGGACACATTAGCCGGAACTGCCCCGAGGGCGGATCAGCGGGTAGTAGCACAGTACAGACGATCGGATCACCTAGTGATAGTGCCGCGACAAAGTACGTGAAGGTGGCTACTATCAATGGACGAGACATTACCGCGTTTATCGATACCGGTAGCTCAGAGTGCACGATACGAGCGACTCGAGTGCTCATCGAACAGTTCGTGATGACACCGTTGCCGACCGTCCTAAATGGTTCGGTCCACCAGAGTTCGTCGTGACGAGCCCAGGCGTTGTACGCGCAACCGTTAGCATCGATGGCGCAGAGGTGCCTGAGGTGATCTTCCGCGTAGTGCCGGACAATACACAACCCGTCGACGCGATTATAGGTCGTACGTTTACCGACCAGCCCGAGATTGAGTACCACAAAGTCGGGGATACGCTTACGTTCCGACACAACTCCAATCTATGGACGGGGATCGATTCCGTTCCCGAACAACCCACGACAACGCAGAATGTCGTGTTGCCGGCTCAATCTGTGAGCTTCATCCAGGTTGCGGATGCACGAGACCGGTATGCGGTTCCAATTATGAATCTGGGTTTACGAGAACGAGCCATCGACAGAGGACATCCCACCGTACGAGGGGATGTGTTCCGTTGCCGACTCCACGAATCAACACCGGAGAAGAAACCCGACATCACCGCCGAAGAAATCGACGTCGGAGAGGAGCAACCGAGCGACGTCAGCGAAGACCTGCGTAAGTTAGTCAACGAGTACCGAGACTGCGTGTCAACGGGATTGCACGATCTCGGATGCGCTAATAACATTACCATGGACATAAAAATTACTGACCCGTCAGTACCGGTACACAGTAAGCCGTATCGAGCGACCGAACGCGAGCGAAAAGAGGAGAAAGCGATTTTGAGCGAGTGGCGAGACGCCGGTATTATCACGGACACCGAGTCCGCGTATGCCAGCCCGGTGCTGTTAGTCAGAAAGAAAACGGGGGAATCAAGATTATGCGTCGATTTCCGGAAGTTGAATGCCGTCACCGAGCGCGTGCATTTCCCGCTTCCAAACATCGACGATCACCTAGCTCAAATTCGAGACAGCTCGCTATTTATCGTGTTAGATTTAGCCCATGGCTATTTGCAAATTCCATTATCGAAAGATGCGCGCGAGAAAACCCCAATAATTACCTCCGAGGAAACCGCCGAATTTACGCGCATGATCTTTGGGCTCATGAACGGCCCCGCTGTTTTTTCAAAGGCCATGCACAAGGCACTCGGGCCACTGCGAGACAATGTAGTTTTATTCTATCTCGACGACATCTTGATACCGGGGAAAAGTTGGACGGACCTGAAACCAAAACTTAAGTTAGTGTTCGAGGCTCTGAGGAAAGCGGGACTAACGATTAAGCTCGCGAAATGTCGATTCTTGTATTCACGAGTAACCTACTTAGGTCACGAAATCTCCGCGAACGGAATCGAACCCGGCACGAATAAAGTAGCAGCAATCCGCGACTTCCCCGCACCCCGGAACGTACACGAGGTACGCCGTTATTTGGGCCTTACAAGTTACTTCCGGAAGTTCGTCCCTCGTTTCGCTCAGATTGCGGAGCCCCTGAACAACTTGCTAAAGAGTAACGTAACGTTTGAGTGGGGAGAGAGAGAAAAGCGAGCGTTCGAGGCGCTGAAATCGAGACTCACGGAACAGCCCGTGTTGCAAACGTTCAATCCACAAGCAGAGACCGAACTACACACCGACGCAAGCGCCGCCGGTCTTGCAGCGATGTTGATGCAGAAGGACGCGACAGGGACCTTGCGGTTAGTCTACGCGATAAGTCGACGTACTAGTGAGCCCGAGAGAAACTATCATAGTAGTAAGCTCGAGTTGTTGGCCATCGTGTGGGCCGTCTCGAGACTGCGACCGATGCTCGCGAACATCCCGTTTACCGTCGTGTCGGACTGCCAAGCACTCAGTTACCTGAGCACACAGAAAACATTGAATCCTCAGATAATCCGGTGGAATGATTCACTAAGTGAGTACGATTACCGGATAGTCCATCGTCCAGGGGTTAAACTTGCCCATGTTGACGCGTTGAGTCGAGCGCCGGTAGGAAATCCCGATAGTTCCGAGATCGCCGCGATAATGTCAATATCTACCGAGGAAGACACCGTGCGACTCTACCAACTTGTCGACGACGAAATAAAACAAAAACAAGACATCCTACTAAAGCGGAAAGACCAACGAACGCGAGATGAACGGGGCCGTACAACCGACTTAGAGTTAGAGAATGGCATCGTTATAAACGTAAGAATAGTCGATTATTGTATGTAGTACCGAGTGTGATGAGGAAGAGTCTTGCGATCCGATTCCATGACCTGAAGAGTCATCCGGGTGTCGAGAGAACCGCAGCCCGTATCATGGAGCATTATTACTTTCCGCGAATGAAATCATACATAAAGCGACATATTCGTGCATGTCTGCAATGCATCGCGTGCAAATCGCGACCGGGACGACAGGCAGGTGAACTGCATCCCATTCCTCCAGGACATCGACCCTTCGCCGTGGTTCACGTGGACCATTTGGGTCCGTTCGTTTCGAGTTCCAGAGGCAACAAATACGTGTTTGCCTTGGTAGACAATTTAACAAAATTTTCCGTCGTTCGAGCCGTCAAGGATACTAAGACGAGTAATGTCCTGCGCATACTCGAAGAATTCGTTCGCGAGTACGGCGCACCGACGCGAATCGTGTCCGATCGGGGGACGAGTTTCACCGCTAAAACCTTCGAGCAATTCTGCGAGCGTCACGGTATCCGCCATACCCTCAATTCCCCGCGACACCCACAAGCCAACGGGCAAGTGGAACGATTAAACGCGACGTTAGTACCGGCCATACAAAGTAATCTAGTCGAGAACGAAGGAAAGAGCTGGGATAAACATCTCAGAAAAATTCAAAGCGACCTTAACGAAATGAAGAATGCGAGTACGGGTTTTTCGCCTTTCGAGTTAGTCTACGGTTATGTACCACGACGAGACGAAGGAGAAGCGCGAAAGCTGACCCCAGACGACGAGCACACTTATCGAGAACCCCGCAAGCTCCAAGCAATAGCTACTGAACGAATCGAGATAGAGCAGGCCAAAATGAAGCGGCGCTACGATACACACCGACTGCGTAATGTCGAGTACGAAGTCGGGACCGTAGTATTTATGAAAACCGTTCCGAGTTCGACCGGAGAGTCAACAAAGCTTCACGAAAAGTACCGAGGTCCTCTTGTAATAACGCGAAAACTGCCGAGCGATACTTATCTCGTCAGCGATTTAAACGACGGTGCCCCCGGTAGACGCTACGCGTCGACCGCACACGTTAGCCAGCTGAAGCTTTGGGAGCCCGAAATCTCCGAAGCCGACGACGAAAAATTCGATGCCAAGGACGACCTCGATACTTCTTCAGAAAGCGAGACGGAAGACATAGAATCTAAGATTATTGTAAAAGCAAATGTACATACTAAAGATAGAAACGATAGTGCCAGTGCAACGAGCGACAGTACTACGAGTGATCGCCACTGTGATAAAATTGTGAGTCCGACTGCGGGACTTCCAGTGAAACCAACCGAAACCACCGATACCCAGGACATTCGAGAAGCGACCGCTATTGTACCCGAAAATCGTTCCAGTGTTCCTAATAAAATTGTACGCACGAATGAAAGTATGGACGAACAAAGCAAGTGTAAAGATTTACCGGTACTACCAAACCGTAAGTCAACGCGTGTCAAACGCAAGCCGCGACGATTTGCCGACTGTGAGCTGTACAAATAAAAAAAAAAAAAAACAACAACAAAACACACGAGCCCGAGGACGAGCTCCATCGTAGCATGGCCGAGTGTTAACGATTTAAAATTACGCGCGCACGACCGAGAGTAGCGCCGCGTCGGACGCTTGCCGCGTGGCTCGAGTCGAGGTGCGCGCGTCGAAACCGTTCCGTCGAACGACCGATCGAAAATATCGGCGATTAGTAGGGAGTCGTCAATAGATAACCACGGAAGGAAGTGTGAGCAAGAGAGAGAGTAGTTGCCCCGACGCGTCGGTCCGAGGGGAGCTGTAAAATAGAGAGTACGAGTGAGATCGCGAAGTAAAAGTCGAGACACCGTGAGTGAAGTCCGCGTAATTAGCTTATAGCATTTCTTTGTTTATTTGTTTATTTATATTGTTCTTTTTGTAATCTTCATGGTTTCTGGCCGCGCCAAGTTCCGGCAAGGCATTATTAATAAATATACATATATTTTGCGCGCAAGTTGGTGCCACGTGTCGACGCAATCTTTTCCCCGCGCGAGATCCTGCGTACCGGAGGAAACGAGCCGGAGAGGAACGAGATAGACTCTAACAGGAGGGCAATTTTTATGTGTTTTCGGATCACGTACGTCAATCGAATCACGTACGTCAGAGTGGATACTTAAGTGTTGATGTATATATGCGCTAAGAGAAGATAAACGTATTTCTCCGAGCGCTAGTGTTAGAGGGCGAGGGGGAGAGAGAAAAAGAAAGAGAGAGAAGGCAGATAAGAAAGGTTAGAGAGACTGAACTCTGGCGTGTGCGGCGGCAACGGCACGCATAATCACGATCCAACGTCACTTAGGTAAATTCGGTTGATCGTAAATTTTTAGCTTTACTCTGGACGTAACATCAATTGCTTCCTCAGTTCATCTTGTAACTCCGGCATACACGCCCTAGCAAGTTTGAATGCAAACGGACTGAAAAACGGACACGTCCTGTTGAGAATGAAGCGAACTGTGAAAAAGACGTCAAAATGGACACTACATTTTTTGTTATCATTTGGTCATTTTTCGGTTGCGGGAACCAAATAAGGACCGACCATTTTATTTCGAAAAATTTGCTTTTATCCGGTTTCCGGTTCTCGCAATCGAACAAGGGCTAAGATAGTATTTTTATTCCGTCCTTCCATTAAAAACTGGCAGAAAGACAAATAGCATAACAGTCGAAAATTTTTCTAAAAAACGCTTGGTCCTTCCTCGGACTCCGCAACCGAAGAAGGACCAATTCAAAAACATGCGGTCCGTTTCAACGTTTTTGTGGTTTGTATCGTTCCCCAACGGAAGCGTCCTATTGTCCCTTCGTTTTTTTTTAGTTTTGCTTCCTCATATAAGAAGCTTCGCTGTGGTGAAATTTTTTTTTTCGAAATTGTAATGGAAACGTGTTCAGAATGTTCCAAAACATCGAAAAATCACATTTAGAAAAAATGCCCGGATGTATGTGTGCGTGCGTGTCTTCCTCCCCCACCGCATCGCGATCCCGTCGCCGCCCAGTTCAGACGCGCTGCAGGACGACGGGCCACAGCCGGTCATATTTTACATTTCCCTCCTTCATACTTATTCGGCCGTCTACTTTCACCTGATCTTTTCAGTACATAGTCTTTTCGGAAGGAAGATAAGCGTACAGAGCGTACTTCAACTATTGGTAAAATAATCTTCGACAAACTATTATAATTAATATTGATTTAATAAATTAAACCTATGTAATTCATATGGGTTTGAATCGCTTTCTGGATACATCCCCAAAACCTTTCAGCTGACAGCTCCCACAGTACTCAGAGCAGCTCACTGAGCTTCTGTTAATATAGCATATTAAGTTATAATCAAACACCAGTCCATCTTTTAAATTCGGTTTTCTTTTGAATTATTTTACCATCAACAGCGACCACCAATTACCGACCAACGTAAGTAAATTTTATTTTTTCTTTATTATTCCCATTCTTGAATCGTAATTTTTGTCGTTGAAGTGCACGACTATTTTCTCCCTATTCTAATGTTCTAATCATTGCTTTCCGGAGTGAAAACTCCAGCTGGACCTTCTTTTGAATCTAGATCCGTCTGCATAACATTTATTTACTAATACTCCCATGAATCAAATACAGTAGGGGGCAAATGAAGTGGAACAAAGTGTTTTTTCGCGATCTCGGGGACAATTTGACCGATTTCGAAAAACCAAAAATATACTTTCTTGCAAATTTAATAACTTTTCGAATGCGACAAGTCCCATCCCGATCGGTTGAGAATTGGGCGATTTAAAGGGGGTGTACCGAATCGATGCAAATCGGTGTTTCGCGGAAACGCCGTAATTTGCTATTCGCGGTTATCGAACACCCTCAGAAACGATAGCAATCGAAAGAGCATCTCTTGGCGTGCAGAAAACACACCAAGCAAGTTCCAATCGGATGACTCCAGGAGGAGATACGGGCCCCGGAAGTCAAAAGGGTTCTTGAGACTTCGCTCGCAAAGTTCTTGACGGATCCTTTTAAAATTTGTCATGGGGTCGTTTTTTAACATGCTCTCGAACCTCACTTAAGTACCGACACGAAAATTGCTCTCGGAGATGATTTTCCGGGCCTTGCGTGCGCGCGCTTTCTCGTTGATGCGAATTTTTATCATGGACGGAAAAAAATTTCGAGATTGAGAGTGTGTTCACCTTAAAGAGCATGTTTCAACGATCATAATGCGTCGTTGATCATTATCGGGAACACCTTACACGAAAAATGGGAAAGTTTTGAAAAATGAGAACGAAATCTTGAAATTTCGCGATCTTGGCTCTACGCGTTCCACGAAGCGATTCAACTGTTTATTCCAGGGCCGGATCGGGTGGAGCCGGTAGTGGCCAAAAATCCTCTCTCCACGAGATCTCAGTATTATCGCAGTATTGACAATCGTCAACGATACACAATTTATCGTTAACAATAATGTTTATAAACATTTGTTGATTATTGTTTATTGCCAAAAAAAAATTATTACAACATGAGAACAACGAAAAAAAAAAAATTGTAGAAAAAATCTTCGCACTCGCCAATCGCTCGAATAAGCAATTGTTGTTTACGATAAATCCGTAAACAATTTTTTTGCACGACACAGGAAAGCATTTTTTCTGTAGAGAATTTTTTTAGGCATTCAGGTCGCCGGTAATAGTATTCTATTATGGGGAATCGGAAGTAGCCAAGGAGGAATCAACTAACGCGGTGATTAGAGGGAGCCAAGGGGACGCGAACTATTGACGAGACTGCAGCGGTAGCCAGCAAGAATTTCAGTGTCGACGAAATTGCGGGGTAGCCGGTAAGAATTTCCACTAGGGACGAGATCGGGATCTAAAACCGAGATGTAGTCAGTAATGTTGCACTATTGACGAGGTTGAAATATAGCCAGTAATATTTTAACGATGGACGAAATCGAGATGTAGCCGGTAATATTTAACTATGGGCGGAAATCGAGATGTAAACGGTAATATTTAACTATGGGCGAAATTGAGATGTAGCCAATAAGATTTTACCATGGACGAAAATCGAGATGTAGCCGGTAATATTTTACTATGGACGAAATCGAGATGTAACCAGTAATATTTTACTATGGACGAAAATTGAGAGGTAGCCGGTAATACTTTACTATGGGGGAGAATCGAGCGCGGTCGGGGGGAACGATCGACGAGCCGGGAAACACGAGAACGCGATGGAACATAAAGAAACCTGATGCCCGCTAAGGTTGCCGAATAATAACACATAGCCAACTCGGCGATACACTGTCCGCGCCGTAGCCGCGGAAATCGTACGCGTTAGAAAACAAACAGCCACTGATCGCCAGATAGCCTAGGAACGATAACTGGCGCGAGCCGGCCCAAGTAAACAAGGCGCGGCCGTGCCCTCGAGCGCGTCCCGTAGCCAGCGGCCACCGATCGGCCTAGCGAACGGGATCCAGCGCGCACGAGTCCCCTTGTCTCGCAGGGTGTCGCATATAGCCCAGAAAAACCGGCGCGCTTTATACCGAAATTATGCAATCCGATCACGCGGAATAGAGCCTAAGGGACTAACTAAGCGGGGGGTAATATTCCCGCGACTGAATAAAACAAAGCATCAGACGGATTTACGAAGGGGATAGAGTAAGGAACGAAGGCGAAACGGCGATAGCAGAATACAAAAAAAAAAGGAGACAGGAACTTGACCAGAGAGAAGCTCCAGCCGGACATGCCTTGCCGAGTCCACCGGTTCGCCAAGGGCAACCGAAACGCAAAGGCAATAATGAAAAATATACGCGAAAACGATAAGTTCCCAAAAGAAATTGGACTCGGCGCCGGCATCTCCGGCTTGCACCGAGTAATAGCGAGAGAGGAGACTTACCGGTGTGCCAGCCCGAGAGACGCTGCTTGAAAAATGTTGAACCGCTCGTTTACCCCACTGATCACCGAATGCTTGACTGAACTAATGCGCTCGCGAGACTGACCGCACCGTTGCTTCCCCCTCTCTCGCGCTACTCCCGAACGTAGCCTAATTTTTATGGCTAAGGCGCCAGGGAGTGGGTTTCTTCCCCGGCCGCTCGCCGCTGGTCGTGAGAATTTCCCCCGCTCACAGCGATTGATGCCGAGGACCATAGACTCCTTCCTCCCAGGATCCGGTGGGGTGAGATGGGCGCGAGGGGAGGCCTCCCTCGCGAAGTTGAGGCGTCCCTCCTGCTTCGCGGTGGGCCCACGCGGTACACCACATAACTTCACCTCGTTGCATCTCACCCTCCTGATCCCCGCACGTGGAGGCGCCGTGATGAGCGGTCCGCGGCGTCCATGGATTCGGCGGGACAAGAACGGCTCCAGGACGTGTAGTCGGGAGGGACGGGAAACCCGGTACGTGGGTCACTACCCGCGTCCCTCCGGCCTCCTGGTCCGCGGAAGCGGTTGTCTTGCTTCCGCCTGCTTGTCGCGCGGGGTCTCCTCCGACCCTCCTGGGCCAAACTTCCCGGGTAAGCACAGCAGGGGGTAAAACAATCCGGGGTTTGCCTCGCGCGGTGCTTCTCCGGACCTGCAATTAACGTAGCCTACTTCGAGGGAACCAAGAAAAGAAACAAACAAACACGCCCGCCCGCCGGAAAAAAAGGCGGGAGGACCAATCCGGGATCCGGGAAAATTCTTCCCCGGAGATTCGGCAACTGCTGGTCCAGCGAGCGGCGTCAGTAGGGCCGTCAATCCGGCCCACTGCCCGACCAAAAACCGTGCGCGGTGACGGGAGCGGAATTGTCACGTCACAATACATACGCAATGTCTGTGTTAATAATCCTTGCATTTTACATTCGTTTACACTGACCGTGGATTAAAAATTATTTAAATAAATAATGTTATAACTTAATATCATAAACAGATAATAATAATTATTATGGGTAAACTTCATTTCTAAATTCTTTTTATTAACGAGCCAGAGCAATAGTTATTGACCGAAATTTGTAAGTTAAGTAGTTTTTGGGTGTTTTTCTGCTCGTTGGCGGAAAGTATAATGCTTTGGTTGCTTTCATGGAAGTTTTTCGATTACAAAAGAAAAAAAACCCTGCACCTCAGTCATTTGCGTCAGTGCATTCCGTCGTTTTCATTGTTGCAAAAAAGACAAAGGCCCTGCACCTTTCAAGTTTAAACGCGCAAGAACTTCAGTGGTTTTTCAGTACTTGTGTCTTTTTTCAATGCCGCAAATAATACGAGAACACTAAGTATTTTTTCGGTGTCTGAACCTGCTAGTGACACCAGAAGATGTGTTGCTGCGCATTCTCACACTCAATAGGCAAGAGTCGTATAGTTTTCGATAGTCGCAGGTATATTTTTCATTTACTATTGCAATCTCGTAATCTCAATATGTCCCTACTTTCAAAAATTTTTTTTAAAAAGCGATAGCGTAGTCGATTGCGGTAAGCGTTAGGTAGTTCAATCCTAACACCAGGACATAACTATAACTGCAAAAATGAACGTTCATCGTTGTAAAGGTTTTTTATAATCTCCATGCAGAGTTAAAAATACAGGGAGTGGCCTAGCTATCTGCCTCTTAAAAGACCTTCATTGTAATAAAGTCGGTGTATCACCAGGAAAACAAATTTGAGTCAAGTTTGATTAACGGCGCGTGCGTCACATATTAATGGGGTACATCAGGATATGGACTTGGCTTCTGCAGAGGCTGTCAGTTTAGCTTTCACCACCCATTCAACGATAAAGAGGTTCTGTGGGCACACTAAGGCTCAGTCAGTGCTTTTTAGAGCTCGAGTACTTATCCACAGCATGTGATCCTCATTGCCCCTATTTATCTACGCGCTAGCCTTCTCCAACACTAGGCATTCCCTCTATGACTCCTTCCTCTTCTTCTTCGCGCTCGCTACGAAAATAGAGGCAACTCATCTCTATATGTCCTATCGCTCATTGAATCATACCGCCGATACTCCCGTCATTATATCAAAATTACCTCATTTCCATATCCGCCCTTTTTTGTACCTTCTTCGTCTGCGCCATCTATGTCCTTCTATGTGGATATTAACTCAGGTTTCACTATCCAAGAGTCGGTAAGTCCGAATGCAGAATTCCCTTGCAAATTCAGTCAACACGGCAGTCAAGTCACGTCCTTTTTGACCGATGGTTCCAAGATGAAGAACGGGGACTATGTGGGTCTGGCAATTTTCTGGCCTGCCTTTAGCTCATTGAGGTACTGCATCACTTTATACGCTTCAGTTTTCTCGGCTGAAGCTCTAGCCACCAAGCCCACTTCTAAATATATTATCACGAATAATATTCCGACTTCGTTTATTTTTTCTGACTCTGGGAGCGCTCTGCAAGCCTCGCTGTCAACGACTCACTCAAACAGTTGTGAAAACCAATTTTGTCTAGATTCCTGGCCATGCCGGTATCGTAGCAACCGAAACCGCTGACTTTCTGGCTAAATCGGCCATAACTTACGGGTCTCGATACGACGTTTTCCTGCCAGCGGCAGAGTTCTTCGCTTTCGCGCGGAAAAAATTAGTAACGTGCAACAATAGAGTCTTAAAAACTGAAAGTTTATTTAAGGGCAAAATCCGCCTCAAGTTATTTTACGACAATAGTACATTTCCCTGTTACAAAAGACACAAGAAACTCAAACGCAATATTATCATGACTTTCCGCAGAATGAGATCCAACCATCATAATTATTGGAAATTCTTATCGATAAAGAAAGAATTACCAATGTGTTGTTGAGGAAGAATGATTGGCAGAAAGAGTTACAATAAAATTATGACCGCTCTGACACTTCCAATAATCACAATAATAAACGTTATTAGAATTCGGTACGAAAAATTAGGTGACAGGTTTGAACTCAAAAGGAAAATTTCACTAACTGCCCCTTCACAGAGGTGGAGAGGAACTGAGAAGAGAACACCTAAGCCCTTTCAGATCGGTACAACGCATCGTTTACCGGTGCCTCGAGCGTCGAGGTAGTCGATATAGTCGGACTCGGCTCGAACCAAGCCTAGAATAATCTGTCGGCTAGTCTATTTTGAATATCCATCGTTGATTTTTCCCGCGTGTATACATATGTGGTTCGGACTTCGAAGATCTCAATCACATTTTTTGGGCTCGTTTCGTTTGGTAGCGAGCAACCCTTTCTCGCTCTCCACAGGATCTCGAAATCTTTCCTCCATAGAAAATCGAATCCCTTATTACTAGGCCCTCTCCTAAAGTTATCTCTACTATGAAAGCCTTCCTTTTAAGCAACAGTCACCGTCTCTGAGTTGCCTCCGTGGTAGTGAATCTAAACTCATAGGATATCTTAATTGCAATCACGTCGAATCGGACTAGTTTTGGGTTCATTCCATCACAACACTTACAATTAGTCCACTGCCTGTCCTACCAAATGGCCATAAGAAAAATATAGCGATGAGGGATCGGACGAATAAAGATCACCCGGGTTAACACGAAACAATTAATATTTAATGACAAGGTAATCTTTGATGAAGTGGGTATATAAGCGTCGTGCATCAGTATCACAGTCAACGAAGAAGTAATGTAAAACAAAGGAAAAAGGGGCGAAACCAGAACCGTTGGCGCGAAGCGCGGTATCGTCGTTGAGGCATTGCATGTGCGCTACGATGTACTGGTGGTGCCGGGACTAGAACGAGTCTAGTGACTCGCGATCTGATTGGCGGACAACGTGGCAACGTGCTCTGATTGCGCCCGCCCGTTACGCGATGTGCCCGACTGCCAACTGCCTCACCGACAGTTGGCAAGGTTTAGGTTCCACAAAGAATGTGGCGGTCAGCTCGCCACGTCTGGCCTCGGTCGGTAAAAGCATCCTGGTGCAAAGAGCCTCGATTGGTAGTCAACACTGGACAAACCTGTCCGCCAATCAGAGCGCTCCATCGCTACGAGACTGACAGCGCCTAGACGGCTACGCCGGCAACCAAGTGCCGCGTGTTAATTTTAAGCCTTGTACTTATCTACCTTGTAAGAGAGACTCGACTTCCGACGCTCTCGGCGAACGATCGCTTATCTCTTGTGTGCCTTTCCGCGTCATGTGATATTGTCACCAGTTCCTGCGTTCTACGCAACAGAGCCAAATAAATATATTCCAAAGACAATTCCCCACGTTTATCCTCATAGTTATTTGTGGACACACCCCCACAAAATAGTGTCAGAAGTGGGATGCTGACGGATATCGACCACATGTTTTCCAACGCGAAGAGTGCCGAATCAGACATGCTACCTCGATCACCGCTCCCACCCAAACTCTCAAGTGCGAGCGACCCAAGTGATGTGCCTCGCCTACCCAGTGACACTTTCGACCATGGAAACTCTTACGCGAGTTCTATCCCAGTGCCTAGTGTGGAAGCTGTGAAGGAATGCGGGCTACCGCCGTTCTGGCGTTCAAATCCGGACATTTGGTTCCTGCAAGTCGAGTCAATGTTCCAGTCTCAAGGAATCCGGTCCGACAACAACAAGTACAACCTCGTGGTTACCGCTCTTACACCCGAGGCCTTGGCTGCAGTGACAGACGTTCTGAAGTCACCACCTATAGCTCGCAGGTATGAAAACCTCAAGGAACAACTAATCAACCGCCTTTCCGAATCCGCAGATAGGCAACTACACAAATGCCTGGCGGAGCTAGAACTAGGTTCAAAGAAACCTTCGGAACTGCTGCGAGAAATGAAGTCCCTGGCTGGCGACAGGGCCTCAGTAGATGTGTTGCGAGTGCACTGGCTAGCTCTTCTGCCACCTACGCTGCAGAGCCTACTGCGAGTCTTCCAGGCCTCCGCATCTCTTGAGGATCTCGCCAAGGGTGCGGACACGTTCCTTGAGAATGGCTTGGGACATTCCGTAATGTCAACCTCTACGCAGCCACCTCGCAGTACTGTTCTGGGTACCTCGTCACAGCCACTGCGCAGTCCATCACCAGGGCGGAGAGCCTCTTCGCAGACGGATGCTATTGTGATGGAGCTTAGAAAAATGAGAGAGCTTCTCGCGCAGCTAATAACATTAAACAAAAGTGCTCTCTCTTCCAGCCGCAGTTCTCACAGGAGCAGGGCACGAACCAATCGTCAGGACTCTGCTTTTACCATGACCGCTACGGTTCGAGCGCAAGGCGCTGTAATCCTCCCTGTTCATACCAGGGAAACTAGGGGTGCCGTCTTCCATCCAGGCGGTGGAAGACGGTAACAATAACCTCCTTCCCACGGAATGCTGCCTTCTCGTATACGACCGACACCTTCACCTGCAATTTCTCATCGACTCTGGGTCGGTCATCTCCATCATGCCGCGGACAGGTCCATTCCGCAGAGCTCCACCAACGAGCTATAAGCTATACGCTGCCAACGACACGGTAATCGATACATACGGCCAACAGGAGTTAAAACTGAACATCGGTCTTCGCCGCGAAATCCGCTGAACCTTCATCGTAGCCAACGTCTCCACGGCAATAATCAGCGCCGATCTCCTCCTTCATTATGGCCTACTCGTGGACTTGAAGGGAAAATGTCTTCTCGACCGAAACACCTTGCTATCTCTCAGCTGCAAAACAGGTCAGGCATCTATTCACTCTGTCTCCACCATCTCTTCAACCACAGATCTCGTTCCTGGACTCAAGCCGGCTCTCAGCGAACTCCTACAGAAATACTTGGAAATCACTAAGCCAGCACCGATCACCACACACTCGGACAACCCTGTGGCTCACCACATACTCACAACTGGGCCACCAGTAGCAGAGCGCGCACGACGCCTTACCGGCGACAAACTGCAAGCTGCAAAAAGCAATTTCGAAATGCTACTGCATTATGGGGTCATACATCCTTCGAGTAGCCAATGGGCCAGCCCTATACATATGGTACCAAAGAAACTCGGTGGCTGGCGGGCCACAGGCGACTATCGAAAGCTTAACAGCCAAACAGTGCCCGACCGGTACCCGGTACCTCACATAGAGGATATCCTGCACAGGTGCCACGGACGAACCATATTCTCGACTCTGGATCTCGTTCGAGCCTACCACTAGATTCCGGTCGCCCAGGAGGACATTGAGAAGACAGCCGTAACTACACCCTTCGGCCTCTTCGAATTCTGTGGAATGCCTCCTGGTCTACGCAACTCTACCCAGACGTCCTTCCCCAAGCCAAAAACCATCTCCGATCTACGCCGTTTCCTGGAGATGATAAACTACTATCGCCGCTGCATTCCACACGCACCCGACATCATGGCCACGCTAAACGACCACCTCAAAGGCGCTAGGAAAAAGGACAAAAGACCAGTTCCTTGGACACCACAATCCGAACGAGCCTTCGAGAACTGCAAGAAGGTCATCTCCTCAGCTGTTCGACCGTCATTTCTCTCATCGAGCGCTCCTCTCGCTCTCTCCACCGACGCCTCAGACTTCGCTATTGGTGCCTCGCTAGAACAGCTGGAGAACGGTTCTTGGAAACCACTTGGGTTCTTTTCGCAAAAACTCTCGCCTGCGGAGACCCGGTACAGTGCGTATGACCGCGAATTACTCGCAATTTTCTCTGCTATTAAATTTTTTCAGCATATTCTCGAAGGTCGAGAATTTGTCACCCGGACCAACCATCGACCGCTCATCTCAGCTTTCGCTCAGCGGATGGACAAGGCATCACCACGCCAGCTCAGACAGCTGGACTACATCAGACAGTTCAACACGAAGATCATACACGTCAAGGGTGAGGACAACATCGTCGGTGATGCGCTTTCGCGCATTAACGCAATCACCATGTCTACCGTTTTGGATGCGGCGACGATCCAACAGGACCAGCTGGAGGATGGAGAACTCGACCCTCTCCTCGACAACTCGTCATTGAGCCTCCAACCTATCACCATAGACGGATGCAAAATTTTCTGTGACGTCGCAACGAACAAACCGCGGCCATACCTGCCCGTCTCTCTTCGGCGACGTGCTTTCGACCTGGTGCATTCTCCAGCTCATCCCAGCGGACGCAATACCATACTTCATCTCAAGGACAAGTTCGTCTGGCCGGGAATCCGCAAAGACGCCGCGCGATGGTCACGCGAATGCCTGCCGTGCCAACGTTCCAAAACATCACGACACAACAAGCCGAACTTTTCACGCATCATGGTACCGGACAACCGGTTTGATCACGTCCATCTCGATCTCATCGAGTTACCTCTGGTCAAAGGCTTAAGGTATTGTCTAACAATAATCGACAGGTTTTCTCGATGGCCGATTGCCGTTCCTTTGGCAAACATGGAGGCTGACACCTGCGCTACCGCCTTCTTTGCGCAGTGGATCGCCCACTATGGCACCCCACTCACCATCACCACCGATCAGGGTAGCCAATTTGAGTCTCACCTCTTCACGGCTCTGGCTCGCATGGTGGGCGCCAATAAGATCCACACAACTCCATACCATCCACAGGCCAATGGAATTATCGAGCGTTGGCACCGCACAGTAAAGGCAGCTCTCATGTGTAATTCGCCTACGCCTTGGCCCGATCGTCTGCCCACCGTTCTACTTGGACTACGCACGTGCGTAAAAGAAGATCTGCACGCATCTCCCGCACAACAACTTCTTTACGGAAGCGAACTGAGAGTTCCGGGAGAATTCTTTTTGAACGAGGATCTACCATCCAATCCCACCTTTTTCCTCGAGAAACTTCGAGAACACATCAGACAAGTGCGCCCAACTCCAACTGCGCACCACACGAAGTCACGTTGCTTTATCTTGAAAGACCTCCACTCTTGTTCTCACGTCTTCGTGCGAGTGGATGCCGTCAAACGACCTCTCGATCCGCCATATTCAGGACCACACGAGGTCATCGACCGCGTTAACGACCGAGTTTTTATAATCAGGATCAACAACGCCGAAAAGGCAATCTCTGTGGACCGCCTTAAACCGGCGTACATCGCAAAGACTGACGAAACTCCTACTCAATCAGATGTTCCAGCTCAGCAAAATCTCTCGCCTTCTCAACCAGACGCATCTTCACAAAACCGCTCATCTTCACAGGATCTCTCGTCATCGCCAAGGGACTTCGCATCTCAACAACAGCACAGCTCACCTGATGACTCACCTAACCTCTCAACCACTCTCGACCGACCTCTGCGGACCTACGCCCGCGCAACGAGGAAAAAAGTATCGTTCCCTTCCTCCAGCAGTCAGGGTACTGGAGGGGGGGTAGATGTGGCGGTCAGCTCGCCACGTCCGGCCTCGGTCGGTAAAAGCATCCTGGTGCAAAGAGCCTCGATTGGTAGTCAACACTGGACAAACCTGTCCGCCAATCAGAGCGCTCCATCGCTACGAGACTGACAACGCCAAGACGGCTACGTCGACAACCAAGTGCAGCGTGTTAATTTTAAGCCTTGTACTTATCTACCTTGTAAGAGAGACTCTACTTCCGACGCTCTCGGCGAATGGCCGCTTATCTCTTGTGTGTCTTTCCGCGTCATGTGATATTGTCACCAGTTCCTGCGTTCTACGCAACAGAGCCAAATAAATATATTCCAAAGATAATTCCCCACGTTTATCCTCATAGTTATTTGTGGACACACCCCCACAAGAAAGCTGCTCCAACGCACACTACCGGAGACAGGCTAAACTACTAGATGAAGAAGAAGAAGAAGAAGACGCTTACGAAGACGTTAAAACAACCTCTCTTTTGTTGACCTGATAATTTGTTTTCAGGGTACGTATCGCTATACGTCGCTATCGAAGCTTGATGTATGAACGCCTTCAAGGCTGTCTTCGCCAATGGTAAAATCGTCTGTCACAGGATAAAAGGTTTCATAGATGTAATATATAGAATATGCTGCACCAACGCTGATTTCACATGATTACGTTACAATTAATATCGAAACTTGGGTATAAATATTGCTGTTTAAAGATAATAAGTTCTGAACGATCGTTAATCGCATATAATCTCATAAATATACGAATTTTGTGAAGATTGAAATTCGTTTTGTTTCCAAGTCTGGGAAGCCTGTGACTGAACCTGGTTCTAGCACCCATAATTTTGATTTTATTCGGAGAAACGCTTATTCTGAATGGCTGTACGTCGTGGCGAATGTCTTAAAGTTTACATGTTCTTTTTTTTCAAAGTCGGGATAAAAATCTACAGCTGCTAGCTACAGTGCTATATGTGCTTTCAAGGTTAAGGTATTCTCGAGAATACACCGATAGATGGAAATAAGGCTGGACAGTATGCAATATACCTGAGTACTTATTTGATACTTGACGTACCGAAGTAATTTTCCTATTTTAAGCCTTCACATGTCTAGAAATCTTCGTTGATCGTAACGTCCATGTATTCTTCTGAGCAGATAAACGGAATGGATATTCTCATGAAATTTCCTTCTGCATTATAAAAAACCACCACTTCAAGGTGGGTCGGAATATTTAGATTTTTTTAAACCTACAAATTTGTCATTCAAATCGTTCAACGGTTACGTCTGGGCAAATTGTAGTTCCCTGTTGTACAAGGGTCCGGAACATTTAGAGTTTACAAAATACTGGGACCAAAATACTGATACTAGTTCATTCCGAGTACGTTTTAATCAATGTTTCCCTAAAAAAATGTTGAATTACCTCGCGCCTTGTTCGTACCGTAAACAAACGTCTATATCTAGTAAAGTTGATAAACGTGAAAATGTCGGTAAATATATTGACTAAAATGTTTTTTTTTATTCTTCAAGCGAAGCCTAAGACTACTGGTTATGTAAAAAATTGTCATATGGCAACAGATAACAATCATCGAACTATTATATCAACTTGACCAGGTCTACTGGTGACGAGAGCCTGTATGAGTAGTATATAACAACGTGGTGTGAATATTTGCAGTAAGCGTGACCTTTGGCTGCTAAAGTAGAACAATTAGGTGTAGGGTAAATTTGGCGCGCTTGGTTTGAGGAAGAGTGGCGAGCACGCTCCTGGAAGGTTCTTGAACGTTGTCGAATGCCCCTTCCATGAGCGTGTCACGCACTGGCGTGATCGACAAAAATCTAGTTAGTCTACTTTTGTACATCAAAACGAGGCATGACCAATCAGCCAACTGTACCACCATGTAGACAGTACCTAGAATAAAACTTTTTTTCGAGCATCTAATTCTCTCTAATCTTCCTCATTCCTCTCAAAACACAAACAAAGAGCAGAGCTGAATTACGTCATGTTCACTTCACTGTCGCAACGTTAGGTAAAAATAACTTTGATTTCTGGTTGCGTGCTCGTAGTAAAATCATCAGTTTTTACATGGGTTTGGCCAGTAATTCGGGGTAAAGGAGGCTAAGACTATTTGCTATCTGTGATGACAAGGAGCGCAAAAATTATGACTACTCTTTTGATTTGCTACTTCAATAAAGACCAATGTACAGTGTGTCGTGTAGCGATAAAACTTATTTTTCCCAGTCCTTCGCGCCTAATCTTACGATTAGTGCAGTATTTATTTCTTCTATCCTGTGTCGCCCTAGACACACATCCAAACGTGATTACAAAGAGAAGTGCGATTAAAAACAATAGCACTTTGTCCCATGTATTTTCTAAAACTACTGTAGCCTGGAAATTACTTTATACTTAAGGTACTTGCAGTACTTAGTAGTGTGTACTTTAAGTACTTTTCGGTACTTTGCCCAACTCTGGTCACAATGCTTGCGTCGAGTGTCTGTGGCCACGTCAGTACACCATTCCATTCACCACATAATAGTTCTACACATTCAAAAATCCCCATGTATTTATGAATAACGACTAAGAATCAAAATTCATTCATCAACGTTTTCTTTATTATCTGATTTTTCGCTTGGATTTTTTAAAGAGAATAACGTTACGTAATGTTACTTAATTTCTGTATCTAACATTGGGAGAGAAGCAAATGTTGAATTGCATATGTCTATGAATCACGCAATGACGGGGAAATGATTGTTCGGTCGATTCATATTTGCGTTGTCAACGCACTTTCGTGCCTACGTTTTAACTTAATTCTGCAGCATTGCCTAAAGTAATGATCGATTTCAATACATAGATACATTTTAATCACTTAAACCAACAGTATTGACGTGCGTCGACGGAGACATCCTTCCTATCAACTTTTTAACATGTGTTATGAAAACGTCTTCTTTATGATTTACAATCTTGCCAATTGAATACAATGATGGGTCCATTTTTTGCGCTCTTCATTGATGGAACAGCTCACTTGGCTTTTCCCTGAGCAGCTACTGCAGCTATTGCTGCTTTTACAGTTTCCTCATCTCCAAGGAACTTCATGGAGACTACCGGCTTGAAATTTTCGTCCAATTCATATACGAACGGAATTCCCGTGGGCAGATTAAGTCCCATAATCTGATCGTTGCTCATCTCTGAGAAAAAAAATTGAACACATTATAAACATTTGCAATGATTACGAAACCAAACTTTTACCTTATGAATAATTATAAAAAATCCTTTGTTTTTTTATTCGGAAATGAATTAAGGACATTCACTGTATCGAATTTAGCTGACAAAATATTTTTTCAGAGAAAAAATTTAATCTCCAAAATTTTTTAGAAAACTAATAGTAAATTCAAAAACAGTGCAGCAATACCCTTCATTATAAATTTCAGTTTCAAAACCATTCCATCGGTAATGTGAAAAGAAAATAAATTGAAATTTACGACTGAACTTCAAGTTATCTGTGCATGAGATTATTCTTCTCCCACTGCTGATTACATTACAGTTTTCGTTTTTTCAGTGTATCATTTGTACCAATAACGATTTTGAGAAAAAAATTATTTGTCTGATCACGTGATAAATTGGGGTCCATATTTGACAAATGAAATCCATCGATTTTATTTAACTTGATGAAATCCTGTTAAACTGGAAATTCCTAATGAAAATAACTAAACCAGACCGATTCTGACTGATAAAATTCGTGTAGATTTTTCAAACTTTTTATCACCTCATACTGGATAGGTGCCTATTAGTAAATAGAAATCAAATGGGGTATAGGATTTGCATGCCATTTGTTCGAAGCCAAAGTCAACTCCAGCAGGAAGTGTTGTATCAAAACGGAAAATAGGTAGTATCAATTAAGATAATTCAAAATTGGTGTAGGTGACGGCCAGGCGTAAATCAGTGGTCGGAGCAACGACAATCGAAAGACTTCAGGTTCAGATCTCGAACCGGTACGCCTCGAATTTCTTTTCTGCTTGTCCGCGATATTTCGTTATAATGTATGTATGTATGTAATGTATGTAAGTTTGGCAATGCCAAACTCAAGCTAGTTTGTGTACACGGACTGACCCGTGATCAGTTGTACCATAGCCGTCGTGCGGCATAAGACTAAACGCCATACAATAATACGCGGAACCGACATTTGTGTTGATTCAGGTATGTCTTTAATATTAAGATTATTTAATTATAAGTGTCTGTATGCGTGTAATTGTATTTATTTTACCGTATAGGAATGCTGTGAATTACAGTTTAAACTGCAATAACACACATCCAACTTAATAATTATATCCGCCTCTTCTCTACATCGATTCCTCGACTCCGAGGCTTATAAATCAACATAAAATAAATGGGTGCGACAAAGGCAATATTCCATTTCGTATCGGAGGCGACAGATGCTAGGGCCACGGTAGTTAAAGTTAAGACCATCCAACTGGTGGGCCAGCCGGAAATTTTTTTATTCCCTCAAGAACTACAGGCGAGCGACTAGCATGCACGACTTTTTGAAAGTACAGTGGTAAAGGGAGTAGTTAAAGGCTTGGCGACACGAAACAAGAACCGAAAAGTGGTCATAACATTGGTAGAAGGTAAACTGAAGGAAACATATTTAGACGAAGAAGGTAATGTCGTGTTCAATGGATGCTATTGCGAAGAGGCTGAAGCTCACTCATTGACCGCGGGGATTTTTTTTTATTTCTGAATTTTAATAACGTTGGACTGGTTTATTTGCTTGGCACCAAAACAAGAGGATTTATAGGAAATTTTATGATCTACAAAAAAAATCAGAAGGTCAAAGTTCGTCAGAGGAACCGTTTCAAAAATATTCTCAATCCAAAATAACACTAATCGAGGGTTTTAAATATTTTCCATCATAACTTCATAATAATATCTTATACCATATTTATACTACTAGTTATGTAAAATCACCTTAATTCTGTTAATCTAAAACTGCACATTTTTTTGCTAATTTCTTCAATACTTAGCTTATAAGAAGCACAAATACGTAAATATGAAGATCGAAAATATTATATAAATAAATTTTGATTATTTTATAACAAATTTAATTGTTCACTAAGTACTAAAAAAATTTATTCAACAATCAATCGTTTATAACACATAACCACATAAAGAACTTATTATAAACTTTTACTAACTTAAAAATACGACGGTTTTATAAAATTAGTTTTATTACAATCATTTGCAAAGCAAATGAACCAGTCAACAGTCAACATTTGCAAGAAAGTATATTTTTGGTTTTTCGAAATCGGTCAAATTGTCGCCGAGATCGCGAAAAAACACTTTGTTCCACTTCAATTGCCCCCTACTGTATACATTGTAACGTGAGTAAACTTTGATGAGGAATAATATGTAAAAAAAAACGCACTACTTAAAATTCTTTATTATTAAAGTTACTTAGAATACGCCGGCCGTCGGCGATACTCAGTTCCTAGATCACAAGAACAACGCGGTCCTTCCTCTATACTGTTGAAATAGCGATGCGAATATCGGCAACATCATTATCCGACCACTGTGAGATGAGACTTCACCGAGTGTCGTACGAGATCGTTCATTTGCGGACTAAAATGGAGGATAACGATCCGACGAATCTATCAGTTTGGATGGGAATTCTTCACGCGAAAATTATTACACATTACGTTACATTATTACGAGCACCATTCTTATACGAGTTTTCGTAAATTTAAAACATTTTTTCTACGTTATCTTATCGAAATTTTTCTAATGGTTTCAGCAAATGACCAACTAAACCAATTGAATCACTTTGCCAAAAATCGAATAACTGCAGTAATTTACAGATGTGCCGAGTTGACCGTAACGGAGCACATGCGCAATAAGATGATCACACGCACATTTCGCTGAGCCTACTCATATATATTTTTATCGAAATTCGAACTCTTCGCGCGTCACAATGATCATATCTCAACACCTGCCGAGAGTTATAATTGTTGGTATGTATTCTAATTCACAGGACAGTTCATAATATTTTCGGACCTTGTAAGGAACGCCATACTCATAATTCAATTTCTATCGAGCAAATATGATCGTAACTTAACGGGTTGGAAAGATTGGGATTCCATTACGTCGTAAAATGCAAACCTAATTTCAGTCTCTCCTGTATTTGGGCTTCTATTTACCTGTAGATCCACACCACGAAATGGATTGGAAAACCTCAATATACTAAATCTCTACCAAAACCGTAACTGTAGCGAAAAATATATATACTATAAGTCTGCAAGATAACGAAACCTGTATTTCATGGATCTACGTCCACGAACGAGTAAGGAGAGGCAGCAAAACGGGAAAGAAATTATATCACACATCAATACTGACCTTGCCAATGTGTGCAATCGAGATGTGGAGGATTCAGAACATGGAAAATCGAATGTACAAGATGTGATGCTAAGCGAGCGTGTACATTCGAATTGTGTGGAATAAGGAGGGTAGAGGACAGAAAACGTGAAGAACTAAACGTGGAGAATCAGAATGTGTTGAGTAGATATACAGTAGGGGCAATTGAAGTGGAACAAAGTGTTTTTTCGCGATCTCGGCGACAATTTGACCGATTTCGAAAAACCAAAAATATACTTTCTTGCAAATTTAATAACTTTTCGAATGCGACCAGTCCCATCCCGATCGGTTGAGAATTGGGCGATTTAAAGGGGGTGTACCGAATCGATGCAAATCGGTGTTTCGCGGAAACGCCGTAATTTGCTATTCGCGGTTATCGAGCACCCTCAAAACCAGTAGCAATCGAAAGAGCATCTCTTAGCGTGCAGAAAACACACCAAGCCAGTCCCAATCGGATGACTCCAGGAGGAGATATGGGCCCCGGAAGTCAAAAGGGTTTTTGAGACTTTGCTCGCAAAGTTCTTGACGGATCCTTTTGAAATTTGTCATGGGGTCGTTTTTTAACATGCTCTTGAACCTCACTTAAGTACCGACACGAAAATTGCTCTCGAAGATGATTTTCCGGACCTTGCGTGCGCGCGCCTTCTCGTTCATGCGAACTTTTATCATGAAAGGAAAAAAATGTCGAGATTGAGAGTGTGTTCACCTTAAAGAAGATGTTTCAACGATCAAAATGCGTCGCCGATTATTATCGGGAACACCTTACACGAAAAATGGGAAAGTTTTGAAAAATGAGGACGAAATCTTGAAATTTCGCGATCTTGGCTCTACGCGTTCCACGGAGCGATTCAACTGTTTATTCCAGGGCCGAATCGGGTGGAGCCGATAGTGGCGAAAAATCCTCTCTCCACGAGATCTCAGTATTATCGCAGTATTGACAATCGTCAACGATACACAATTTATCGTTAACAATAATGTTTATAAACATTTGTTGATTATTGTTTATTGCCAAAAAAAAATTATTACAACATGAGAACAACGAAAAAAAAAATTGTAGAAAAAATCTTTGCACTAGCCAATCGCTCGAATAAGCAATTGTTGTTCACGATGAATGCCTAAACAATTTCTTTACAGAAAAAATGCTCTCCTGTGTCGTGCATCTCGTGAAAAAAACGAGTTAGACGAATCGAGCGTATCGGATTATCCGAATTTTTTTTCTCTTTGCAATCCTACCGTTTTCACTAAATTCGAGCATTCTCTAACAATCGAAAATTTATTGTTAACAATAATGTTCATCAAAATTTGTTTGTCAGTTTTAATGCAAAAAAAAATTATTACAACATAACGAAAAAAAAAATTGTAAACAAAATCGTTGCACTCGCCAGTCGTCCAATTAACTAATTAACAATTGTTTACAATTTTTTTCAACTCGTTTTTTTCTTCTGGGTACATCTCATTTCCGGTATTAATTGAGTTTCCTATGATTGCATCTGAGATCCGGCGATAGTAAGTTGACCTACGTTTTGGTTGCGTTACCTGCGAATTTTGTTCACAGAAAATGTTGTTATCGAATGACGAATAGTGATTTGAATCGTGTTTTTGTAATAGCTGTCACTCGTCTTTCTGGCGCCCCTCTACCATTATCTACCAGGAAGGCTAAGTTTTTTGAGTTTCGTCGGCCTCGCTTATTGCCCAATTTTTTCCCAAGCCCTCCCCGTAACTGGCCGCGAATAAAAATACAATGGTTATTCGCGGGGCAATATTTTTCACAATAATCACTAACGTTTCATTCCGTGCTTTCATTTATATAATTTTTGTATATCGTTCCTCTTGAGAGGAGGAAATTCTTCTAAACAAAATCCAAGCACTACTAATAGCAAACGTCGTATAGATATACGTGTAGAAGTTCATTAGCAATGACAGCAATAAGTTTTAAATATAAGAAAACCTTATTTCTGGCCTTTGATTTTTTAAAGGTTTTCAGGTGTCGGATTTAGGTGAAAACGTCAATGATACGTTATTACATCCGAGTTGATCCCGTCGTTCTATCTAAATTTTGTCACTACATTGTACTATATTTAAACGCAAATATTTTACATTCTCTGAGCACAAATTTGTCAAATTTATTTACAGAGAACCTTCTTTAAAGAGTCAGTTTAAAAGTGCTTGCTTAAGACCTTACCATGAATCGTCCACCAATTTATTACTGTTCAATATAATTAAACTTTATAAAAGTGTACTTGTGAATAGTTTCCCTCATAGCATGTCTATCTTACCGAAAAAGTCGAATCTTGTCAGCTCTAAAAGGCAAGTAAAACGGCTGGGAGTGCTAGAAAGATCGCTGCAATTTTCTGATGATCTTCTTTTAATGCTGCTGATATTTCAAGAACAGTTTCAATCCAAGTTGGATCAGACTAAGCTGCATCCATTAGGTTCGAATTTTCTCTTTTCTCGTAAAAATGCCCATAATTTAAAAAATTTCAATTTTTATCTACAAAGTCTCTCTCACTTTGCGTAAACTAAAATCGTTAAGATATTCAATCTAGTTACACGGAAAAAAAAGATCTGCAAATATTCATGCGTGGTATTCAAAATTATAGAGTTTTAATCGAAAAGTACAGTTAAAAACTGTGAATTGGTCGCATTGGTGGGATTAATGTTTTTTTTTATTTTGTAAACTGTAAAAAATACTGTTTCAAACTGTAAAAATGGCAATGTGGACAGCAAGAACTAAACACGGCAAAAATCGCAAGTTGAAAAAAATATATTTTTTATGCATAAAATATCAGGTAAAATATTCAATGCAATGCATTAAATAAAGAGCAAAAAAGCGGAAGGGAGATATTCAACAACCTACTATAAAATGTTCAATATCCTCTGTAAAAATTAGTATCCAAATTGTAAAAAAGTTTTGAGAGGCATTCACCAAAAATTGTCTAGAACCGTTTGACAATATCATTTTAGGCAATCATTAGAAATTGTAGCATTTTTAGTAAAAAATAAAACGCGTACCGGTAAATATGCTATGTTACATTTACTTTTTACAATGCCCGTTGCAGAAATTAACATTTCACATTGTAAAAAATGTTGAAGGACATTCACCAAAAATCATTATTAGAATTCTCAAGTAGTGAATGAAACATTTCAAGAAAATTATTGTAGACAAAAATAAAAAATTGCAGTATCTTCAGTAAGATGAATGAAAACCATATCACCGAATATGCTCTGTCATTTTTACTTTTCACACTGTACATTGTAATTTTTCACTAATATAAACTGAATGTAGAATTTTGCCGTGTGAAACGATATTAAATATGCCGGCTGGCTTTACTTTTTATATCTTGAAATAAAACATTCCATCGTGTACTGTGAAAAATAAAAAATCTATTATAGAAAATACTTCATCATTTTTACTTTTTACAATATACATTGTAATTCTTGTCACAGACTAAAACATTTAAGTTTGAAACTAGAGGTGTTGTTGTTTTTCATGGCTTGAACACAGATAAGAATTTGGATTTGTGAAGCTATATAGTAGGTCTAAAGTAACGGATGAGCAATCACGGCGTCCCGGAGGGGTGAAGGGAAATCCACCGAGTAGGTTCAATGTGTATGATATACAAACGGATTTGGCCCTTACAGGTCCAAACGTGCATAATATTTTTCTTTGTTAAGCAGAGCGTCGTCACTCGTCAAGTTGCGCTCGAAGGGGCAGCAAATTGAGAATTCTTCGTGATATTCCATGTGTAACAATTAATCAGTGAAAAAAAAAGAATAAGTGAAACAATAATTTTGAAAAGGAACAACGAACGTAAGTATATTAACCACTAAGTGTGAATACAAGACAGTAGAGATAACGTATGTGTTCATAGTCTTTGTCGTCACTTCGCCGAATGAATATCTCTTAATTTTTACGTACGCAAATCATTCATCATCTAATTCTTTTCACCAACATACTATTATTTTTTATATGATGTAACAAATATCTAAAAGCAAACACATTAACGCAATTTTTTATAGGCTTTTTTTGTTTGTTTTTTTTCGTCGGTATTTCCCAGCAGAAGAAATTTGCGCCCTTTTCTAAAGTGAAACAGCGCTAACTTATTACGTGCCTCACGTTACTTTCGGCTCAGAAACTCAAATCGCTCGTGGGAACTTCATTTTTCACAATACGTATTTGCACCAGAAACAAGGGCAACAATTACAATTTGGCATTCCTCAGATTGATTCAGGTAAGGGAAAGTATACCATGATGCAAATTTTAAGAATTATTATAAATTTTTCACTTGTTAACATTTTTTTTGAATCTATATGAAAAAGTAATAAACTTTTTATGGCACTATAGCGCTAATTTTTTCTTTCAATGTTAATCTTCATTTGCAAGTAACCTATACATTTCGTATGAATCTTCTTATTTCGCATATTTTGTGAGTAATGTAACCCCCGCTGTTATGATAAATTTACTAAATTTATTTATTACATTTCTGATTCCAGAAAATAATCCACCTGATGTGTCAGATAATGTCGAATCAAAGGCAATCATGTTTTTGAAAAGTCGTATTGAACCCTGTAAGGGCACCGAAAAATATTGGGACACCACCTTGGACGAAGGTCAAGCAATTTTAAAAAGTGGAACGATCAGGTCATATCTTGACAGTTTTCCGTGTTCAAAACAAAAATCGGATACACATTGGTTGGTTTTTCTTAAAATAATTTTTCTATTTCTGAATTACATTGTGTAAAAAAGTGATTTAATTTTTTTTTGCAGCTCGTTCGAGATTTTAATCTGAAATATCCGAATAAAGCAAATGCTCCCGAAGAAAACTGGCCCGAAGTGCGAAACGAACTAATTCGATTATTCATCGGACCAAGGATACCATCAGAGAAAATTTTGTTTGCACAAATTGTCAAAATAACCACGTTGACACGAGACATTTAGATTTTTTTCAATGCATTAAGCTTTATCTTCGATCTCCATTTACGATTTTAGTTAGACAGCATTTTATTTTTTGGCAGATGGTCTGAACGTGACGGTTTTTGTTTTATTGTCGAATGCATTTCCAATTCCTTGTCAGGTTGGGAACAGCACGCCGAAAAGCAGGCAACGTCAACAATGTCATGTTTAATATTATATTTTTACCAAATGGTAAATATTACAGAATAATATTTGTTTAATGTCCGAAAAAACCTGTGTTTTTTTAATAATAAAAAATTCTGCACATGAAATAAATGTGTACCGTTCAATAATTTTCCTTACAAAACGAAGTACGTGTTATATAATGCATGTTTTACTTCAACACGAATATGAATATAGCATTAACTGAAAGCTAGCTCTTGAAAAATAAAGATATTTACAAAAATACAAGCGTAAATATGACTGTATATGCGAGCATTTTTTACTTTTAATACTGAATAATTTACAACAAGTTTAGTTATTCTCAATAGAAATTTTATACAATGTTTCATGTAAACAGTACAATGGTTACAAAATGAAATTTCACATTGTGCAAATTTTATTCTTTGACGTTAGAAAAAATGCAGAGCTCTAACAGAAATTTTATGTTTCAGGTTGAGCACTTTTTACTGTTAGATATTGTAAACAGTACTAGGTCACAACAGAAATTAAATATTTCACGGCGTACACTTTTTACTTTTTCACATTGTAAAAATTCGTTCAGTAGACACGTACTATTTCATATAATATCTGTAAACTATAGTCATGAAAATATGCAAATCTAACTGTTTAGCCGAGTGGAGGCACTGTTACTGAGAAAAACTGTAAATGTTAATGGAAATCTCGGTGATATTTCCAGTTTATTTTTTTCCGTGTACTTACGATCGAGATGTTTGACAATGCCACGCAAGCTGTTTCCATGTGCGGCAATGATAATCTTCTTTCCCTCTTTCAACTGTGGAATGATGACATTGTTCCAGTAGGGCAGAGTTCTTTCAATGGTCAACTTCAGAGACTCAAACATCGGAAATTCTTCTAATTTCGGCTCTGTAGCATAACGCGGATCTTTGACAATGGTGTCATAGTACTTGTGCCCCGGTTCCATGGGCGGTGGCGGAGTGTCGAACGATCTTCTCCAGATCTGAACTTGTTCCTCGCCATATTTTGCAGCGGTTTCTGCTTTGTTCATTCCAGTGAGACCTCCATAGTGGCGTTCATTGAGACGCCATGTTTTCTGAATCGGAATGGTTTCCTGACCAATTTCTTTGAGGATTGTGGCGAGAGTAATCTGCGCACGGGTCAACGCCGAGGTGTGCGCTACATCAAAAGTGAAACCAGCATTCTTCAGAGCCTTTCCCGCGGCCAGAGCCTCGCTTTTTCCTGCACATTTTTTAAGAAAAACGTTATTAGCCATTTTTTTTGCATTACGGGAATTGAATAAATCATGTTTGGGCTGCTAGGAATACGGTGCATTACTTTTCTAACGTCGTTGTCTGTTACTCTCCAACCGTTAAAGCGTTACTGAGTAATAAAGTAGTAACGGCAATAACAATGCCACTCAGCGTAAACGCTTATATGCAGTATCATTTTATACACAATTTTATATGCAAGATCAAAATAATTTACCAATGATAGACAGTAAGCCGAAAATGATTGGTACAGTAGCACTTGGGCTTAGATCGCGGCTATTCACGAAGAAGTCGGTTGCACACAACTAATGTGTAAGGTTCCGGCGCGGAGCCTTCGGCTTCTGCTCAACCCGAGGATCTTGCGCTTATTAAGATCATACCGAACACTCATCCCATCGACCTCTAATAGCGCAGTGTGACGTACCCCTCAGAGTCCACCTCCATAAGGTGCACCAGATGAACTAGCACCAACAAACACCGTCATCTGGTAGGGAAGCATCACTCCCCAGGCTACCGTAACTGACTCGCAGCAACAAGGCTACCTTTTGAGTCGTCCAAGGTGATGGTTGCTACCTGGAGTGGGGTCGAGTGAGAGCCCTCCCCCTCTCGAACCGCGAAGCGTTCTTTGGATAGTTTCCCATATACGATCTCCGTTCGTCACATGAATCATGTGACGAACGGATGGACAAGCCCCTCGGGTATCGGAGTCGACGCGAAGAACCACATGACGAATGCTCTTGGGGAAAACACCCAGAATATCCTCCAGGATAATCGTCTGCATAGTCGCTTACACCGGGCCTTCCTCTTTAGCGTGGTTACTATATAAAGCCGACCACTGCGGTGTGTCTAGCGTACCTTTCAAAACCTTAGCCACACCGACCAGCGACGCCAGTAAACTGAGTGTGAACTCACGATTGTCCAAGGTGTTCGCTTCTAGAAAACGCTTCACGGATATGGAAATCCGTTTTGCTCAGAAACCCTACTTGCTCTCTTCGTAGAAATAAACGACGCGCGCGTCACATACCCCGCGGATGAGGTGAAACTAGACGGCCAAATAAGGATGGAGAAGGGGGATCTGAAATATCATTGGCTAGTGCCCTCACTTAGCAGTGCGTCTCAACTCGGTAGCGATCTGGTCGTGGAGGGAAAAGGGCGGGTGAGTGAGCGCGCACGCGAGTGTGGGTGGGGGGGTATGCGCCCACCTGGGTATCAGGCAAATTACAATATATCTTACTCAACATCTGCTATCGAATAATTATCTTACTCTCAATTTGATTTAGTGTAAATTCCTACATTGCTCCTACGTTGATCAACGGTAAAAAGAAATATCGTATAAGTGATTCTAAGAAAAATTAATGTAGGCTAAAGGAATCATTCTCGGTAATGAGATTAGAGTCCATCGGTAGCTGTAACGGGATTACATCGAATGGTAAAAAAAATGATAAATGGCATAGTACACATTTTTTTTTCAACGTCATTTTTATTTCGTAATTACTGGTAACTTCGAACATCGATTATTTTTTGGCGTTGAGTTGTACCTCTGTGTTTTAATTGCATAATTTTATGAGAGATAGAGCTCTTACTATTTCCGAAGAGGAGCAACCCTTTCTTCAATGCATGGGTCGAAAGAGTGATTTTGCAATTCGCACGCAGATTACTTGAAAAGTCTACGTCACAGGTGAACAGGTCTTTCTTTACCCGGAAATTTTGCAGAATCGAATGATACCAGTTAAGTTTTCATTTACTGTTCAGTGCTTTCTTTAAACAAATAAGCAATGGTTGTTTCGAAGCCGGTTATTTTGCACACTAGCATCATTCGATTCCGTAAATGTTTGCGCGTAAAAAAGGTCCTTTCTATCTTTGATGCAGAATCAAGAGTTTCCTTGTAATGTAAGTGAGAGTTGCAGTGCCGCCCACTCAAGGCGTGCATTGAAGAAAGCGTCGCACGTAGCCTGAAATACCAACAGACCTTTTCCTCTCAAAACGATGCAATTAAATCATAGAGATAGATCTCTGCGTAAAAAACGAATTGTTGTTTCAACAACTACCCATGGCTGTGATCGAATTGCATAACAACCTTGTTTGTACGTGTACTGGCGTAAGCGTTGCAGCTACCTAGAGGTACCACAGGATAGTTCTTCCTCTAAAAGAGGCAACCATTCAAAAAAATTAATTGCCGATCGAAAAAGTGAAATTTTATTACCATTTTCAGTCGTTTATATATAATAAATAAAAATTAATTATCGTGTAATCTTACAGGAAAGACGCTTGCTCCATTTCTCGCATTATTTTCATTTAAAAAGTCATTGATATCGGCATTTAACAATATTGCATAACAACTTTTTTGTATTGATATTCTGATACAACTTCATTGAACTCGATATTCGCATTTCATGTCATTGGCCAAAACACATTATTGCGCTTGGAGGTCTGTGATACAAGAAAGACGGCTATTCCTGCCGCACGAGTGTGGCAGGTACCTGCTGACAAGGAATCCCTGAGACCCCCCCACTTAACGATCAACTGTTATCTGACAAGCGACACCGATGAGAACCCTCGCTTCACGCGCATGCGCCCTTCGGCCGTCCAGTTTCACGTGGCCCGCTATATATACTATGTGGTAGACCGGGTAGACCGCTATATATACTATGTGGTAGACCGGGCCATTGACTTGATGCACAGTAGCTATGAGTCTCGCTTATAGCATTCGTTTAATGATAAAAATGTTCCATGGGCACACTGAGGTAACGTATCTGTCAACGCTATGCAGGGCTCAAGTCCTTATCCACAGTGTGCGATCCCCCCCCCCCCCCCCCCCGCATTCATCTAAGCGTCGACGGTTGCACACAGCACGACAACGACTTCTCATCGCTGCGCTTGCGCGAGTGTCGTACGTGAGCCTCACTGAAGGCGCCCTAGAGGTGCTACCGATCGACAGCTGCCCGGCTGCCGCGCTCAACGTAGCTGAGGCGACGGAATCATAAACAATCTTCTATATAGATTTTTCAGATTTTGATACCATTAGAATGAATTTGAAATTCTCTGTGAATCTTACTTATTGTTGAGAATGCAACGATACACGCTCGAATATTGGTACCACAGCATAAAAAAAACTTTAGCCACACAAACCAATTGGTAACAACTCTACGGAAATATAGGTCCAAAGTGTTCAAAAAGATTTCTACGAGAAAAATGTAACACTGAAGAACTGGACTGGATAAAACTGGAATCACATCGAGTTATGATTTTTCACGTTTTCAAATTCCAATTGGTTTCATTTTGATCCGGGAAGAGATTTCATTGAATGTCTCCATGAGTGGCGTTGTTATGTAGAGTTGTCGCTGCTGTCTTGTTGGTGAGATTTAATGTAATATAGTTCGGGTTAATGACATGTAAGTGGACCGCAACTTTTAAGTAAATTTCTGCGCTGATGATTCCCAGCGGGTAATTCTAGTTTAGAATCTAAGATAGGTATGGTGCTACCAGTAAAAGGGTATTTATTGATAATAACAGATGGTCGATACATACCCTGATACATCGCGCTAAGTTATTATTAGGTCGCTTTTGAGGAAATTACCGATGGAGCATGATTGGAGTCCTACAGCCCACGATTATTTCCATTCGTGAGTTTATTAATAAACAAAAAAAAATTGAATTCATTTTGCTTAATGCTGTGGTTTTGCTATTTTGTTATTGATATATGTGAAAAATGCATCAGTACAAGTATAAGGTTTACACATGTACTTATGTTTTCTGGGCCCACTGTATTGATCATTCCTTGAAGCTGTTGGAAGTTTATATGCGTAGGTGTTTTGTCGGTTGACAGTGAACAATATAAAAGTAAATAATCCCCACGTCAAATATATATAAAGGCAAGGGTCGACAATTGATGTGTTTTTCTGACGATGGAACAAATTATAAATAAAACACGTATACTTTTATGTAAAAAATACCGTAGCGCAAAACATAAAATGAAAGCACGCATGGAGAATAATAATAGTCAAAACGATCAGCTTAATTCTGTTATCCTCGAAAGTTAAATAGCATAAGCCAAATAGTAGCATAGAGATTAATATCTTATAAAAATTTCGAAAACGGTTGGTTTCTTTCCCCATCTATTTGTTTGCCCGGTCTACCGGTAATGCAAAGTCAAATCCCCCCCCCCCATCGCTGTTCGATTTTCAATTTTCAATTTTTTTTATTTATAAATAGTGAGTGTTTCACTCCAGACTCAAATTATCCGATTAACTATGCAGCTAAGTGTAAAATAATTAGTGGTCTCGATAGAAAATAATTTTTACTTATTTAAAAAAAATTGTTTTTAGTACTAAGGTCAGTTTGTATCAAGTACTATTTTTACTTTTTGGAAAAAATGTGTTCTTGGTTATACGATTTGATACGTTTTTGCCACATATAATATAAAACCTTACGTGTTAATCTTTTCATTTTTCAAAATTAAACCCGATACTTACACGTGTACTTAAATTAGCATTTTCAGTTTTTGAATCATTAAAAATTGAAAATTTCATAAAGGTCCATGTTCGATACCAAAATGTCATTGATCGATACATTCTATGTATATTTAAAAACAATGTATTAATGTTCCGTTCCAGGTATACCTCTCAGGGGTTTTTACTTTAGGCCCCTTAAGTCTAACCGCGTACCTATTTTAACACTTTTCTACCCGCAATTCGCTAACCTATTCTAACTCCGTACGCCCGCAGTCGATTTGCTTCCTCGTATCTGTACCTCCGCATTCATCGACGACACAGGGAAACTACGGAAATACGACGTCAGTACAGTCGACGACGTTTTACTGATTTTTCTGGTACCTGCACTTAAGTAACTCCAGTGCAGATACCACAGTCTTAGTAGAATAAGCCTCCCGCTCAACGATTAATGCGCCAGCCTATCACCCTATTATTTTTCAAACTCAAAGTTTCATAAAATCATACATTAAGCATTAATTTTTATGGCAATTTTACTAAGCCACGAGAAGTAACTAGAGTTGTACAGATACCGGTATTTTAATGGTTTGTGAAATTACCATTAAAATCCTGCATTTTCACCGGATTATGAATTTTTAAAAAATTTCTTGTGTTTTGAAAATACTATTACCAACATTTTGTGTATCTGACCATAAAAAGTGATGAAAATCATCTATCTAGATTCAAAGTTACCGATCATGAAAATGCAATAATTTTACCATCAAAACATGAAATGTAGCCAATGGAGTAAAGTAGCTTTTTTTTAATTTACCACGCTTTAGAAATATTTTAAATCATGATAAGACCATATGATTTCATTTTGTGTATCTGACCATAAAAAGTGATAAAAATCATCTATCTAGATTCAAAGTTACCGATCATGAAAATGCAATAATTTTACCATCAAAACATGAAATGTAGCCAATGGAGTAAAGTAGCTTTTTTTAAATTTACCACGCTTTAGAAATATTTTAAATCATGATAAGACCATATGATTTCATTACCAATGTGATACATCTTCGAAGCGGCTATGAACGATATCTTTACTATATAAATACGCTCAAATTATCCGTCATATTTACCACTTTTTCAGAAGTGACTGACTATAGCGCACTAAATGTCAACTTTGTCGAGACTATTAAACGTAGCTAACAAGCTACGTTTCGATCTTGTCATCGATTGTGACAGAACAAAAATTATCCGCATTTTAATCCTACTTCCATACGAAATACATAGAGTCGACTAGATATTGTAGTAATAAAGAAAAATACGGGAAGGTATTTTCGACAAAAACAATGAAAATTACATTCCTTCTGAACATAATCGGGTACACATTTGCTAATGTTCGCTTTAAAAATATTTCAGATACAAGAAAGATTAAGTATATTTCTGAAATATGACAGAAATCTTCGATGGGAATATTTTGATAAAACACTTAAAAACATTATTTCCATATATTTCAAACATATTATGTAAAATTCTGGACCTCTTAAAACATTACTAGCAGCATTTTATTCCATGGATCCAGAGCTGCTGAATATCGTTTCAAAATGTTAGTTACAGCAGGGGGAACACAACTTTCACTGCTGACTATATCAATTGGTATTGTTGTCAGGAAAAAAATTAAATCTTCGATGCGGTCAATCTATAGATATTCTCACAGACTTCATAGGAAAGCAAAAAAGACTGTTTCACAAGGAGAGCCGGACCGTCTCCCACCACCACTAACCCAGCGACCGATACCGGAAGGATGTCTTTAATTTGCTACGTACGTAGCTTAGCATACAGATCTATTCAGAATTGAACGGATCGAAAAGAAAAACGTAAATTAGATATTTCAGGGATGTTAATGTAGCTATATATTTTAAATTACGTTATGTAAAAGTTAAACGTCCCGGATATTTTTTCATTGGACGGCTTACATAGTTTACAGTAATTATTTACAACGAGCTGTATATATTACAATTATTCGCTAAATATTATATTAAACAATGAATGTTCATGTATCCCAACTTAAATGAACGAATACACATAGGTGAAAAAAAAGAAAAAAAAAGAGTTGCTGTGTTTACTTTTTCGTGTATACTTTGCATACTAACACCACGAAATTGCTTGTACTCTTGATCTAGCGAGGATTCAACTTTGCCATAAGATAGGGTTTGTCTACCACTCACAGTAACAGCAAGTTTGTAACGGTCTTGTAACATTGAGAAGAATCTCCCGGTAGATATTGGGTGGAGGGCAGAACAGAGTACTTAAGGAAATCTACAGTTTTTGTGGACCCGAATACCGTGAATCACCTTCATTGTAATCCTGGTCAAAATAAATAGAATGAATTTTGGACTGCCGTTAGAAGATTTTTTAAAAATCTTTTGCGGGCAAAATAGGGTAACCCTAAAAAAGTAATATTTTTTTCTCAAGTAAAGTAAAATTGATGTAATAACTTTTTTTCTAGTGAAGTTAGTAATAAAAATTTACTCCCAACATAATTTTTTTTTTAATGTGTATAATTTTTTTCCAAATTAAGAATTGGCACCATTATGATCTTCCGTGTTCATGTCTCTCACTCACGGCACTAACTTTTAACTGTCCTTCATATGTATTAATTCAAATTCCTAACCTGTATTGACAAGTTTTGTTTACAAACACACTTGTTTACACCTTTAAATTATGAAGTCGTTTTTCGTTGTGATTAAACTTGGAAAAAAACGTTGGCTATGGTGGATAATTATAAAAGAAAATCAAATCGACAAAGCTGGAATAAAGTTTCAATGGCTAATGCCACCAAAGCTGTTTGTGATGGTGAAATGGGTTGTAAACATGCAGCTGAAAGTTTTTGTGTTGCTCAAACTACGTTGAACGCCGTGTTAAGATTCATCACGAAAATCCTAATATAGACATGGCTGTTACTAAAGGTTTTTATCAGAGTAATCAATTTTTAGTTGTTGGATTGAGTACTGAAGAGCTGAAGACACTTGTTCTTCAGTTGGCTGAAAAAAATAATATTTCACACCCTTTCGAGAATGGAAGAGCCGGGAAGGACTGGATTCGTAAACTTTTAAGTCGCCATTCGTCATCATTGTCGTTACGGAAACCTGAAGCAACTTCTATGATGAGAGCTGAATCTTTCAATAAAGTTGTGGTGAATTTATTCTTTGATTTACTGGAATAAGCAATCCAACTTCATCATTTCGCGCCTGATCGTATTAATAACGTCGACGAGACAGATTTTTCTCCTGTTCCTAAACATCAAGTAAAAATTGTTGCGAAAAAAGGCAAAAAACTGGTGGGCATTCTAACGTCAGCTGATCGTGGTCCTACGATCACAGCTGATTTTTGTATTTCTGCTGACGGCAATTATCTGCCACCAATGTGTTCATATAGTGATAATTTGTTATCAATTAACGTATTTTTGTTAAAAAAATATTTAAGTTGAATTATTTTGTGAAAATAAATTTTTTATGCTTTAACATCTGTTTAACATTTTTTTCTCTAGTTTTTCAGAGAGTTAAGCGATGCTAGATGTTTTTTTGATTATCTAAAGCATTTTTAAAAAATTTAAAAAATCTGTCCACATTTTTGCGGTACCTCATTTTGCCCCCGCCCCTTTCCCTAATTATTTTAGAAACTAGCCGAATTTTCTATTACCGATCCCTTTTATTTCTCAGCGTTGGTAATTTATCTTAGACATTTGGCTGCAATCGTTAAAATACCGTTTTTCCAGTGACTGCTCGATGGAAGATTCAAAGATTTTATACATAATTCAGCCAAAACGGGTTATCGAGTAGTAAGTGTCGAAAATATATATCCATTCGGATTTTCGTTGTTATTGCTACAACCCTGCCTTATTTTTCATTATGATTACAATGTCGATTCGGGTCTATGCATTTCGTATAGGAGTAGCATTAGAACACGGACAATTCCTGTTCTTTCGCTATCAAGTACATAGTCGCCGTGTATTAGAGACGTTGAAAATAGTGAGTTTGATCATTCGACACGCCCCCCCGTTCGGCGACTTGTACGTCGCTCCTAAGAATTGAATTTATCGACATTTAGTCTGCCTTAGTTGTCGGACAATAAAATCAGTTTTTGTTTGGATAATAAAGTAGCTTTCTCGGTGAAAAAGCATAAACTACTGCTAGACTCTCGCGATTGGCTATATGAAATTTAACAGAGCGGGCGGTAAATTTACCAGTAATAATAGTACTTTATACAATTGAGCGATTCATGTGAATCAGCCTTAAATTTTTCTGAATGCCAGCAACTGTAATAAAATCTAACAAATTATTTCACGTAAATATATTAATATTTCTATTGGGAAGTAAAATATATAACATGCAGACGTCGAAATGCACGAATATCGGTCATCCGTTCCATCATAAAATTGTAAAAAAAAACCATAACGCCATCGATTTGAAGCCGAAATAGAATTTAATTCGGGTAGTACTCTATTGACAAATGTCGTTGTTTTACTAATAAATGAGGGGACCATGAAAGCATGGTAAAAATACCAGTCAAATTTCCGTTCGCATATTTTCCTCAAACATATCGATAGAATAATACCAGAAGAGCGTATAAGGTTAGAATTTCAATCCATTATGCGACCTCACTAAATTCATCCAACGATATTTAATATGTTGGAACTTACCGTTCGTAGGGAGATGGAAAACTCTTTATTCCAACTATACGTGTTGAATATACGTTGAAAATAGTTACTTTACTGGACAAAAGAACAACTAACCAATATCTATACGGCAATGTAAGTTTGATAGTATAACCTCCCCATAAGTTTGTATTATCATATTTGCTCAACAAAAGATCAAATGCCCCATGAACAAATTTCAAGGCGGATGATGTTAGCTAGAAGATTCGAATGACCTTTTGCCCTTGAACAAGATGACTCGCGTTCGCTCTGAGTTTTAGGAGATTCGAAAAGATGTATCTTACCTTTATCCGACAAACCGGCATCAAACCAGCCACAGAACAGATTCATCTGATTCCACTCACTTTCGCCATGACGAACCATCACAATCCTATATTTCGACATGTTTTCACGACTGTACGTCAATGTACGTCAAGTTTATCTGATTCTCTACTGCTGAATGCGGAGAGGCTAGCTCATCCGGCGCACGGCTCGATATTTTTCGCTCACTGCCGCGCTCATCACCTGGTCATCCCCTCCATTCAGACGAATCGACATCTTTAAATACTTCATTCTTGCATAGACCGCACAATGGATTCCCAGTTAGCAGAAAAACATTAGTTATCGAAAAATTATCCGAATGGGTTGCGATTGTCCGTCCGGTTGGTAACTAAAGACTACCGCATATCCACAAGTTAACTTTTGGACACAGAATAATTTTAGTTTAACTTTGGACACAAGACTAATGTTTCTCGCTACTTGTGTTGCTGTAGAAGTTTTGAATTAATAACCGCTCATGGCATTCACTGTGGTTTTGCATCAGAAAATTACCTGTAAAACCTTGATCTGTATTATAGCAGATGACATGTCGAAGTATGCAGTTTTTATTGGGGGGATGCAAATATACTTCCGATATTATCGTTTGGTTAGACTACACGTACACTTTTTACTGGCTCAACGTTCAGTTGCTCTATACATAAACTTTACACCCAGCGGACGCCAAAAAGTAACAGAGCATCTATTCTTGTAGACACAAAAAAGCTGACAAATTGTATTCTTTGGTTCAGACTTTTTGTTGAATGTATTAATATTTCAACAAAATAACAACCGTAAAGCTATTAATTTTACTTGATTCAATTATCGCATACTTATAGAAAAACGAAAAGATAAAAATCAATAAATTTTCTTAAGGAAAAAATGTATACATGTACACTTTGAACCTTATTAAAGTTCATAATCCCCATGAAATAAAGCAACTAGGATTACTTGGCAGACAGAGATGAAATGTTACAAATATTCCCTCAGCACTCAACCGTCGAAATTTTGACAATGAAATAACATTGTCTGACAAACACGCGCATTAGGCTTGGTATCATATCCCAAAATATTGATTTTAATTTGTTTTCATCACAATTGCATGAACATAGAACTCTTCAATATTGAGCTCAAATGGTTTTCTTTCACAAACAGGACATGTTTGTCTGACAATGTTTTCCATTATGGATCAAATTGATCTTTGTGTAGTCGTTCGATAACTTTTGGGACAATTGCTGCATCACTATTCAGTAGATTTGCTATTTAAGAAAACATGTACATCTGCGATGGAATAAATCATGGAATTTTGTTGCTTCATGAAAATATCGTTACATGTATACGTAATGTTGAGTTCAGATGTTGGTCACTGTCTATCTATAACTGTTTGCAGCAGTCCAATAATTGGAAGGTTTTTTTAAATGCTCGCACGTTTTGAGCCGTAATGTGGGACAATCTTTGAAAATTTACTGGATCCCCCATTACTGGCTCAAAATTTAATGCACTCATAGATCTCGATACTGTCTGAGACAATTCTTCCACAGGTATCATTGACGCAGAAACTTAAGTCGAGAGGTGAATCTCCCATACTATTTTTTTTTTCTGTTCTACGCTGTTTTACAAATTTCTTTCATTAGCATAATATTTTTTTGTTCTTTAACTTTTAAATCATAGGGTGCAAAACTCTGTGTTCAATGGAAATCATTTGTGCATTTTCATCCATTGAGTCCCTCAATGATTGGTGCTCTTCTACCATTCTCCATCTGTTGATCGGCTTACCTGGTCTGAAAACAATAACATGCATATTAATTAAAAGTATGAATACCTAACCCTCAACACCAACAAAATTAAATAAAAAATTATATTTTATAGTTTCACCAAAAATGTCTTTAATCCAGTTGGATTTTCAAGAATGCACAGTTCATTTTTTTCAATGTTCAAAGATGTTTTACAGGACGTTTTTTAATGGTAATAACTGCCATTATTTTTTCCAGGGGATCTTGCAAATCGATAAGAGACCATTTTTCTGAAGTATGAGATGTAATGAAGTATAAAAAAAAATGCTTTAAAAATTAATTGGACGGTTGTCATGAAGAATTTTATAAAAATTTTCAGGAACTAGCTGTTGCCCGAGTAGCAAAAAAACAGTTCTCGTAAACTTATCCCAATCAGTTCCAAATTCCTGTCCATTTGGTAACTATAAGTTACCGCGTGTCCAAAAATTAACTTTTGGACTTTCGATAACTCATAGTTACCAGCCAGATGGACATATGTAACCCACTCAGGCAACCTTTAATGACTAATGTTTTTTTGCTAGCTGGGTGGTCAACAAATGTGATACAAATAAAAAAGCTCTCACATGCTCCGTAGAAACTATGACTATTGAATGAACCAGCTTTATTATTATTTTCTGATCGGCTATAAGAATCAAAAGCTATTAGTAACTCGGGAGTTACATTAATGTCAACGAATTTAGGCGTACCTTAAAATGATTAAATAATTATTTTGAATTATGAACGCTATTTTATGAGAATACTTCGCAAAACGTCAGTATCTTGTTGTTTATAATGTATTCGTGTGGAATCACCCATTAGTTATACCCGTTATACCAAAGAATATGGATCTCCATAGAAGCGGTACTTCTTAAGACCTGATTGAAGCAAGAAAAGTTGGGGTACTCGGACGAGCTATCACCCCAATGGTAAGATGTCGCCACCGTAGCTTGCAAATGTGTATCGTACGTACTCCTCACGTACAGCATTGCATTCATTCCCATCCGGCGACGACTTGGCGGGAGCACTGACTCCGCCCAGTGGTTCATCTTGCTCACTCTTACGAGGGTAGATGCACCGGGGTAATGATGCTCTCCTTGTCTTACAACAGCAGCGAACACTTGGGCCGCTGATGCTCATCGAGTGAGTGCTGTCTTGACACGTGCTGTTTAAAGAGCCGGCTATTTTGACGTACAAATAAATCCATCGATGTGTGCTATCCTTTAATCCTAAACATTAACTAACTAAAATTATTTACTAAAAAATACTCGCGGCCGCAGTAATAATAATCCTCACATTCTAACACTTTTTCTTGCATGTTCTGCATCCACGTTTTTTTCTTTACATTGTCCGGTGAATTATTTTGTGTATTAATTTGTAAGGTATACGAATGTTAAATAATTTATAATTTACAATGCCTGCAAATAACGTGTGTCTACAGTGCATGTTGAAGCGTGAAAAGTAGGGACCCGGATATCACTTTTCATCGCTTCCCAATCGACGCAGTCACGTAAGTTTACGTTTGTTATCTACGATCTTTTGGTTTTCTGATTTCCATTTCTCCCGGCCGAATTTTAGTCTACAAGTTTAATTTACAATCATCACAATTTTGCTACGTGAAACAAACAGGAGTCATTTTGTTCTTTTTCGTTACAACATCGTCTGTTTTTCAATAAATGGTTTTGAAAACAGTTTAAAAATTAGTTAATAATTTGTTACAAAATAGGTTACAAGCCCTTAAGAATAGAGAATAAAAATCCTCAAAAAATCCGCTTATACATTTATTTAAAAAAAAACAACATCGTAAATACATTAGGAACAATTACTTAAAAATCAAGAGAAAAAATCCTTTAACAACCACTTCACCACTTCAAAGTTAATAACTAAAAGCTGTAATAAATTTGAGGGAAAAAATGCAAAAAAAAACTAAATTGATAAATACATAAAGAAAAAATCGTCATAAAAAAGAACAAAAATCCTGAAACAATCGATTTGAAAAATCACGAGAAAAAAAAAGTAAGAGAAATAATTGAGAGAAATAACATAAACCGTTAGCACATTAGGAAAAATCATTAAAAAATGAAGAGCAAAAATCCTTAAGCAGTCGATTGAAAAATTCGTAAAGAAATTCACGGCGAAAAAAAAGTAAAAAAAGCTAAACATCGCAAATAAATCACAGGAAAAAGTCATTCAAAATTAAGGACGAAAATCCTTAAACAATTGATTAAGAAATTTCTGAAAACTTTACAATAAAAAGATATTTAAAAATTGAGAATAGAAGGTAAAAAAATTACAAAAAATCTAAAATTGAGAGGAAGCATTTTTTTTTTAATCGTTTAAAAAATCGTAAAAGAATAGCTAGTAATTATTTTGGCTATTCCAAACGAACTCTATTTCCCAGAGTTACTCTTTTTATTTTAATCGGACGAATGCTTCTAAAACTGCGAAAATGTTCACTTTTTTCTGCATTAATTTCGTGTTTGGGGTGTACTTCCGTTTAGAACATACCTCGGATCGATCTGAAAATTGGTATACTTATGTATTTTGATGCCCTGATCAAGAATATCATACTCAAAATACCCGCAAATTCGATTTTCAAGGTCAAATCGACGAAAAATCGTTTTTTTGAATGTTTTTTGCATTTGTTATGGTAAATATAAATTTTAGAGAAAAATGTTTCAAATTAAAGTTATAGGCCATAATGAAACTGACATTTTTTGTTTTATACGTTTTTCATGTAGGACCAGTCGTTCCGAAGAAAAATGCTAAGATCATCCGAAATCGTTATTTTTCCCCGGAAAATTAACCAGGAACACAACCTTTGTCTTGAAATACTGCACCCACCCCACTATTTCTCACTCACCATCCGAGATGCACTGCACCCACCACACTGTGTCTCACCCACCATCCGAGGTGTCCCGCACCCACCCCACTATTTCTCACCCACCATCCGAGGTGCACTGCACCCACCATCAGAGGTGCACTGCACCCACCCCACTATTTCCCATCCACCATCTGAGGTGCACTGCACCCACCCCACTGTGTCCCACACACCATCCCAGATGCCTCGCACCCACCCCACTATTTCCCACCCACCATCCGAGGTGCACTGCACCCACCCTACTATTTCCCACCCACCGTCCGAGGTGCCCCGCACCCACACGCCCACCTTACTTCTCGTCGCATTTTCCTCTTTGCCGGATATTACCCGGAATACTCTGCTGTGTCTCAGGATACATCAGATTTGCTCAAACACTTCCTTCTTACTACTGCTACCGCATAAATTCATTGCTCAAATCAGAATCAGCTTTTCGGTGCATTGCTTCCGCTTTCACTATTCTTTCGCTATTGCGCTTGCTACTTCGACCCGCTTTTTCTTCGTACAATGGACCGGGTATATAACATCTTCAACTTAAGCGGTATTTTCCGAGATCGTGAAACCACCCTTGAGTGGTTGCGTGAGATCGGTTTGATTCCCCGAGAAAGATATTGTAGGACGCATAAAAAGCCCATGGTTCTTCATGAATCCATGCTAGAATGCGGTAAATTTATTTGCCAAAACACGGCAAATATAATCATTCGGCAACCGTGGCTGAAAATACATGGTTCGAACGATGTCACCTTTCTCCAGCTTGTGTCATGCTTATGACGTATTGTTTTGCTGTTGACTTCAGTTTTCAACAAACAATCCGCGAATGTAGCGTGGTGGAGGGCCAGCAGCTATCGACAGAAAGTGTTGTCGATCGCTTCTCTTTCTGCCGAGAGGTTTGCATGGTCGCTCTGGATCAGGAGTTCGATAATGAAGGCAAAATAGGAGGCGTCGGCGAAATCGTTGAAATCGACGAATGTAAGATCGGCCGCCGCAAGTACGAAAGAGAGCGCGTTGTTAAAGAATCATGGATTCTTGGTATGATCCACAGAGGCCAAGCGGAAAATTACCGTCTGGAAATTTGCCCGGAAAATAAACGAGACGCTACGACTTTGCTTTCACTCATCCAAAAACATGTTGTGGTTGGGACAGAAATCCATACGGATTGCTGGAAGGGGTATGACAGCTTGGAAAAATACGGTTATCCCCATAAAACGGTGAATCATAGCGTAGAATTTGTCAATTCGGATACCGGAGCACATACCCAGAATATCGAATCATCCTGGCGTTGGATGCAGCGCTCTCTTGCGCGAGGAGGCGTTCGCTCAGACAATATAGTCGATCATCTGTGCGAATTTTTGTGGCGCCGTCGTGTTAGGAAGATGAATAACGATCCGTTCACGCAAATCATCCAGGATATTAAGATCTGCTATCCCGGCAAAAATAATTGATGTGCCCCGTTCTTGTGCGTGGGGGTGTGTGTGCGTGTCTTTGTTTGGGTGCGGGTGTGTGTGTGTGTGTGTGTGTAAAAATTAAAACATACATAAAAAACCAAAAAAAATTTAAAACATACATAAAAAACCAAAAAAAATGCACTTCTAAGACCAAACTCCAACCTTCCCGTGGTGAGTGCGTGAGTAGATATTAGTATCGAAACTAATGGAGTTTTGGCGAAAAATACCAATTTTGGGTGAATTTAGCAGTTTTCTCGGAAACCACTGGTCCTGCACGAAAAACATACTGAACGAAAAATGTCAGTTTCATCATCGTCCATAACTTTTATTTGAAACATTTTTCTTTAAAATTCATATTTACTGCAATAAATGCGAAAAACCTTTAAAAAATGGGATTTTTGTCGATTTGACCTTGAAAATCGAATTGCGGGTGTTTTGAAGATTATATTCTTGATCAGCGCATCAAAATCCATAAGTATACCAAACTTCACATTGATCGGAGGTATGTTCTAAACGGAAGTTTATCCCGTGTTTGTTTCACGGTGTTTGATTGCGCATGCATTTTTTTCTATTTTATTATTGTGCGAATTATTGAACCGCTAAGTCTCCCACGCATTACCGTAAAATATTTAAATCACCTCATTGAGTCATAGACTCGGTATGGCACAAGAAATGGTTTCCATGCTCGGACTCAGTAGATTATTGGCCTTTATTTTGCATTCTTTTCCAGGCGAGAAATATGGATTGCACGGTGTAGAAATAAGAAATTAGATGACTTGACACCAGCATAGCTTGCGAATAACAGAGTTTGTAGCCGCCATTTTTCCCCGCATGATTTTCAGTGTCACGGCCGAGAAGGTAAGCGAAGAATTAAAGATCACGCGGTTCCAAAGGATATAATCAGCAACGAACTGCATGATCTAAAATTGAGTGAAGACTTGCGATCGCAGATTGATGCTGACATTGCTTGTTCTTCAAAAGCATGTGCACCGGTCGTCGTCGAGTCAGCGATCGGTACCACTGACAACCGATAAGTCAATTCGATTATTTTTCAAAATCAAGACGAAACGAGAACAACCGCTGTCGGAATTGAGCTTCAACTGCCACAGGCAGGTAATGCTCTTTGCCCTCTGCCTGTTGATAATCGTCCCGGTTCTGTTATCGCTCCTGTGAATTCAATTCATCGGAATTCACAAAAGAAAGGTTTTTCAACCGTCACAGCCATCGGGGCTCGCCAAGTTCGATTACAGAAATCTCTCCGCAACGAGATAAAAATTCACAAGCAGAAAATTCGTCGATTGGAGGCTGCTGCCCGCAAGACTAATGATTTCGTGAATTATTCGAAATCCGTTAAGTCTTTAAATAATCAACAACAAGCTTTTATTGAAATGCAGCTTCGTCACCGCAAGCAAAGATCTTGGTCCGAAGCCGAAAAGCAATTTGCTTTGGCTTTTTTCTAGATATCGCCTAAAGCGTACAATCATTTCAGAAATAAAATGAAGTTTGCTTTGCCTTGCGTTTCTCTCATCAGGCGGTGGATCAATGAATTGAACCTGACAACTGGCATAAGCCAAGGTATATTTGACCGGTTAGCAACAAAAGTCGAAACTATGACTGATAATGAACGCGAGTGCGTTCTGACGTGGGACGAAGTAAGCTTGAAAAAACTGCTCGAGTACGATCCTAAGACCGATCAGGTGGAAGGATTTGAAGATCTCAGAGAGCTTGGTCGCTCGAACAAGCTAGCTTCTCACGCTCTCACATTTATGGTGAGAGGGCTGAAATACTCGTGGAAGCACCCGATAGCTTACTTCCTCTCACATTCGAGCGTACACAACGAAGATTTAACATCGATAATTTTGAATGTCATAGACAAAGTTCATTCTTTCGGGCTCGTTAGAAAAGCTACAGTCTGCGACCAAGGTGTTACCAACTGAACGGCAATAACTTCTCTGAGTGTTACCGTAGAAAAAACCTTTCTTGATCCGAGACTCGCGAAAAATATTTTTCATGTTCAACGTTCCCCAACTGATAAAAAGCGTGCGGAATAATTCGGTGGGGAAAAAAGTATTCGTAATCGACGGAGATGAGATTTCGTGGGGCCCTATTTCGCAACTCAGGGACTTGGAGAGAGATCGCGCTTGTAAAGCTACTCCAGAACTAACCGATAAACATATTAATCCGAACACCTTCGATAAAATGACGGTTAGCCTTGCGACTCAGGTTTTTGGCGCATCTGTCTCTGCCGCCTTAAGTGCGGCTCACCTAACTGGCGAAATATAGCATCCTCATTGTTCGGCGACTGCAAACTTCTGCAAAAGATTGAACGATCTCTTTGATTGTTTGAACAGTCGCCGATCTATGGATCCAAATCCATTGAAGCGAGTTTTTTCCTCTTCCTGACCTCAGGTGGAAGAATACCTGCAGGTGAGTTTGACGTGGATGGAAAAATGGACCGTAAACGGATCAGAATCCACTCTCCCTTGCATTTCGGGTTTCATGATGCCCCTGATCGTTGCGTGGACAGAAGTATGTCTTCGCCAAGCGAAAGCGATCAATGGACGACTCACGAAATCGTCGACCATTTTCCAATCGACGATCGAACTGTAAAAAATTCTATTGAGCGGACGAACAGTAGGTCGGAGATTGATCAACCAGTCGTCGGCTGCTTTAATGGCGAATGTGTTGCCGATAAACAAATCGAGAACAAATCCGTCATAGAATCGAATCCATCGTTGGACAGTTGCAATCTGGAAAACTGTGCCAAGACTTACGTGGCGGGATATCTGATTTTTAAATGTTTGGAGAAATTTAATTGCTTAAACTGCTCGGCTGAGTTATCAGAAAATAATCATAATTTCGAAAATGCGTACGAGCTTTTGATCTTTTTCAAAGCTTATAAATGTGAAGAAAACTTCGAGCTTGGAAAGTTGAAGATTCTCACGGAGGAATTTAGTAGAGTTAACATCACTATGTATGACGTTTTTACAGAAGTTTTTTCAGCCGAGCCTCATGGAGTCAACTTAAATAAATATCTCGAAAGCTGTATTAACAACACTTTGTCGGAGAAGCATACCGACTTTTGGTGCATCGAAGGACCCTGTCGTGAACACCGCAATGATATAGTGCGCGTTTTCGTCCGCGTTCACGTTTACAATAAGGTGAAGTGGTATCGCGTGATTTGAGAGATCATGGCAAAAGTACTCAAACCAGTACATCTCTGAAAGCCAATAAAAGCCGCACCGTTTATTGTGCAGGCGCGAAGCCTAACGCGAAGTTAAAGAAAATAAGCCATCAGTAGATCGGTATGGAATAATTAGTCCTTTGATCGTTTGGCATATTAATATATAATTGTAAATTCTTAGATAACTTTAGGCTCGAACGTCACGCCTGGTGATCAAAGGAATAATTGGTAATTTGTATAGTTAAACTTTGCCACGTTCTCACTCGGTCAAAAAAATATTTTGTATTCGTAAAGAGCAAATAAATTATTCCATTAGCATATATGTATGTTAGGAAATAACCGCGTCGGGTATAATATTCTGTAGCTTTACTCGCATGTTTATTAATGGTTTTTAAGTTCGAAATTATTTCCCCATCCTCATACCTTATTCTGTACCCTTCCCAATTCCCGATGGAAGACACCCACCACCTTCTCGTGGTTTCCATCGAGTAATCATAGTTTGCACTTTTCTAGTTTTCTTTCCAAGAATGTGGACACCTCCATTTGCACGTTGGTAATCCAACTAACAATGCTAATATTATTCTCTATCCCGTAAACTAAGATTAGCTAAGAGTGGGCATGTTTGTGTGAATGACTGGACTTCGCAGGTCGTCACTGTGTACATTTAGTAATCCACAAAAAATTGAGAATGCGCAATTTCACTTTCGAGTGAGTGCAAACTGCAGTATATGAAATACTGCGAGGGTATATGGGTAGATAATATGAAGCCGAAAATATATACACCTATCGAATTATCTCCTAGCTCATAGGATGTCGTGTACAGGCAGGAAGTGTACAGGAATGTACACTTTCATACTGACGCTCACTGAAAATTTCTTTGCAGAGATCCTATATCCGCTTTAAATTCAATTGCAAGAAGTACTGAATGATTATTACGTTTCTTAAATTCTAGTCACGCAAAGAGACTCGATAACAAAGTTCGTCTATACTTAATTAATAAAAAAAAAAAAAAAAAACTGAGATCGAACCGAGAAGACACGGTTTCCGGAGCTGACAGGCAATTACCTCACCACGATCTGTCTTGAATAAAGGTCAATCTTTATTGTATTTATTTTACTGCAACGCCTGCTTGAGATTGTATGCATACTCGCATAGTTGTTGTGTTCCAATGACTACATTTACTTTTTGTTGATATCCGTTAATTATTTCCGCTTTTTTCGATGTAATAAAAAAAATATGAGAGATTGACCGGTGGTCTTTTTATATGGATTTTGTAAATTAATATGTGAGCAAATTATATGTATCTTCTTTCGGCTATAACTATGCGGAAGGAATAATAATTACACGGTTGTGTAATAATTAATCGGTACGTGCACTTTAATTAGTTAACATACCTGGCTTCTTTACTTTGTGCGAAAAAAAAAAAACAAAAACCAGGAATCGAACCTACGATTTCGCAACACGAAATTCGTGCTGAAAATACGAGAAAAAAGTTGCCCCCACACCGCATTGAATCCCGCCTAGTAGGAGGCGCCGTACGATTCACATTTGCAAGCTACGGTAGCGACATCTTACCATTGGGGTGACAGCTCGTCCGAGTACCCCAACTTTTCTTGCTTCAATCAGGCCTTAAGAAGTACGCTTCTATGGAGATCCATATTCTTTCGTCGTTAAATTAAGTTACTGAGGTTACGGTCGATCTTCGATGCCGTCGTGTTGTTCGCCCCAAACCTTTCCTGAAGATCTTCACGACAAAACCAAGAGAAGGAAATCTAACGACTCCTTCGTTTAACGAAGGACCTAACGTATATCATCTTCGCAGGCGTCTATAATGTGACGGAGAATTTTCGTGGTTACAAGAAATCGTCGAACGACAATGGAAAATCAAACTCCACCCTTCGCGGCGAGTTTTCGATCAACGGTGAAAAAAGCTTGGATGATAAAAAATTAGGGGTTTCCTAGGGAAACGATAATCGTCTTGGGTAATGCCTCAGCTGCAGAAAAAAGTTTCCATGCGCTGAACCAGGCGCGGCAGGCATGGAAGTGAGCTTCAAAAATATCAGAGCGAAGCATCTTCTTATATGTATTTTCGTTACCTTTGTGGTGTCGTTTTTGCTCAGCGTCGTTCCATTCACTATAGGTACGTTGGCAACAATTTTTTTCTTAGAACCGACAAAAATGTTGTTGACAAAATATACTGTTTGAATAAAATTTAAGTTTCACTTTTTTCTCAGATGATTGCAAATGCAAAGAGGATGGCAGGGCTGGCAGGTACGAAAGAAAAAAGTCTCAGAGCAAGCTGGTACAGAAATTGAGGAATTCGGAGCATCGCTTGGCTGTTTTGGTGCCATTTAGAGACCGTTTCGAGGAATTGTTGTCTTTTGCGCCTCATATGAAAAAATTTTTAGACAAGCAAAATATAGACTACCACATATATATATTAAATCAGGCAAGTAAAGAATGGAAATTGATTTTTTTTAAATTGTTTTTTATATGGCACCATTTTTTCAACCTATTTAATTACAAAATTTTCAGGTCGATAGATATAGATTCAACAGAGCGTCGTTGATAAACGTTGGCTTTCTTCATGTCAATAATGAATTTGATTATATAGCGATGCATGACGTTGATTTGCTGCCCATAAACGACGAATTGTCTTATGGATATCCCACAGGAGGCCCTTTCCATGTCTCGTCTCCAGATTTGCATCCCAGATACCATTACTCTACTTTTATCGGTGGTATCTTGTTAATCAGAAGGTAAATGTTTATGCGTGTCATGGCAATTAATAATCAATTTTCTATAAAGTAAAAATAAAAATGACTTAAACGTTGATTCATCTTGCACTCATTGCTATTATTCATTTATTTATGAGGCTAGCCATTCCACATTTATAATTCGTACAGTTCAGATACCAATTTCAATATCTGTTTTTTCAAATTTTATCTACTTTATTTTATCAACAAAGTAAGGCCTTTATTGAAATTCACATTGTGAGTCTACTACAAATTTTAAATATACAATACTACATAATACATCATCTTGAGAAACTTTTTTCGTTAAAAAATAGCAGCAGATCCCTCTGACTGTATATATAAAAGCGATACGAACCAAAACATAGCTTGTGTAAACATAATAAATTCATAATATATCATTTTTTAAACATTCTTTTTATGAATTTTTCGTTGCGCAAACATGATAAGCAATGAAAGTCCACGGCCGGAATACAAAACTAAACCAACGTGCTACAATAATAATTGTCATTGTAATTGTTACCAGTGAACATTTTGAGATGGTGAACGGAATGTCGAACAAATATTGGGGCTGGGGTCTCGAGGACGACGAATTTTACGTGAGATTAAAAGAGGCCGCCTTGACAGTGTACAGACCCCAAAATATATCAACAGGCACGCAAAACTCGTTTAAGTAAATAGCGACAAAATTTACGGCATGAAAATAAAAATAACGCTTTCAGATCCGACAAGGTATTAATTATTTTCGATGGAATTGCAGACACCTGCACGACAAAAATCATCGGAAAAGGGACATGGCGAAGTGCTACAATCAGCGCGAGGTAACCCGGAAGCGCGATCGTCAAACGGGCCTGGGTAACGTCTCCTACGAGCTTTCCGAACCGATAAACGTCACGATAGCAGACTCCACACTGACAATTCTCAATATTTCATTGAACTGTGATAAAACTATAACTCCCTGGTGCGAGTGCAATAAACTCGATGTATCAACGATCAAAGATAAAACAACAAATGACAAGAAGAAATCCGTGAATTTTAAAACTGCCGCTAAGCATTAGCGAACGTAAATTGTATTATAGTCAAAAAAATTTATAAATATATTGCAATACGTGCCGTTCCAAATTGTAACGAATAATTTATTCGAACAATAAGTAGATTATTTACGGCTATATCTACACATCCATTCATATTTTTAATTCCAACTAAAAAAATAGTGTGAAAATTATGCAGTTTATGTACGAAACGAAAATCTTTGCCGAATTTCGAATAATTGAGTGTCTTAACGGTCGCGAAGAAAACATTCTTGCCGAACGAAAAATAAACAAAACATCCCCATACGATCGCTTGATATCGTATATTTATAAAAATTTCTAAAGATATTGTTATACATGCCGCTTGAAATGTTCGAAAACGAAGCACACGGTCGATCAATATTTCAGCATATATTAGTTTTTATTTTTTTCATTACTGCTACGAAAAAACGTGAGAACTATCGTGTTTGCCTAGAAAACAAAAACCTCTTGCCGGTTTTGAATTAGTCGAGTATCTGAACTGTCGCATAAACATTCTTAGAAAAAAAATGCCTATACCAGCACAAGTCGTAAAATGTTACAAATACGCGGACACACAACGAAGACGTTATGTCGAAGAGTTAAGACAGATCGTGGCGATTCCGGGTATCAGCACCGATCCGAAATCTCACAAAAAATTGACACTTTTGATCGAGTGGGTCGAGAGTCGCTTGAAGGATCTTGGATTCCAGGTGGAACTTCGGGAAATGGGGACTTACACACCGGAGGGAACGGATTCGCCGGTACTACGATTATTACCAATTCGAATGCTGTGAAATAAGCTGTTATTATTAAAATAAGGGATTTTGTAATGTCGTTTGCATGCGATCGAATAGATTATTAATTTTTTTAATCTGTATTAAAATTTTAGGTGGAAATACCGCTGCTAATACTAGCCACGTTGGGACAGGGTGGCGGAAAAAAGACTCTTCTGTACTACTGCCATTTGGATGTGGCAGATGTAAATCGCGATTCTTGGTCCACGGATCCTTTCGTAATGCTGGAACGCGATGGAAAACTTTACGGACGTGGAACTGCGAGGATGAAGGGACCCCTTCTTTGCTTTATTCACGCCATAGAGTGTTATAAAAATCTCGGTTTGCCAGTACCGGTCAACGTTAAAATATTTTGCGGTAAATTATACTTAGGCGCTCAGCCTCCCAGTGTCGTCAAAATTCACGCGACCATTAGGAATACCATGCAAACAATTAAAAAAAAAAAAACTTATGTTAAAATGAATTTGAAAAAAAGTTACGAAGGCCTCTGCACGTGACTTCCTGATTGTTGTACGTGACTTATATGACGTCACTTGCGGTCGAATGATTAAATGATCAAAAGGGAAGTGACTAGAATTCCCAGTATGTAAAGCGTTTTCTCCATAAAGAAGCGAAATTAATTTGTAAAAAAAAATCCCTTTTTGCAGAATCCATGCACCAGGCAGGCAGCGTAGGCGTAGAGAGCAGTCTGGAAGCGACGACGTCGGGATTTTTGAAGGGAATAGATTGCATCCTGATAAACGACGGGGAGTGGATAAGCAGAGACATTCCGTGTGTTATCCACGCAGCTAGAGGAGTTTGTTACTTCGACGTGTGCGTCGAAGGTCCGAAAATGGATTTACACAGCGGCGAGTACGGTGGAATATTGTACGAACCAATGCAAGACGTACTTTTCCTCATCAATATTCTCGTCGATGATCACGGGCGTGTAAAGATTCCCGGCTTCTACGATGACGTCGCCCCAGTCACCCCCGACGAGGAGGACATTTATCGACAGCTCAGGACCGATATGGAAGACTATCGAAAAAACGCTGGTCTAAAGAGACTCGGTTACGACGGCAAAATCAAACAAACGCTCATGCACGTCTGGCGATATCCCTCGTTCAATCTGCATTTCATTCGCAATCACTTGGACTGCGATTGCGATGTAAAACTAACCATTCCCAAAAAAATCACTGCCAGATTTTCCCTTCGGTAATTTTAAAACTACACCGTATCCACATTTTTTTTACGAACACGACATATTTTGCTTTGCATAGAACAAGTAAACTTGACTTCGTCATCAAACTGCACACAAATATAATATTATCATAGAAGACCTTTGGTATTAAATTTAGTCGAGATTCATCCAAGCAATCACAAATTAAAGAATTTTTTTCCATTTATTTTTTTAAGAAACGACAAAATGATTACTTCGAGTAAACATGAAGGTATCGAGCTGAAATGTGATGTAGAAATAGAGTCCCACTGCACAGGAGTTGGTATTTAATTTAGTGGGAGTGGATTCAATCGTTTAGATTTTTTAAGATTTTGAAATTTCTCAGGGAATATGTTTCTTCATGTCCGACACGAGTTTCCGAATCAAATATCACATTAAGAGTGAAATGGGTTCCAAGTTTGTGATCAACGGTAAAAAATCGTTTGAAAAAAGCCTAAAAACCTCGAGCTTTACAGATCTCAATTCCCGATTTTATACGATAAATTTTGCTCTGTGAGGAACCTAAGAATCCAATAAAAAGAAGAAAAAAATGAGTTTGTACCTTGCTTTAAATTTTCCGACAGTTTGGTTCCACAACAAAATCCCGAACGAGTGTGCAAACTGTTGCACCAATACATCGACAAAAAACTGCGGGAGAGATGTAGTCCGAACGATGTTACAGTGAAGGGAAACAATCATCTGAGTCCATGGCTCGAGGATCATCTGCACTGGAACTACGAGGCCGCCAAAATCGCCACGAAGCAGGTTCGGATCTTCTAGCTACGATATTAATAATTATTCTTCCTCGTTTACATTTTTTAAAGATTAAATTTGAGATTTTCGTATCGCGTTCTCATAAATTGTGTTTTGTGTAATTAATATTCCATCGAGCAATTCCGTAGGTTTACAAGGAAGAAGTTAACTTGATACGCGAGGGCAACGGAATGCCGACCCTTCTGAAGCTACGCAAGGCCCTTCCAGAAAAGAACATCTTGGTCCTGCCGCTGGTTAATAATGAATCGAATGCTGGCGGAGAGCGTGAAAATATTTCATTGACCTGTTACATCGAAAGTACGAAGCTAATTACAAATTATTTACATCATTTGAGCGTTCTTTCCCGTAATCGTTAAAAAAAAGAAGATAAAAATACTAAATCTTCATGTCTAATCTGCGAGATATTCTTTACTTTTCCATGCTCGGCATCGTTCGCTAAAACGATCGAGGCGAAACAGGCCTTATAAAATGACATAAAACGGCAAATATTTACATCAGACACTTCACGGGGCAATTTTCTTCCGCAGTTTTTTTCTTTTTCATTAAAATACTTTCTTCTTTTTGTCTCTTAGAATATCTAACCTGAACTATTGAAAAAAATATAATAAAAACTCAAATATTATTTCGTTTTTTACGTAGAACCTTTGTTGCCGAATTATTCTTGGGTAGGTTTCCAACGCTCCACCAAGCTCAGACGCGCGGCTCGAAAGTGTCTTGAAACTGCCGAATAAAATCCTCCCTAGTGTCTATAACGCACAAATCGTCGTCGTAGTCATTGCTCTCGTCGAAAATGTCTTGCACTGTTCTGTAGAGTCCGCCATCCTCGGACACATTGCGATCCTCTTCGATGACTTCACCGACGTTTTCAATCCGTTCAACCTGAACGGTTTGGCACTCGGCCCTTTTCTCGGAACACTCGTTTTCGGTAGATTCCTTCTTCCACTCGACGATTTTTTGTCGCGCTATCGAGCTCTGCATATTGATCATTTTTTTTCTGTAAGTAATAGCATTTTTCTCTGCTCTCTCGACGTACTTCGACGCCTTATCGAGCTTCCAGTTCAACTCTTTTATACGATTGTCTCGCTGGCGAAGTTGTAGCTCAAACTTTTTTTTCTCCTGCTCTTTTTCTGCAAGTCTTTTCTGCAGGCTCTTGTTAATCTCTTCGAGATTGTTGACTCTCGTCGAGAGACCCTTTAGGAGGCTCTCGTTGCTCTCTAGACCATTACCGCGTTTCTCATCGACCTTCTCCATTTTGATCTTTGAATCTCTGTCGGGATTTTTCGAATTGACAGTGTTCGACTCGCGACTCGACTCTGCTCGAGTCACGAGACGATCGGTCAATTTCCTTATCACATCTTCCTGAAACAAAAGTTTTTCCGTTAATCTCTTCACTATAGAGGATTCGTCGTCATCGGGCGAAACCCTCGCGAGCTTCGGCGTCTTTCCGCTGTCGTCCCAGTTCCAGTCGACCTTCCATTCGCTCGGCGATAACTCATCGACCTCAAGCTTGGGTTTTTTCAGCGCTGGCATCATTGGCTTGTCCGTGACAGAAATCACAGAAGTGACCAATCTCCGACTGTTACGCGACCGGCTACCCGATTTGTACTCGAGCTGCTCGCTTCCTAGACCCTCGACGATCTCCTCGACGTCCTCCTCGAGTCCCGTCACTTTTATCGTGAACGTCGATCTTCTCGCCGACTCGAACTTCAGCGCGGGTTTTACCTCCGCAACGCTATTCTCATCGTCCCTCTTTATCTCGTAATTAAATTGTTTTCCTTTATCGATCACCTCGTCCATTCCCTTGACATCCTTCTCGCTTGCCGATTCACCGTTTTCCCTTGACCAATCGCGACTCCTCTTGGTGGCGCTACCGTCGCCGTTAGGGTAATCGGCGTTCTCATTGGTCACCGACTCGCCATCGCAAATCAGTCGCAATTTTCTCTCGATGTCGTCGAGATCCTGGTCGGACTGGAGCTGCGACTTCATCTCCGGCTTGACCTTCGAGTTTGTCATCGCGTCGACGACTTCACCGTCGACCTTTCGACTGCTCGCGTCGTGCATGCCGAACGGGACGTAGTACGACGAAAAACGATTGCGAATTGTGTTCTGAACGGTCGACAACGGGTTCAACGATTCGGAGACGTAATCAATGGTCTCGCAGCTGTGAGACTTTCGACGCTTTCTCGGCGACTTTCGTGTCGACGTTATTGTGAATATCGACGGTATAGCGTTCTTCTTCAGCTTCACTCTGCAGCGCTGCGACAATACCCACTGATCAGAGTCGAAGTGCACGTGACAAAGAAACGAATTGTTTGAAGGCTCCCAGTCCGCTCGGGAAACTCGCTCCTTCCAAATTCTACGCAGATTCGGATTACGAGGAAAACATTTCATTGTGTAGCCCTTCTCGCTACGGTTGTTGCAGCCGATCGCCGCGCAGCCTGGCATCTTTGTTCATCGGTTACTGTCGAGGCCTTCGAACAGCGAATACTGAAAACATTTTTTGTTTGTTTGGAATTTGTGGTAGTTTTACGAAGAATACTCTCTTAATGATCTTTGGTCAATGTTGGAAGAACTATACAATTCATCTGTATGTAATTTGTAATGATTGTGTTTCATAAATGCGTGAATGGATCATTATAAGAATACTGACGAGAGTATAAAGAATGAGTGGCATTTTTTATATTACCATTTCTGTTCCATGCTAAAATAAGAATAATGTTTATTCTTGTTTGATACACACTGCATCAATAAAATCATCAAGTTACCTGTATTCAATATTCGTAACAATAATAATATTTTTCAATTAAATTACAATCGTAAGAAAAACAATTTTGTTAAATTGGAACAAATTGCTGAGCAAGCACTAACTACAGTATTCATGACAGGTGGAATTGTTTTGTCTTAGCATTTTTGTTTTTTTTAAACATTGTTTTTGTTAAAATAACTTTCTCGAATTTTTAAATAAGCGGTACTAATGAAGTCATAAAATTGATCTGTATTCAATTAGTAAAATGGCTTGCACCGTAAATAAAAAATATGATAATCGTGAGAATAATACCAATATTAATGATAGGTGAAAACTTTTCATATCAGTGTTTGTTTCGTAAAGTAATAATTATTTCCAAAAATTTTTAGAACACATCGTGGCGACGATATCGCATAATTATTTATATTCAATTCATCAAAGGATTCGTACCCTGAATAAAAAACAAATAATGGAAAAAACGATAACGACGGTATCGACCATAGATGTAATGTTTTCGTATTACCTGGGAGCGCCCAAAAAGTTCTGCTTTTCTTGAAACATCTCATCGACTAACCAAACATCAGTGCTATAACGCGACAACCTTCCCTCGATTCTCTCGATTATTCGAACGAGCGTGCCGCTCGTTACGCAGATTTTTCTTGTCTCGCAGGCGAAGACAGCCCTTGTTACACTTTTCTTGGATGTATAAAAAGTCGTATCCGGCCACCTGAAATAACCAAAGGAATGTCAGAACAATAGTAAAATAGAGAAAAATTCTATGCAAAACGTGGTTTCTTTTTTTATTTTTTTGCTGTACTCGCTCCGTCACTTACGATACTGTGCGTTGCAGTGAAATTTCTTCAATTCATTTTTTCGCGAAAAGCGGTCTTCCGCTTCGGATGACTCGATTAACAATACAAAACAACAATCGGTTAAAAAATTCCGACTATTTCTATCGTAAGTTCTCCATTTTCCAAGCCCACCGGGAAATCTATTTTGCTGACATCTGGCGGCAAAATTGTGCCACTGAAATTTTGGCAGCAGGTGCCACTGGATAGAGCACGTTGTGGCTTCCCGGTGCGCCGATTCAAGCGCGCAAACAATGACACATACGAATGTGACCGGATTTTTCGTATACATACTTGATCAAACACGACGAAATAATCTCTCGTCCTGTCATAAATGGCAGGATATCGTTGTGGTTATGCTCGTCGTGTTTTTCGACACGACTTTATCGAAACGTTCGACGCCACTTTGAGGATAGAAAAGATTTTTAAAAAATGACAAACATGTTTATAATCGGAAGCACAGCCGTGGCAATTGTTTAGAAAGCTGTCTTAACGCTGATGAATGTGGCAATAATGGCGCAAGCATTGAACAGTGCAATGAAGGCCATCGATGCTCTGAGAAGTTTTCAAGAGCAGACCGCGAACAACTTGCCGGACGATGCGATAAGGTAAATTACGACTAAATCAATTTCGATATTTTTTTTTCTCAAACTTAAAATATCATGGAAAATGTATGTGTGGCGCTAAAACGGAATTTTTGCAAGAATTGACCGTATTAATTGACGATTCATAGAAACAATTATTTTCTTTCCTTTCTTTTTTTCTATTCTCCTTTAGGAAAACGGAGAAAATTACATGCTGCACAACGATAGCGGACAACATGTGTCTGCCGAGCATCAAAACCGCTCCACACTTTTTACAAGTCCTGAGCCTTTCAATTAAACATCTTCTCCTGCTGTGCGACGACTCAGAGTCCGATGTCAGAATGTTGGCCGACGAGTGTCTTAACAGGATCATAAGAGTATACACAAAAATTTGACCATTTTTTTGCTTATTATTGTTTGCTATTGATTTTAAGTCAATCTAATGTTTTTCAAAATAATTTGTGGTTTGCATGTTACCTTTTTTTGCTTATTCTCGATAACAATCTTGTTATCGAAATTATGAAATTTGTAAACTTGTAAATTATGAAATTTTTATCACATTGAATTTTGGTATGTTGTCTTTCCTTTTCTTTCTCATTCGTCTGTGTGCAATTTTTGGTTTGCATGTTACTTTGTCTTGTTTGTTTATTATCAATAATGATTAAAAAAAATTTTTTATTCATAGAATTTTGTGACATTCAAGTGTAAATTGCGTGTAATAATTTAATTGAAAATATTTTTATCTTTCAGCGAAGCTTGATTGCTGATTTGAAATAGCATTTCATTAAATTTTACAGTCAATGGCGGATAGCAACATTATGAAGGTGCAATTCCAACTGTATAACATCATAAGCAAAAACGGCTCGTCCAGATCTCTCCGAGCGGCCCTCTGGCGTTTTGGAATTCTCAGTCACACCATAAGGCCTACGAAGGGCAAGGCTTACGTGTCGAATTTAGTACCGTGTATTGTAACTATAAGTCGGAGAGGCGAGGAATCGGTAATTGACACGCTCGCCCAATCTTTGCCCTTGATATTTAAAAATCTGGGACCATTCATGACGGACAAGGATGTTAAGGTAGCTGGAAAATCTCCGGGCAACTTCCGATCATCTCCGTCTCTATCTGTATCACATTTAAACGAAATGCATATTTTCTTTTTTTCTTTGCAGACACTGCTCAAAGCATTCTATCCAAATTTGTCGTCGTCTCAAGCGGTCTTCAGACGAAATGCCGCCAGTATGATAGTCAATACGTGTCTCTACTGTCGGAAGCCACGAATATTCTTGGCTTATGTGCTGAGAAACCTGATAGGTAATAAAAACAAATGTACACGTACGTTTTGGCTCAAATCGGCAAAAGTATTAAAAAAAACTATGAGAGATTGTTCCTTTTTGTGCTTGCAAAATTTTCGAGCAGTGTGGTCAAAATGTTGTACCTGAGGCGAGTTAGGCTTTCGGTATAAAATAATATAGAGCAAAAGTCGAGATATGAAGAATTCATTTTAAACGCAAAATCTAAAACCAATTATTTTCATTATCTGCGTAAGGCATGCATAAGTCAAATAATCAGAAGATTTTATCCCATACGTAGTAAAAAAAGTTAGTACTTTTTTAAACAATTTATCCTCCGAAACATCCAGAATTTTTCATGTTATAAATTTCCGATGGCACCAGTGATTTTACAATCAAAGGTACAAGTTGAAAATCTCAATGATACAGGAAATAAAACAAGTGTGTATACTCAAACCTCCGTAACCGGTAGTACCACTCATTTAAAAAATGTATTCATACGAAACTTTCTATTTCGATTTCACGAAATTATGTTTTACTACGCAGGAGCACAATGCGTTACATTACACGAGGAAACTATGTCAAAATCTCGGTATTCACGTGATAAAAATTCTTTCAATTTCGAATTAACAAGATTAATATTTTAATAAAACAGATTCCTTAGTCCCGGTCTCACAGACGGAAGACAATACGCCGCTAGTGATCGGAGTTCTCGGCTGTCTGAGAACAATTTTGCCCCACATTAGTGCGACCGCCGAGCCGGAAATCGACTCTGACGCGCACCGTCTCGACTGTCTGCTGCAGATATACGATTTGTGTCTTCATTACGCTAAATGGCATTCCGACCACAACATGGTGAACGCCGCTTTGGAAACTCTCGCTCAACTCCTGGAATCTCCCGAAGATGATCTCATCAGGGCGCTGACCTCTGAAAGCGGAATACCGAGCAGCAAGATAATAACTTCAGAAAACACGACGCGAATATCGTTGGGACGGATGAGCGCCTCCACGACGACGGTCTCCGGCGATAATTCGGAATCGAGGCTGACGCTCTTCGAACCCGACTTACCGGAGGTGCATCCGAAGGTCGAAAAATGGATTTCCGACTCGATGAACACGTTGAGTGAGGTTCACAGGTCGCCGACCGACATAACGTCTATTCATGTCACTGACACTCCAGAGACGTCTGACAATCACGACGACAATCAGAGCTCGCTTACGAATCGCTCGATAGACAGTAGGTACAAAATTGAATTTTTTTCCTCTGCATTCTTCTTCAGTCCTATTCCTCATTTCTTTCAATTGCATCTCGCAATTTTACAATTCAATTTTTTTTCCGATAAATCATTCATTGTAACAGAACGAATTTGAACAGTGTTTTCCGTTTATCCTTCCACAGGTGAATTAATCGAGGAGGAGAACGATTTGAAAACATCGTTGGAGACAGCCAAGCTTCTCGATCAGCGGAGTCTTGTGGCGAGTGAGAAATCGTTTGAAGATCGAATGTTAAAAGAGGAATCGCACTTTTCGGACGATTCCTCGCTGGTAACGACATCGAACGTTCCTCAGGATTGCGTGGACATTGGATCCTTTACTGATGCCGACGTGCCTCTAAAATACGCTTGTCGATACCTTGCATCGTCATTTCTGCTGACTGGAAACTCTGGACAACTCGTTTCCGACAAGTATTTTCGGGTCAGCGTAAAATCATTGGCTCTCACGTGCATAGGAAATATTCTCAGGCTTTACCCGACGGTTTTGTCGGCGACGCTCGCGAAGGATCCACTGCTCGACGGTGGTCAACAGATGATGGCCGATATATTGCTCTTCGCTGAACACTCGGATCCCCAGATCAGAGGCAACATTGGGACGCTCGTTGGGCATTATTTGACGGCGGTCTACGCTCGATGCAAAGGAAGTTACGCGACCCTTGAAGAAGAAGTCGCTAAATGTAGGGGCGGCAAAGCTGTTCCGTTGGAATATCTCATTAATATACTTATTAAGGTAATTAATGCATCTAATTAACAATATTATATATATTTTTGAAATTTATTCGTATACTTTATTTTTCGAGAATCCGACGAGAACTTGGTAGCTAGATCCTGATTATTTCGTTTAAGTCCCCCCAGGCGACCCTTTTGATTTTTGTTTAAATCCCCTAAGGGCTTCGTGTCCAGGTCCTAATAACTATGAGTTACATCCGACTCGTATCACTTCTGGTCGAAGAATGACATTTTCAAAAAGGATTTAAGTATTGCATGTCTGCTACTGCAATTCAGGGCCTAAAATGACGTATTTCCGGTAAATGTCTTGCACTCTAAATTCCCGGATTTGAAATTTATTATTACATAGATAAATATTTTATTATGGATATGTGGGAATACAAGATTCATAGATTTCTTATTAAACAGCCCTTACATCGACCGGATAGTTTATATATTAATGTTTATATATTAATTATATATTAATGTGACATACATTAACGATAAAAATTCGAATCTCTGTATAGAACATTTTTGTTGCTTTCTTTTCCCAAATTCATATTCGGAATTACTCATTTACTCATGTAAATAATGCCTGAAATTAATTTTATGTGTACGCTCATTTCGTCAGGGTTTGGAGGACGATTCGACGACGGCGTGTCGTCAGACGTTGATCGCACTGCGTACGTGCCTCACCGATCTCCTGGAGTCCGAGGACAACAGGCATGGAATCTCCGTGACGAACAAGCTTCTGCGGCTCGTCGAAAATCCTTACTTCCTCGTTAAAGTGCAATTGGCTCAGATATTGAGAGAACTTCCTTACATCGCGGTGAAACACGTAACGGGCAGTTTCGATTTTCAGCAAAACGTTATAACTGTTTTGCTCGTCTTGCTCGCCGATCAAGATCCGAGGATACGACGTGCTGCCAGCGAAGCTGTTGTAAGGTATGCGAAAGAATAAAAAACAAAAAACGAAGAAAGTAGTCATCGACGTCTGCTATCCGCCAACCTATGAAAAAATAACTTGGCTAATTGGTCCTTTGAAAATGCAACATACGTACATTTCACGTCGAAAGAACTTGAACAATTTTCGTGGGTATTAAAATCTAGCAATAAACTACATTGAAGCTGCCGAAAACGTTGATTTTGCATAATAATATTGTCAAAAAATTATTACAAAATTGCTAAAGAAAAAAAACCCGTTAAAGAGATAATAAATAAACCTTTGTTTCTCTTTTTATATGGATTCATTGAGTGCGTAAATTTTATTCCTAAAAAAAATTAATTTACAACTTTTTGGCATTACTTTTTGGCACAATTAATACGTCTGATATTTTCAAGAATTTCGGCATATCGCGATACACTGAAATTTCGTTCGAATTAAATTTTCAATAGGCAATGTACGTGCGGTGGATACTTAAATTTGTTTGCATTTTTCAGAATAGTCCCGTCGTTGTACTATCAGCATTCGAACGAGAACGAGGTGACTCGTCGGGCCGCCGAGTACACCGAACAGTACTTGTCGACAATCATATCGGATCCATTGCTGACGAAGAGTTGCCAAATGGAGAACAAGCTCCTGGTGGAGAGTCTGATTGAGCCGTTCCACTCGTTCTACGCGGAGTCGGAGATTCGTCACGGTCCCGACAAGGTCGAGGACGCTCTCTCGATAATGGTCAGTCTGCTCACGGACAAACTGCTTGTTCACGATTCAAAATTCTTCGCTTACGGCTGTTGCGAGGCGCTCTGTCGATTGAGCGAAACTTACACGACGACTCTCTACCCGCGTGCATGGGAATGTTTCGTCGCGAAGTTGCCGGTAAAGCAAGAAACGAAGCCGACCTCGCTGAGTCGTGGAGGCGAAATAAACGAGGTTGGCCTGACAAAAGGAGTTTTGACACCGATAGGACGCGGACTCTTGTCGCTGGTGACCTCGATGCTGTCCTCGTCGCCGGTGAGCCTCGATCTTGCGACGCACAGACACTTAATTCTGCTCGCCGGAAACATTACGTCTGGTCTGGCGCTTCGCGGCTTGACACCGAGCAGCGAAACGCCGAACGGAAAAAACGGTGGTTCGACGGAGCCGACGATTCTGTGGAAGCTCTTCGAGGATGAGACAACGAATCGCCACGTTGAATTGTTGTTCACGCACATAGCAAGACTGCTCAACATCTACGTCCACGTGATCGACGGCGTGCAGCTCGTGCCGCCGAGCGTGAAGGCTTCTTTGCCGTCCTTGCCGTCGGCCCAATCGCTCTCGCCGCGAAGAAAGCTCATGGGAAATGAGCCAAGGGTCAAGGAACGCGTCGAGCGCGGAGCCGGCGTCATTAAGATCGGAAAGGATCTCACCGGCCATTTTTTTCCAATTCCTCACTACATGCGACTTTACCAGACTCTCAAAGCAGCTCACGCAAATTACAACTGCACACTGGACTCCGAGGCCAGCGCAATGTATCTGGGGCTTCTTCACGCTAGTCTGCGAGTTTTGTCGCAGATTCTGGAGATTTCGAGCACAGTGGAGGCGACGAAATTTGCCGATGAGATATTGCAGTATCTTCAGACCACCTTGAGTCTCTCGCCTACGAACACAGTGCAGTGCGTGAGACAACTGCTCAAGTGTCTCTTCGGAACCAACATTAATGCACGTTGGAGCGAGTTTGAGGTGGTCAGGAGCACGAATAAATTCGGCGACGGTTCCAAGGACGACGGCAGGAGGGGGCTGTATGCTCAATGCTTTCAGAGACCGGCAAGACACATGGCCGAGACTATAAAGGCTATGGGAAACAATTGCCGAGGCGGAAACGAACCCGACGCAGGGTAAGAATTACGGAATGAATCTTAAGGCGACGTTAAATCGACTCGATCGGCAACGAAAAACTGTGATCCATTTTTATATATGTGGCTTTCTTGTGGAGGAAATTTTATCAGTAGAAGAAGATGTTCGCGTTAGATCTCCAATGAAAACAAAACCTCTACGAGAAAGCAAAGTGTATAACAGTTTTCGTCACTTATTGACTAGGCGACGTAAAACTCACACAATCGGTCAAAGAAAATCCATTTTATTGTTATTTAGTATTTGGTTTCCTCACAGAGTAATCTTTGTCAGTAGGAGAAAAATATGCATTCGATCTCTTAGGAAAACAAATCTTCATCTACCTCGGAAGAAAAATAGTGTTATAGTTTTCGTTATCTAGAAAACATTGGCTTTTCGTATCATTGCAACATACTCGTAGAAACAATATTGTATAAGATAAACAAAAATTCATCGCCACCTAACGTATAGTTCTTTATTTCAGATGGATCGGTTCGTTGCGAAAGCGTGAGGACCGCAAGATATCTACGGTCTTCAAGAGTTTCGGTCGCGCAACGACGCAGAAGAGTTCGGTGGCCTCGTTCATAAAGATCTTCGAGCCGATGGTGATAAAATCCCTGAAGCAGTACACGACGACTGGCTCGGTTGATTTTCAATGCGAGGTGTTGACATTGCTGATCCAGTTGGTTCAGCTCCACGTGAACTACTGCCTCCTCGACGCCGACAAGATTTTCATCGGCTTCGTTCTCGACCAGTTCGACTTTATCGACGAGGCTCAGATCAAGAGCACCGAGAAGCTTCTGCCGAAGATCTTCGGTTTCCTCGTTCACCTCTCGTACAAGAAGTATCACTCGAAGAACATAATCGACATCCCGAAGATAATTCATCTGTGCGACGGTCTAATGGCCTCGGGTCAGCCGCCTACGACGCACTGCATTCCTGCCCTCGTCCCGATCGTCGAGGACATTTTTCTCACGCGTTCCTCTTCGGCGACGAAGAATCCTACCGATCAGCGCGAGCTCGAGACGACCCGCGAGGTCCTCATGACGACTCTGCTGCGACTCGTCGAGTACCCACGAGTAATCGAACTCCTCGCTCGTTGCGTCGCCGAGTCGCGCTACGACGGCGATGGCAACGGCGAGGAGAAGTGGCGTCGATGGTCGCGTCTCGCCACCGACACGATCCTTCCGCTTCTTGCCTCCGGCAAGATTCGGCTCGAGACTCGTGGCGCCGACGTCGCTCTGATGAGGCTCTTCTCGGCTATCTCTCCGACGGTTTTCCGCCCGGTTGATCCCCTGCTGAAGGTTCTCTTCGTCGTCCCACCGGCGCCCGAGGACTCCACCGTCAGGCTGAAACGCTGGCTAGGCACTGTGAACATAGTCGTTCTCTCGCTGGTCTCCTACGCGAAGGAGGAAGCAATGCTCGCTCGTCTCTCCGACCTGAGCGTCTACATGACCGACCTTGCTCACACTCTCGCCCTCCCCGACACGATCTGCACAACGGCCGATCCACTGAACGCAACGAACATCCAGTCGACGGCGATTCCACCGGAAAATATCCTCTCGATATTTCTCTTCAGAGTGATCGGCCTCGTCGGCCGGAGGGTTCGCTCCATTCTCGAGAGCGTCGATAATCGGAAAAAAATTTCTAACCTCGAGGACCTCATCGGAGATAAAATATCCTCGCAACGCGATGATCCGTACCTGATAAAGCAACTGGCATTTTTTCTTCAACTCTGCGTGCACATGTTCGAGTCCGGTAGTCACTGCAAGGTCGCCAACGCTGCGATGCAGATGATTCGTGCCAGGGACGACGAGAGCATTCCGATGGATGAGCTAAATCGTCTGATGATCGATGTTTCAGGTTCTTGTCCGCTGCTCACCTGCCACTGGTCTTATCTCCTCACTCTCCTCGACTACAGCGAGGTGCCCTTCTGGTCGAGGATCCTCGGCATTCGGGAGTCCTGTTGGAGCACCGTTTTCCGGGAGAATTCCGACCAGGCTGAGACCAACGGGACGGAAATTCGGCGCACGAGGGGGACGAGCATAAACGCCAGGATCGTTCGGGATTCCGGAACGATACTCTTCTGCGATCACGTTTGCGAGAATCTTAACGACGTCGAGCCGCTCACCTGGCTTCTCGTCAAGCACATCGAGGAGACGATAAGCTTGTCCGGCGAACCACCGGTGAGAGATCTCGTCACGACGGCCGTTCACAGAAATCCAGCGGCGAGCGGTCTTCTGGTTCAAGCGATCGCTGCCCGTTGTCTCGACCTCAGCCGGCCAAGTTTCGTCAAGCGACTTCTGCAGTGCATGGAGGCTGCTCACCAGTCTCAGAGCGGCGCCGTGATTCTCGCTCTCGTGCCGAGATTCCTCGAGACGAAGCACCTTGCGCTCTCACGGATGGCCGCGAAGATCGCGAGTCGACGAGTCGAGATTCTCCTCGCTTCAAGCGCCGAGGCCGCTCTCGAGCAACTCCCTCGCGACGATCTTATGCAGCTGATAGAGAATCTTCGAGCCACGAAGCTCGCGAGAAAGCACGGAACACTCGCGAGTCTCATGAACAAGCTCGCCTCGGCGCACTACGATTTATCGCCGCTCGAGTTCGAGCACAGCCGTCCTTTCAATCCGTCCATCGTCAGGAACGTCCAGCTCGATCGTCAGTGGTTCTTCTCGCAGGTGAAGCTCCGCTGTTGCCATCCGAGTGCCAACGACAATCTGCCGGAGTCCGCTCAGCTGCTCGGCAAACTCGATCTCGAGGACTGCGACGCTATTCTCAATTCACGAGAGTTCGATCTCAAGATCCTGATCGAATGCATGAGACTCGGCGTTCGCCAGACGAGCGAGAGATACCGCGAGTGCGAGTTCGCTGGTCATGAGAAACCCCTCGAGCCGTGCCCGCTTTATTCGTCGACCAAACGCTGCATACTCCAGAAGGTCCGAAACATAAACGACCTCGTGCCAAAACCACATCAGATCTACGATCCCTCGACCTCTGAGAATAATCCGAAGACCTCGAGATACTCCTCGAGATTCGCCGACCTATTGGAGGACTCGATGTGCTGGCGAACGCTTTTCACGATACTTCCTGCCGTGACGAACTACGCAACCAGCATTACCGATCTCGAGAGATGGTCGATCGAGGCTCTCGAGGAGAAGCACGAGGAGGATCTCGGGAAATTCGCACTTCTCTGCATGGAGACCTCGCACTGGATGGTCGATCGTCACGAGAGCGGCGCGAGGACTCTGAAGCCCCACGAACTCGAGCTGGCGCTCAATTGCGCCGAGGAGTTGCTGAAGAACTCGAGGATTTCGGCGGTCTTCGGTGGTGAAAATCGTCAGACGTGGATATGCTCGGCGGTGAAGTGTCTCACGACGATCGTCGACGAGTGGTCGAGGAGGAGCGTAAATCCCCTGAGGAAGCCCGACGATCGGGGACTGCAAGAGGCTCTCGAGTCCGAGGAGACGAGACACTGTGCGCAAGGTTGCCTCGAGATGAGCGCTCTCGTCTGCTGGCTGGAGGATCATCCAGTCTCGTCTAGGACGAAAAACATTCCGAGATTCATGCTGAGGACCCTGAAGAATTTGATCGTGGCGATCGCTCGTCAGAGATTGGTGAACACTTTTGTGCTCACACCGCCGCTCGCCTGGAAACACGGATGGCACGCCGTTGGCTCGGGCTCGACGAGATGCAACTTTCCGTTGCTCTCGGCCGAGTCGAGCCTCTTGCAGGAGGTTGACGTTCTACGCCAGTTCGTCTACAGGACGAATCTGCTCGGCTGGACAACGCGACTGCAGTTCGAGGAGATGTGGATGGCGCTTCTGAGCGTTCTGAGCGTCTCGCCGCACGATGGGGAACCCGAAGGACCTCTTCGGGGACAGTCGACGAGTCTTGCCGTTCAGGCGATAACGAGACTCCTTATGATGACTCTGCTTCTTCCGTCACCCGGCAATCCGGGCAACAGCTCTTTCATTCATCATCCCAGGGATCCTCAGCTGGCTCTGCACAAGAAGAGCTCGCAGCGATTGCTCTTCGTTCAGAATGTACTCTCAGGGAAATACGAGCTAGTTCGCAACGCCGACAAACACAGGGACGATGGAGCGAGGCTGGAGAACCTGTTCGAGCGAGGGAACATCGAGAGGAGTGGCCACTCTGAGGAATACACTTATGGTCAACTTTCGATACCGTACCTGTGGTCCGTCTGCTCCCTGCACGAGAACAAGTTCAGCTCGTCGGTTATCTTGCTGAAGGAGAGAAGAGACCGCGCACTCGAGAGGACGAGACTCGACCTGGGATCTTGTCTCAGGTTCCTCATCGAGCTGTATACACGGTGGATGATGCCGAAAGCCAATACACCGCCGCGGTTACTCAACGAGGTCGTCAAGTCGCTCCTATCGATCTCCGAATTGTTCGTTGAGAGAGCACAATTCCAGTGGATGCTGGACACGTGCCTGGAAATCTCGAGGACGCAGACTGTCGAAAATGAAATTTTGCATCACTATCTTGTCGTTGCTGTTTGCAAGGCCGCTGCGGTTCTCGCACCTCTGGTACGCCGGGCCATTTATTTAATTTTCTCAGTCAATTCTTTAATTGCCTCAATTACTCTATGTTATTTAAGGTTGTTAATATTTCCGATGAAAGAAACGAGGTTTCAACGCGCTTATTTACTGCCTACGAAAATCTAATTTACTTTCACTCGGAATATTAACAGTGTCGGTGAAAATATAAAAGATAATTCGTTACCGTCCGGGCGTGATATGGATAGGCGGGTGGCGTGCGTCAGTATTTCAGCTAGAAATTCGGAAATTACCATAGTTCGTTATTTGCAGGACGTGGAAACGTTGGATAAGGTGAAACGGTCGGTCGACATGAGCTTGAAATCGAGCTTTTTACCAGCACGGATTACGGCCCTGCACGGAATGTTGTATCTTCTGCAAAGTGCGGTTTTAGCTAATTGCGAGGAAACCATGAACGTCGTGCATCCACTGGCGATAAAGTATATCCAGAAACACATCGAAGTTAACGAAGCGAACGGGCAAGTTTCACAAAAGAAATCCTATTATTTATGCTCGATTTTTCACTTTATCCTATTTTCTACTTTTTCTAAATCTGTGAATTAAAATTTTCAATTTTTTAATTATGAGTGTACATTATCTATCTCTTCTTCTATATCTTTTCATCGTGGAATAAACAATTCGTTTGTCTAATAACGGATTTTATCCCCAAATTTGTTGGTGTAGGATTGTAAGGCAGAGCGAGGAACACCAAAGAATCATGTGGGCTCTTGTATTTTTCCTTCTTGAGCACGCCGAAGACACGCCGCCCGATGCCGAAGCTCCCGCTGTTCTCGAATTAGTTCTCACGCTAGTCACAGTACCAAATATTTCGACCGATCTTCACAGAACTCTTTTGCAGGTGTGTTGTCCTTAATCTTAAATCTTCTTAAAATTAGAACCACCACATTGGTTTTTACGACAATTTTTGGCATTTGATTTTCTTGGAAGTTTTCAACCTAAATACAAGAGCAAGCCACAGACAAAAATTGTATATGTATATCGCAGGGTAATAATGATACAGTCCATTTAACTAAAATGCCTCATTCCGCCTTAACACTAAACGGTGCAGCGTCCAGTTAGGAGCAATACTGTCGTCTGTAATAAAAACTTCAATCAACACTTTCACGGATTTTGTCATGTAATGTCAAATGAAAAGTCTTATCGAAAGCTGAGATGATATCTACCTCTGATGAGTTTTTTTTTACCGTACACGTGAGAACCCATGAAAAAAATTAATTACAGTTTTCGATGGGACTGAGCCCAGGTTGGAGGTGCTTTATACGGTTTCAAGAGATTTGAACATCATCGGTAAAAAATATAATGAATTTCAGGGACTGGAACGGTTGATAGGAACTCGAAGCGTCGTTGGAAAAGTTGCCGAGCAAATAGTCAAAGTCGCCGTGGAACGTTTGCGACAGCCCAGCCTTCTTCTCGCCATGCCAGCGCTGCAGCTTCTTCTTACCTGCATGTACACCGAATCAGCCGACAGATTCAATCGTCCGGACGCCGAGGAACCTCTTCCGGATATCGAACCCGAGGCTCTCGTCCGATCGATCGAGAGAACCTCTGCTATATTCGACAGAATAAAGCGAGGATATCCGACCGAGGTGCAAGTACTGTGCGCCGTACTCTCCGAAGTTCTCGGGGATTTCTTTCCACCCTCGGATATACTGACGAAAGTAATCGGTGAATTTCTATCCCCTCAACAACCTCATCAACGTCTCTTATCCGCAGTCGTATTCAAGGTATGCTTCTTAGATGTTATTCGCATTGTCTTGAATGAACCTTGAAAAATAAGTGCAATATTTTTTATTCACTTTTTTATCCTGTATCAAGTTTGTAAGAAGAGAAAATATTGTAATAGGGAAAAAATAGGATTCTTAGAATAGTTTTCGTGTTTGGTCAGTCTGTCGGTTTTTCTCGTGCCATGCGAACTATGTAAGTTTAAATATTGTAATTTAAAGAAATACGTCAATTTATGATTTAGAAACATGTTTTACATGCGCGAATATGCGAAAACATAAAGCAGTTTTTGATTTTTGTCTATCCGTCTGTCTGTTCGATTACTCCAATAACTTTCTAAAAACATTTTCATATAAATAGTGGTTTTGGAACCTCTTCTTTAATCTCTCCTTTTTTCCGGTATATTACATTAAATATTTGTTAAAAATAATGAAAAATTGCAAAAGTTGTCGAAACAACTAAAGACAAATTGTAAGCAATATTCGTATCATGTCAAATTCACACCCAGGTAGTCACAAAAAATTATTTTCACCCCCCAAAAGTTCTTTCTTTATATTATGAAGCCACTCGAATTAGTTAAGAGCGAACCATCCGTTAAAAAAATGTAATTTCAGGTATGCGAACGCGTGGCTTCCAACGGTGCGCAATTGGGCTTACTTCAGGACTGGGTCGTCTTCAGTCTACCGAATTTCATTCAAAGCTTACCGTTGACGATGTCGACGTGGTGTCTCTCCTGCTTCTTCATCAGCGCTTCTACGAATCCATGGCTCCGAGCTCTGTATCCTTTCAAATATTGTAATTGCAAAGAATATGTCAAGCGGCGGGAGGGGTGGAAAGAGGGGCTTCAGCCGATCAGAATCCTCCAAAGGAGATGAGATATGAAAAAAAAAAAAAAATTGCACAGAAAATCAATTTCATTGTGTCCCGTTCTCCTCTATAGTGCAAAGCCGTTGTACGAGGATTTTTTTTTCGTTTATCAGATCGGCATTGATCTGATTTTGAGCGGGTTCCGTTTGCCTTTAGTTATTTCCTTAATCGGCGTTGAAAAAAGATTCCCGCACGTTCAATCGAGGATCGGAAAGTACGAGTACGAGGATAAGAAGATCCTCTGCATCGCGGCATCCGACTTTTATCACAGGGTAAAGTTGCAAAAAAAATAAAAGGAAATAGAGTGTATTATTCCTTTGATAATTTTTATTAAAACTTGCAGTGAGTGCTGAGGAGAGGGAGATGGACGTGTGTTTTAATATAATTTTATGTTTGTGTGCACAGTTATCCAGTGAGAGTCAGAAAACGGCTTTCGTCGACAGCTTCGAGGCTGCTGCAAAGGAACTCGGAAACCCTTTTAGCGATATCCTCGCTTCTTTCTAAAAAGAAACGCTCCTTCATCTCAGCGTTTCAGCCGAATGATTAAGATTACAAATCCAAACGAAAAATCTCCAGACACAGGGCGGATCCCAAGAAAAAATGTAGACCAACCGCACCGTTCGTGCACTTGCTCGCTAATGTGTATAACTTGTATGTATGTATTTATGTAATATTATTGATTAATCTCTATCGGTGTTGAAGTTGTTTGGGTAAAACGCCGATACGGTGCGAACACTCAACAATAAAAAATATTTTCCGACTAATATACCCAACATTCTTTTTCTTCATCCACGACCGAAAGTACGTACTTTCTGCTTCGATCGCGATGCCGAAAGTCTAACATTTATGCTTCGGTATGGGCGCGCATGCGCCCTGTCTAGTGAGCAGGAAAAAACTAGTTATGCACTGAACTGATGTACGAGGCAGCGAAAAAACAAAATTCAAGACAGCCGAGGAGTGTAATTCGCTAAGCTAACCTTATTATACTGACACATACATTACCCAAAATATCTGCTGACAAAGATTTGTCAAAGTATGAAGCCTACAAAAAATGGTTACTAGATCACAAAAAATTCATTATCTAGTTCAGATGAGAGTAACTTAATTGTTTTGTTTTGTCCATTTAGCTGTATTTGATGCCCCCCTCCCCGACCAGCTGCACTCGCTTCGCTTGTGTCGCAAATGTCGGGGCGGGCATCAAAACATACTAGAGTATTGATTTGTAACGATTGGTGATTTGTCAGTTAACGTACTTTCGGCCGAAAATAAAGAAAAAAAGTATACTCTACACGGGCAGAAAGTTTGAGAGCCCTGCACTGCGCGCTGTCATGCCCTCGGCTTCGCCTCGGGCAGCATGGCACGCAGTGCAGGAATCTCATACTTTCTGCCCTTGTAGAGTAATATACTATTACTCATTTTTCAGCGTGCAAATATTCCGTTGTACGGGCATTCTCCAAAAATTGAAATTATAGAACCGCAGTTCGAATTATCGATTTTGGACGTCCGTGTTCGCGATTTTTCCGCAAAGGAAAAAGGTGATCTGTCGAGCGATCTCAAAATTTGTGAACTTGGGAATTCATTTTCAATTTGGGAAAATCACAGGCCCAACAGTTATAAGTGAAATATCGGTGGCGGAATTAAATCATACCACGCTGTGCTATTACAATATCGTCATTCGCGGATACACAGATCTGCATTGCGCCAGCACGGAGTGTATTCCCGTGCTAATATTCAGTGAACTCCCCGTTGCCAATTTTCTATATGAGCAGATTGTACCGACAGTCAGTGGCTCTTTCTCAAAGGCTCAGACAGGACGATTCATTTGTTTCCGATTTCGCGACTATTCTTCCACAGTGGCATCTTTATTATCGGCGAACCTTCATTACCGAGTGCTCTTGCAGCTCAGTAACCTTCTGCTGCTTGGCCACTTTTGCTCTACGAAGATCAATCCCGTACCAGAAGAGTCGAAGAATCGCCCAGTAGAAAAATTCGGCGAACGATAGTACGCTGCAGCCGAGAAACAATCCAGCAGCGCCACCGACGGATGCTGGGGCAATCATAGATTCACATAGATTTAAGATGGACGGTAAACAATTGTATTTTCTTTATCGACAGAGAAGGAATAACAAAAAAATTAATTACTCACCCATGAAGTCGTTGAGACCGAATGCAAGTTCACGGCGAACTTGGAACGTCGGAAACTGGGCATGGATCGTGCCGAACGTCCCACCCGGAGATCCATCTTTCCTGCAATATATATTACAAAATATACTAATGTAAGATAGTAGAAATTAATTTTTTTTCACACAGCTACTGCGCATATAACGAGAAATATTTTGGAGTAATTACAATAAATATTTCCGTTCCGTCAAATATTACATAATATTTCTAAAATACGTAAAAATAATATTTTTCAATATTCAATGAAAATTTTTCAGACGAAACGTTTCTAAATAATTTAACCGTAAGATTTCTCAGCGAAAAAAAAACATTTTACAAATATTTTTCAATATTGATAAAATATGTTCTAATATTCTAAAGAAATATTCCCGTGCTATGTGGACATTTTATTGAATTTACCAAGTCTAATCGCGCGTTTATATACGACGTACATGTTCGAAAATGCGACGTCCTTCAGGTGGAAGTTCGAGGTATCGCAGTTAGGATAGCATCCACACTTTATTGCAACGGTTTGTTCGAGCCTAATGTAATCTTGACGGTGTTCACCGATGCAGCGTAATTGCATAGATCCGCATACTGGAATTCCGGCTAAAAAAATTCGACTTAATAACAAGTACGAGACCACTGGATAATCCCATAGAAGGGTGCTAGATGAAGGTGAGAGGTGATAGTTCACCGAATTTTGAACATTTACAATGACCAACCTCATTGTATCGAAGTCTGTACCGTTATTAAAGTCCGAAATATTTAAACTAAATAACTAATCTTGGTCGAATGCGATTTCCGTACACAAACCGCGGATAGGTTTTAATACTCTACTCGAAAAGTTTAGTGGTAAAATGATTTTCGTGATCAGTATAAAAATACCGATGATGACACACATAGCACTCACTATCTAGAAACGTCTACCCACTACATACTGTTAGAAAGTTATATTTTTTGAAGCACCTGTTTCGGCTGCGAGACGATTTTCAACCAACTTGATCGGTCAATAAATCGGTGTGCCAAATCCGAAATTTCCACGAAGACTCTTCAGCACATTACTGCCCGATAATTTATTTGGATTAGATAGAATAATCGCACCCAAATTAATCTCTATATGGGGTCGTCTAAACCGTTGCATAATACAGTCGAAAAGTTTAGTAATACAATGATTTTCGTGAAAAATACCGAAATAATCGAGTTATGGAAATGACGAAGAAACTTTTAACATGTGTCATCTAGGAACCCGTACCGACTGCATGATATATGAAAATTGGAATCGGTCCTTATGATGTGCGGCTAAGCGAAAGAAAGAATAACGATAATTTTTGTTCGAAAAATAAGCTAAGTCACTAACGCTTGGAGAAGCGAGTTATCCATGGCGTTAATGCAAAAATATTCTTGCATGGCCGAATAACTTCTCCAAACATTGGTAATTCCGCTCCGTCTACGGCCACGAACGTTTTACTACCGCTTTTTACAATGCACCTAATTTGGTAAGGCCAGATTCCAGTTTTCATTTCATATGCAGTCGTACGAATCGCAAATGCAAAAGTGATTCTTCGGAGCTACGTTATTTCTCATAAAAATCATTATCATACTTTTCAACCGTATTATGCAAATGTCTTCAGTTATTCCACCCGGAAATTGTATCTCAGCGTGGATATTCACCAGTTTTGCGTGAACGATTCCTGGCATTTGTGTCATAAAGACCCTCGTAGAATTGTAAATCCGGCGGATCGATTTATCAACCGATTGGGATGGTTGAAAACCTCGTCGCACTCAAGACGGCCTCTAAAAAACAAAATAACATTTTTATAGTAAACAGTTGATAGGCGTTTCCAAGTATGGGGTGCGATACTTGTATCAATCGAGACTATTAAATAAATAAAAAATTCATTGCACCATCCAACTTTTTGATTAGAGTACGAGAACCTATCTGGAAATTGCATTGAACCGTCGATATTTTCGATATTCAATTTAAAGATTTGGAACCTGAACCACGCTGGAGACTTGTAATACGGTGAGTTAGGTCATGATACACATTTCGCATTCGGTGAACTGTCTGTCACACTCATAAACACCCTCGTGGCCACCTCACATAACTACTCACGGGCACTCTAGAACCGTCAAGGCCGCTCAAGGGCACTCGGAACAGCGGGAGTGACGATACAGGGAATACGTCACGTCCGACCCGGAAGTCCCCACTTTTCAACCGGAAGTGACGTAACACCCATAGATATGTCACTTCCAGTAGAAAAAAAATGAGTTTTCAATACTGAAAGTGACGAATTTCGGAAAATCTATAAATTCAGGGTTTCTAAATCCCATGATTGACAGCAAGGACACGATGAGCACGAGCTTCGACAACCTGCCAGGAATAGCAAAATTGTTGTAAAATCATGATTTTTTGCGTCCAAGAGCTTTTGGCGACTCGAACATTGAACTGGACCAGAGTGCTTGTGAGCGTCATGAGAGAATTTCATTGACTTATCTCTGTTGTATCGTTCAATATAGACAACTTACGCATAGGCCTGGCGAAAAACGGATGGCAGCCACAATCTCTCAGCATCATTGAGTACTTGCATTCCATGAGGCACATGTTCTGCGTGTAAATCGGCCACATAGTCAGACCGCCCTCGGACATAGTCTTACACTTTCGTTGAGAAAGCGATAATTTCTTCACGGCCTCCGATGTGGTTATCACTTGTGGCGCGAATGTCAACGCGGTTATTTCGGTGAACCGGGCTAAATAGCCGATGTCTTCGAACTCGGGAAGCTCTTGGGGATGATAAGCGCTGGCCTGTGAAGAACAATAATATACATATACAATACTAGTTGTGAACGTGTCACATTTGTGAAATAGTTTTGTTCGTCATCTGCGAATCATATTTTCAAATGATTTTTTGTTACCAATTGTCCTCGCATTTGTCCTTGTTATAGAAATCGACATTGCCAATGTTTCATGAGATATGTTATAAGTTTTAAGTTAGATAAGATAAGTTATAAGTTTTAGACATAGGTACACTAGAGTGGGTAAAAAAAAACTTCTATATTTTTTTCTGATACACAAAAACTAGTTGCTAGGCACCTGTAGAGAGTACTCACACAGTATGAGCTCTAAATATTGATGGGAATATGATGCTCATAATAGTTTTCTATTTTTTATTTAGTTTGATATTAAAATGATCAAATCTTATATGTAATAGCTTATTAGGCCCGCACCATCATCAATATTTATTGGAAATTAAGTGCTCGACAAAAATGATCTTCTACACTTTTTGGTGGTAAAATATGATCATTTTTTTGTTGGAATTTCGAATTTAACGCCGATTGAACGTATAAACATTTCGTTACTCACTACGATCGATTGATCGGCTTGAAAGCCGATCCCAACTTCACGCTTCTTGTAATTGGTGTACGCAAATGATTCCGGCTGTGGCACGACTGTCCAGTTGTTCTGCATCCAATAACTTCTTAATGCAATGAAAAAAAATTATACTTCTTATAATGTCATAATAATCTTTCAATTGATTCGTATAATAATTTCTATAATAAGTATAATTTATAATTGATTACATTCCTAATTTAAATTTAAAAATTCCGAAAGATCCGGTCGATAATCTCGGACGTGGTCCGCCTTTGGCTCTTATAATTTCTTCAAAAATTAACATTGTGTGTTTCCATCACTCACGTGTAAGAACTGTATTCGTAGACTGAGCTGTCAAATAGGAGGCATAATCCTCTCTCGGTGACGACCCAATATCCGTACCCATGTACCTCGCCATATTTTCTGGCGGCTTGCATCTCAAGTTTCAATTCCCATAGTATAGTCAACCAAATTTCCGGCTTCACACCCTCGTACAACGGTGTTTTGTCCATATTGTAATACGTTACGTTCGATAAGAAAATAAAAAATTCTCTTGCTTCGGGCGTGTCTTCAATTCCATGCCTGCGAAATTCGATAAAAATATCATTATTTGTTTTAATGGATTTTTTTGCACACGACGATAAAATATCCAGGAGGACCACGGGAATACTTCAAAATTCGGATAAATAAACAACTGTTTAAAAATGAATATAAGACAGAATTGATATTTTTCCATACCTCTTAAAAACTTCGGGAAACAAGTCTTCTTCGACTTTTCGAATTCCGCACAGTAAAATAGCGGGTTTCGTGATTTCGAAGAATTTGTACTCGCTCTCGAGGATGAACATGGTAGTGTCATTTTGATAACGCTTCCAAAAGTTCACGGATAGAAGAACCAGGCACGTGAAGGCTGCACCGATTGCAACTATTGCGAGAAATCTGTAAATGCACGCTGTTATTAATTTATTATTATCCATTGTATGTTATCGCGTATGGGTGTCGGGGAATGTTATTGATTTTCTCATTAGAGTCTGAGCTTCTCAAATGGGCGAAAAAAGGTACGACAGTAATTTTCACAGGGTTTCGTCATTTATTACACTGTTGTGTATAACTTTATCCACGATGAAGCTAAAATGAGGCTACCCTTCCTCAGTTGTTGAAGAGAATTAGATAAATAAAATGTTACGTTCCATCGCCGACAGATGTTTTATCCATTTTGAGCATAACAGGAATTTGTCAACTCCCTTTACCATAAACGACGAGTTCTTGATTTTTTTATTTAACTTTTGTTGCACCAAGCATATCGTTTAAAGTGAAATACTCGGCTATATTTCCACGTCTAATTTTCATTTTGGCTTCCTCTATGAGGAGTCAAAAATATAGTAGATGCTTTTTCATAAATGAATCTTGAAAAGTGAATGAACATTATGAGAAAGTGTTATGAATTTCTTAACTTTTAATTTCGATGAGGAAGCGATATGAAAATTTGAAATTTCAACTTTTTTTTTATCCTCGGTGGAAACTTCTAATAGTGATTCGATTTTGTAGCGATATCCTGCGAAATGTTATCAATTTTCAGAGTTAAATGAATGATAAATCTCGAATTTTTTTATGCTGAATTTAAATCTAGGTATTCCAAAGTTCTTGAATTTTCAAATAACCGGTAGTTATTTTTAAAAATGCATTTATTTCGAGGAGCCTTCCCGTATCGCATTATTATTTTGTATTAAATAACTACTTGGATTTTCAGTCTCAATGATTAAACAATTCAATAATCCAGTTACAAATATACGCACACAAGAAATTCTTGGTATCGTTAACAATAGTTGTTAATAAAATAAAATTAACCAAGTATTGACTTATTTTTAATATAAAATTAATATGCATTTAAGGGAAATCTTGCCTCTCGAGTGGATGACGATGGGGTGCAGTGAGGTGGTTGAAGCCGTGAACGGTCACGGAGCTGGCGAAGTCGACAAAGTACTTTCCCACATTGGTCTTCGCTCTAATCTTGTCCATTCCTATGAGCGTATCGGAGATCCAGACGCCCGGTTTGTTGCGACGAGTGCGTAAATTGCCCACTAGCTCGTTTATCATGAAACCATCGATCATCGGCGAAATTTGATTTCTCATCGTTTTTTTCCTCGCATACCAGTGTTCCATGTCATTCATCGTTGATGAACGATGTTCTGCATTCGGGATAATTTTTTTCGTCGATGCCTCCATCTGACCTAAAAAAAAAATTTAATAAACACGAGGCGATTAAAATTTTCGTCCGTTCGGCACGACCGGACGGAAAAGCTAAACAGACGGAAACTGATTGACTCTTTTTTTCAGATGGGAGAGAAAGCTCGAGTGACGGCGAAAACATTGCATGCCTCATCGAATTAATTATTCATGAACCGATCCGAATAATTTACCTTAACGAGCTCTCGTGAAGCTTTATGTCCGATGGTCGATAATGAGCTTAACGTAACACGAAACCTTCGTTCGCTCGCGTTCGTTCCGTGATACGGTTGGAAATATACTTTTCCAACGAATTATCAGGATAAGGCAGAATAATCGAATTCGCGAGATCGAAACTAGATGATGGGGCATGAAAAGCTGATCGATTCTATGATTACTTTTTCTTTAAATTAAATCGTTTCTCGCAAGAAAAGACCGAGGCTGCATAATTTTTTTTTTCATCTAGAAAAATCTCTCGGCGAATTTTTTGTTTGGATTATTTTTTCACTCCACAGCAGGAGAATATTCAAAAAATACCTTTTCACTTGCGGATACGTCAAATATAAAAAAAAGTTACGTCTATTTGAAAATAAAAGAGCTATTTTTTTAAATTCATAACTTTTTTTCGGTTGGATAAGAAATCTTTTTTTAATTCTCAAAAACGTCTTTTAAAGAATAGAAAATAATAGAAAATGTTCAACTAAATCTAAAGTAGTCCATTTGGCATGGAATACCCTATATATATATATACATACATACATATATACGAGGTATTCCATATACAATTAAACGATCAAAAATCGACAACTTTCAATGTACCCGAAATTCAACCATCATTTCCAACTGCACGGAAAAAAAACATGAATTTTTTATGCAAATTTCAGAATGTTGGAATGAGTTTTATAAAAAGGGAGTTTTTCTCTTTGCATAATTGTATGTTAAAAATGTTTTTCAAGAAAAATGTATGCAAAATACAATAGAATTCACTTCTGCGAGTGTACCGACACGCGCAACAAACAAAAAATGCGCTCAAGTAAGATGTCATCAAATATAGATGAAAATAATTTTTTTCGTCGATTACGTCAGATTTATTCGAGTTTAAATTTTCACAGAATATTCCTCATTATCGTCGAAATACGTTCAATCGTTTCAAGAGTTGACGAGAAGCGAATGATTATTTTTTTTAGACCAATTAACTATTTAATAATAGAGTTGAAAATGGCTAGTTCTCGTGGCAACCTCCCATAGACACTCAGTGTCACTCATGAACCCTGAAGAACACTCAACGACAAGAAAATGTCCTCGAGTATCCATAAGTGTGTGTGAAAGGCTCTCGAATCTGACTGTCATATGCAGAAGAGGCCGCGGCGAGATGGACTAGCCTCACGTCGCTTCCGGTTTGAAAATGCAATTTTTCGACCGCAAGCGACGTCATATTGGAAATACGTCATTGCGACTTTGAAAATATAATTTTTCAAAAAAAAATGACGTCGCATCATGAATAGGTCACTTTTGGTTTGAAAATATAATTTTTCAATCGAAAGTCACGTCGTATTGTAAACAGGACTTTTTATTTACTGCGAAGTCAGTAAGATCTCAAAACCACTTGAGTATGAGTCACGTGTGTAAAGTGATTCAAACTATTCGCTATAAAAACTGGTCAGCAGTTCCCATTAACGTTATTTTCACTGTGGATATTTCAGCTTCCGTAGCAGTCAAAAGGTTCTTACGTTTCCACCCTTAGGGGTGGAAACGGAACGGAATTTTTTTTTAATCCACTAAATTGGCCCTTAATTATGCAATGGGTTTTATGCCGAGCTTCCAATGTCGTCGTGCTAAGTTATTCGACATTGCTACAACGATACCGGAAGGGTGGATTCATTATTATTCACAATAATATTGTACCGGCACCGTTTCAGGAAAGAAATTAGAAAAAAAATATTTGGGGTAGAACAGGCTACCCTTCGATGTTACTTACGTCAACTTTGGTAAGCTTATTATTACCCTATTTTGCCTCACGTCGATATGACAATTCATGTCCGCATTTTGCGCCATGTTGTCTCACGGACTTTGAAGACGAAGTACAGTTAAAGGCCATCGCATCACAAGTGTCTGTGATAGTTTGTGAGATATCTCATTTCGATATTAATGTTATTTTGTTGTATGAATATTACTGTTATTTTGAAATCGAAATAACATTAATATTCACACATCTTCAATTATTTTATCTTTATTTTTTTCCAATTATGATTGATCAATATTACTAAATGAGACTCGACTCGTTGACGACAGGTTGACGACATCTGGTTGCAAGCCCGTTATCGAAGCGGAGAAATTCTAAACTCGCGAATAATTATCGATTATTTTATTACCGTGTATTTCTCCAATCATAATTGATTGACGTCGGTGATACAGTTCTGTGCGGTGACGTTCTTCCGTGAACGACTCGAAACCAAATCTGCAAATTGTCGTGATTCAATGTTTGCTATGATTCTCGTACTTCCAGACGCACCGTTTATCCTCCGCTTCGCTGTTCTCCAGGGAATTTTTTCCAGCCGAGAACCATAACTCACCGTCCTATAGGTTCGTTTGTTTGCAGAGTAAGCTGTAGCAGAGCGCTTGATTTTACATGGAGAGTATATCTATATATCGAACAAATATAAATATACTGTACACGTGCGATAGAGTTCTACAGCTTATTACTGTGAAAATGAACAGACTTTATAACTGGACCTGGAAAAAAAAGTGATCGTCTCGTATATGTTGAGTTGTAAATATGATTCTCGAAAACACTGATTGGTGGTAATCAGTGTTTTTGAGAATAATATTTTATTTGTTTCGCTTACCTTTTTCGCATTCGCGAAGTCACTAAACTGACGGTGCTCGGTCGATATCGAAATCTGTAATGTAAGCTTCTGTGTGAAGATTGATATGGTCGATGAAAGCCGAAGACACCGTTTTTAGACGGCTTGAACAGCCGTCTACAAACGGTGCCACAAGAAACGATCGTCTTTTATCCAACAGACAATTCACAGTAGAGGAATTTGGATAACAGCTTCTTTTTACCGACCGAGCGCAAGTTCGGTCACCAGAATCAGTGTTTTAGAGAATCGTATTTTATCCGTCGCTACATAACTTTTTCGTATAGGCAAAATGACTTTAAATGACACTGCTTGGTTGGTGGAGAAAACTGTAACCGGAATTTCTCCGTAACGGTTCATCTTGGTTCGATAAAAACCAACTACGGGTTTGTCCGTCCAAAAACCGCGCAATAAGACGTTCCTGCTATTCATTATTGCATCATTTCTCATTTCCCCAATTATAATCGATTGCCGTCGATAATGTAGTTGTCCTCACGCAGCGACAAGTTTCTTCGTTAAAATGAAAATAAAATGTATCCGCGAATTTCCGTGATCAACGTTCTCCATAATTCTCGTGTTTGAAGCCGCAACGTGTATGCTGCTCTCGACTGTTTTCCAGGGTTTTTTTTTCACTCGAGCTGCATAAACTCACCGTACCGCGTGGCTATTGCGAAAAAAAAATGAACAGCTCTTTTGTTTGCAACCGGAGAAACGTGTCGCAGTGTCATCCCATCCAGGACAAGAGGTGAGCGCGCGGTAATCCCGTGACACAGCGGTGTAATAGCTGCGGGTTGGGCGAGAAACAGTTGGAAAAAAACGATACGTATCCTCGCGACGGGAATTCGATATCGACTATAAACACAATAGAGAGAGAGGGAGGAGCGTCCAGTGTGAAAAGAGGTGGCGCACCAACGCCATGGATGACGACACGGTTAGTTTTTTGCCTCGTTGACGTGTCACGTGATTCGCTACGCGCTACGCGTGAACTTTACCTTTACTCTCGTATAAATCTCGCCTCGTCGCGCGCACTACGATAAAAAGCTTTCCATACTAGAGACATCTTTTTTTTCTCTACTAAGCAACATGCTTGGGTCCAACGACTCTCATTGGGTAAAAAAGTTTGTTGGTAATTTCTTCTTTTTTTAGGCTATTTTACTGACGGCAGTAAGGAAGTTTCTAGAGCTTTCTCCCAAATGATATTTACGTTTTTAATTTTGCTTTTCTCCTTTTATTTCCGACTCGCTTGATCGCGCCGAAGCACTCTCATTATGCGACTCCGCTTCGCTCGTCGAGAGCTTCCCGGCGAGCTGTATATTTTCTATTCGTAGTTGTAAATATTTAGCAGGCGCGCGAGGCATTGTGTTCGGTATATTGGTACACGTGTTGAATTGTCTTTCCCTTCGATGGAACAAACTGAGGACAAAGTAAGTTTTTCAATCCTCGCACTTCCATTCGCTTACCAATTTTCTAACCGCAATAAAAGCTTACCTCAAAGTAGAATAAAAGTTGTTCATCGGCGATAGAGTTTGTTGGTTATGTTTGTGAAGACTCTTTTGCTGAGCTAATGAAAATTTTAAAAGCCTCTCTAAAACGATGTTTAAGATTTTGGTTTTAATATTTCACTTTTTTCCTTTTCTTCTGACTCATCTAGTTTCGATGTCTCTCGTTGCGCGACTCGGCCTGGCCGGAGCTGGCCTTAAATAATAATTTAGCAGACGCGCGTGGCCACGTCGTATTCGTTCTATTGGTACTCCTGTTCGTTTGCCTAACACTCCCCTAGAACAAAGTATAACGCAATTACCTATTCATCGTATTTCGATTCGTTTACGAACATAGATTACCTCAAAATATGTCACGTGTTTGCCTCAGTGTGAAACGAAAAGAAGCCTTTAATCGGCCGAAAAGTTTCTTGGTAATTGCTTAGCTGTTTTCTCGATGGCGTTAAAGAAGACTTTAAAGGTTTTTTCCGTAATGATGTTTGTTTCTCGCGATTTTTCACGACTCTTTGAACTTGCTCAATCGTTGTACTGTGCTGCTCTAACTTAGCAGAGTCCGATCGGAGACAAGTATCTCACGAAGGAATTCTACGCTGGTCGGCGAATACCGAAGCACGTGCGTCGTCAGACTCGACAGGCCGCTTCTCACGTCGATTTTCGTGCAGACCCCGACCTCGAGCGCATTCCAGAGGACGAGAATTCGCGAAGGAAACATCGCTCGAAGCCCCAGCATTGTCCATCTTGTCTCTGCCAGTCGTCTTACGAGAATCCATACGGTCACCGACACAAGTAGGCATGCATGTTGTGTATCACTGTTCTCGGTAACAGCTAAGATTTTTTTACCTCCTATAATAATTTTTTTTACGCGATTCATTAAACCCAGTGTTGCAGATAATCATACTTTTATGTCCCTGTATTAAATTTTTTTACATTTGGGAATTGACTAAAATGATAATGCTCGGCCGGTATAGAAAACTGTTGTCCGGATTCTTCCGTGACGGTTGATCTGTCCGACGAAACCGAGAACTTTGTCCTTCCACTTAACGATTGTGCAGGGACACGTGCACGTCGTCTTCTATCAAATAGACGAAGCATAGCAAATAAATTTGGATTACAGTTTCTGGTTACCGACCGAGCGTGAGTTCCTTTACTGAAATGAGTGTTTCAGGGAACCATATTTTATCGGTCATTTCTTACGGGTAATTGAAACAGCTGTGTGTGTGAAACATATAGTTGCAAATTACAAATTAACTTTGTTCAACTGGCTAATTTTTTTTAGGAGGAAATTAATTCGGGCCTGATTAGGGATTATCGTGCGCAACCAGCTCAAATTAATTTTTTCCAGAAAAAAATCAGCATCCTAGAGAACAGTTCTTTCCAGTTTCCATTACCGACCGCGATATTTCAGTTCCCCTAATTGTTTCGCATATGCGAAATAACTAACGTGATACTACTCGGTCGGTAACACAAACTGTGCTCCGAATTTATCCGTGACGATTCATCCATTTAACAGAACCAAGAAGTTTTTCCCGCTGCTTAACGATCTTACAGAAACACGTGCTTCGTCTTTTATCAAACAGACGAAGCATAGCGACGAAATTTGCATTACAGTTTCTTGTTAGCGACCGGACGCGAGTTCTTTCGGTCACAGGTCCTTTCGAACCGCTCCAATGGCAAACGCGGCGACACTTACATCGTTAATGTTTTTCCGTTACAGAAACCTCGAGAAACCGGAAGCAAACCTGACTCAGCACTTGGATTATTCAACGTTGAAAGTTGCGAGTACCGCCATGAGGAATGTTCCCGGGCGCGTCGGTCAGTTGTCACCGAGAAACCGGACGGGTCAGCAACGCCCGCAGTATCATCGTCCCGGAACGTCCGTTCATCACTGCCTGGATCGTAATAATCCCGGAAACGCGGTGAATCAACGCCATTCTCGAAAGCACGCTACCGCCGAAGAGCTCGAATGCCCGAGACTCGATTCGCAATTTCGGGACATCGTAGACGACCAAATGGAAGATACCGATTCTCGGTTTCCCTACCAACAGGTGGACGAAGCCAAGTTTGGGAAAGTGCTCAACTTTCGATGGCACTCTCCACCGGGTGTAATAATTCATTTTCTCCTCTCCCTGTCGTAAAAAATATCAAATCTGTTGTAAACAAAATTCTTTACGGAGGTAAACATGATTTTAAAAAATTGTATTTATTTTATTTTTTATTTGCTGAACGGCAAGCGCATCCAGAGCTAATTTATTTACTGAATTTTTATTTCTTCAATGGCTTGTATTTGTCGTGTGTCAATCCAAATATGTTTTAAAATTATCTTCATTTTTGTGTGCTTTTCCAGTATCCACATTCAAAGCTAGAGTTACTTAGTCGTATATCGAGTTGATAATGTTTATTTTTTTTATCACCAGGAACCGCATTCAGAAGTAGAAACGGATTTCCCGGCCGACCAGTGGCGCGGAGGTTGTTCGCAATCAAAGCGACGGCATTCCGGGCAAGGGGAGGGCGTTTACGAGGATCGTCGTGTGGACGAAATGAAACCGTGGAGGGAGACTGTCTCAACGGATCTCGGGGACGATTGGCAATACGAGAGAGACAAACAAGAATTGATTGACCTTCGTGAGGGTGTACGAGAGTACGCGAAGCGCAAGAACGCTGTATGCAACAAACTGCAGCAGGAAGAAACAGAGCAAGACGACGAGTCGCTGAAAACACTCGAAAAGATCAATCGTCTCGTTAGAAAACTTCCATCGCCGAGACAGAGAAACACAGCTGGTTACGCCGCGAGAACTCCTTCGGTGGTGCGCCAGCCACGCAAAAAAAGTCCAATCAACCAGGAGGTAACGATTAAAACTCGAGCGCTAAACCATGCCCATGTCAAGCGTCAGTGATGTTTTAACATTTCATCTACGCAACATTTTTTTCTATCTCGGCAGTAGCTGATGCAAACGATGCGATGCATAAGTGGTAGTAATTGTTTTCATTTTGTTTAACGAGCATGAAAAATATAACTCAATCGGAAATTCAGGAGCTCGACCGAGTTATTATGTCGAAAATGTGGTAGTAGGGTGGACGTACCTGCAGTTCTATATTTTCTTTACTTAAAAAATTAGTGAAGATAGTTAAAGGTATTTTAGACATTATTTATTTCAGTTTTAGTTAAAGTATGGATTCGGTTTTATCAATTTTTCCTCATAATTATTCCATTGACGTTGAAAGAACATATTTTTTTTTGTTCAACGAACGCTGCAAATATGGTATAATTGGGAATTAAAGGGTTAACCGAGTTTGTCGGCGTTAATGGATTTAATATACGGTTGAATAGGGGCATGACGGCAGTTATACGTTTATAGATTTTTTTTGTAGAGTAATCGTAATGAAACCGGAACGGCGGAATGCAAGTGGCGGCATGTGCTGGTACACATTCGAAAATAAACGATATTTAAGCGACGCAAATAAATTTAATTTTCATTAACGAAGCTCTCAATCACGAAAAAATGGTGACCAAGTTATATTCAAAAAGGTTTCTTTAGTAACCATGGTTATCCGTCAATTTTTGTGGCCATAATTTTTCCGTCGTTTGTATGCTGGTACAGATGCGAAAATAGAATTCAAAGATCTAAGAGAAATAGTTTCTCTCATGTTTCATCCAGATATTTCGACTAGTCTTCCGCACTACGTATTCATATTTCACATTCAATACATACCTAATATTTGAAATAGTTAGGGAAACATTTTTCGAACATTTCAGTGTAAGACATACGAGTGCGTCAAAAAATATTTTCGAGATGTCTTTCAAACGGACACAAAATATTTTTGACATAAAAAAAAGCGAATGCATTGAAAAATATTGTCCTGCTATGTGGATAGAGTTGTGCGGAAGAACTCGGCAAGACTGGCTTAAAGCTTCGATCCGATGAATCTTGATGTTGTACCGTGTTGCAGTTGAGAATCCGGACGTCGACGATCGACGGGCGTGAGATTTATCAATCAGGTACGATGGATGCGGGAAAAAGGACGGACCGTAGCCGAGAGCGGGAAGTAGGAAGAAATTTGGACGGTGAGCCGTTCAATGCTGAAACGACGTGTTTCGTTCGAGTGGATGGGATAAAGGAGGACGAGGATGCAAGTGAAACCGAGGAGGATGCTCGGCAACTCGTGCTAAGGGAATCGGAAACGGATCGGCTTGAGCGGAAGTCGACGAAAGTATTAGACGAGTCAAGAGTCAGTAGGAGAAAGAAAAATAGCCGAGAGCAAAGTGAACGGAACGATGAAAAGGAAGAAGGGGATTGGGAACGATCGCTTCCTCAAAGGAAGGGAATCGATTCGCGGGAGCGATGCGGAGGGAAGAGAGATAAGTTGGCAAATACGTACGTAGCTAAGCTCCTTACAGGGCCGAGGCGGAGAATCGACGTTCGGTCGGACTCCGAAAATGACTGCACGGACGAAAACAGGATACATAGTCGGGAGCGTTGCGGAGGAAATAAAGAAATCGAGGGAAAGATGCATGAGGAATCAAAACATAATTGTTGTCGAGGATCGCACGCAGCCAGGGATACGGAAATCGAGAGAAGCGACGCCAGAAAATTCATAGACGAAATGATCGATAAAAGCCTCGGCCGCGAAACGGAGCGGAGCAGCGCCGGAACGCTTCACGATATCAACAAGGCACGTACCGCAGTATAAATTTTAACGAGAAGCGATACTCTGTATTTTTCGATATCGTGTACAGGGCGATACGAAATTACTTGGATGGGGTTATTCGTTTTCGAAAAAATAGAAAATACTCGAGCGGTCGAGGTTGTTGACAAGCCTTCGATTAGTTTTCTCCCATGGAGGGAATTTCTCTTCCACGAAATATTTACACCGCGTTATTCGAAAGTGGTCTTTGAGTTTTCGTGATTTTTCTTTTGCTTCCTCGTAGAGAAAACTTTATTTTCGTGATTTTAAAAAAGTCTTCGTACAAACATTTTGGCTGCAGATGGATGAATAGTTCTTCATGCGCCATGGTCCTCTATAATTCGAACGTCTGTAGTTCAAGAGCGGCAGGATTAATCGATGGAAATGGTTTTGTCGTTGAAATGGTTAAAAATTGATACATCTAAAACGCTAAAATGTTTGAATTTCTGACAACACAGAAAATTTTCGTTACCCAGCAGCTTTGTAAAATGTACATCCTGTAAGGAAGCTTAGTAAAAATCTTGATTTCTTATTTCGCAATTCTATTTTTCAATTTCTTATATCACAATTTCTTATCGGAAAACGCAAAAATGTTAACTGTTTCAGTCAACATGATGACAATAATTTAAAAAGAAAAGAATAAACAATAAAAAGAGTTAGCTTTTTAGTTTGTAAAAAAAGAAACAGTTTTGTGAAACGACGAAAAAGTGTTCAACAACATTGGCATCGCTCTGTATACGATATCGCCATGCACAGTTCATATTCCACACGAATATTACCCAGAAAGTTTCGTCCCGCCCGTTCTCCGTATACATTTTATTTAATGCGTCTGTGGGTTGTTTCAATATCGTAACTTCGGCCGCAGATAGTTTTTCATGCGAAAACTTGTAGTTCATCGGTTTTTAATTTTATTTTTACTAAAATTCGTTATTTTTTATTTGTACTATAGGATTTCCAGAAGGACGCGGAAGTATCGGAGAAATTTCCGCCGAATCGCGGAGACGACGAGAAGACTAAGTGCGAGCGCGATGACTTTATTGCCAAAAAGTTTTCGAACGAAGCCAAACGACTTGCCCTCGAGACTATTCGACGGGACATGATTTACGAAACGCGGAACTCGCGGGACTACGCGAGCGAGCTGAGGAATCGTCGTCGGACTCATCTCAATAACATACGGGGCGACCTCTGCAAATTATTCGAACTCGAGGAACATCTGGACACTTGCTCGCCGGAGAGACACTCGTCTCTGCCGACCGTAACTACGGATATCAACGCCTCAGGCAGAGAAACGAATGGACCTCCCGAGGAATACACCAAGATTCGCCCTAAGTAATCGAGACTTCAGCAAGTTCTCGACGAACGTGCGAACGAATTAATCACAAGCTTGAACGAGTCCGGAAAAGGCCATTGCGCTGTTTGATATTGAGATATATCTTTAAAATTTGTATATATATATATATATATATATATATATATATATATCTATCTATATAAAGTTATATATTTTTGATATAAATTTTTATATAAATATATTTTGTAATCATATGTTTAACATGCATTATACACGATTCAAACTTGCAAGTGGTTCCGTTCTGTTCTATTTTTCGCAAAGTCGAAGTTGTACGACCGATGGAATTTTGAACATGCGCTCTACATGATTGGACCGCTTCGGTGTAAAATTGTGATCACATGAAAATGGAGCACTGAAGGTTCAACATTTTTAAACATTTTTCGTGTCGAAATTTCTAACGACGATCAAAATTGAAAATTTTTTGTTATTGCCCTTGCGAAAGGCAAATTGTTAACCGAAAGTTCATATAATACGCTAGTATTAGTGAAACACGGACGAAGCACGAAACTCCCTATCGACAAAGTTAGCCCTTGTTCATGCGAACCGGCAGAATTATACTTGTTTGCTTATTGTATAAGCGGCTTACCGAGGCAGACTGAAACGGAGTATTACGAATAGCATTAAGCAAACGCATAATATCAAAGTGCCATGCACGAATGGGAATGGTTGCCCACGAGGCAGCTTCCCAAGCTGGATTATGAGGCAAGTTTCAGTTTGTTCCAGTCGAGCAACGCAAAGTACAAGGAGACTCCGAAGTCGGCAATCCGAAGAAACGTTAGCCATGGTCGATTAGTCTATTGATTCGTGCTGCTCGCACAAAAATTTTATGCAATCACCGGATCGGCGTAAAGTCCCTGCTAGGGCAGCTTTTTCCAAAGTGTGTTGCGAATTGCAAATTAAACCCACGGGAGTGGGTCGACTCTGCCATCGATCACTTTTAAGGTGATGCGAAACACCGTCGTTGGTAACAAAAACTGTACTGAATGCCGTTTTAAGACGCAAGACCGCCGAGGAAAAAGAACATAGTCCTCCCTGAAATACATTATTCTTTTTCCTCGGGGAACCGTGCGGACAACCTGGCATTCGGTACTACATTTTTCTTATCATCAGCGGTGCTATTTCACATTATGTTAAGGTAGACCTTGCTGTGCATGCTCGTCATCTGACGGACTATCACGATAATTTCGTACATCGTGAAGGAATTCTTTAAATTCACACTCGATAAATTGCACAGACAACAAAATCAATTGTATTGAAATTGGAAGTGGCAAAGGTTAATTTGATTCGGGCTTAACGAGTAACGGCGCTGTGTTGGGAATAATCACTTTACTTTATTTACAATTATTCTCGAAATCTTCAATAATGATCGTTTGTGCAATTCTATATTGAATTCTGAATTTCTAAGAAATCTACAGCACCTTTTATATTGCGTAAAAATTCCGTATACAATTGAATTATTTTCCTACAGTGGTAGTTCCATTGAGTTTATATAGAAGCCCATGCATAACGTCTTATTTATTGTATTATTCTTTCGGACAACTTATCAGGCAACCAATCTTGAAGCTTTGTAAAGACATTCATGAGGACTTTAACTACAACAATGTCACAGAAATTGAATCCTCAGAGTTCACGAATGTAAATTGAAAAGCCCCACTTTTAAACGATTTCACGCTCCGTCGTTAACAAAAATAAATTTTTCATTCTCAATTTTTTGGGGATGCAGAGTGTTTTCCTTTATAATAAAATCCATTTGCATTGACGTGATCATTTTATTTTGACGATAAACGGTGAGTGAAAAAAAAACGTTAAAATTTTTGTTAACGTCAGCGATATTCCAAATTGGGTTGAACCATTTTCTCCATTTCACGTCATCGAAAAAATGTTTCTTTTTCTATAAAAATGTGCAAGATTTATCCGTTGAACGTGCGAAATCCGGAAAATCGTCGACCTTGCTATCCATCACTCTTAAAGCCACGTGACTCTCGGTCGGCAACGAAAAGAGTAATTAATTATTTTTTTTACACGGGTGCAAACTATTTCCGTTTGCAATGAAATTCTCGGACGAGGCTATACTATTCATTCGTGTTGGCGTTATAATTTACTTTCGACCTAACAAACGGTTATGTCATACGACAAGATAAACAGGTTAAGAAAAATATAACCCCTGTGACAGTTTTTGTTACCGACCGCAAAATCTTAAATTAAGTTAATTCTTCTATCTCTATTCGACGTCAAACATAAATGCTAAGTTTTTTATGCGCCTGTGTAAGATTCAAACGTCGAAAGAGCGAGATCCGGAAAATCGTCGCCGACAGTTCAGTTCCATGCAAACGCTTACTCGCAATGTCTGTAAAGCAGAGCTGAGCAGTGCATCAAGTACACATGAAATTGTTATAGTACAAGTATTTTACAAGTAATCGCTCGAATTAAAGTTTCTCGAAGAATATAATGCCATCACGTTTCTATTAGTACATTATGTGTCTAATTTTTCAATAAGAATAATCTCACCAAAAATCACCTCTTTCGTCAAAAACAATTGAGAAAGGTGATTATTCCTTTTTTTTTCAAATATAAAAGTTTGTCTACTTCTTTTGCAAGCGAAACAGTTACAAAATAGTCTCGAAACGAGGAATTATAAAAACTTTGGTTAGGAATCTTTGTAGTAACAAAGATATATGGAAAGTACGTTGTACACTTTTTTAAAGCCAGTATAACGTTTAAAGCTGAGAATACAATTGCAGAAAAGTGGTAGAAACTTCTTGAAACTCAAATAACTCTCGTGACTCTTAGTGTTTTTACTCGTAGTTTATATTTTTCGGTAGTTTGCCTATGAGCGATGTAAAGCGCGGTAGGTCTTACGGATACGCGTACATCATGTCCTCAGGGAGAAACATTGTGCAGCCATGGTGTCTAGCACTAGTTGTTTGTGCGGTAGAACAAGCGCACGCCCAGATATTGAGACGCTGGGACAGGAGGGCAAAATGGGGAAGAAGCGGCGTCACGAACGCGCCGAAGGAGGAGGTGGATTCGCAGGGGTGCTTCCGGGGATTTTCAGTTCGCGTGGGACCACCGCGACGGTAACACGTGTTTCGCGTCATTCACGGGTGTTTCTCGTACGCGCTAAATTATTTATTCACTTAATCATTATTTTTCCTTAAATTTATTCCGCATAGATTTCTCGACCCATTCGTTTGTCGACGACTCGAGAGCGAATTTATCACTTCCGATCGAATATTTTCCCCGTTAGTTCCAAATCGTCTTCTTTTATTTTCGTGTCGTTTTAATATTATTGTTTCACGCCGTTTGACCGCGATTATTATCTCGCAAATATACCAGCAGGTTAATCGAGTGTCGCCGGGTTGCTTCGTCCCCTCGTCGATCCCTTTCCATCATTCAAGCCCGTGCTTTATCTTCGTCCGCAGAGTCGAATGAAAGAAGCGCGAGATCGCGGAGGCCACTATCGTAACATGGGTTCTCGTGAGAGATCTGATGAAAGAGACGGGGCTGATTGGTGCGTTTCGCTTCTGAAAGCCAACTATTAAAATTCATGTTGAGTAATTGATTCAGAGTTTCGATGAAAACAAACAAGCGGACTAATAACAAGTGGCAACGATCTTCCGCTACTCAACCGGAACTGCAAGAACAACAACAATAATAGTAACAATAATAATAATAATAATAATAAAAAGTGAAACGGTGGAAGATAACGGTAGACGACACGATTGTGTTCAGCAGATATTTCCGGATGAATCACCGTCAGTTAATCTGCGGTTATGGAACGGAAATTTGACGATCGCAACGCGGATTTTTTTTTTCAGGCTTGAAAAACAAGGTGCATTCCTATAGCCGACGCTCTGAAGAGATTCGCTACGAATGGTAAGTAAATATTTTTTATTTGTGTTATATTTTGTTTTTATCCGGTCGGAAATACGATTCGATCGGGTTTCCGTGTGAATCGTACGGGGTTGACGTGGCATAACGCGGAGCGATACGGGAACTCGGTCGTCGAAAAGGCATTTGAAAATTCTCCTGAGAGAGCGAGCGAGCGCCGGCAGGAGGAACGGGGAGGAACTAGAAAGGATTTCTGGCATTGAGGCGCGGCGGTGCGTGTCCGCGGAAAGTACTACTGTTGCCTGTTTTGTAGTGCACATGGATATGCGTCGTTTCGGCGAGTATATTGACACAGCAAATGAATGGGACGGGGTTAGGAAGTGATTACTCGACGTACCGAGTTCGCGATTACCCGCAATGTCGGAGCGTGTTTGTACGCCAGCGGGCATTGTTAAAACGGGAGTACAGCATGTTCCACGTCATTTTCGGAAAATCATCCGAGTCGTGGCAGAAAAAAAAAATACTACAATGACAAATCACCAAGGAAACGAAACTTTTCGAAAATTATGACTTTCCCGAAATTCATTACACCATAAATATTGAAAAATATTAACGAAAGATTTTTTCGTTTAATTACCCTTTTTCTCAGGATCGTTACCGACGATTCCTCAAAGTTAGGACCGAAACAATTGTTGGTCTCGCGTTCAGCGGAAAAAACTTGTAAATACGCCGGTTCGAAAAAATTGTTTGGAGCCTTTCGGGTGAAGAACAAAATTACAGGAGTCTCGGTCACTTCCGGTTTTGCAATAATATTTCTCCATCGTCACTTCCGCCTTGAATATCTAATTTCACCGCCGGAAGTTACGTTATCGAAAATTTTAAACGGTTAGATCCGATTTTGATATTCAATTTCTCGACCGGAAGGGACGTAATGTACGAGCTTACAATTCTAGTTTAAAATTTCCTCAATAATGACGTCACTTCCGGTTTGAATATGTGATTTTTCTCGACCGAAAGTAAGGTCACGTGAGAGGGAAAACGTTAATTCCGGTTTGAGAAATTCATTTTTCGACAGGGATGAAACCTCATTCGTGGAGAACGTCGCTTCCGGTTTAAAAATTTAATTTTTCGACCGAGAATGAGTTAAATTCGGGGAAACGTCACTTTGGGATTCGAAATATAATTTTTCGACCGGAAGTGACGCAATTTTGGGAAAATACCGATTCCGGATTGAAAATTAAATTTTATCGACCGGATAATTTGACGCTCGGGAACAAGAGAATCGTCGAAATTAACGTGACGGTTCTCCTTGAAAAAATCGCGTCCGGTCGAAAAATGTGGAGAATCGGAGAAACGTCCTTCGCGAAGATTGTCCGGACGCTCGGGAAATCCCGCGAGTACTACAAAGTGTCTAGATTCGGGTCCATTCGGACGACGGTCTCGATTCGCTCGGAGTCGTCGATGCACAATGTTATATATCTATATATATCAAGTTGATTTCGCCGGTTGGTCTGCCCCGTCTGCTCGGTCTGGTCGATCTTCGCTTCTCGCTCTAGTTCTTCCCCTCGTGTTACTCGGAGAGCGCGATCGCATATACTTTGTTGTCGTCAAGTTGGCTCAACCGATTGGCCAACTCGCTCGCTCGCTCGATCTTCTCGTCGAGTTACAGTCGTTTCACTTATATCACGCGAGAGGACGCTAGCGGCGTCGCTGCACGGGACGGCATCGCGAAAGTGCGTGAATTATAACCTGGATGTATTAACGTCGAGACATAAACAACATCGGGTCGTCTGCTTCCTACTCTTCCCGAGAGAAGCGTCGCGAATATCGTAACGCGACACAAGATTCCCAAGTAGCCTTATCTGTATCCTCGAATAACCAAACTTCATACCCAACCGTTCCACGAGTCTCGAAATTCATAAGAACAGAGAAGTTTCTTCGAGGTCTCTCGAAGTTCGCGGAACTCTCGAGCTTAACGACGGGACATTATATTAAAAAAGGAATGAGCAAAAAGTATAAATAAAAGTGGAGAAAATTAACAACGTTTTTCCGAGCGGAAATCGAGAAATGGTGCGATCAGAATCAACGGGAAATGAAACAGTTAGGCGAGCGAGACTGATAGTCGCAATTTTCGAATTAACTTTATTCAATGGTGCTCATTTTTTTTTTTTTTTTGGGAAACAAATGAATTCGGGCTGGACGGGGAATTACCGTATGCATATAGCTCGCACTCGCTTTTTCCTCAAAGTAATCAGCGCTCTTGAGAAAAGTGCATTACAGTTTTCGTTACCGACCGCGATATTTCACCCGTCTCAAGAGAATCGGACATTCCTTAAGAGAGTATTAAATTGTGAGGAGATTCGGAAATTAGAGAACGGAAAACAAAAGAACAGGAAGCTTCGAGAGGGAAAACGAGAAAGTTTCGATAACGTATGGTCAGCTCGTTCATCTAACTGTCCAACGATAGTGCTCCGCCCGGAGCGCTCTCAGCAGGCGGAAACTAAAAATAGCAATAAAAAAAACGGCCCGAGTGTCCTTGTCGTTAAAGAATTCCGGAGATCGATAAAAAAATTTAAGTGGCGTGACACAAACCCCTCGTCTAATTGTCATATCGATTCCGGTGTCGGCGAACAAGTGAGATGAGAAAGCTCGGAGAAAAAAAAGATCGCGGATGAGCTGACGCTATCAGCGAGACCTTTTCTCTCGCTGAGCTCGGGTAGTTCCGAGCGCCGGCGAGAGGTCCAGGCGGCGCTCGGAGCGTATGCGGCAAAAGTCGGTGGAGCACCTCGTGGTAGATAACGTTAATCACCGAGACAATTTTCGCATGGCAGCTAGCAGTATTTTCGCTTCACCAGCGACCGGAAGTAATCCATGCAAACGCCGAGTGGCTGTACTCGTCGGTGTCGGGGGGAATACAGATAGAGATAAAATAAGCGGAGGATAGCTTTTTCCCCTTGGGCTCCCTCTTTACCTCTGTCGTTTTAATCTTCACTTTTTTTTTTTTTCGAGTTATTTGTCGAGGCACGATTCATATTTAGCGCTCGGATTTACTATAGTACAAACACGTGCGCGCCTGTACCAAAAATTCATCGCGATAACTCACAGCGGGCTCCCGACGAGCCACTGAGTGAATGCCAACGAGTTTTCATAATGCTATCTCTATCGGATTTTTCGTGCTGCTGATACTTCCGGGAATACTGACGGATTTTACTCGTTCTCTCCATTGAATATTTCGTTTGCAAACGAGGGCAGTAAAAAAAAAGTTTGTACTCTTCATGACAACCGTGGCGTTATTTTTCGATCTCTCACGGAAATGCAAATATCTGGTATTTTTCATATACAGCTACGGTTTTAGGATATTGTTGTTCCCGATTTACCGCTCTTCCGCTGCTGACGTTACCGTGCAGATCCCTTTTCGATAAAGCTCTTGAGTCTGTCGATCCTGTCGTCTTAAGCTTTAATACGAGCTTAGGGACAAGCTTAGAATTCGGTTAGGGATTTATTTGAGGTTAGGACGTCGAATCTATTTGGTGGAGGAATTCTTGGAGAAATGAGAAACACGAATATAGGAGAGCGAAACGAAATTATGTCGAAGTCTGGTGTAAACTCGACACTCCGTTCGGGTTATAATGTAGGGTGTTTGAAAACAGGCGGAGTTATGTCGAGTTCCGAGAAGAGTCGAGCTCCTTGTGCTGTTTTGAGTGGAGTAGAGCCTTGTTTCCGTGCCCTGAATTTGGATCAAAGACCATGACGCGTCTCAAAGTTACCGCGTTATAATTTCGACTCCCGTTCAGAAATTGACTCTGCAGCAATTTTGGCCAAGAATCCCCTTATAATAAATAACGTCCTATTGAAATGAAGAGTCGACCGCGAGGCAGCTCGGACCTCTCGCTCTCTCGTGTTTACACTTTTTTTTTCTCGCCTATTGTAGCGCCAGCGTCAGTCGTTCTTGCTCGCCTTGTCACTCTCGCTTCGGTTCTTGTGTCGCGTCCGCTAGATGTCGCGTCACGTGTTCGCAAGTAGACTCGCGTGCTGTGTCCGTGCGAATTCCAAAAGAATTCCTTAGCCGTTATTTTGTCATCGAGATGCGTTGTGAATAACGTTCTTGGGGTGCAGCGATCGTGATTAAGTTCTCGAGGCATTGTTGGATGCAGATTCCACACCGTACGAGATTAAATTACGCTGCTTGGGTAAGTTTTGTCGTTATATAAATTTTCGATCGCGTACAGAATTCATTCTCGCTCCGCTCGCTTTGTTCGTTCGGCCGGTTGAGCGCTTCCGATGCGCGTGTGCGCCATGCCGTGTCTTACCAGCCGAATATTAAATTGCTGTCGTTAATTGATGTTTTATTCGCTATTCTAGCGGCCTCGGATCGCGACTCCTCAACCGTAACTCGCATCCTGAGCAGCTGTGGATTTCCGTCGCCGTTGCATTCGCAAATATATTCGGCATTTTCGTTGCTCCAGCTCTCGTTTTCGTTTGGGCTTTTGCGTGTTCTCGCCCGATCGACCGCCATTTTCGTCCGGTTCATCAATTTCCGGCGAAACAAGAATTTACTGATTAAGCCAATCCGCTAAACTCTCTCTCAGTTCAGTCCGGTTTATTAATTTCCGGTGAAACAGAAATTGATGGGTGGAGTCATCCGGCTCAATTCACTCCCAGCTTAGTCCAGTTTTTAAGGGGTTATACCACTGTAACACATGAAAAATTATTCGATTTTCGGGATATTTTCATTAGAAAGTACTCGATAGAATGTTTTGAAATTTTGTTTTGGACATAATGGAGTATTTTTCCAGTTACATTTTTTTACAAAGATTTAAAAAAAAATTGAAAAATTTAAAAATAACGGAGTTATATGCTGTCTTCGGTGGTGCCGATGAAAAAGTTCCCTAACTGATAACATGATTTCGGCCGAACGGGAAGCTGAAACAAACAAAAAATCTAAACGGTTATTAAAGTTGAAGTCTTTTCCTATGCAATGATTGACGATTTGTGAAAAATATATATAATTGGGAAAATGGCGTATTTATGAAAGAAATTGTCCTTTTTTGGGCTACAAAAAGTCGTCTTTTTTCTTTTAATTCCAAGTTGACAATTTTCAACTAATCAAAAAGATTGTAGGTCATTATGTGGTAAATACATTAAAGAATGTTCAGTTTGAATTTGAAGTCAATTGATCAATTTCTCTTTGATTTATGATGTCAGCAATTTTGAAATTTTATTTTAGCTATTTTATTTGATGTCCGGAATTGATGATGTATTTCAGAGTACCTACTCTGTAAAAATAAATTGTAAATTTAATATACTGGAAACAGATATTTGCTTGAATTACTTCTATTAATTCAATATTAACCGACTTTTCATGGTGGAATAAAATACCATGTATTAAAATGACAAATCTTCTGCCTAAAATTTACAAGGATGCGGGTTAAAAAACGAAATTTCACTGTGAAAATGCAATGCACACGTGTTTGTAATTTCAGAAACAGTTTATCTAAAAAAAAGCTTCCAGCAGCGTTCATCAATTTAAATGTAAAAAATTCTTTTAAAAAAATTTAATTGAAAAAAAAAATTCTTTTTTCCTATAGAATTGGGCGTGTATTAAAATGGATCTGAACAGAAGCTTAGTTTAGTTCTACGAATGCATCGGCTTTCAACTCAAAAGGTTATTGAGCATGGCACTGATATTTCGGTAAATTAATCGACTGCGATGGCGACAGATAGTTCGCATCGACAAATCGTTCAGCTTGCACCGTAAATAGCGGTTTCGGCATTTTATTAACTCTTCATGCTCCGTCTATTGCAGTCATTTTTCACGCTTCATTTATTCGAAGCTAGTTTCTGAGAGCTCTAAGTTATATATATAACTAGTGTATTGGTGAGCTTTTGTCATAAATCACCAAAGTCAATTGTAGAATATTGAATGGTACGGCGAAATTTGTCAACTTATACAGATTATAATCTGTATAATAATATAATATAATATAATATAATAAAATACAGATTATAATCTCTATTAACAAATAAACTATAAGGTCAACTGTTCGGTTACTTACTACCTAAGCTCTGCGTGACATTGAAAATCAAAAAAGATTGTTAGAAACGACATAGGCAATGAAATAACCGATAGTAAAGAAAAGTTCAAAAACTTCATGAACTAAAGCAAGAATTGTTTTGTAATTTTTGAGTGAATTTGAATAATAAAGACGAAATATGTCCATCGTTTCAAATAGTCCATTCAATGTGCTGCAATTTTGTCACATAGTCCATATAGTACCCTACCTTAGGCCTGATCACTGACCTATAATTTTGTCATATAGCTTACATAGTGACCTATCTTAGACCTGGTCACTGACCTGAACCGTGCTGCACCTATGCCCGATCAGTGACCGAGCGAAGCTTATCAGGGTGGTCACCGCGTTGATTGGAATATGCGGACAGTAATGGGAACATACGGCTTTTTTCGTAGACTTTGGACCCATGAATTTTCAGATGAAATTGTAATTCCCCGCACTTTTTCTCAGCGCCACTGTTTTAATTTGTTCCCAATCGCACAGTAAAACTAGAATTTATCATCTTATTCGTTTCTGATAAACGCAACGAATCGACGTTAAAAAAGTGACCGCGTAGTGGAACTGAAAAAAAATATCCTGCCCGAGGTTATTTCTGGTGGTTTTTTAAAATAAAATTCTGAATGCCGACGATTGGATGCCATCTTGTCCCGATGTGTATTTAATTGCATGATGCATAATAAAAATAACTCACAAAAAAAAACGGAGTGTCCTAGACAAAAATAAAATTTTCTACTGTAGATAATATAATTAAAGGACGATAATTAGGGCGTTCACCTTGGGGTCAAAATTGCTTAGACTTTTGGCGTAGATGCTCAAAGTTGTCGTGTAAAACATTTGAAAACTGAGGTCTTCAGTTGTACGGCGTTTGATTCAACTTCAGTGACTTTGCTCGGGCACGCCGATGCTTTCTCTCGTTACGCATTTTTTCTGGATTCCATGGTATTGAAAAAAATGTTAATTCCTTTTCAGGAATATACGATTTTATATTCGAAATATCATATTTTTTTGGCAATCCAACGAGCGTGTAGTTTTTTTTTTGTTCATCGTACCCTTCTCGTTACCCCACACATCCTCGTAGTTTTCCGTGTTTTTTTTTTTTTTTATCATTTATACATTTTTTTTGTTCGTTCCGCCCATTCACTGGCCGCTTCGTTTTTTTCCTCGTCGGACGATAAATCGCGGACGGCCCGTTTCTGTCGTTCTTCAAATTTATTCCCCGCACAGCGAGCGAGCGGATAGGGCAGGTAGAAAACGGGGTTGGTTGAGCGTTAGCGGGAAACGAGCTTTCAGAACACCGCTAGAGTCTCCGACAACGATGCAAAGAGGTCAGCGTTTCGCGTGTGATTACCCTTCGCTACCGGAAGTGTGCTATTTTGGGACAAATACATATAGATCGGGAAGGGCCGCTGTTCTCACGCGAAACCCTTTCGACCTCTCCCACCGAACCGCCTAAAACCGTGGGCGCGAGGTTTCATAATTGGTCGAACAGATTATACAGATTGCGGTCGACCCGGACGGTCCTGCACTCATGAATTGGAAATATCCCTAATGAATGTTATTCGTTAACATACGAAGGTGTCCAATTTTCTCACCCAAGGGCAACGCTTGCCACTTATACTCCCAATAAGAATTGTCGTATACCCACTACTACTGGGTCGTTGAACATTCAACCAAGTCGCATTCGACTATTCGACTAATCGACTATTCGACTAATCGACTATTCGTCTGTTCGACTATTCGACAATTGAATTCAATTTAATTCAATTATTGTTGATAAAGTAGCCACATTTCACGACAACGATTCAAGATACGTTATTCTGTTATTTTTCTAGATACCTTTTAAAGCATGCATGGCAACGTTTGAGGAGGATCGTTCAGCGGAACACCGTATCGGTGAGAGATCCACAGGATAACTGGAATAAACGGCGGAAGTAAAATGACGGGTTCAATGGAGAACCGTACAGCAGTTTACTATGATTCATCGATCGACGATCCATCGTGGATTTACTATAAGTACGCAATAAACGGGAGCATCAAACCGAGCGGAGCGAGCCTCGGAGATTACGGCACGGTTCATCCTCCTCAGCTGATATCTTCGACCATGAAATATCTGCCGGACTGGACGAATCTCATTTACGTCGTTATTTTCTTCGTCTTCATTATTGTCACGATTGTAAGTTATCAAACCCAATTCGATACGCTATCCGGACAATATTATATCGTTGGTGATGTAATGCATTCGATATTAAAATTTACATGCGAATCTTTATCCATAATGATCATCACATTAGCAAAATCCTATGTCGGTGATATAATTGATCGTGATAATGTAATTGACCTGCCCAATTGTGAAACGCTGCCCGAATAATATTTTGTCGTCGGTAACGCAATCAATGTGATATTAAATTACCACGCGAATATTTGTCTGTATGTATTAGTGTGGTTGGAGAATTATATTTCGATAACATTTTGTTGGATGCAATTAATTCGATATTCAAATTACTACACCAATCTTCGTTCGTAATTATCAGTATATTATTGGAATAATATTTTGAGAATAAGCAATAATCGTCCTTACCGCCGTCGCAACTGTAGGAGTCCATCACGAAAGTGTTAGTAAATATATCAAACATTTTTCGTTCACAAAGTTAATTGTAAAAAAGAAAACAAGTCATAATAGCCAAAAGAAAACGTGCAACGTGATTTGCATTTTTTTTTCCTCATGTTTTATGCTTTCGCGCATAGCTTCCTCATAGACTAAGCTGCAATTTGGATATAATGTTCTTTCAACACTTTTAGAAATGTTTCTCCAAACTATCGAAATATCATGCACAAATTGCTTTGCACCTTTTTGCGTAACGTAAAAAATGTCCGCATCTCAGAATTTACACGAAAATTTACGATAGAAAATCTCAAAGTCAAATTAGCGGATTGCGTTGTTAAATCCATACTTAAAAAAACTACAACACGTTTCTTTGCGCGAAATTTGATCCAGAAACTCTTGTCAGTTAAAAAAAAATAATAATTTTCAAAACCCCATAAAATTTAAAGTATCGGAAAAAAAATCAACCGCATAAATAATAAAATGAAAAATACGAAAATAAGGAAGATGAGGAAGAATGAGCAAACACTGAAGGAGTTAATAGGAAATCCAACTAATCCGTTTCTATCCAAATGGTTTGGTTCACTCACCCTGCAATTCACGCGTTCGTCCACTGTGCTTTTTTTTTGGGGGAGGTCCAGATTATTTCTGCGGTAGTTTAAAAACAGTTTGTCAAAGTTCGTACGGGTTTAGTTATCGGGGATTATGCGGTGGGCAGACGAAATTTGATTAAACACATCCGCATAGGATATACGGTGTCTGTACTCACTGCGGTTGCCTCAATCGCTCTCCCACACCTCACCTACATACCGCAACGAGTAGATCGTAGATTATCCCACAATAAACTCGACAGTTCCGAGGCATTTATATGTATCGTGGCTGCGATGGAAAATCTACCGCGGTAACTGTGACACATCAGCAGTGCCGGACTGTTATCTCATCGTGTGTACACGTCGCGTGAATAGATGCAGAAAAGGTCGCTTGCTAGAATCGTCGCTGAACCGAAATTATTGGCAACCGGTCGTAAAACATTTGTTTCCCGATCCCAATAAATAATCCGTTCACATTATACTATATTATATTATGTTATATAAATTATACTACTCGGTGCGTAAAGTGCAATTTTACGCACGTTCGGCGTTCGTAAAATGGACGCTTCGAACGTTGTGAAATAATGGTCATTTACGATACAAGTGCGATTAAACTTCTGACACGTGTTGCTCGCCTGCGATTGAACGAGTCGGAAAAAGTTTCGTAGATGGTGTATTGTAACAAATTTTTTTTCGCGAGATTTAGAATTTCGTACGATACTCGAACAAAAAATGTTTTTTGTATCTCGTGTGGAGCAATCGTCTTTGACTCCTGCTGCAAGCTCGCACTCGTCGGAAAAAGGTTTTATCGCACTAGTATCGTAATGTACTGATAACATAATATAATTTAAAAAACAATACAACTGGGAGCAACTTAGCTTTTTTGCCATCGAATATTAAATGTAGAAACCCAAAATCTACGGGAAATACATAACTTCCGGAAGTCTCATCATCCGATGGGAAATACTTTTAGTTTGAAATCATAATTTTACGACCGGAAGTGGTTTTTTTTGTTATATGCCGTCACGTACAAAGAATGGGATTTTGCTCCAACACCTATTTATCACCATCCGGTCGTTCACCCACTATTCTTCGCCAATCACATTCCATTCTGTGTCCTAAAAAAACCGATTTACCCAAAATTAAAGACTGTGTTAGAGACTATGGAAATTTAAATAAAAATATTTTGGTAAAACATTGCCGTCCCAAAATGCCCTTAATTTATATTTCAAGAAAAATAGCGATGTTGATCCGATTTTATTAACGCGACACTGTATCGTTTCAGTGGGTCTTCGATTATGAAAGGTTCGTCGAGAAACTCATACCTAAATTACATTCCACTCGAGAAGCGCGCAGGAATTGCAGTTCCGTTCATGATGGGCATTCGCAGTCTCTCGACCTACTGTAATTTGCCTACATTGTGCACACTCATGGATTAATCGAAGCCAAGAGCCCTCGAAGAGCCGTACGAACCATACTAAAAGCGCAGGAGTCCATTGGGCTTGTACCGCGATCATACCGAGCCGGCAATTTCGCGAACACCCTCCGTAAAGCCATGGCTATTGGTTTCGCGCGGACCTAACCGAACGATCGATTCGGTGCATCGAGAACGGTGAATGCACCGAACGTCCGACGATACGGGCTGATTCAACCGCTATTATCGTTACCATATTTGTACTGTTTCAGGTCGGCAACACACTCGTTATCGCAGCGGTAATAACAACAAGGCGACTGCGATCCGTCACTAATTGTTTCGTGTCCAGCCTTGCGGCAGCTGATTTATTGGTCGGTCTTGCTGTCATGCCGCCCGCTGTGCTTCTCTACGTACGTATTATTTCGCATATTCGTGGGTTTCATTATTTTAGGAAACCACGTCGCGAACACAAATCAATCGCACGACTGTTTCGTTGATTCGGAGTTTGGGTCGTTGCTAAAAATAAAGGAGAAAAAAAGACTCATTTTTTAAAATGAAATTATGAAAGTCAGTTCGGGGCGGAAATGAAAATATTTACACTGTCTTGTTATAAGCGAAAATCTCATCTTCAAAGACTCGTTATAACAAATGAATTGAAAAAATAGTTTCGCATGTAATTGGGAAACTTTTTTATGTTACAATTATGCATACGATTTATATCGTATGTTCGTGCTTTTAATTATTTTAGGAAACCATGCCGCGAACACAAACCAATCGCACGAAAGTTTCGTTGATTCCGAGTTTGGGTCGTTGCTAAAAATAAAGGAGAAAAAAAAGACTCATTTTTCAAAAATGAAACTATGAAAGTCAGTTCGGAGTGGAAATGAAAATATTTACACTGTCTTGTTATAAGCGACAATCTCATCTTCAAAGACTCGTTATAATAAATGCATTGAAAAAAAAAGGTTTGCATTTAATTGGGAAACTTTTTTATGCTACAGTTATGCGTACGGATTATTTCGCGAATTCGTGCTTTTAATTATTTTGGGAAACCATGCCGCGAACACAAACCAATCGGACGAAAGTTTCGTAGATTCAGAGTTTGGGTAGTTGCTAAAAATAAAGAAAATAAAAACTCATTTTTTTTATTGAAATTATGAAAGTCTGTTAATAGTGGATATGAGAACATCGACTTTGCAGTCTTCGAATATCGATGACCTATTAATAAGTGAATTAATAAATGTTCAAGAAATAATTGGAAAAGATTTCTTTTTGTGTTGAACGAACTCGTTAATTGTCCTAAACGTAGATGAATTATTTTTTTTTTACGAACTCGTTAATAATTCCCCGGCATTGTAATTACGTGGAGGGAAATGAAATAGTGCTTGTACGTGAATGGATTTGGATATCGTTCACGTTACCGTTATGATCTACGATGAAAATATGAATTTTCGCTCGGAGTTCCCAAAATATCGCAAACAAAGATTAATAATTTAGTGAAAAAAATTGTTAATCGTATTACAAATTGAAAAATAAATCTTGATTCGCTGTAGTATCGAAAAATCATTAAAAATTGGTTTTTACACTGTTCGATATCTAATAGCGTAACTTTTTTGAATACTAAATTAATACGCTAATTGTTTTTCGATATTGTGTTGAGGTGGAAAATAATGAAATTTTTTTTTTGCGTGAACGAATTTGAGTGTAGTTCGCGTTGCCGTTACGATGTGCACCGTGGCCGGGTCACGAAAATTTCCGAAATTTCGTTGTTTCCACTCTCGATTCACCTCTTCACCTGTGGCGATTTATCCTCCCGATGGTACTTCCACGACTCCCAAAGTACTCGTATTCGTTGATATTCCGGGTCATTAATGTTCAATAGAGAGGGAAAAAAATAAACACTCTCTCGTCGAATTTTTCCCAACGCGTCATAACGCGCGATAATGGGACATCACCGACCTGAGCGAACCGGTGGTGTTGTCCCAGAGCGAAAAGAGAGACGTGATTATGCATGGAGTTTCCATGCAAAATCCCGAATTTAAAGTATTCAGATATTCCTCAAATCCTGAAAATGTTTTGTCCGATTTAGCATTTTGTTCGTTCAACGCGAATTCGGCTTAATCCGCTCGCAACTCATTATAAACAAGTCATGTCTCACCCTCACAAAAAATGATATAAAAAAAATGTCAGTTACGTAGAGAACAGTGCTATAGCGCGAGAATAATTTTGAAGCCGGGAAAAGCGGTACATTTCATTAAATTACACGCTTCTATTTTTTCCACTACGATTTTACCAAAACCTGATACAAATTGATACAGATAAATGAGATATAAAACAAAAATTTTCGTTTGAAATAACAAAAATAACGATTAATAATTTTTTTATTTTGCATCCCCATGAAGAAAGCTTTGTTTTCGTAAAAAAAAAAAACATTATTTTAATGTCACACTCAAACATAATTATCGTATAGAAATTGTAAAAGAATAAAATACATGAAAAAAAAAACCTACAATTTTATACATTCGCACATTTTCTATTTTTTCTTATTCTTGATAACAAATCTATCATGAAAAAAAAATCGTGCGAAAAATTGTACTCTATGAATTTTAGTCAGAATTTTTTTAAATTTAATTTTTGGTCGTCTCGATAATTAATTGCGTGTTTTATACGATTTTACAGATAAACGATGGTAATTGGGGACTCGGCGAGGTTCTCTGCGAAGCTTGGGTCTCCCTCGACGTACTTCTCTGCACCGCCAGTATTCTTTCGTTGTGCGCAATATCCATTGATAGGTAAGAACGAATAGAGCGTCTTAATGCGGAGTAGCACGATGAAATGTTTCTCCGCTCACTCATTCATCGTAGCTTTTTTGCAGTCGTCGCTTGGTGCGACGTTTTTTGTGCATCCCGATCACGTTTACCTAACGGGATTACCAGCGCAGCGCACCGCACGGCGAGAAAGTTCCTCGTCGACATGCCCATCATCGGATCCATCCCCATTCGTCCCAATTTTCCTCGCTCCTCGTTCTCGCTCTCGTCCTTTTTTTTTCCATCATATACTTTGCATCTTTGTTATCCGGTCTCGCGGACACCCCGTGATAATGGAGAGTGAACGCGTTGGGTATTTCATCTTCGTTTTACAGTCACGTACCAGAAACACGGCTCCATAGATCCGGAATCACCAAAAAGCATTAACGGATGAACCCTTCAATTGTGAATACTGAGAGCTTTGACGGATTAAAAAGGCGAGAAAAAAAATTGCAAAAACTCGGAAACTTTGAAATAAGACATTACTACATCAATTTTTTTTATTATAATTAAATATGTTCTATCAAATATTTTTTATTCTGAAAACTGTTGAATGGATAAAAGGCTCATAATTAAATAATAGTAATTTACTATACGAGTGCGATTAAAGTTGTTCCGACTCGTGTGATATTGTGGTACGAACCCGAGGCGACTGATGCAATCACACGAGTCAGACGCACTTTTATCGCACGTGTACGATACGAGATTTCACACCTAGTGTCATAAGTATTGTCTGATCGTCCTGGATGGGAGACACGACTTGACACAGCCGGAGTAGTCAAAAAGCTGAGTTGAAAAATCAAAGATATTTGACTATTAACGTGTGTTCGCATTTATTCTGGGTACCATAAAATTTGGAGTATTATTTAAAAATTGAAAAAAATAAAACATAAAATTGGTATTTATGTGTCCCACTTTAAAAATATTTCTCTCGGAATTTTATGAAAAATTCGTAAAAAATGTATGAGATTCTTAAAGTTCCGGATGAGCAGGAAGAAAACGCAGTAAGATTTCTAGGCCAAAGAGCACGTGATCGAGAGCTTTAATCGTGGTTTTCTGGGAAAACAGTTTTTCGGTGATCCGCACACGATATCTCAACAGATGTCTTATGGGTACAGTCGTGAAACATTTTACTGACGATGAAACATTTTATATTCCACAAACGAGACCTGTTCGTATCGAAAACGAGTCCGTCTTGGTTCGTCCCATTTTTCCCGTCCTCGTTCTCGTTCTCTTCCGTTATATACCTTGTAGCTTTCTTATTCGGTCTCGCGGCCGCTTCGTGATAAAAGAGACCGGAGAACTCGTTGGTATCCGATCTTTGTTTTATCGTCACAGGTGGATCAGAGAATGGAACAGAATAGTGGCGTTTATTCGACCCTATTCTGTGGATTGAAACCACGGCTCCGCCAAGCCCAAAACACCAAGGAATCGAGTTGGAAAATGAAACCTAGTCGACGATTAAAATTTCGTTATAGAGGAAACTTTGTTTGCGTAAAAAAAATTGAGGTTCCTATGTTATTATTATTTTGATTTTTACGCCATTGTCTGAACTTAACATAATATTTGCCACAAGTACAGCTTTTTAAAAGTTAAAGTATCGTTTGGATTAATCTATAGCGAGATAACTTTCGTTCGGACTAAATCGAATCACCGGATCCCGTAATCTCAAGAAATTAAACGACCAAGACACAATATATTATATGTATATTAAAAGGACATTTGTCCATAACGTGTCTAATTTTACGTCTGAACTAATTTTATATCTGAACGGCTGTTACTCATGTCGTTATGAAAGTTTTTCGAGACGATAGAGCATTTCACATTCTGCAAACGAAGCCTGAAAATCGACGTAAAGTAATATAAATTATTTTTTTTCAAGCAATCATTAAAATGGTAATTTTTTTGTCGAAGCCGTGTTGAACTACTTGCCATGAGTACGTACGAAACTACAAGTCTCGATATTTTAAGAGATCAATTTCGGAGTGAATTTCGTTGTCTTGTACCCTCATTATAAATTATCAAGATTGAATTATCTTATGGGCAAACCTTCCAGCGCGGTTTGAAGTTAGCTCGGGGCTAACTTCCACCGAATCAAGCACTCCCCTTATTTCGCATTAATTCAATTATTAAGTTGGATTACGTTTCTCTAAATCCTAAAAAACGAAAAAAAAACACATCCACCTTATAATAAAAACTAAATAATCTTGTTGCACCCACTCGAACTTGGCCTTTAATAGCGAACGCATGCCGTGTAAAACGAGAATAGAATAATTTACCATCGTCTCTGTAACTGTGCTGAATCGCGTTAAAAACAACAAATAAAACACGAAAATATCTATTTTCTCAAAAATATTAATGTGTACAAATACCTGTAACAAGGAAAGTCAAACTTATATAAATGTGTCAAAAGTTGTACATTATACTTTATTTCATTTCGAATAATTATTTCTGTGTACATTGTCGGTAATAATGATAATTGTAAACAACATTGCTAACTGAAGCGACTGGTGAAAAAGGAGGAAAAGTCTCGATATTTCAAGAGTTGAATTGTTCATGAAGTTTTATTAATCTTGCCAAACTTTTTTTTTCACAGATATCTGGCCGTGACGCAGCCATTGGTATACAGCAAGCGTCGCCGTAGCAAGAAGCTAGCTGGTTTAATGATAATCGCCGTATGGACTTTCGCCGGTATAATAACGAGTCCGCCGCTCCTGGGCTATTTTCCTCGAGCCATAAATCGCGACCCCGAAAAGTGCGGATACAACATAGATCCGTCTTACGTAGTCTTCTCGGCGATCGGTTCCTTCTTCCTGCCGATGCTGGTGATGCTCTACGTGTACGCAAAAATCTCCTGCGTGATAGCATGGCGGCACAAGAGTCTTCTGGGTTTGAGCGCACCAAACGATTATGCGTCCCATCGTGGCAGGAGTCCCCTGGTTCGAGAGCCAGAACGCACCCGGAGCTGCTTTCTTCGTACCCTGGTGAAAATATTTCTCTGACTATTTTTCGAAAAAACAAGACAAAACCCGTAACTAAATCGTTTCGTTGATTTTCAGAGATTTTTCAAAATTTGTCTTCGAGTTTATTTGCTGTTTTCTAAATGTCTCTTCCACTTTCGCTACATAGAGCATCCTCCGAAAAATTATGGAAAACTCTGATTATTTTCTGATCAAATGAGATATAGAGAAAATGCAAGTTGTCTCCAAGTGTCACTCATTCGGTCACTCGGTTTTAATCATAAAAAATTTACGGATACATTTTTAGACACATTCGTTCAGATAAATTTTCAAACATATACGGTTAATATATTTGCACCAGGGCACCGAACCAAGTCATCATCAGCCAGAAGAATTTTCGAGCGTCTCGGACATGGGAGCTGGAACGTCGAACGAGATCGTCGGAGAGTCGGAAGCAGTTCCAGACGTCGGGCCTGAGACTTCGAACGACGCGGTCGACACCGGAGCTGGAACCTCGAACGATGTTTTTGTTGAGCGGGACGACATCCGTGTGACCGGAGCCGGGACCAGCGTCGAGATACGCAGCGAGCCGTTGACCCGTCCGGCCGATTCAACGAGGGACCATCGGGCCGTTACTTCCGGAACGGAAAATCATCTGGCCGTTCCCAGTCGCGGTACCGAGCATGATAGTAATCGAAGCTCAATGAGGAGATTGATGAGAGAAAGCAAAACAGCCGGAACTCTCGCTATAGTGGTCGGAGGTTTCATCGCCTGCTGGCTACCCTTTTTCATCCTCTATCTTGCAACCCCTTTCATACCGTCTCAACCACCGATCAATCTTATGATTACCCTCACATGGCTCGGTACGTAAACCCGTACGCTGACTTAATTTTTCCGTTTACATCGATTCAACGTTATAATGGTATTCCGTTATAAATTACATATCTATCATATAATATTAAGCAATAGACTATTATATGATATTATATTATATCATGGCATTTGTTACCGACGTCGGTAACAAATCGTCTTACCCATTTCTTTTCGAGTCCGTTGACGTATTGCGTCAAAGGCGAATTGTGTCTTCGCATTGCGACGGATAGGCACGTTAGATCTTTATTTGCTTGGGGACTTGTTACCGACCGTGGTAATGAAGCCACGCTCGTTGGCGTGTTCATTAACATAATGCCCGTGTCCGTCGTTAACAAGACCCACGTACCAGGAATTTGTGGCTAATTTTTATTTTCGTTAGTACGCATGGCCGTGTGCAGTGTACGGTTGCATGGGTGGACAGCACCTCCCAGTACCGTTTCCAATGTCTCGTCGTAGTAGCGAGAGTAAACTTTTTCTTAGAAAAAATTACGTCTAATTCAAGGTTCTAAGGTGCAGCAATAACGCCTTTCTTTTGTTTGTGTCAGCCCACAAATTTAGTGTTTTCTTTCTTCAGAGCCGAGCACATACACTATCGATAAATTTTGGGGATAAATTGTCTTTACCGACGCTCTCTTTCGTTCAACTCTCTCTAAGGCGGAATGCCACGTTGTTTTCAGTTGCTTTTCCCCTCTGGCTTTTGTATTTCAAGTACTAATTAATGTTCTAGAGACTTGAAGTGCCCAATGAAGTTTGAGAGTACTTGAAGTATCAGTGTACTTACAGTACGCATCGGGTTCATTTGATTTCACATTTTTAATATAACCAAATTTATTTTATTTTTCTTTCTGTTCTCGCTCGAATAAGGCTGGATCAATTCGGCGATAAATCCATTCATCTACGCTTTCTACTCGAAGGACTTCAGACTCGCTTTCTGGCGCTTGACTTGCAGACAGTGCTTCGAGTCTAATAATCCAAGGCCATCATTGGATCCTCTGACCGATAGAAGACAGACATCCGACCCGAAGAACCGGAGAAAGACGCGTCCGAATGGATGACGTTGCAGTTATAATGCCCGGCCGGAAACAGAACGCTTTCGCGAAACCGCAGCCTGAAACTCCCCAAGCGATATTGGATCGGTCACCAATAAGCACTGAACGTGCCGAATGCGCGACGATCGATGTGACAAATCTCGAAGCGCGCACCTAAGGGAGTAGCAAATAAACCGAGTACTTACTTCGATAATTGTAGCAAAATATACAATTTTTACCCGACTTTGCAAAAATTACCGGATCGCTAAAATTATCACAACTCGGTCGGAGAATCGCCTATTATTGACCAATGATCGTCATTAACATGTGCTAATGCGCAGGACTGTTTTATTACTCCCTTGGGAGTGATACGGTTCATTGCTCCTTGTAGAATACCTCGGTGGAATATTCGCCAATTATTATTACTGCCTGAGCAACGGTTATTAGTGAATTCACGACTCGCGTCATACGATAGTGTATGAGGATTTTCCATGAAGTGTGTCCGTTTTACCGATGTAGAAAAAAAGTATTGTAACCTACACGGCAGAAAGTGGATTTTCGTGTATTTTTTTTATGGTAGTATTTTCATTAGTGTAGAGCGAATATGCACTGTAAAAATAAATTGTAAATTTAATGTACTGGAACTTGAAGCCTGCTAACATCACTCACATTAATTGAACATTGATGTACTTTGCTTGTAAAATAAAGATACCAGGTATTAAAATTGCTAATCTTTTGCTTGAAATTTACAAACATTTTTCCGACAAATACAAAATTTATTGTAAAACTGCAGCGCCCATGTATTTGAAGTTTCAGAAACTGTTTATGCAAAAAAAAGGTTTCGATACTGTATAATTAATTTTCGAACTGAATTTTATTTCAATGTGACGATTTTGCGAATTTCCCCTCGTGCGATTTTTACCTATGCTTTTTTCGGACAATAAATTTCACATTCAAAAACACGCACTTTTATCCCTTGTAGAATGATATGCAAATTCTTTAGATTTGTCCAATGGCGTTTTGAAAGCTCGACGACAGGATAAAAACACTCCGCCGCTTGTTTTACTGTAAAAATCGTCTCGTTCGCAAATATCGAGCACCAGCTCCATCGTTAAAGTCCCGATGCGATCGAGCTTCGTTATTCACCCGACTGCTTTGCTCCATCTTGTCGACTCACGAAATTGAATATTGCAAACATAAAACAGTATCTTGTATTTTTCTAAGTTGCAATTATTCTTCGCGCTGAAAAAAATAAATACATTTACATTTGAGACTAAAAATACAGTAAAAAAAAAGGAAAATCAAAAGTATGTAAATACATTCTCGATAATAATTTTTTTGCGTCACGAGTTATTTCGAAAAAGAAAAAGAAGAAAAAATTAACCCAAACCTAACTACTCGTCTATGAAAGATTGTGAGTACCTTCGATATTTTTTATCTTCTATAAAAAGTTGAAAAGATTCAGACCGTGTATGCTTCCATGAGAGTGTTGAAGGGATCGAGATTTATTATGAGGGCAAATGCCTTAATAATGAGGAGATACAAGAATTTATACCGTGAACCCGGAACGCCGAGTGGCGAATTTGATAAGCATAAATTTCGTTGAGTGTCGCAAAGTAAATCTGTAATACTGTTAATAAATGGAATGTGAAAAAATATTTATCATCTGTTGAGGTCATTTGAAACGCCTTTTTTCCCATTCATCCTGGACTCAGTCGGTTACAAAAACTGTAAACAATTTTTCTCAAGGGTTTACGCAGGTATGTTCGCTCAAAAGAAAACTTCATTGGAAACAGATAACATTTTGACTTTCGATGGGACTTCTTTCAGCATACTTTTCAGAATCGATGAAAAATGTTAATTATTCATTTTTTTACCGACTGTTATATTTCACTTTCCCTTAGAGCGAAGTGGAACATGTACCACGTAACGCATGAGTACGAGAGAAATGCATTTTTGTATTAAATGCCATTTAATAAATTTGAACATTTGGGATAAAAGGGAATCGTCGAACGCGATATCGAATTCTACATTCGCTTTTTTGCGAAATTTCTACAATATCCAAATGGCATTCATTACAGTTTGTGTTACCGACTGAATTCGTTTCATATCGAATGACCAAAATGTCTCTTTCAATGTATTCGGCGTTTGAGACACTGGCGCACCCTTGATGCGCGAAACGGAGTTGAATCGCCAAACGAATTCTCGATAAGTCGGCGAGAAATTATTGACTAATCCCATGGTACTCTGTGCGATTATCGGCTTTGCCAAATGAATTTTCCACCCATTCTCGTGGCGGTAACGCGTCTTCGGCCGTCGGTAAGTCAACCCGCCGACGGTAAGCTGGTACAAAATTCGTCCGCAAGTGTGCCGGGGCGCGCTTTAACATTGGTCGTTCGTCTCTCCAAGACGTCTCGCGAGAGCTCGACAGCTCTCTTAGTTCGTGGCCTTTGCTCGTGCCCCTCTTCGACGAAGGGTAAAATGTCGGTGCGCTGGTGGGGTCTGTCTATCTGGTGCCAGTAGTGACTTTCGCCACCGTTTTTAACGTACCCCCTTTTTTTCGTCACAAATTTTTATTAAAAGCCCTCCCCGTATGCGTTACAGATCGTGCGTCGAACGAGCGAGCCACCATCGAAACACCATCGTCGACTTAAGTTTTTAAACACACAAACGAAAAAAAGGGGTGGTGGGGCGGGGGGGGGAGGGGGAATTTGTTCGCGGACCCGTTATTCACCTGTTTTTCAGCGTCGTACATAAATTTCACCTCGTCCCTCGTTGTCGCCGTCGTCCTCGCCGTCGATCTCGAATAAAATAGAAAATCCGCCAATTTTTTTTTTTCTTATTTTTTTTTTTTTTTTTTTTTTTTTTTTTTCGTTTGCCCCAGCTTCGAGGGATAATTTAACTTTTGCCACTGTGGCCGTTCGCTGGGGCCGTTCGCTGGAGTTGTAACAGGCAATAATCACGATTACAAAAGTTCGCGTTGACTGTACGGTGGGGGCTTCGTGCGGGCAGCTTTGACGAGCAGCCACAAACGGGCAGCATTATAATCGTATTTAAAAAATTGGGAAAAGTGAGGAGTCGCAGTGGCAGAGAGAGGCGGAGGTGGCATGGCGAGGGCCGGGATACTCGGCAAAGCCGAGTTCGTCGTCGGTGGCAAGTACAAACTCATGAAAAAAATCGGCTCCGGATCCTTCGGTGACATCTATCTTGGCGTCAACACCTCGAACGGAGAGGTGAGCGATCGTCGACCAAATCTTATCATCTATTTTTCTTTTCTTTTCGCACGTTCGCGAAAACCAGTCGTTCGAGAAACAAAACAAATTATATCGTCTCGTTGACACGACACTTTCTTTTTTCTCGGCGATGGCTGTGTGTGTGTGTGTGTGTGTGTGTGTGTGTGTGTTTTTTTTTTTTATTCAATCGAACGATTCTCACCGTCGTCGCGATCAACGTCGACCTACCTGTTTCTCAACGCCTACGCGAGTCGAGACACTCGAGCTGCGCTCACCGAGACTCTGTCGTTGAACACGAAATTTTCACGTAAATTTGAACCGAAAGACGGCGTGAGAAACGTCAAAAAATTATTCCTTTGATTTTTTTTTTTTTTTTTAATACAAATATATATATATCAATATATGTATATATATATATATTTTTTTGTTATCTGGTTTTTATTGTTTGTGTGGCTTTTTTTTTAATTTGTATAATGTTTCAGGAAGTGGCGGTGAAACTAGAGAATATAAGAGCAAGGCATCCGCAGCTGTTGTACGAATCCAAGGTGTATAAAATATTAAACGGTCCGGCAGGGATACCACATGTTCGATGGTAATTTTTTGTAAACTTTGAAGAAACAAAGATAAATTATTAAAATTCTTTATTTTTTGTCTATCGAAGTCGATTGAGTCATGGAAAAAAATATGTTATTTTTTCCAAAGGTACGGACAGGAACGGGACTGGAACGTACTGGTGATGGATCTTCTTGGACCTTCGCTCGAAGATCTCTTTACTTTCTGTTCTCGAAGGTTTACCATAAAAACTGTACTCATGCTCGCCGATCAGATGATATCGAGGATCGAATATGTTCACTTCAAACTCTTTATTCACAGAGACATTAAGCCCGACAATTTTTTGATGGGTATAGGTCGTCACTGTAACAAGGTATGTAAAAAAGATGAGAAAAACGAAAAAATAACAGATTTTTTTATGTCCATTATCAGTTGCATGTGATGAGTATGATAATCGAAGTTTTGCAAAGCTATGAAATTTTTAGAATACAGACAGTGTTGGAAAATATTTTCTATTCATTTTATTTTGTAAAATTCATTGAGTTTCTTTTTGCACACTGTGACAATTTTAAACAAGTACAAATATCCCAGTAATTTTTATGAATATACAGTAGCATTGTAATGCAACACAATAGGTATTAACTTATGATTATATATTTTAACAGTTTTTCATCATCTGCCTTTTATACGACCGATTACGCATGGACAATTTGTCCTTTCTGCAAGATATTTTTGTTTCATTCCATTTTTAAAAAACTGCCTGTTATTTATTGTGCAAAGTGTGAAATGAATTTTTTCAAAGTACGAATATCATCGTAATTTTACGGATATAAGTAAGATGATAATGCAATACGACGAGTATTAATTTTTTATTATTATTGTTATTTTTTTTATCAGCTTTTCATCATCGACTTCGGATTAGCAAAGAAATATCGCGACGGTCGTCATCGGCAGCACATAACATATCGAGAAGATAAAAATTTAACGGGAACGGCGAGATATGCATCGATAAACGCTCATCTCGGTATCGAGCAGAGTCGTCGGGACGACATGGAGTCGCTTGGCTACGTGCTCATGTACTTCAACAGAGGGTCGCTGCCATGGCAGGGTCTCAAAGCCGTGACGAAGAAACAGAAGTACGAGAAAATCAGTGAAAAGAAAATGTCGACGCCTATCGAAGTATTGTGCAAGGTAACGAATGCATCGCAGAATAGAATTCCGAACGGAACAAAGGCGACTGCGTCGAACCTAAGCGCGCTCCCTCGTTTCTGTTTCGTTGTTTTTTCCTTGTATATGTTTTTATTGCGAAATTTCCACCGTTTTTTCAGTCGAATGAAAAACCACGATTTGGACGTGCTCGTTTCACTGTTTAAGCGCAATGCTTGCACGGTAAAAAAGAACTGAAAATTTGATGCGCCGGCCACGAAGTTTTTATGCAAAAACTGGTACATCAAATCCAACGTGCAGTTGTGATGAAAAGTTGATTTATTTTATCATCCAAAGTACAGAATTTAAAAATACGTATATTTAATGTTTTTAATACACTGAATATTAACTTTCCAACACAATTGTAAATTTAATTTTTTTGCAGTATAGCTTTCAAAAAATAAAGATTTATCTGGGACCTCGGTGGGTCTAAGGAAAATTTAACAGAAATAAAGTATTTCTTGAAGCTACGAACGCCTGCTAGTTTCTATCTCGTTGTTTTTTCTGCAAATAGTCTTTTTTTCTTACAAAATTTTTCATTGTTTAACAGTCGATTTATAAGATGACAATTTATTCGTGCTATTTCAGTCACTCGGCGCATTGCTTAGCTTTCGAAACAGCACGGTGTAACTGTGTTAGCTTAAAAGAAAACGGAACGGAAAGATAAAGTAAAACAAATAGTTTAATCACGTAGAGCTTTCCGAAAGTCGTTGTTTTCTACGTACAATTTTTTTTTGAGAAATGTTTTATGATTTCACATTTGATTTACAAAATTACGATTTATTTGTAGGACATTTCGGTGTTTAGCATTAATAAAAACATGTGTCTGGAACGCTGCAAGTTGGAAGGAAAATGGCACGGTAGAACGAAAATAAAAACAAAATTGTTTTATTATTCAGGGCTTTCCAGCCGAGTTCGCCATGTACCTGGGATACACGAAGGGTCTTCGTTTCGAGGAGGTGCCGGACTACATGTATTCCCGTCAGCTATTCCAGATACTCTTCCGTACCCTAAATTACCAGTACGATTACACGTTCGACTGGACGATGCTGAAGCAAAAGTCGTTGCCCGGTGCGCACTCGTCGACGCAAAACGCTATAGCGTCAACGACACAGACGCAGACGCAAGAACAGCAGCAGCAGCAACAGCAATCTCACCAACAGCCCGAAGTACAAACAATGACCCAGGAAGAACAACAGCCACCGCAAGGTCAGCCAACGACTAAGGGTCTCGAGCAGACAAACGAGATCAAGAATAACAATTAGCTCTCATTATTAACTGCTTTTATTTATCTGCATCCTGACTGGCTCGCCATTTACCACAGACCGATTTTCTCTTACCGATTCATCTATTTCACACCCACTTTATTTTAAATCGTATAGTCCACCGAGATCTTTAAATCTTCTTGCGGTAGCAACGAAAAATTCTTCCCGTGTCGCGGTGTATACTCAATTCATTGATTTCATCCTTTGCGCTGCTGTTAAGCATAAATCACACACACATTCTCAACCAAAATATTGTTTCTATCGGCATTTCAGTACTTCGCGACATACCAAATACGTCGAAAAAATCAACTGTATTAATGATGTCGAGTCCATTAATTTTGCATGATAGTAACTCAAAAAAAATATGAACCAATTATTTTCAAAATTAATCGATCGAAAGAAATTTAAACAATCTTTTTCTCATTTTTAATGAATTCCTTTATATTTTTTAATTTATATGATTTATTAAAGTTTTACTGATTATTAAAAGAAAAAATTATAATTTTTTAGCGAGTCATTGATAACTACGTGAAATGACATGCCAAGCCAAATTGCTAAGAACAGTCATTGTTTATAACAATAATGATTATTATAAAAAATGTAGGTCCATGGCAACATCAATGCTGATGATTTTTTCCTAACTTTTTACAGTTTGAAAGTGTTCAAATTCTTACTGAATCTTACTTTTGGCTGGAATGTATGTCGTGAAGCATCGTATAGTCCATTCTCCATAAGGTCGAAGATCTGAAATTTTAACTGTGCGAGAGTCGACTCGACGAAATTTATCGAAGTCTCGCAACCTTACGGAGAATTGACGACAAAAGTTCAGAGATGAAAGAAAAGGCAATCCTATAATTTTCTTCGTCACTTCATCACCGCTATCGTTTCTCGCTCTTTCGTCGAAAAATATTTCATCGCTTTTTTTTTTTTCGTTCGTTCATCGTAATCGTTTTGCACTTTAATCTTCGTAGCTCTTTGCAAGCGAGAACGAACGCGACAAGAAGACGACAGCCAATGTCTGTTGTCTGACTCGAGATACGGAATCCTTTCCCCTGCCCCGGGATGATTCGCTCCCGTCCATCCAGTGTAACTATACACGATGGTGGTTTTTATTAAAAAAAAATGTTTCCTTCAAATCTACGATATTTTTTCGTCCGCCATCGAAATCTAGTTGGACGAGGAGACTTCGCGATGCTATTCTTTCCATCGGCCGAATTACTTTCTGATTCGAGTTCTCTGTTCCCACTGACAGGTGATGAAGCGCGATTGGACGCACGCAGGCACACGGGCCGCGGACTCATCCACGAAAGGTTCAGGATATTGTCGTAAAGTGGAGAAAATGGAATGGAAAGGAGAGGTAAAGGGCTTTATTTTTGACGAATCGATTTTTAAAAAATTGAAAATGTAGAAGCGTTATTTTGGGGTACACGGAGATGATGTCGGGACACTGATTACGAAAAGTGTAGAATTCTGAAAAGTGTAGAGTTCTGATCGAACGAGCGCAGGGACAATGAAACGTTTTGGCAGGGTTTGAAAATTTTATTCAGTTTATAGATGTTACTAAACGTGTATTTAATAATCGAAGAAACGCTTGTCTCTTTAATGAACAGTACACATTTAATAAAATAAATAAATTCAATATAATTAATAGAATTAACGAAATTAACAAAATCGATAAAATTAATACATTGCAGCAGCAAGTGTTTCTTCGATTATTGATTACTCTTGATTGGCGTACTCTGTTTTGTTTGTTAGACGACACCCCACCGAAATTACCGTTGTTTAATGAATTTTGGGAGTGATTATGTATACGGTTTTAAATAGTGTTGACTCTCGTTCGACCAGAAATCAATGTTCGCGGTTCGACGAATTAACATTGAGACAAAATTTATATTTTCCGGAATATTCGACTTGTCATATTATTGTCAGACAAAAAAATCGTCTTCTCTTTCGTCCCGTCTCGTTTGCATTGCGCTATTTGTACTGAATTCATAACACACGCATATATAACGCACATGCATAAATATCATCTGATCTTTTTATCGTATAATATGAAATAATGATAATTGACTTTTTTTCCCATATCATTTGTCATCTGAAACAGTTGTCTTCGTATCTGTTACAGGAGTACCATAAAACATACACGATTCTACCTACCACTTCATCAAAAAAAAATAATCATACGCCGAACTATCACAAAATGAGAAAAAGAAAGAAAAAGTAAAAAAGAAACTATAACACCGCTGCGTTATAAAACTCGACTAACACAAGAGAGAAACAGAGAGATAACGCGACGTGCGCGATTAAAAAAAAAGTCTTCAATTGCACGGAAGCTGAGAAGAGACGTGAGAACGACGAGGAAGTGAAAAACGTGTGCAAAAAAACAAAACAAAATAAAATAAAATTCCGGACGGTATAAGAACTTCTACATACTATGAATATATATATATATATATATATATATATATATATATATATACATATACATATATGTCTATATATATATATGAACTATAAGAAAAACGGTTTATGCTCGTTTCGGTGCGACCGAGGCTGCTGAAAAAATAGGAAAACGAAATTAAAACGATTATAATTGTAACGATGACGATGGACGGTACTTAGAGTTTCCGCGATTCATCCACGATTCCTCTCTCGAAATGCGACTCACTTTTTCTAACTATAATAATTACTTTTTTTTTTATATATATATAATTTTCATCGTACCCGTCATCATCGTTATTTACTTATTTAATTTCATTCACACACGTTAATCGTTAGCGAATTTAAAGCGTGTTTTTTTTTGACGCTAGCAATTATTGTATCTTTCGCGAACGTAGGCGAAGTTACAAGTGATTTTATAGGAAAAAAAAGGAAAAAAAATGTGGAATTTATTCCACCGCAAAGTGAAACGTTAATGAACTTTTGTGACGTTATTCTCGCATAAAGTGTTTTCACGTATATGAAAAAGGAAGAAAAAAAAGTGAGCATACGCGACTTTCATACTATTAAGAAAAAGACTCGTGAGAACGGCGGGGATGTTGCCCTTTTGCCTTTAAATATTTTTTAGCGATTCGTCTTGAGTTGTTAATTTAAAAAAAAAAAAGAAATAATCGTCCGTTAATTGAACCGATGTGAATTAAGGTCATACGAAACAACGAGGGACTCGCTCGGTCCTCCCAGTCTGAGTTTCTCCGGGGCTCTTGATATTTCGGGAAAAGACTGAGAACGCTGAACCGTCGAGTTGTTGAGACGGCATTTTTTTTACCTTTAAAAAACGAACCCACGGAGAATTTCGGGAACGCAATAATGTTACCAACCGAGTCCGTTTCACATGTTTCGTACGACTTTAAAGTTGAGTCAGCGATCCTCCGAGGGAAAAACAGTTTCCTGTAGCGGAACATTTTTTTCATCGTTACTCTTAAGACCCAAGATAGTCTTCTGTCGATAAAACAGTTATCTGCTACCAACGATAAGTTTTTTTTGTAATACGATAGGATTACTGTTTATGAAGAAATTTTCTTGCGCTTGGTGAATGTATGCCCAAGCTGTACGTGGTCTCGCTTTTCGATTTGATAAAGGAATAATTTTTAAAAACTTTTTTTCAACGGGAAGCGAGTTCACACCGGAAATACATTAATTACCATCGAAAAATAAGTTTTTCTACGCCAGAAGTGACGTATTTTTAATACGATGCAATTTTTGGTAGAAAAATGGCTTTGATGCAAGAAGCGACGAATATCCGGCATGATGTCACTTGCGGAGAAAAAAATTATATGCTCCTTTTTTTTTCTCGAGTATTTTAATTTTACGAACAGTAAAATTCAAAAATTGAAAGGGCGACGCTATGCACAGATTGTGCATTCACCACGTGTAGAGCGAGATAATTTCCTACCGCAGCATGTTTGAGTAAAATCTTGAATAACACGAATATCCAATGGCAGTTGACTAAGTTTAACCCTTGGAGAATTTTCACATGAGATTGAAGAACGAAAAAATAAGTAAGAAATAATTGAGAATCCAATCTTCCTCCGAGTTCTCTTCGACCCTGTGTCGAATGATGTTTTAATTAGTCCAAAACTAGCTTGTAAATCGATCAAGTCTGTACAAATTTTGCAACGCGTCTTCGTTTGCGAAAAAAAAAAATTGTCCGGAGTAGGAGAGCTTTACTGAAAATCTAAGTTATCGCTCGCGCGCGATCCGATAAAAATTCTTATTGTCGTATGTGAATGAGCGAGAAGGACCGAAATTGGAGAATGCAGACTCGGGTCATTGATATTTATTCGATAATTCATCGTTGACTTCCGCGCTCTCATCCCGCTTTCGGCTTTTCTCGCCCGATCGTGCGAAGTGTCAGGACCGGCCTTGATATCTACGCAACTCCAATACACCTATGAATAGTAGTATTAAAAAATTTGCTAATAACGCCAACGAGAAAAATGTTTTACTAGCAAAAAAAACCTATGCAGAATAATAAAGGGGAAAAAAAGGATACGTTGAAGGAAGTTATTGTCGGGACAATTTCTAGAGAATTAAAAAAAAAGTTAAATGTGTCCGAAAGGGTACGGGGGGCGCGAAGGAAAAAGCAAACAAAAAAAATTATCTAAAAAATATAGTGCAACAAAAGATGACAGCGTTGATGATAAACAGTATGCTGCTGCTGATGACAAATGTGTATGTTTGAATGCGTCAAAATAATCGTATTGAATTCAGTTGTAAGTATGATAAAAGGGAGAGAAAAAAAGCAAAAACAAAACCACACTTGCGATTGAATGCGAGTGAAAGAGTGCGAGAGACAAAAACAAAAATAGTATGTAATAAGTTAATAATAAATAAAGAAATTAAATTAACGGTAATTGCACATACGTCTAGTATATCATAGTGTATATTCTATTATATCGAAAAAAAAATGTCGAAAATGTGACGGGGTTATGATTAATCTACTCGTTTTCATAAAAAAAATATATATATATCGGTGAATTACTCGAGGTTTACTGCGACCCTAATCCTCGTTTCTATTAACGTTTAATAAAGACTCAAAAAATGTTAAATCTTTTACGTTTTTATTTCTTCAGCACTTTACAGTCTTGCTTCATCCACTTATTCCCTTACGTGTGTTATCTTGCGTTATCCTTATTTTTTCTTATTTTATTTTTTTTCGAATAAATATTAAATATATTCTACGATTAGTGCCTGAATACGTACAACGTGCGTTCACTGAAATTCTTTGTGCACGAATGCCTTAGTCGCGTTGTTATTCATTTCGTCATATATGTATAAAGCGCGCAACGTGTCACCATTTCGTCGACAAAGAATGTGTTGTTGTTTCTATTGCGAACACTCACAGTCTAGTAGCGACGGTGTACCGGTCATCGTGCTGTAGACATTTCTGTTCGCGAATCGTTGCTACATATTATTGAAATCTTTACAAAATAAAATTATTAAATCAATGAAATCCCAAAATTAATTGAAGAAAGCCTGTTTTCTTTATTTGGGCTCTTCGGGAACGGATTCAGCGAGCAGTACATGCCAAAAAATTCATTTTTTTACTTTTTATAAGATCGGTGAATCTGTGCAATCGTTGACATCGAAATTTGACGAATCTATTCCAATTTTGATTGGTAACATGAATTCATGAAAAACTATGAGTCAAGTTAATATTTTTATTTTAAGATTTCGAACATGTGTAGAACTCCTTCATATCCATATCGATCAGAAATAGATAACAAATTCTCAGACGCACCGCCGATTGCGTCTCAAGGCGAATTTAATCATCTGTATCGAAAACTGTAATGAATTGTTTTTTATTTCGGGATTTTTCCAAGAAAATGGTAAGTTCGCGCCAGATATCCACGATAATTTCTGATCTGACACAAAATTGCATTTATCCCAAATAAATAGCACCATCGAAAAAGGTTCATTGAAAAATTGCAAAGAACCGTCTCGCGCTTACAGTAGTTTTAGTTCGCCTCAAAACGATCCTTTCGTGAGCCTCGTCGAATGTAAAAAAATAACTTAATAACTGAGAAGTGTGTGAAGCTTTCTCAGATCATCCCTGCCGACGTCCACGGCGTGTCGCTGAGCTTGTGAAACTTTGCACGGAATACTTATTTGGGCTGCTAACATTTTGTTACTTGATCGTAGAGCCGCTGCCATTTCGCGACTTAGGAATATAGCGAAATTAGCTTCGGCCCGTCCGCCGTGTGTTCTCCTCACAGTTTCTTCTCTAACGGCGTCCTGCGTAATTCAAACGACAGTAAGATACATTGAATCAATTTTACCGGATGTCAAAGAGAATTCTGACATGTTTATTACACATTCAATGATAACTTACCGACAATTGATCCGCTCTCTCTTGCAACTTGTTTATTGTTAACTGCCGCTGCAATAGTTGATAAGCCGGCATGGCTTTCTCTAGCAGTGGAGCTTCCTTCGCTATCAGTTTACTCTTTCTCAAATCGGGAACGCTCGGATGAATCATAACGTTATGGATTTCCTTCAAGGATAAAGAGAAGATCGGAAAATCAATTTTTAAAAAATAGTAATCAAGCAAAAATTGCACGTGATCGTAAAATAATTGAAAGCACTCACCTTGAGTAGTTGGTCGCGTTCTCTCTGCAGCTCTTCGAGTTTCGAGTCCGTTCGTTTTCTGAAAGACAAGTCGGGCAGAGGTTCGAGGGCATTGAGTTTATCTCGAAGGTCGCCCGACAGGAGTTTCCTCTTCTGACGATGCTCCGAGTTTAGAGCTTCCTTGAGAGCGTTTATCTCCTGAAGGAACAGTCTGTTGTCGTAGTTGGAGTTTGGTATATCGGCGGAACTGCCGTTCGAGCTGATCTTCAACGTTCCGTCGGTGCTAGGCAAAATGCCACCCGGACCGGTCGGTGTTGTCGACGTCTTCTTTCCGAAAGATTTTAATTTCTCCTTCAACTGACCTCTTTCCGATTCCAGACTGTCGATATCCGTTTGCAGATGATCCATCGTCTCTTCGAACTCCTTTTCCTACAAAAAAACGAAAGACGCAACACAATGTAGAAAACGGCTTAAAAACGTCGACGCTTTTAATAGTATATTACTCCACAAGGGCTCTCAAACTTTCTGCCCGTGTAGAGTATACTTTTTTTTTTAATTTTCGGCCGAAAGTGCGTTAACTGACAAATCACCACTCGTTACAAATCAATACTCTAGTATGTTTTGATGCCCGCCCCGACATTTGCGGCACGAGCGAAGCGAGTGCGGCTGGTCGGGGGGGGGGGGGGGGGGGCATCAAATCCATCTAAATAGACAAAACAAAACAATTAAGTCACTCTCATCTGAACTAGATAATGAATTTTTAGTGATCTACTACCCATTCTTTGTAGACTTCATACTTTGACAAATATTTGTCAGCAGATATTTTGGGTAATGTATGTGTCAGTATAATAAGGTTAGCTTCTGCATCAAAGTTTCGAAGAATCTCTTCATCGTCCGATGAATCACTAGATGATGAGACTATGTTCATCTTTATAACGGTTTTTTAAATTATAACTATTAATGTGAACACGAAACTTAAATTTTGTTTTTTCGCTGCCTCGTACATCAGTTCAGTGCATAACTAGTTTTTTCCTATTCACTAGAACAGGGCGCATGCTTAAGCATAAATGTTAGACTTTGGACATCGCGATCGAAGCACAAAGTACGTACTTGCGGCCGTGGATGAAGAAAATGTATATTTACTCGGGTATGCGTTCTTTCATTTGTCACCGTCGACTATCAGTGAAGTTTTTTTTAAGGATGTCGAAGCTTTACCTTCGTCAATTGAGTGCTACGCCGTTTAAATCGTTTATTTGACTCGGTGCAAAAATGGCCGTTTGACTGCTCGCAAAAGCTCTATTTTCACACCGTCGGAAGTAAAATTTGTTATGATACGTGTGAGATTTTTTACGCGAGCACCGAAAAAGCTTCTCAAGGTACACATTCGTTCAGTTTTTTCAACGATCAAGCCGTAATTTTTCGAACATCGAGCAAGTTTTCGAACATCGACAAAGAATTTGCGCGTTATTATTTGATTAAATTAAACGGATACGTATCTTTTCGAAAATGAGCAAAAAATACTTGTTGCTCAAGCTAATTCATTTCAATTAATGTCTATAGTTTGTCATACAACAAACGATGTTTGTCATACAACAAAAAATGTTTACTGTAATTAATGGATGCGCAAAACTATGAGTGTTAATTGCCAACGGTCCGTCCGAAATTTCTACGAAATATTTTTCGTCCGTTTTAATTTTAAAAATCATATCAGATTGGTGTAAGAACTACAGCCTGAACTGCGAGCAGACTGGATCATAAGAACGCGCTTTTCAGCTGCGCATCCAAGTGTGAATGTATCTCGAATCTTTCTGGAAGTATCTGAGCAGGGCAGAAAGGCATTAACAAATCGCGCTCTACGATAAAAGCGGAAAGCCAATGTACCTTGCGTTTTAGTTGATTTTGAGCCTCTTCGAGTTTTCTCTTGACTTTCTCGATTTCCAGCTCGTGCTCGCGTTGCTGATGGGACAGCCGTTTCTCAGCGAGATCTCTGCGCAGCATCATTTCCGAAAGTTCTTCTTGTTTCTCCCGCAATGCTATACGCGATTCCCGAATATCGCTGTCCCGCGTTTCCAACTTTCTCGCCAAAATCTTCGTCTCCTCGGATTCCTTGATAGCCGCCTGTGCACGCATGAGAATTGGCGCGCATGGCTCGTTGTCGGCTGAGCCCGATTGTGCCGTTTGCTGTTGTCCCGCGTGTCCGGCTATAGCGAGCTCGTTCTCGCACTCTGCCATTTTCTGCGCCAGATTCGCGGCCATTTGCTGTATAACCGTAAGACTGGATTTTATCGTTGCCACGGGACCGAGATCCTCGGTATCGTAAATGCGCTCACTCGAGATTGCTGCCATTTCCTTGAGCTTATTTGCGCTCAGCCCGCTGTCGAAGTCTGAAAAATTTAAATCACCGTGTCAATTGCATATAATTGATAGAAAACTTGTACAAAAAATATTTTGAGACATCTCATTAATTAAAATAATAAATATATAGTAGCCATTCTTTCTCGCGAATATTCACGGATACTCATAGCAATGCAAGTAATTATACATGATATTGAATCGATCTAATGAAAATTACCGCCATTTGCTGTGATGGCTTGGAGAGCGCTCTTCAATAGATCCTGCAGAGTCTTTGTAATCTTAACTGAGTGCTGATAACAATTGGTAAATTGTTCCGACCAATCGTTCTCGAGTCCGAGGCACGCCCCTGGACCGTTAGGATTATTTATTTGATCCCTCGGCACGCGTCTTCGTGCGGAGTTGAGGTGTTGTTGGATGACCTCGCAGGTAGTTTCCGCGTGTTGACATAGCAAACCTGTGAGAGTATTTTTTTTGTTAGTAAAAAACGATTCGGCCTTCTTTTGATAAACAAAGGTTTCTAATTAAATTGTCGGGTTTACCAATGTCACCGCCTTCCCCATCCAGGAGCGTCTTTACAGCGGTCGCCTCGGTTGTTATCGCGTCGCAAGCACTTCCCAATGACCTCGTGCCGTTCACAACCATCCGACATTGATTTGCAATGGTGCTCTCACCGAACAGAACCGTGAACATCGTCGAGAAATATCCCGCACACTTTTCTATGGCGTCCATTGGCACGTTCTCGTCAAGTTGGTCTCGTTTCGCGAGTTGTATCGAAGAATCCAATGATTTCTCTTGGGCCGCCATCTCGGGATACGTGGCACCGACTTTCAGCAGCGTCTCCGGAGTGCAGACATTCAAGGCGGACTCGAAACAGCCGAGGGCCGTTTGCAGCGCGTACATGTGAGAACAGAGACGAGATCTGAAGGCGTACTGTGCCACCGAGTGTCCTTTCAGTAACGTGGATCTAAGGAACAAGAAAAATACCAATTCAGTAAATAACGAGGAACCAATATTTAGTAATACAGTAAAGTAGAACCGTAATAAATTAAGATTTCATTTTACTACTCGATGTGCGAAATTCAAAACATAGGAATGCGATTGATTAGTGCATGGAGCAAAAGTATGCAGGCGCAACATGTGAAAAGAACTAAAGCGCTTTGCATTAGTGAATATTCGTCAATAATTAACCGGATTCATCGGTGTTATAATGCATATTGTTTTTGTCTGAATTTTTTAAGAATGGAGTTTATAATGATGCACTTTACAATAATGGATGAAAAATTTAGTTCGACTAATACATAAAAAGATAAAATAGTCATGATAGCTCTAATGTACCTGTCGATCTTCTCGATGGCCGGATACTTATCCCTAACCTGCGAAATCAATATCTCCGTCTTGTGAATCATCCTGGGTATAAGCAGGAGTGTCATGATAGCGTCGTGATCGCCACCGCGAACGAGGAAGGTCGGTGGCATGAAGGAGAGCAAGTATCGAACGTGGAGGCGAGCCTCCTCGGCGTCGAGACGTCGCAGCTCGAGATCGACCGCTTTTGTTTGAGCTCGAGTCTCCGCGAAGGTTTTCTGAAAGTCGAGAATCTCCGCGAGCTGCTGCTCGGCGCCGCGTACACCGGACTTCGTAGTTTCCGTCGATTGAACGCGATTCTGAAGTTGAACGCATTGCTCCTGCAACTGGCTCGTGAGCTCCCGAAACTTTGTGATTGTCGATTCACGATCGGCGAGGGTCTCTAAGGCAGCATCACGGTGACGCTGAGCATCGCGAGCTCTTCCCAGTGCCAGGTCTAAATCTTCCCGCAACTCGAGCTCCGTTTCTTTCGACGATTCGGCCAGTTGATCCGACATGTCCTGATTAATAAATTGAATTATATTTTGATTTGATTACTTATTTTCTTTGAAGCGTTTTTCCTAACGATTTTTTTTTACTCCATTTTACTGTATTATATATGCTTTTACCAGCTGTTCAATGGATAGCCATGAATTATAAATCATTGTGATCTTAAATATACATTATAAATATTCTATTTGAATTATGAAATTGCTTAATTGATTGTTTGAAAATACTTCTATCCACCGTACCTGCAAAGCTTCCAAATCAGCAACGGCTTCCTCTAGCTCGGCGACTTTTTCTTCGAGAGCCATTTTACGTTCGCCGAGAACCTCCACCATCTCTTCGGCTCCGAGGGCCGCGTCGACCTGAACGCATTGTCGTAAATAAGAGTTCGAAAAAAAGTCGCATAATTTTACAACTGATAATATTGGGGTACCTGCTCTTGCAGGTCGGCAATTTGATGCTCCATTTCTTCAACCCGTGCTGAAAGTTTTTCCTTTGTACGACCAAGTTCCAAAATTTCCGATTTCTTTTGATCCAAGTCTTTCTGCAGTTTTTGGAACTCGTGCTTCTCGTGAGCAGATAGATCGCGCATTTTCACGAGTGTCTCGCGTAATCTGCTATTCTGTTGCTCGAGCTGTTTTATCTCATACGTCGAAGGACCGTTCGCACCCTCTGGTCCGCCGCCGGTACCGCCGGTCTGGAATCGTCAAAAAAATTATTCGTAATTTTTACACTCGGGTTCACATGTTAAAAATAAATATATATAATGAATATATATATAATATATATAATTATAAAATATAGTTCAATTGTAATTATGTTATGAAATATAGGTAAATTGTAGTTAAATCGGTGAAACATTTTATTCACCCTCTCGGACATTTCGGTACGCAATATCTCAAGATCGAGCGTCATCTCCTCGACTTTTTCTTTTAGTTGATCTAATTCTATCTGCAGTGTCTCGGCCTTTTCCTCTGCCATTTCCTTGTCAAGGGTTGCCATCTCTACCGTCTCAGCGAGATCAGCCATTTCGTCTTGATATATTCCACGGGCCATTTGGGCCTCTCGTGCCTCCTGTCTCGCGCGTTGAACTTCCCTCTGCAAACTAGCCTGAAGAAGAAAATAAAATTTATAAAGTGTGTCGGTATATTGTGTTGTGTGTGTCTGGTCAAATTGGGTGGATCCCAAACACGAGAAAGTTACCGAACGGATAAATACAAGAAAGACTTCGTCTGATAGTAAAAGAAAATAAAACCGACATACTTGAAAACATCGGCTTAGTCATGTAAACATTCTACTCAATGAAAATGTTGTGCTATTGTTAAGAGGGTCTATAAATATGTTATAATTACACATGAGGTCTAGCTACAAAGACATTCGAACACATCTGCAAGTTGTGTTCGGGCATCCATAAATAAGGTCATTTTTGCGAATAATTTTTTTTTTTTAACAAGGAAAACGATCAAGAACTTTTTCAAGGACAAGAAAAATGTATCGATCGAAAAAAATCACGACAGTCCCACGGATTCAAGAACGGCTGGACATGATGTTACATTTTTTCTCTTGCACAAAGCACTCACTTGACTCTCCATTACTTTCGATTTGAACTCCAACAACTGTTCGAGCTGAATCTTGGTTTTCTCGTACTCCTTCATCTTCTCCTTGTCCTGCATTCGCTTCACCCTCAGAGTCTCAACTTTTTCGGTGAGATCGATGACCTGTGATACATTTTTTTAATAATTTTTTAAATTTCATACAACGTTTTTTTTTTAGGTAAAATTGTGACTTTAAAAATTTTCATTGTTAAATTCGTTAGATATTCTCCGATACCCGATGAGAATTTTCACCTGAGACTTCAAATTATCGTTCTCCTGAACGAGTTGCATGTGGGTAAGTTTTTCCTCGACGAGATTCGCGGTGTTCGTCATCGTCGCCGACAGAGATCCAGCCATCACTTGTCCGGGCACGAAGTGCGGCTTGAGGGTTTCCACGAAACCCGTCTTTAATCGAGAACAAAAAATACTCGTAAGGATCGACGTTTCACTGCTCGTTGCGCGGTGTTTTTTTGTTCTCTATTGTCCAGCAAGATTTTCCATTTTCATCTCAATTTTGTCAATCGATAAAGACAATCACAAGAACCGCTTTAATGGAGTGATAAAAAAACACCTCGCATCTCTCCTGATGAGCACGAGTCGCATATCTTTTTTTCGAGCTTTCATTAGGCTTCCGTTAACGTCGAGATTAAGTGAGTCATATAGAAAGAGCAGACACGAAAAAAGCTACACCCAACTCTCTATTAGATCTAACGGGCGAGTGACTCGCCCATCCAAAGACTTTAAAAAATGCAAGAACCGTTTTATAATAATTTTTTTTATCGATTCCGTTTATGAATTAAATCGATATTCTGGCAATTATTCAACGATAAAAAATTGATTGTTGAAAGTACACTGTAAAAATTAATTGTGATGTTATGTACCGGATCTTGAAGTTTCCTTATATTACATAGTAATATAATTGCATATTACATAGTAAGTCATGTAAGTAATATTCCTCACAGTAATCGAACATTGATGTGTCTTGTTTAGATAAAAATACGAGTTATTAAAAATACAAGTTTTACCTAAAATTGGCACGTACATATGTTTGAAATATCAGAAACGGTTTATGTAAAAAGCTTTTAATAGCGTTCATTACTTTTCAACACAATTTTTTTACAGTGTATTAATTGTTTTGTTAAGAGTGGTTAACGAAAAGGGTCGACGGTAACGGTAAGGGTCGAGCCACTCGCCTATGGGGGTGAAACGCGTTTTCTTTTTTAATGAATTTAATAAATATAATTATATTCGAAGGAAAGGTTCGCGATAAGAATTCTCGGTTAGTCGCTTACACTATAGTCTCTACCCATACACAGGGCGTTAAATCTACGAATTAATCTATATCGACGGCCCGTGGTGAAAAAGGGCACATCAAGCGTGCACAAACCGTGTCTCTACGCCCTTACGACTCCACAGCGTCGATACGATTTTAATAATTAACAAACGTGTCCTAATGACAGCTTCAAGACAAGAATTATTCTTTTTTGTCTTTTTTTTAACGTTAACGTGTCAAAGTTTCGTGACAATTTCGGCGCGTTTTGTTATCACAAGCAACGACGCAACGCTCCAACAACTAATATTAAAATTCGCACGCTTCTCGGACAGACTATGAAAAAATTTTGTTAGTATTCTATTTAGCTGGTCTACGATAAATTTATTCATTTTGTTATTCCCCGTGCTACGTGCCAAGTGAAAAATCGAATCGTAAAACTCGATCGAAGAAGCGAACGGCGATACGGGGGCATGATGGATGGTCGATGGCTCGTGTGAATCTCCCTTCCAGTTAATAAGAAAAAACCTTTTTTTAACCCATTAACAGAGATCACAGAAAAGGATTAATAGTCAAATGTGCAATGTTGTTTTTTATTTAAGTGTTTTAAGGATGAAGTAGTATTGTGTTATGGCTGCTATGATCAACAGACAACTATAATGATCTTGTGCCTGTATTGCGACTTTTTTTTGTTAGATTTGTGAAAATAGTAGTTATATATATATATATGTGTGTATATATATGAAAAATGGAATGAATTTAAAGACAAAACTGAAATATTACAAATTAATGAGTATTAATTACATTATTGCGATCATCTTGGGCCTTTGGCTTTTTGCCGGGAGGCGAGCTCGTGCTAGGGAACTTCTGAAACACGTACGTGCATTCCCATGTGAATCCCATATCTCAGACATTACAATTATTTCTTAGGTTTTTTGTTTTCTCATAAATTCCCATTCGTTTCGGTGTTTATTGTATTTTTCTGTTATTTTTTTTCGAAACATTCATTAAGTATGCAGCAGACATACGTTTCCAAGTAAAAGTTTAATCTCATTAAGATTTCAGTATTTCGCCATATGCCGAAAATCTGAATAAAATCAGCCATATTAATGATTTCGAGATCTCTGATTTTGTGTGATAATAGTAACAGTGGTGAACGAATTATTGTTTTTTTTTTTAATTCAGAAAATCCTTTTTTATTCGGAGTTAATTCCTTTATTTTTCTTAAATTCATTTTAAAATATTGCAATTTATATTTAGGAAATCTGAAAGATCGATGTTGAGTACGAACACAAAGTAATGAGGATCATCGCCAATGGTCCTGAAGTTATGGAATTAAAAAAAATAAAAAATAACAAATGTACGAAGGAACATGAAAAAATCATGTTCCTTCTATAAAAATTATGAATACATTTTTAAAGAGGAAATAATGGTTTACCGATTATTTGTTGAATTTTTTTTACGCGATTTTAATAAATTTTCATTACTATTATTATTATGTAAGTATAATGTTCTTGGCATCTTTGGCACGGTTAATTTTTTAAATATTTTTATACCATTAGGAAGCATTCAAATTCTTACTCAATCTTACTTTGTACTGGAAATGTGCGTGTGAAGCATCCTTAAGATGATGTTTCCCCGCCCACCTGCGCCGCGCCCAGTTGGTAACGAAAACTCAATGCCGATTCGCGACCGAAGTCCACCGAGAAAAAACAAAATTATGTTTTTCCTCGACAGACTGCGGTCGCAAAGCAGCATTCAGTATAATTTTCGTTATCGACGGTTGTGATTTACAACACCTTAATTGTTACTAGTCGTTGCGCGTCTCTCGTTACGTTCACATTTTTTGTCGATATCGACGGAAATCGGCTCGATCTGCATTTACCGCGCAAAGTAGACCCAATCGATGACGGAATTGGCCGCGAATTTGATTCGGATATCGTGTTATTTTCTTCATACCGAAAAGAAGGTTTCCAAAAGTGAAACTTTGAAAATATTGTTCGAGAAGCTTCGGGTCTTAAAAAAAATATATCCATTGCGGGAGAGTTGCAACACGTACAGCGTAATTCTTAGTACATTTACGTCCGATAATTTTTTTCATTTTTTTTCTTTTTCAGCAGGGAGATACGAGTTCCAACGGGAACGAAATATTTCCTTTAAATACTTTGGCTAACGTAAACAGCGCGAATGTACGTAAACATAATAAGGCGAGAAACTTTGAGACATTCTTGACGGTTGACGGTGTTCTCGTACCTCAATAAAGGAGGCGCGTTTCGTCGAGGTCGGCGCTGGTATCTGCGACTCGCCGCCATCCTTCCGCTCGTGCTGCGATCCAGTCAGATTCTCGATGCTTGGGGCGCTCAACTGAGTTCTGCTGCCTGCTAGAGACAGTCTTGAACTGTGGAATTAAACAGAAAATTATTCAGTAAATTCAAATGAGCACAAGCGGCAATTAAAGAAAATGTGTTATAAAAAAAAGGTTGTCCATAAGTTTGCGCGGATTCGTTAAACAAAATCTAAGAAATTAAAGAACTTTAACATGTCCTCCTCGCAGAGGAAGCAAGCGAGTTTTCGTAAGAAAGAAAATTGAAGTACAAGTAAGCGACAAACTCAGAGTTGATATAAAAAAATGAAGATATAAAAATTATAGCAATTTCTTTTTTTAGCAAATTGTGCAAAAAGCAACTTTTTATGATTTTTATCCTGGTTTTTTTTTTTTCTTTGTAAACTACCACATATTCTATTCTCTTTGAAGTAAAGGTGCCTACACAACTGAATGGGATGACATGTACAGAAATCAGGGTGGCTGATGAAATTTCAGTATTTTCCTTAAATCTCTACAGGGCAATAAAAAACATTTAAAAAAAGCATGATAAAAGATTTTTTTTCGAAAAATTGTATTGTCCACAAACTATGGATATAAATTTAATCAATCTTTGTTTTGAAAGGTGAAAAAAAAATTGTTCGTTTTTTTCACCGACCGAGTCCCTCCCACAGCATTTAAAATATCTTTTTTACTGTTGAATCGTTACACAAATTCAAATACCCCTAAAAGAAACTCCGAGTTTCCACTACGAGGAAGCATAAACGACAGAAACGACAGGCAAAACATTTCACAAACATTTAATAGATTCAAAAGCCAACAAACAAAAGACAAAAAAAACGAAAAACAAGAAGACATCAATAAGAAATCTTTCTATAACCTTACCCAGACAGCTTCTCCAACTGTTGACGTGTTACTTGCGCAGGGGATGTTTTTCTTCTAACGCTTTTTACAAGCAGCATATACATGTATGAGTCAATTAAATTGTTCGTACCGTAGGAGAGCGACAAATTCGCAGGTGAACGGCGAATCATAAAAAATAGTTAAAAGAACTATTTTCTCACAGAAACAAAAAAAGACCTTTTGCTGTTCAACTTACGTTGTCGGTTCGTTCCTTCTTCGCACGCTCATGCTGCGTACCAATGTTAATAGTAGTTAGATGTTGGTTAGTGAGAACGAAAAAAAGAAAATAACGTGGGGACTTTTTCTTTACAAGGACCGTCGAATCGAAGAAAAATTGATTTCGCATGGAGGGCAAGATATGACAAAGAAAAAAACGACGTGCGCTAGTACGAAGATTCAATTTGTCACCTGTTGAGACGACTACGCGCCCTCGCAGCTCCGGTGTCGTCGGGCGTCGTAGCGCTGCTTCCCGCGGAAGACGGACTCGTCGGGTCCGGCCTGTTGCCAGCCTCGTCGAGCAATATAAGTTGGGTTTGTCGAACGAACATTCCATGATTATCCTGGCACTGTTAAAATTTTTGGTTAGTTTAATTTTTTTTTTCGTTTCATTGTGTTGTTCGTACGATCGGTAGGACTCTGGGAGTTTATCGATACGCCCGGTATAAACAGGCAGCTGTCAACCTCACTTACCTTGAAGTACGATGTTCCCTTGATAGTCCCATTGTTCTTTCCTTTGGGCTCGTCGAGTATCACGCCGATCCATTTACCAGTCGCGAACGTTGGATGTCCGATATAGGCGATCGCCCCCTGACAATCCTTGCCCGTTATTTCCACCCTCTGACCTATTCTCAATGACATCTTCGTCGAATGGCCCGAGGATTCATTAACGCAACGACGATCATCCGCGATCGGAGTCAGCCATATTTTTTTTTATATATACAACTACTTTGTAACACGGCGCGATCACCGTCACGGCGACCAGTTGAAACTAGCGGCGACGTAAACTCAGTCGGTAATGCAATTTTTAGCTGCTGGAAAAATAAGAAGGGAGTATCTAAAATTTTTTTTTTAAGGGACAATTGGTGAGGAACATTGGTGAGGAAATATGTAATTTGAAAACATTAGCGGACGTTTTGAGCCCTCAGGTTCAATAAAATTTTATGTATCTGATCCGAAATTGGAAGACCTTGTTGACGATTCTCCCGATCACGTCCGTTCAAACATCGTCCGAAGAAAACCCCGTAACCGACCTACGGGAAGGTCGTTACCCAAAAAAAACGACTCACCTTCTTAAAGCGCGGGTCGTTCAACGCATAGTTCTTTAATTAACTGCTAGCAGCTTTTCAGATGAAAAGAATAATGAGAAAAATTCTTCGTAACATCGCTTCCGGATTGCCAGTTTCATTTTTCGCCCCGAAAGAAACGAAGAAACGAGAACGCATCGTAGCTTCAAATTCAACTATATAATTATCGTGATACATTTGTATTTTTAATGATACATACAACGATTAAGATATAGACAGAGATATCTTCTTTTTTTTCAGAAAATTACACTTGCTTTTAACTGGACGAACTACCGTGGCTCTTTGCTTCAACTATTCAACAACAACGGAATTACATGAAAAATTTAACTTCTGGAGGGTCTTCTTTCAGCCAAGGAATTTCTGCTTCAGCACTCGATGAATCTTCTATTTGCCGGATATCTTCCGCTGCTGGTCTGATGTTCACCAGACTGAAGTATAAACATTCGTCGACGTTCGCGAAGCTTCTCATGGTCTTCGACCGACTCGACGAGAACTCCAAAGTTCCAATGTTTCTCGTGAACCCGCTGAAGCTGTTTCTTCCCAGGTAAATTCGGCTCCGGGACGACTTCTGAAATTGGAACGATACAATTAAATCAATACGGGCTGATAAACTGCCATAAAATGCGAGCGTTACTCAGTAGGAAATTACTAAACACTCATAGTAGTTTTGAGTATTAAACTATCACAGATTGATAGTAATTTCGGATAATTAACTATTTAAACTGCCATAAAATGCGAGCGTTGCTCAGTAGGAAATTACTAAACACTCATAGTAGTTTTAAGTATTAAACTATCACAGATTTATAGTAAATTCGGATAATTAACTATTTAATCTGCAATAAAATGCGAGCGTTGCTCAGTAGGAAATTACTAAACACTTATAGTAGTTTTCAGTATTACACCATCACAGACTTATAGTAATTTCGGATAGTCAACTATTTAAAAAAAGTAAATTGTTTTTAGTAGTTAAAACTATTGAAGAAGAGAGTGTTTGTCCACACAGCACAGAATATTGCTGCAATATTATTTGAATCTTGCAATCTTGCATATTGCGGTGCTGTATTGGTGAGATAATGTTAGAAACTTTCAAAAAATATATATTAATAACGAATATCGATAAAGTGATGCTTGATTCTTGAGTAATGATATTTCTAAACATTATTGTCACAACGTCGAAAAAAAAAAAATTGGAAACTACATGAAAATTAATACATTCACATTTTAATCGCCGAAATCTGTTCGTGTTGTCGTAATTTTTGTTTGAAGAAAAATGTGTTGTTCTTATTATACCAATTCATAAATTATCATTACAGCAAAAGTGACTTATATAAAAAAAATTATTCGCGCAAGATTGCTGCAACATTATGGAATATTTCAAAAAGTTTCCAGCAATATTTCTGTATTGCCATTAAAATATTACAGCAACATTGACCCAATATTGTTGTGCTGTGTGGGTCAGTATTAAAAATATCCAGTAACGTTCAGTAGCCAACTATCCAAAATTTCCAGTAGTTTTTCGTAGTTCCCCACAAAGCACAAGAATATTGGGGCAATGTTGCTGTAATATTTTAATGGCACTATAGAAATATTGCTGGAAACTTTTTGAAATATTCCATAATGCTGCAGCAAGCTTGCATAAATAATTTTTTTTATACAAGCAAGCATTGTACATTCAAGAAACGAAGATGTGTGCAAGTCATTTTTTCTATAATGGTCATTTATAAATTAATATAATAAGAACAACGAATTAAAAAAAAAAACAAAACAATGATTACACCATAAAACATGAACAGAATTCGGCGATTAAAATGTCAATGTATTAATTTTCATATAGTTTCCAACTTTTTTTTTTTTTTTTTCAACGTTGTGACAATAATGTTTGGAAATATTATTACTGAAGAATCAAGCATCACTTTATCGATATTCTTCATTGATATATATTTTTCGAAAGCTTCAAACATTATCGCACCAATACAGCACCGCAATATGCAAGATTGCAAGATTCAAATAATATTGCAGCAATATTCTGTGCTGTGTCTGTTCGCGAAACGTTACGATTCGTTGAAAATTCGTCTCGTGGACATATCTTCGGGTTCACGAGAGAAGATAATCAAAGGTAACACGCACGGCTTCGGTTTTCCTCATTAATCCGTGTCCGTCGTCGAACTTTTCGTCGTCGGAGTTGCCGAAGAAATACATCGTCTTCTTCGAGCACCGATCGACGTTACGGTCCTTGACGATGACGATCGGTTCGTCGTTCGTTCGTCCCTCGAACGCGGGAACACCGAAGCTGTATCCGTCGATCGCTCTCACGACGTTGATTTCTTCCCGCGACGAGGTTTTCCCGCCGATGTCGAAAGTCGTTTCGCAGTTACCGATCATCGACTTCTCCGCTCGGACGTAACGCCCGTATTTCGTCGAGGACATTCTGAAACCCCAGTGAATCGTGTCGAAGATCGCGCGAAGCATGTCGAGCTTGTATCTTCCCTCGGTGTTTACCAACCACAGCCTCGATACTCCAACCTCGTTGAATCCGACCTGGAAGACGATGTCACCGATCTCGAATGGCTCGGGCGCATGGGACTCCGTGGAACTCGTACCATCGTCTTCGACGCTCCAATTGTCGATGGTCGCTGACTCGAGTCGACACTGAATCGTGCTCGAATTCATCGGTCGGCAAACCAAGTACACGTCGACGTTGGAATGCATCACGGACAAATTGTCCAGAGTCGCGGTCGAGCGAACCTCCGCCTTGAAGACGTGCTCCGGTCCGTATCTCCAATAACCCGCGTCGCTCGCGTTGTAAGCGACTGCAACGACACATGAATTTGAGACTAAAAACGATTTATTGATCATTGAAAATATTAATTTTTCGGATTATGGTATCGGTTCAGTGAACAAAATAGATCGTCTTACGAATGCAGAGCAATATCTTTTAACTATGCCGACTTCTTATTCTGTCGAGGGTCATCGAAGAAATGAGACTGATAGTGCGATTGCAATGAGTCGAGTATGGCTCAGGAACAAAGCAGACACAAAACGACTTCTTATAATTATAATATATTCTTACGTATATTTTCTTTTGGTAATGTAAACTGCGTCGCATCAATAGTTATCGATGGGCCACGAAGCGCTCTTTATTCTCGCTTCATATATTAACACACACTCTTCAATATTGTGACTAATATTCTCTTATTGCAAACGAATTATTTTTGTCATATTCCAACATCAATTTAATAATATTATCAACGTTATTGTAATTACTTATCACTGTTATCGTTATTGATTGTTTTATGAAGTATGATATTAAGGAAGAAATATCGATGAGTTATCGTGAAAATTTGTCAAAAAACTTTCTTTTTTTTTTTACCTAGGTACGGTATCAACCAGTAAATCATTCTCGTTCGCACTTTGTCTCGTGGAGTGAAGAATCGTCGTCCGACGAAAGTTCTTCTTATATACCCAAGCTCTTGATCAATTGTAATGACCCGGTGCGTACTTAATCGAGTACGTCACGATTTCAGTAACGAGGGAGTTTGAATCGTTGAACGTGTAGCGGTCCTTCCTTCGTATTCCGCGTACGATCCATCGCTAAATTGCGACTGTCCTCGGTACAGGATCTTCGTTGTGAAGTGCGTAAATTCTACAACGCCGCTTATCGTGGAACTTGGCGAGAGCCGAGGTGTGCCGAATATACGACAGTGTGAGTCAGTCAACAAAGTGCAAATTCGTTAAGCTCGTGAAGAAACATTAATCCAATTCTCCGTCACGTGGGCAGTTCAACAGGTTCTTCACCGCCCGAATTTACAGAAAAATTTATCTCGTCCAGAAAATATGTTTATCAGAAAAAAAGCTTTTGAAATTAAAAAAAGGCCGTTCTATAGAATTTAAAGGGAAAAAGATAAAAATAAATATATGATATAATATAAATATTTGTATATAATATAAAGATATAATAATATACAAGTATTATATAAATACACATATTACTTGTGATCCAAGCAATGGTACAATACATACATTTTTTTTCTATGTTTATCAGCAGAACAATTTTTTTTTAATAACAAAAAAATGTCTCGAAACAATCTAAAAAATACTAGATTCAAACAATCTAGGAAAAAGAATTGTGATATTAATATTGTTTATAAATTAGTTTCGTGGCTGTTATCACATATCGTTATAAACTCGTGGCGGTTATCACAAAAAAACTTACGAGGCCACGAGAAGTCTAGAAACTCGCTAATCCTAATCACCTCACAGCCGTACTTCAATTTCGTCTCATTATATCTCTCGAACCACTGGACGAGAATGCTCGTAATTAGGCGCATTGAAAAGATTGAGCCCGAATTATATGGTAAAAGTATGTCTTTGAAATTTCGATGCGAGGCCGCGTTGCCGGTATCAAAAATAATCACGTCAACTTACGCACAATCAGAGAATTTTATATATCAAATCTTAGGATTCATCAAACGGTTTTATTAAAGAATGTTGTGACCATTTCTATCCGGTGCTTCGTTCCTGAGATAATTGCATGTAAAGAATCACTTTCGGTATATTGAACTTTATATGCTTGGTAGCGTCTTGTGAAGACTCTTTTTTCCAAGTACTTACCGTCAAATCAAGCTCTAACTCAGAAGAGAATCTTAGCACGCGATGAAATTTGGTCCAAACTTCGATTTTAAAGAGGAAAAAAAACGTACCGTAGCATTCGACATGGGCCGGGAGAATGCAGACTTGTATGTAGGCGTGTAAAGGTAGTGTGATCGCGCGGAGTTTTGATGCCGGAAACTGTTTGCACAGTTCGGGCTCGGTGTGAAGCTACGAGACGGCATTGTGTCACATCCGGTCTGCATTGTGGCCAAACGAAGGATGTTTCTGTGCTGGTATCGAATAAATAACGTGCCGTCAATTTTCTATCTGAGAAGTTCAAATTAACATCTTAAAATTAAATTCTCAGAATAGAATATATATAATTGTGAAATTGGTAAATTCAGGAACATTGCTTATCTCGCAACTTTCAGAGAGCTTTTGGGAAGACTATATGCGACCTGTGCTTACCCTCTATCGCGAAGAGTGTGAGTCAGTCAATAAAGTATAAATTCCTTGAGCTCGTGGGGAAACATTTATCCAATTGCTTGGCGACGGTTGTGGATTAAACATGGGGGCCTTGAAGTTATTAAATTTACGATGGAAAAGAACGCTATCAGCAGTGATTTTTTTTTCAACGACAAAAAGGGTAATTTTTTGGTAACTATTGGAATAATTTAATATATAAATAGATGGATTACTTATTTATCATAACGTCTACTCGAATCAATTGCTGCGGCGTTGAAAGATAAACACAAAATGGATTAAAATATCATTCAATCTGAAATCTGTTGACCGCAGTTTAATTAAAAAATCCCAGCCGACCACTATTGCCATTCACTTTAGAAAATTCCAGGCGCTCCTTGAATAAATCTCCGGCTCGTATTTCCAGTAGCCCGAGTCTAAATGGCTGAAACAATGGAATCATTATTTTTATTGTAAAAAATCATGCGGCAAATAACATTACAATAAATTCCACATTCTGTACATATTTACCCAAGTACGGAATCAGTCAGTAGAATATTTCTCCCGGTGCTCCGTTTGCCGTGAAGTATGTTGAGAATATATCCAGCGCTTCGGGCTTCTCTCCTGTTCTTCTCTTTATACCTCGGTAATGACCGCGTTTGCTACAAAAGTACGTCACAATTTCAATAGTGAAGATCTCAATCGAGCGTCTGAAAAGCTGGCCTGTTTGCCTTCCACGTAACTCTGTTCGGACGAGCTACCGCTGGTTCTCTGCTGAAAATCGAATATCGTACATTGTATTTGCAAAATGTAATTCTGATGAACGCAGCTGTCGGTTGCGATCTGCGTACGCGCTATCGCGGAAACGCGTTTTACTGCGCGACTAGGAATTGGTCGGTCTCATGCGAGAAGACTTATCTAATTAGACTCTAAATTACGGTTGATTAAATAACGCGGCGTTGCATATGTGTTGCGGACATACATCAACGTCCACGAGAAAAGATGTCTCACTGCATGTACAAAAAAAATTGAATTCAAAAGCGTTAGACATTTTCTCTGATGATCCACGGAAGAAAAAACTTCTTGAGCATCTCAATCCTAGAATTAAAAAAAACTTGAACTCAAAATCTTTAGAAATTTTGTTGAAGTTTGACATAAAATGATACTTTCTTATTTCACATGCTCCTTATTTATGAGAAAGAAAGAAGGGAGCTTGGATCATTGATAAAGAAAATAAAAACCAAAGATAGTTTCTCTGATGATCCAGGGAGGAAAAAAATGTTTAAACCTCTCAGCCCTTCCGTTCCATCCTTGAATATACCATTCCATCTATTACATATAATTTGATTATCGTCACGCACTCCTCTACCGGCATAATTTCTCAGAGCCCTACCAGAGGTCAAACGTGACCGCGTGAACTGGAGAACACAACTTGCCCCACACGTTACCCGTCTCCTATCACAAGCTACAACTGAACCGGAGGTATTATTGAGTAAACTCTGACAAAGTGACTATTAGCGGATTGCGATCCTAGTCGGAGTGGCAAGAACGTTATAAAAGCCCGGACGACCGTCGGCTACGAGCTTCAATCGTCCTGTGCACCCGTTCGTCAGCGTCATGAACTTCTTCGTAATACCGTATCTTCTGGGTCAGTGCTTGTGTACCGAGTTTCCTCTGGTTAAACCGTACGAACTTACTTAATATAATGTTGAGTCTCCGTTGTTTCTTCCTTTTGCAGCGGTCGACATCGTCGTCCCACAGGGACGTTACGACTACAAGCCGAGTTTCGAGTTCACGGTTAGCGTGAATTCGAGCGCGACGCTCGTTAATTCCGCGGGTATGTCCACCGATTACAGAGTCGACGCTGTAATGTCCTGTACGCCGGATCCAATAAGTCTGTGGTGTTGCTTCAAGAAGGACGAGTTCACCCACGGACAACATCTATTGAATTATTCCTCGACGACTATCGTACCGCCGAGTGGTTTGATGCCCGATCTTACGTCGATAACCGACGAGAAGTTTCTTCTCGAGTTCGACAAAACCGGCGTCAAGATATCTTCGTGCAACGAGACGTCCGAGCGATCGTTGCGAATGGTGCAGAGTATCGTTGATCTACTCAACGTCGACATCGACTTCGACGGCGAGAGACGAGGAGCCTCGAGATTGGAGACCGTTACCGTCGTTAATGATTGTCCGATGACGACCAAAGCCAGCTATCGTCCCATCGGAAAAAACACGAAGAAACCTGGCGAGGGTTTCTTCAAATTGATGTCCCATCCGGACGAGTTCGACGAGACGACCGAGTGGATTCTGGAAGTAAACAAAACGAGGGATATTAAGAATTGCAAAAATTTTCATGGATACTTCTTCGGCAGTAAGGGAGATAACGATGTTCTCCACGGAAGCAAACTCGTGTCCAACGTTGTGAGTGTAAATCGATTATTTTTTTTTGTACCTTCGCCTTTCCTTTTCTCAGTTCTTTCTTCTAATTACGCTTGTTGCAGACTTCGATGGTGAACAACATCAGAATTACGAATGAAAATTTCGTTTCAACGGGTTACACCGAGGGAACTGTTACTTCACGTACGATGAAGTTCATCGTAAAGGACATCATCACTGTTTCCACAAATCTCGGCAGTGTAAGAGTCCCGAAATAGGTGAAGATATCTCGCTGGAAAAAATAACAAAAACTTATTTAACCGAAGGATGACCTTGCACTAGATTTGCCTATGTTCGACCTACTTACACCCAACTGGTGTTCCCATTTCGACCTCCTTTGAAGTACAAGACTATGAAAATTTAGATGGCGATCAATAAAAAAAAATGAATCGCTTCCAATTAGCCGAAATCGATTGTTTATTTAAATTACGATTACATTAAAATTAATAACTAGGCTTCAAATCATGTACATGTTCTCTTCGTTAACCATACTCAGTACGTACATTACTACGTTACACCATTTACTGCTTCGGCATTTTCCTAAATCAATTACTGCGATTTTTTTCCTCTCTTCTTTACTTTTTATTCTATCGAACAATGAAGACGCCGCGATAAAGAATCTTACGTTGAATATCTTTCTAACTAGTAAAAAGTATAACCTATCTAGACGTCGTTACCTACTTATCGAATGACTTTTACCCACGCACGTTAACACTATTTCTTGCCTATTACTCCTTTTTTTCTTTCTACTTTTCTCTTTTCTCGTTCTACCGATTCGACTTGGAATCTTGAAGTGTAAAATTGCAAATGCCCCGGGCATAGGGAGGAACCGTTGTATCATCAAAACATTGTCCTGGTCGTTCGCCGAGCTTGATTAAAGTCTCGTTCCATTGAACGCTAAATCCTACGCGAATTACAATATTCGAATTGTAACCTGCAAAGATCGCTGTGATATCAAGCGCAACAAAATTTATTTGCTTGCACACGCTCGTCGAGGAACCTTTGCATCGTCTTCAACTTTCTTCAAATTATCTTTCGTACAAATTTCTTGTGTATAAATTGATGTGTAAATTTTATAAACGACGTGATAAGAAAACCACCCACTTGACTGCACAATGATTAGTTCGTTATTATGTATCTTGAATGTTAAACGCTTTAATTCTTCTATTTATCTTACGTGAAAATTATTGAACAGTTATTCACTCACTCATTCTCTATCGTAACCATCCGTATACCCTAATGATTGTTACGACGAACAAAAATGAATAATAATACAAAACCGGTGCACCCTCTCACGCGGTTTTCACGCTTTGAGCGTGAAACATGAGAAAATCATTTAAGTGCAACTCGTTTTATCTTTCAACTCTCTTAATGGCACGATTGATAATAACTATAGTGCGCGCGTTGATCTATAACGAGTCTCCACCCCTCGTCGCTCGCGATAATAAACCCATCAACGAGCGCAAGGAAAAAAAAAATAAACTACTTTTGCCCCGGAGAGAAAAAATCAGAAGCCTAATCATCAGAATAAATTATCCGTGTGTAATGCAAAACGTTTGCAGCATATATATATATATATATATATCACTCCCGCAACGTTGTATAGAGCCGTGTACGTGCGTATATGAACTTCGTATAAAAGTCAATCCGCTTAAGTTTGTGAAAAAAAAAAAAATTTACAATTTTTTCTTCCTCATCGAGTAGAATAACTTGGAATGTAACTTTTGCCTTTTTGTTTGCTGTTGATTTTCTTTTTCTTACATTCGACTATAGCGACGGACGGTGGAAGAAGAAACTGTATATCATTTTACGAAGGGACAATCACAATCGCGATATATTGTGAAACAAGCTAGTTCTTAACTCTATAGGTATATATACAATTATTACGTTCGCGAAGTATGTTTTACGACTTTTCTCCATTCGCTCTTTTATTCTACCGCTATTATTGTCCGTTGTTAACGTTATTAACGTTGTTGACGTTGTTAACGTTGTTTACATTATTCTGCTTCACGGAATCCATGTTCGGGATGTAGTCCATCGCCATAAGGCACGCGAACACCGTCATCACCATCTTCGGCTTGACTTCTGTTATGTCCTCCGGTAACGCGTACACTCTCGCGCCACACCTTCTCGCCAAGGATATTGCGTATTTAGCGTTGTCCAAGTTTTCCTGCGGTAACAAAAAGATATTTTATATTTAGCAGCGTTCGTCTGATATACATATACGTCGATGCATTCCAGAGCTTTTTTCTGGCGTTTCACGTGAGACATAAGAGTGCCACGATTATAGTGGATGGTTATTTGTACTGAAACAGATATCATTGACGAAGAAAAAGATTAATTGCAATGAGATTCTAAAAATATAAACTTGTTTGTGCTGATTTTCGAAAAGATACACATTCGTACCGTTGTTATAAAGAATAGCTGGGTATTTTTCTCTTGGATTGTATGTATTACGCCTTATTCTCTTACTTAAGTGATGCTCTATGAATGCTTCGTCTGAATATTCTATTCTATTTAATTCTATTTTATATATATTCTATTCTTCATCAGTTTAAATACGATAGTTATTTGTCTACGATAGAATTTCATTGATGGGTAAACAAAAGGCTGTCTTGGCGGTGAATCTGTAGAGCATCTTTGAAGCAAGAGAATGAACCATAACACTTCATTACCAAGCAAAAAAAATACGGGTAATTCCTTCAATAACTATACACCTTCTCGAAAATGAGCATAAATTGGTTAATATTTTTGCAAATCAATTTCAATGAACGTTCTACCAGGTAGATAACGACTGCTGCAATACCATCACTATAATCAACGAATTTGTAAAAGTTTGTATTAACGAGTTTAAAAATGTGGCACGCATTTGACTAGTGAAAAACCCTGCAACGTCCTTGATCGGCTGGAAGATTGTTTACCGATTCGGTGCCCCCTTCCTTTACGAGGTCGTAGTTAACCGTGCCAGGCTTGATAGCGTCTATGAGGTCGATGAGAGGTTTTCCATCGGCGATGGCGTAATCCTGGAACCCTTTGATGCTGCTCGTCTTCCCGGCAGCCTGAAGCTTCGAGTTGACCCAATGAACGATCTCCTTGTCGACCATGCTACTGCCCGGCGTGCCGGCCAGCGAAGTGAGCAGCGAGAGTGTGTAGGATCTCATCAATTGCCAGATTAGTGCCAAAGTGAGAGTCGCGTTTCCGTCGTTAAGATCCTGTCCGGCGATTCCGACAAGTGAAAAATTCATCTGCTTTCCCAATTCAACAGCGTAGTTACAATTCTCTAGCGTCTCCATGAATTTTCTCAACTTCGTGAATTTTTTATGCACCTTCGGCCACTTGACGGTTCCGGGTTTGATGATGTCGTACAGCTGAAATATCACGAGACCGTCGGCAAGATCGGAGTACAGCCAGTTTACGTGAGGCGCGACGCCCATTGAATTCATCCAATTTCTGTACGTCTTTTCCTCTCGCGTTTCCTCCAGCGACTCGAGGCCCTCAATAATCGTTTCGGGTTTGTCGAGACCCGGATAATTATTGAACATGTTAGCGACGAAGGCCAAATTGAGCTTGTAAATTCCATTGACGACGTCGCTCGGCGTAACGAAGCTTCTACATCCCAATTTCGACGCTTGCTGCAACATTATTTCTGCTCTCGTCGTGTGATTCGGCTCCATCAACGCCTCCAGCGTGACCCCCGCTGTGTTAGGCGCAATTTGCTTTATCAGATGCGTGTAAATCTCCGAGTCGGTGATATCCGATTGGAAATTGTTGCATCTTCTCTTGAGCCCGGCGTGCTCCAGATGATGATTGACCCATCGTAGGAGTATCGCTTCCGGCGATAGTTTCAAGAGATCCTCAATTCGCTCACCGTCTTGCAGAAGAGTAGCAAGTCCAGGACAATTCTCGAGCGTTATTTGATTGAAGAGGCCGATACGAATTATCTGCCAGAGCAGACCGAGAACGAGATGGGGACTTCCTTTGATCAAATCGTGAGCGTCGATGTTGACGATGTTGCAACTGATCGCTTGGGCGGACGACAGTGCCAGTGTCAAGTTTTCGTGCTTTTTGTACAGCGTCATATTCTTCTTGTTTATCGTTCTCTCGTCGATGGTATCCGGACATGAGTGATTAATTATTTTGCTGAAAATAATTTTTGTAAATGTTAATAATCATGTAAAAGGAAAATTTATGTAGAAATTAAAAATGGTGTAGAAAATAAAAATTTTGTAAACTTGTGTATTTCAAAGTATCATGATAATTAATTATAAATTTCGTTTCAGAACCAACCAGAGCAATATTCCATCCTTGACCTTGTCGTAAAGAGTCTTTCCCTCGGGGTCGATGGGAAGAAGATGCTTCAGATCGGTATCGTGGCCAAGATTCGTGTTGATCCAGTCGCTGAAGGCGAGTTGCTCCTCGAGTCTCACCGAGTGCGTCGTACCCTCGCTCGAAGCCTCGGAAATGCCGCCGAGAGTCTCCAGATTTTCCTTCTTCGATACCACCTGCTTGAAAGTCGAACCTAGCTCGTTCGCTTTTAGCTCCTTACAGAGTTTCTCAAACTCGTCGAAGGACAGTCGACCCTTGTGCTGGAGTCTCTGCTTGTCGTCGTACTCCTCGATCATCTGGCGTACCTTGTAGCCTGGCATCTTGAAGCCGCACACGTCCAGCGCGTTTCGCAGCTCCGTCAGGTCGATGAAGCCATCGTTGTTCGCATCGATCTGGAGAAGAAAAATAATAAAAAAAGTTAATGACGTCGCATTAACCGTGAAGGGAAAACAAATGAAGACAAAAAAATCTTACAAGAGACTACAAAGAAGAAATTGTCTATCAATCGATTTAAGAATAAACAAATACAAATACACAGATAAATCGTTGTGATAATATGGAAGAGTTGGAGAAGAAGATAATTTCTTCGCAGTCTAGCCGTTAATACTCGGTTGGATGACGATCTGCCTGTCAATGCGACTCTTGTGAAAAACATCTACCAACATAAGTACTTCGCTTCTTTAATTAAGGGTATTAAAGACAAGTCCGTAGTCTGTGAGATGGAGGGAGAGATCCAGAGAGGAAAAAAATAAGGTTGGCGCATTTACTCTTGGGGCAAACTACTATTGAGAAAGGAAAAAAAAAAGAAGATATGTATTTCTGGGTTTTACTACTGAGGGTTGGAAAAAAAATTTGGAGCACAAACGCGGAAATTGTGTGATAATCAATTTGAAGAACAACGGTCGCACAGATATATTATTAGGATCATGTTGAAGGGTTCGAGAAGAAAATTATTAGCCCGCAGTCTACCCGGTAGTGGTTAGTTGGATGAAGAGTAGCTTGACAATGCGACCCTTGTCGAAGACATCTAACGATGTAAGTGCTTTAACTCTTCAACGAAGGGTACCGAAGACAAGTTTATATGCTCTTGGAAGACGAGAGCGGGAGTCATAATGAATGAGCGAATTGGCGGCAACCACAGACATCGTGTCAGTGCTTTGCAATCCAACAGAGACAGCTTCGCTACTGCGACTACTAAGTGGCTATTGTCGATAATATTGAGTGCGCATAAATGCCCGCAATATCGAAAACTACTCCTCGTATACGTAGTTCTCGAGACTCTGTCACCGGCGATTTGAAGAATAGTTCACCGTTGCGAAAAATGGAGCAGTCAAACAACGTGAAACCCAATTCACCTATTTCTTCATCATTTTCTTTTTTTGCTTCCTAGTGAAGGAAACTTTGCCATCGTAAAAACATTTTTTTCGAGATTCAATGACAACGTGTTCAGAATGTTACAAAACATCGAGGAATTACATTTGAAAATAAAAGTGCGGATCTGTGTATGTGTGTGTGTGTGCGCCCGCGCGCGCGCGTGTGTGTGTGTGTGTGTGTGTGAGAATCGGAAAAATTCAAACTGTTGTAACTCGCGAACGTCTTCACCGATCAAGCTGAAATTTGGATCTCGTCCAAATATGTTCAGTTTTTTTTTCTTTCTTTTGTTATACGTCATTTTCAATATCTTTGAAAAATTTACAGATACAAATCTACAGATAGAATGTCATCACCCAATGATCCCATTGAAATTTCACAATAATGGATTAAACCGTTTAAATTGTGTTATTTTGAATTTTTCTAATTTCATTAAAAATTAGTTCTTTACTTTAAACGCAACATTTTTCATTAAACGTTTAGTTTAGTTTACATTATGATCAGCATGAAAAGGTACAGAAAATATGGTTCTAGAGGTACGATTAACAAAAAAAGTTTACAGTTTATTTGTAATTTTTATAGTGAAAATTGAAAAATTTGTGATTTTGGACATTTTTAAACAGCTTGAGCTCTCCGATGGCATCGCGGAAATATCCAGGTGCTTATGGCATTCTACGACAATAAATACACAAGATAATGGATATGACGGAATTAAAAAGATATGATAAACGGGTGTCATTTGAACTTCTCGAGTAAAAATTGAAATAACGAAAAAAAAAGTTAGAACACACAATACTATGTATTTTTCGCAACGAGCGCAGATCTTAAATTCGTTTCGACGAAAAGTGTAAGGTTATTGTATTTTTTCGGGCTAAACCTAAGTCATTAATGTACATAACATTCAAGCAAGTTTGCCTGAATGTTATGTACATATTTGATGTAGAAAAAAATTTGAAAATTTACCCCTAATAACAGTTCCTCATGAAAACTGAAAATTGAAATTTTCATAATGTTTCCTCACAAAAGTTGAAAGTTGGAAGTTGAAATTGTTATATCACTTTTCGTAATGGTCCCTTTTTCCCACAGCTACCTATACGAGGAAGCCAAGAAAATAGTGAAAGCTTCCACATAGAATGAGCTTCGCGAATAAAGGGCCATCATGAAAACGTGATAAAGATTTCAACATTCTACTTTCGACTTTTATGAGGAAACGTCGTGGAATTGTCAATTCTTATCTCTTATCGTTTCTGTCGAACAGTTATTTGACCTTTGAATTTTGATTTCTTCATGGAGAATCCATGATTTATTTCGTATCTTGAGACTCAAAAAATCGATCGTAGAGAAAAAAAAACGGTAATTACAACAACAAAAATATATCACAACACTTTGTTCAGTTTTTTCTACTCGATTATTTAATTATTAAAAACAAAAAAACGTTAATCGAAGGTGAGAAATAGTTATACAAAATCGTGGCTATCCCGAGAAGTGTAAAATCCGTGAAAGACGAACAGGGCGTTAACCAGGCAGTTTACGGTTTCGCTCCGATTCGATGCAGCCCGGAATGAAATTTAAATTCAACTCACTAATTTGCAGAAGTACGAGAATTCTTTGAAGTACTCGTCGATAACGTTCCACTTGGACATGCGGCTAATTTCCATGGTGGTAATCCGACAAGGTGACAACAGAATCAAACGTATTGAACGGAATTCACCGCAAAGTCCGAGTCGTTACTGAGCAAGTCGACCACGATGACTTATCAACCTTATCGAATCGCATATAGCGACCGATATAAAAAAAAAAAAGTTAGCAAAAAGGCACTCGTGTGCGTTCGTGAGAGCTCGACAGTGATAGTGGAACGTTCGTGAAAATGAACGCTATTCCAGGTAGACGAAATGCCGCCGAGGCGAAACAATAATTGCCGCATTGTCTGTCGAAGAAATTTAAAAAATAAACATTAACGTTACAAAAAAAAAAAATCCGTATACGAAATCAAAACTGCTGTAATCTAATTCTTCACAGACTAGAAAATTAAATATTCCGGCTCGATAAAATAAAAAATGTGAGGAAAAAGAAATGCTTGCAACGACAAAGCGTTCTGCTCTCGCGATATTCAAATTTTTGTTTTTGTTTTTTTTTTCCTCGAAACTATACATTATTCGTGACAACTCAGTTGCGTAACCTTCCGTGGCTTGTAAATAATTACCAGCGCCTCGGCCATCACGAGAGTTCGTTGTACAAGATAATCGCTTGTCCACGATGATATTACTCGATTAAAAACTCGACTCCTCGTTTTCCCTTTGCGAGCTTCCGCTCAACGAAAATTGTTCGTTTAATTTTTTTTAACCGTGAATCATTACCACGATGGATAGACACGTATCTCTCGATAGTAAATGTTTCGTTCGCCTGATCCGAGTAATGAGTAATCAACGGGAATCCGAAACGAATCAAAGTGAATTTAATAATTTGAGAGCAATCGAAGCAATAAACAAATACGTTTCGATTCACTGCATTACAAACGAATCGCAGTTCGTGGTAACAACAAACCACGCCTTTATAATAATTTATCTCAATATTATATACATATACCGTTAAAAAAAATATATATTGTCCAAATCAGATTAGAAAAATCTACGATTAAAAATTTATCGACGAATCATTAATAATTCCCATTCGATCGAAAAATAGAAAAAAATATCGACTCCGAAAAGCGAAAGGTCGCTGATCCAATACGAGAAAAGTTTACGACCATGCTTATATGTATTGTTGAACTAAAAAAAATGTAATTAAAAAAAAATTTAGCTAAAAAAAAATACATTGACCAACCGAATGACAATTTTTTTTTATACCGACATTGTATAATATGAGAATGAGCCAGAAGACCCTCAGGCTCACATTATGTAGTCGATACGTCAGTTGGAGTGCAATCCGTTCATAAATCAATTAATAGATCCACGGATCGATCTATTAATCTGCAAGCCATTTATCCACGAGTGTAAGTCATCGAGATAAATAATAATGTTGCGGATTGAACTTGTCCTCGGATGAGCGTCGATACGTCGTCGTTTGAACGAGGCCGTTGTGGCGTTGGATGTGCATAAAGGAAAGACAAATTGCAACTGGTTGCGCGGCGACGTCGTGTCTTACTCGTGTAATCGCGATGGCCTAGTTTTGCATGAAGCTCGTTTCGCTGTTGAAGCAGCTGATTGCGCGGCTCAAAGTCGCCTCCGGGAATTCACCCGTCGCGTTATTATTATCTGTTCGTTAATCGACTGCCCGGGCGGAAACCGATCGTTCCTAAGATTTCGTGTATTCGTTGCATCGTCGCATGCGTCACCGATAAGTAACCGCGTACCGATAAGAAATCGAATTCCTTACCGGCGATAGAGTCTTTAAAAATCCATCGCGTCACATCGGCGATACGTCGAATAATTCGAAATGACCACATTGAAATTTTGACATAAAATCGAATCGAATTATTATCGAATAATTAACGGCCAATAAAGTTCCCAAAAAAAAAAAATGTCCGTTCTACTCCTAAGGGTCGGAAAGTCGATACGTAAAAACGTGTTGACTTTTTGACTTCCAGTGAATCTAGAATGACCACAGTCAGAATTAAGGTGACGGTAATTGTTATACGATTCGAGACGACGAATTATTTAACGACTAGCGACGATTTAATCGGACCGAGGCATCCCGAAAAAATGCACCTTCTCCGCAACGGATATTAATTTGTCTCGGCACAGAGACGAACCAAGACATTGCGATAAATCTTAAAAATCACGTTGAAAAATTTAAGATAAATTACACTGATTTAACGGCTCGACATTTACGTATTGTCCGATTTTTTCGCTCCATCCCCCTTTTACCGAAAATTCATTCCCTCTAACGCCTATATTCTTATAATCGGAAAATACGTAAATGTCGAGTCGTTGAATCAATGTGATTAAAAAAAAATGTCCCGGCGCTTCTCTACTCCGAGTTATACGAGTGTAGGCTCTGTGAAGGGAGTGATTTTTTTGGTAAAAGGGAATGGAGCGGAAATATCGGACAATGCACAAATTTCGAGCCGTTTGAGTCAACGTGATTTTTAAGATTTATCGCAATGTCTTGGTTCGTCTCTGTGCCGAGTCAAATTAATATCCGTTGCGGAGAAGGTGCATTTTTTCGGGAAGGCTCGGTCCGTTTAACTCGTCACTGAGTCTCATTCGAAAGCCTTTAAATAGGCGTTGAATAATCCGTGGTCATTCCAGCTTCACTGGAAGTCAGAAAAACAATACGTTTTTGCTCCTAGGGGTGAACGGGAATTAAAAAAAAAAAAAATTTTTTTTTTTTTTTAAAGCACTCAATTATCCTCTAATTAGCCGTAAATTATGCAATAGGTTTTATGTCAAAATTCCAATGTGATTGTTTTGAGTTATTTGACCATATCGGCGATTACAATGTCGGAATCCGGAAATCTACATGGAAGAAATAGTATCGTCGTTTCGCATGAAAGACAACCGCTGAATCCTTTCACCTGAGAAAGCACGAGGTATGCATGCCAAGTCGAGTGTGCACCACCGAGCCGACCACCCAATGGATATCAACGCATCGAACGAAGTAGCGCTCATTTTTCATTTTATTATTATTATTATTATTATTATCAGTATCATTATTGTTTATTTTTGTTGTCGTTGTTGCCGTTGTCGTAGCAAGCTGTTGTCATTGAAAAATCGTTTGTTATGTCACGAGGGAGAAAAGTGAGTCGTTTTACTGAATGCAAAGTTAGAAAATTTGGATATTTTTATGTCTAAAACGGCCCACCTACATGTCAGCCACTTTTTTCACTGGGGAGAAAAAGTACTAATTCTTCTTCCGTTTTCCCATAAATCAGTACCTTTTCACCTGCCTTGCAACCACAAAATATGTTCGATTTAGGGTAGTCGGGAAAAAAAAATTATTTTTATTTTTAGCGTTTTATTGGGTGTTCGTCACGTACGAAAATGTTAGTTTCCGATCGGAAATACGTCACTTACCGGTTGAAAATATCGTTTCTCGACTGCGACTCATGTATTTCCGGTATGCGTCACTTCCGGTCGAAAAATTTTCAAACCCGACGTGACGCATTTCCAAATTGACTTCGGACAAACAACCGAACGATCCTCAAAATTTTTTTTTACCAAACTTCTTCCACTGTAACCGATACATTTCCGGTATCCATCACTTCCGGTCAACAGTGAAATTTTCAAACCGGAAGCGACGCATTTTCGGAATCGCGATCAACCAAGTTTTTTTAAATTTCACCGAACAAGTAGTCAGCCAAATTCGGAAAATTCTTTGTCAGAGTTTTTCGCCATAATGATGTTTTTACTTGTGTTATTTTTTTTTTTTTTTTCGGACAAACAACCGAACGATCCTCAAAATTTTTTTTTACCAAACTTCTTCCGCTGTAACCGAAACATTTCCGGTATCCATCACTTCCGGTCAACAGTGAAATTTTCAAACCGGAAGCGACGCATTTTCGGAATCGCGATCAACCAAGTTTTTTTAAATTTCACCGAACAAGTAGTCAGCCAAATTCGGAAAATTCTTTGTCAGAGTTTTTCGCCATAATGATGTTTTTACTTGTGTTATTTTTTTTTTTTTTTTATGAAACGAAAACTGTCCTCGTTGGTAGGACAATAATGGGTTGCGAATATTAATCGACTGCTGAATGTTTTATTTGCGCTACTCTCCATGCGCGAGGTTGTACTAATCACGCTTTGAGGAGTCGCACGTTACACGACTTTAAATTCAAGGACTAGACGGCACGATTGTGAGTCGCGACAATGACGTCCTCGGAAATATACAGGTGTACGGTGCGTTTCATGTCAAATCGACCATTTTCGAAAACGACAGATTTAGATTTGGCGAGAAACATTTCTATTCTTTTCTATTCTTTGAAAGACATTTTTGAGAATATTTGAGAATTTTTGAGAATTTTTTTTATCGAATCCAAAAAAAAAAGTTAGGACTTTAAAATAAAATGGATTTTTTCATTTTCAAATAGCCATAACTCTTTCTGATATTGACCTTCGGGTACGTTTTTTCTTTTGAAATTTTTTTCGTTTTCGAATGAACTTTACGAATAATATTTTCAAAGAATTCGACATGATCGATTATATAAAATAAACGGTTTTTCCTTTAACAAAATCGTTAGTTTTTCGAAAATTCGCCACTTATTTTTTCTTAAAAGTGGTTCTTTTTTTATCTTGAAATAATAACAATTTTGTTTAAAAAAGAAAAATGATTGTTTTACAGACTCCATCGTATCCGATTTTTTTTGTGTATTCTGAAGGTCAATATAAAAAAAAGTTATGGCTATTTGAAAATAAAAAAGTCATTTTTTTTTATTCCCATTTTTTTTCGGTTGGATAAAAAAAAGTGTGAAGAAATTCTCAAAAATGACTTTCAAAGAACAGAAAAAAAATAGAAAAATTTGAATCTAAGAGAGTTTGGTTAAAAAGTGGTCGATTCGGCATGGAACGCCCCATACATATGTATATGTGTGTACAAAGCGTATACGATGACTCGATTCTCCCACGTGGTCAGGAAAACCGTCCGCGAGTTTCTCGGACAGGTAAGCGAAATAAACGTAGGTTGCGTTAAAAGCGTTCTTCTAAGGTCGCTACTCGAAGAGAACCACGATCGGAATCATCTCGGGGCGCGAATACAACGTCTATGCTCTTTGTGTGGCGCGTATCGAGAGAGAGATCCGAGCAACCGTCGACCGTGACCTTGACCCGAGGAATAAATTCAATCGTAAGCGCAATCGACGGTATTGATTCGAACTGACTGTGAGAGAGCCAAGATGGATTCGAAGAACATTCCGGGCATCGTTTGTCAATTTTTTTTTTTGCACGTATATTTAATTTTGTATTATTTGGTATCCGTTTTTTGAAAATGCTTTTTTTTGTTTACATGGTACTGTTGAAAAAAAAAAAAAATTATTTGTTTCGATGGTGACGGAAATAAAATCAGAATCGCAATTGACGGCGGTGATTCGAACTGACTCTGAGACGAAATGAGTTTGAAGAACATTCTTGGAAACCGTCATGGGAATTTTTTTTTTTTGCACGTATTTTTAATTGTACATTATTTGCTATCCGTATTTTGAAAATGCTTCGAGAGCGCATGACGAGCTGCAACTCTTTCTATGTATATTGTCTTGTTGAAAACATTTTTATTTTAAGTTTATTTTGATGGTAGACGGAAATAAAATCGGAATCGCAATCGACGGCAGTGATTCTAACTTATTTTTATTTCACGTATGTTTTCCTTTTTACAATTTTTTATCCATGTTTCAAAAGCTTTTCGGCAGTGCACGTCCGGCTGCAAATGTTTTTATTTACACTGTGTTGTCGAAAAGAAAAATCACTTTTTCAAATTTGCTACGATGAGTGACGATAATAAAATCAGAATGGCAACCGACGGTATTGAATGGAACTAAATGAGCAGAAGTGGATGAGCTTTAAGAAATTCCGGACGTCGCCGGGCGAGTTTTTTCTCACGTTCTCTTTTTTTCTGTTTCATATTTATTTGCTATCCGCATTTTTAGAATGTTGTCGACGAGTGTATATTGCAAATTTCTTTCTAAAAACGAATTGCAGAAAAAAGGTATTCTGACTTTTTAATTCCGGAATGAAAAAAAAAAAAAAAAAAAAAGTAAATTCGTTGATCGATAAAATCTTCCGAAGCCGTAGGAATTTAATAACAAGGTAAGAGGATTAGTCGCCGTCACTGGAATGCATTTTAATGGACGGAATATCTCGCATCACCTCGTGTGCCTGATGCGGCTGCAACATCCGTCGAGGCGCTTACGTTATTCAATCTTTTCCCACACGGCAGACTTCTGATTCATTATTAGCTTATCGGTAATCGTCGCGGCGCCGCTATTTTATTATCAGGAGCTCGTTGCTTTCCCTGTGACGATTCGATAACACTCTTATGTAGAACGATACGAAGAAAAAATCTTTTTAATAAAATTAGGTAGAACGATACGAAAAAAAAAAACAAATAAACGGGAAAAAATAATAGTGATTCACTTAGAGCCGCCTACTCGTCCGCGACAATCAGGGGAAGCAGGAACTTCTACATGTCTCGCCCGAGGCTTGATAAATGGACAAAACATTTATTTTTACATACAGAAATATCGCAATTATTTGCCGAGCTATTTTTGTCCAATCGGTCGCGACTTCCCTCGTCCACGATTGACAAAAATCTTCCTATCTCTTCCGTAAAACGATGAGAAAATAAAAAATTCCTTCGAGTCAGCTGCACGTGCGACGATCGACTGTAAAAATGCTCGGGAATGTCCGGCTCGGTATTTAAGGAATTTTCTTATCACGTCAGACCACTAACTTCCTACATCCTGAAATTCCCAAGCTAGGTGTCCCGAAAAACCAGTGTTGGAATATGGCAAAAATAATCTCTTACAATAAAAGAACATAAATAAAAATATTAGTAAAAATATTATTGAAGAGTATGTGGTGAGAGTATTGAGGCGACGCAGTTTAAATTAGTAAAAGAAAATATACATAAGAGTATATAAGAAGTTGTTTTGGGTCTGCTTTGTTGTTGAAGCATACGTGACTTTGTTTCCCCTGCAGTCTCAATCTCAGTCTCAGTGGTTCGACGGCTCTCGATAGAACAAGAAGTCCAAATAAAAAGATATTGCTCTCCATTAATAAGACGCTTTATTTTATTCGTTAAAACGATCCCATAATTCAATAGCCAGTAAAGACGAAGCAGTATAAAAATTTATATGTAAAAAATTAAAACTTAAATTAATTTTTAAAAATCGTCTGCTTTGTTGTTGAAGAATACGTAACTCTTTTTCCCCTGCAGTCTCAATCTCAGTCTTTCGACGACTCTCGATAGAACAAGAAGTCGGAATAAAAAGATATTGCTCTGCATTAATAAGACGCTTTATTTTATTAATTAAAACGATCCCATAATTCAATAGCCAGTAAAGACGAAGCAGTATACAAATTTATATGTAAAAAATTAAGACTTAAATTAATTTAAAAAAATCGTCTGCTTTGTTGTTGTCGCATATGTGACTTTTTTTCCCCTGCAGTCTCAGTCTCAGTCTCAGTCCTTCGACGACTCTCGATAGAACAAGAAGTCGGAATAAAAAGATATTGCTCTCCATTAATAAGATGCTTTATTTTATTCGTTAAAACGATCCCATAATTCAATAGCCAGTAAAGACGAAGCAGTATAAAAGTTTATATGTAAAAAATTAAAACTTAAATTAATTTTTAAAAATCGTCTGCTTTGTTGTTGAAGCATACGTAACTCTTTTTCCCCTGCAGTCTCAGTCTCAATCCTTCGACGACTCTCGATAGAACAAGAAGTCGGAATAAAAAGATATTGCTCTGCATTAATAAGACGCTTTATTTTATTCATTAAAACGATCCCATAATTCAATAGCCAGTAAAGACGAAGTAGTATAAAAATATATATGTAAAAAATTAAATCTTAAATTAATTTGAAAAAAATGTCGTCGAGATAGAAAAACCCCAAGAGGTTTGATTTGACTGGCCGAAGACAAGTAACGGACGATTCGCAATGGAGCAACATAAACGTGAAATTAGAGACGACCATACACTGTCCGTAAGATTACAGTTAGAGTGGCGCTATATGTTTCAGACTCTTATCGTACATATGTATATATGTAATATTTTGCGTATCGAGATATAAATACGCAAAATATATGATAATATATGATATATGATAATATACGCAAACGGTATGATTCATCGTATTTACAAAGTAGACCTCGGCACTTTGTTTCTAATGGCTCTGCTTATCTGTGTGTGTAAAGAAAACCTACGTTCGAACGACTATTTATACGACGTCTTTTACACCCGTTGAACTCATTGAAATTGACTCCAAGCGCTCTCAGAGATTGACCCGTAGGCAGAAATTTGACGCCGATTTGTTTCTGACCGATTGCCCGGCTTGCCTTGCCCCGACTCCGAAGAAGTTCAACCCCCGCGGTCTGGTAAAATGATATCTGCTTTATCCGTCGTGACTCATCATCGACCTGATATTCAACTTGTCGCGCATGTTAAACGGCTCGTTCGATCCCTTTTTTTATATATATTTAAATATATTAAATTTAAGGATAATAAAAATGTTGGCGGTTGTAAATTATTGGAGAATTTGAAATACTCAAATTTTGACTAAGGAATGTACGGATAACACAGCAGTTACTGAATCTAATCGAATTTTTGTCTCTAACAAGAGCAAATTCCCACGAAGCAAGTGGTATTTATGAGTACAGTGTAAAAAAAAATTGTTTGAAAATTGATTAACGGCATAAGATTCTATACATAGACTTTTTTCTGAAATTTCAAACACACGAGCTCTGGAATTTTTCAGTTAATTTTTTATTTTCGATTCAATTTTTCTGTAAATTTCTGGCAAGAGCAAATATTAACGTACAGTAGATTATATCTACAATTTTTTTTTTGTATACCAAAATGAGTCATCTTCGTCCTAATATCGTAATTGCCGCGCATGCTGAACGGCTCGTTCGATCTTTTTTTTAAAATATATATATTAATTTTAAATAAAATAAAAATGTTGCCAGTCGTAAATTATCAGAGAATTTGAAATACTACAGTTTCGACTAAGAAATGTACGGATAACAGAGCAGTTACTGAGCCTGCTCAAGTTTCCGTCTCTGACAAGAGCGAGTTTTCACGAAGCAAGTTGTATTTATAAGTACAGTGTAAAAAAAATGAAAATTGGTTAACGCTATAAGCTTTTAAACGTTTTTTTTTTTTAATTCCAAACACACGAGCTGTGTAATTTATCAGTTGAATCCTTATTTTCAATCAAGTTTTTCTGTAAATTTCAGGCAAGAACAAACATCAATATCCAGTACATCACATTTACTATTTTTTTTTTTGTGTACCAAAATAAGTTATCGCTATTCAATAAATTTTGTTCCTAAATATTTACCCAAAAAAACAATAATAATAATTTTGAAACAAAGATATTTCCATTTGAATTCTGTCACAAACTTCGGAGCGTCACACCGGGAAATGTCCAGATTGTGGCCAAGTTTCGACAGAGCCTGCTCCGGAGTGCTGAAATCTGGACACTGGAATGTGTGAATAACGTCGGGGTTGCTGAACTTGGAGAATTTTTCGTCCAACAGGAGGGAATAATCGCGAGCGGCGTTAGAAGTTTCCACGAAGGAAGGTTCAATTAATAAGTACCGAGAGAGTGTAATAAGAAGCTGAGCGTGGGACACTGCGGACAAAGGGGAAGCTATGCCATATAAGAGAGCTCGTACGTGAGAATGGCTTCCCAAGTAGGCATTGTGTATCGGGTCTGCTGTGAGAATGAAGGAGCGACTTTGTGTATTTTTTTTTCTCCATTTATACACAGAGACGTCCGTTTCCGAGCCCAACTTGCGAGGACGGTCCCGAGGTCCTTGGCCAATAAATTAATTAATTGCAGCACTCGACGGCCACTCATTGAGCAATTTTCCACCTCAACGATTAGCCAGTTCAGTCAGCTTTTCTCGGAGTCGACGAATTCTTTATCTGCTACAGATTTAATCGCGAGACCGAGACTGATCGCCCGGACGATCCGAATCTGACGTCGTGAGACACTATTTTTTTTTTTTTTTTAATGAAAATGATTATCAAAAAATACTCGAACGGTTGAAAAGCATTTCCAGATTCCAACACTCGTTGATTGGTCGGGGACACATTTTTTTGGGATAACAACTGAAACCAATGTCAAGCCGATAGTTTACAAAGCGCATCGACTCGTTACGAAAGGTCACAATTTTTTTTAATTACCGAAAAGTGACGAGTGCAAACGTAAATAATTTTCTGTCGAGGATTTTCGGTGCGTTCCTATCGTCCAATCGTCGATCTCAAAGATTCTCTTCTAGTTCGTACTCAACTAGTTTCTATTGACTTAATTCAAACTAACCATTCATTTAAATTTAAACTCAATGTAAGTTAACTATTAACTTAAATCGCTGAATTAATTGTATTTACGCGAAAGAATAAATGCATGTGCGATTATTTAGTCGCGTATGTAAAAACGCACCAATTTCCGGACACTTTGTTCATCGTTTGTATTTCAACAAAAATTCAACATTTTCTTTACCTCTAAGATTTTATGCCAAATGTGACAAATTGAAACAATATAATATAATTGAAATTCGTTCCTCGTAAAATTGTTTCTGTGCATAAAATATTCGTAGAAACGATTACAAGTCTGACGATGAATCGTTGTTATTTAAAATCGGAATAAATTAAATGTGGATGGGAGCGTTCGACGATTTAACGAGAAGAATTTTTGCCGGAAGATCTTCGACTCTCGAGCGAGTTACTCGGTGGATGAAACGAGCGAGAAAGCTTTTTTTTCTTTTTTAAATAAGTTCGAGACCACCCCGTAGGTCTAAAAATAAAGAGAAACGGAGTACGAGGGAGAGTCGCGTGCCACCGCGATGCTCGTCGCTCCAGGGGTCCGTAGACACGTGGCCGGTTTCGATTCTCGTCACGCAAAATCTCTTGTTTTTATTCACAAGCGATTCTCCGCTCGAGCCCAAAAATGGAAAGAAAAGTGGAACGAATTTTTTTTTTTTTTTTAGCCCTCTCGCTTCCGTCGTATCCGATGCAATTTTCCATTGTCGCGCGAGGAAAATTGTTTCTCCGGAAATTGTGATTCACGAAGCTTCGAAGAGACGATCCCAGGGCAACAATCACTTCTGAATCATAAAACTCGCGTGATCTCGGAGTTTAGTCACCGGGACTTTGATCGAGCAATGAATTAATCGACGAGTCTTTATAGTTGCGATAAACCGTACGGTAATAATACTCAGTGTGTCGTTGCAAACGTTGATTTTTTTTTCATCCCAGCCAATTTTACGATCAGTTAAAAAAAAACGACAATAATATTTAGCTAATCGTTGCAATTTAATTTTTTTTTTTTTGGTCTAATTTATAATTAGCTGAAAAAAAAGTCTCGAAAATAAATCGCGACCGGAGATTCTGCGTTGCTTCGCCTTGCGAGAATTCTCATGCCGGAAGCGGTGTGAAAAAGGCAGTTAAAATTCAGCGAAGATCGTTGTAGATTGGACCACAACGATTTCACAGTTACAAGCGTGAAATTAATGCGGAAAGACTGGCGTATGCCTAAAGCGGCTTGGGAATTTTCTCCGGCGGATTTCTAGCTCGCCACTTTGCTGTGTGTGGAATTACCGAAGAAACGGCTGCGGCGAACCTGAATCACAGCTCGGTACCGCGTACGTGAGACGATCCTACATGTGTAATAACCTCTGGCTACCAATTATTGCAGACCTCTATCCCGATATAAATCGCGCATAAGTGCTCTCATATTTCTCCAATATTTTGCTTCTTCGTGAAGGGCTCGTGAAAAAAAAATTTTATTAAAAAAAAATAATTTTTTTTTTTTTCCTAAAATTTTTTTTTTCGTGAAATCTAGTAGAAAGTGTGAAAAAAATGTCCACTTATTTTGTGCACCCTATTCCTGGCAAAATTTGAGTTACATGAATCAGATGCAAATTTCGATCAGGAATAATTTCAATATTTTCACATATTTTCATTATTTGGCTTCCTTATCGAGGAAGCTATTTTTTTGTTATCGAAAAAATATTTGCAATAACCGAGATTTTATTATTATATATAATGACACGATATTTATAGCTTCCCCCCGTGAGGAAATTAACATAAAACGTGCTAACTAAATTTCCACCTTTTTACTTTGTGCACATCACTGCAGGAAGAATGAAACTCACATGAATAACCGTCAGCTACCTTGATTATAAATTTAAACAAAAAAATAATCGAGATTTCGTTCATTTTTCGTTGCTCTTCAATTACACGGGATTTTTTCTTGCAAATAAACTTTGGAAAAAATGTAAAATTGTATAAACTGGCTGTGTATGTCGATCTGGAATAATTTCTATGTTGTAAAATAAATGAGTCGTTAAATACAAATTGTCGAGGACCGTGCAAATTCATTAGCTTGAGTAAGTATTGTTTCTTCTTGTTTCCCTTCCGACCGTGGAGCGAAGTAGCAGCGCGCGAGGAAACCAGGAAATGAGAGGTTACCGGTAGGCAAGCGGCAACGTTGAAACTGGCTCGCCGGCGATATAGCTCGAGCACGTTGCCTCGTTTATCACTAATATCAAAGGAAGCAGAAGCACTGGACGGCAGGAGTAATGGATGACGCTCAACCGAGGGACCGTGCTCGTGCCAGGCAGACGATTTTCCACTTTATTCCACTTAAAAACACACCGGCGACAGCCGGTCAACGTTTCGGTATTCTCGCTTTTCCCAGAGTCAAAACCCTCGACACGCTTCAACACACTACGCGATTCGTGGTTTGTGCTGCATCGATATTATTATTATTACAATTTTTTTGTCATTAAGATTTTTATGTTTACTTTTGCTTCCTCGTGGAGGAGCTTTGTTTTGGTAAAAGTTAAAAGTTAAAAGTTAAAAGTTGAAAATTGAAATTTTTAATGACGCTTATTCATGAAATTGTGATATTTACATTTTTTCAACACTTTCTCAGAATATCCTTTTTCGTAAGGTTTCTTCTATGAAGAATTTACTATATTTACTATATTTTTGACATTGAGTATTGGAAAAAATGTCAAATGTTGAAATTTTATGAGGAAGCGAAAGGAAAACTTAAATTTTCATCTCAATTTATTTTTGTGACAGCGAAGAATATTTTTCAATCGTCATTTTATGTTGAAAACTTTCTTCTAGAAGCGATTTTTTTTACTGGGAACGAAACTTTAATTCTTCCCAGTAGTTAACAGATCTATGCAATTTATTGAAGATGGGAATTACTAAATCGAATGACGCTTACATCGGTAAACATCGTGGAAAATTATTTGCCCACGACTACGGACGTGTATAGTTTGTGATACGTTAACATTTTGATGATTCATTGCTCTGGCCGATTTCACCTACACAATTATCATTTACATGTTGAAATAAAAAAACGACCTTGACGATCACTCTGAACAATTATTTTTCCAACGAATAAATATCAAGAAGTTTTGTTCTTCATATTTCTCACTGCGAGGAATATTTTTCAATCGTCTTTGAAACTATGACTCGTAACAATTTTATTACTCGGAGTAGAATTTTACCTCCAGCCAGTAATCGTCGTATTTCGAGGCGCTCTCAAAAATATTCAACAGGGGAACTACTGGATCAAGTTGCGTTTACATCGGTAAACATCGTGGGAAGATGTTTGTTCGCCAGAGCTCTGAAAGATGGTGGAAGGCCTCGGGCGCCCAAGATTCATTGTCCAGATAGAGCAACGAAAGGCGTGCGAAGATAAGTGAGAGAAGCTTTTGAAGGGCCCGGTATCAAAGTTCCTCTACAAGGCACTCGTTCCAATTATTTCTCAACACCGAGCCACGCCGTTCAGTTGTGCAATTCAATGCGCTGCTGGAATATAGAGAAGCGGACGAAGTGCAACTATCTATCTATATATATATATATAGATGTAGAGAGTGAGAAGCAGTATTAAAAATAAAAGCTTCTTGCGTAACGCTCTTTCGCGACTACGTCGTTCGGGCGTTTGCATGAGCGATAATCTAACGACACCGAGGCTTGGCATTATGAAGATGATTTAAAGCGGAAGACTCCAATCGGCCATGCGAACTCGCCGACCGAACTTCGAGTCATCAACGCCCCTCCAGTAATTCCATCGTGTACAGAAAACCGGTGCATAAGAAAAGAGGAGGAGAAAAGAGGAAAAAAAAATCAAAGACGTGCAGAATTCTTCGTTGAACCCGAGACTCCGAGGATGCGCCCGACTTCCGGAAACCCGAGTATCGAATGGTCGAGGGTATCGAGTACTCGAAGGGGGCGGACGCGTTTCTCGTTCATCGGCTAAACACACCTTCGCGCTTCACCGTTGAGTCGAACGAAATTTTTTTTATTCCACTCTTTTTTTTTGTTTCGAATCAGCAACGAAATCGTCGACTCCACTTTAGCGAAAGAAATTCCTCGATTTTACTTATTGCGCGGCTTTTTTATTCGCGTTCAGTATAACAATGAAAAGAAAAAAAAAGATTATTCGACAGATGCGAGTGAACTCGATATTTCTACTGTTTCAATAAAATAACTATAGCACGAATCACATTATCAAATTTATATTCGATTAATTTATGGAATTTACTCTACTAGAAAAATTATATATTAAAATTAGTTTCAGAGAAAAAAAATATACGAAATTAATTAAATAGTTTTCGACGACAATTTCGTCGTTGGTTTCTACAAAATCACGGCACAAGAGAGAAAGAAAAAAATATCGTTGGTTCGTAAAAATGAATTATTAGACTAAACTTCCCCCAATAAAGTTTATGCGATGCAAAATGCTGCACGCAACTCTATGAAATTTCGTCTCATGCAGATACGTTGTAGCAACGAGCGATTGAAGGTATCGAAATTGAGGGTACGAATCGCTTTAGCGTCGAGTGGAGCGCTCGTGCGAAACTTCACCCTCGAGCCCCTCCATTATCATTCCTCCTCGACCAGGGCGTACGAGGGTGCGTCCGTGATAAATAAAAATGATTCCTACGACGTTGCCAGATCGTTCTGCGAGGCGCTTTCTACACGTCTTTGATATTTAAGCCTCTCCGAATTAATTAATCCGGCTGTTTTGTTGTCCAAGCCGGACGGAAATCACTCAGGGAATTTGAGCGTTACCGTGGCTACGAGCTTGGCCGGGAAACGGCATTCGGCACCGTCGATTCATAATCCAATCCTCGACGTTGCCTTACATCGCCAGTGGCAACTCGACGAGGGTGGCGCTCAGCCATGTGCTCAGCCGGGAAGAAGCGACGGAGCGACCCGACGAAAACCGTTCCTTACGGCACATCCGTTTTTTCTTCCACTCTTCCTCGCTCCAATTTCTCTCTTCCTCCGACTCTCCGCGTGTCTACGCGTACGACACGCATGCAGGATGTCGGAAAGGGGTCCTGGATTCGCCCCGGCGGTCGCTCGATCAATAAGATAATTGAAGACTTTCCTCGACAATGCACCGGCGGATGAAAGTCATTTCATTCCAATCCCCGAGAGCGATGTGGCAAAGTCGTTCGGCACTCGAACTGCAAACAAGGTAAATGGTTTAGAACACATAAGCGAGAAGCAATCATCATCCACATTGTCTCACGCTGGCCGGTCCTTTAAATTCACGTGAGAGTCTCCCGGAATTCGAATCTTTCCAAAAACACTTTTTTTTTTTGGTGGTATTTTTAAAAATATTTTACAGTGATCAATGGAATATTTCCGTTTGGGGAAGAAGACATTACTTTCATGCGAGACTGGAGGAAAGCAAATATTTCCAGGTAGCATTTATTTTTTTTAAGATGCTCGAGCGATTATAATTCTTAATCGATGATGGAACATTTTTGGAGTTATCGAAGAGTTTAATAAATTTTTCCGTAACGGTCGATAAAGGAAAAGAGAATTTTTTCCTCCCACAATACTCGACCACTGTTTTTTCTTTCATTGTCTAAATTCAAAAAATTCGTCGAGGCGAATTTTTCGAAAGTGTTTGTTAAATTAATCGAGCTCTAATACACGTTCCGGTGACGAATAATTAATTACGTCCCGCTGACGGAATCCTGTTCGTCATTGAGCTAATCTCCTTTTACTCATTTTTTCCTAAAAATGTTCCGTCCTTAATTTTCTTATTTCCCATTTATGTTCAGTGTCTAAAAAAAAAATTAAAAAAAAAATTTAAAAAAAAATGTAAACCGGTAACGACGTTCTGGATTCGAATTTCATAATAAACGCGACAATCTCGCCGAGTTCAACGAGGCGTGAACGAGTAGTCGTGCGACTGGACTATATTTGTCTCGTCGAGAATTCGCCGGCGAAAAACCCGACTTGCCGGTCAACAAATTTTTAATTATTTGCCCCAATTGCCGAGAGTTCGCGATTCGCGAAGGTGTGACAAATCGAAACAGACCCGAAATCGACTCGACGAGAAACTTTCAACTGCCGAAACTCACGAAATCTTCCTGAACGTCGAAGCTCGCCGGACGAGTCCGTTGATTTCTCGCATTGCGCGAATGGAGACTCGCTTAAATGTGCAAAAAAAAAAAGCCATCAGCCGGCATTGAGAAATTTCTGTCACGCGAATGACTCAGTTCTCGACACGAGTGTCGTAACTACACGAGCGAATAGCTCGCACGTGGTGGCCCGATAATTCATGATCCGAAAAAGCGCCACGACTCATTGCGGTCGCGAGCGAGTCGAGTTTCACGAGTTTATTCGCGCGGAATTTTCACCAATTATTAGAAAATTTTTTCGAATAAAAACAAAAATGTTTTTTTTTCTCTCATTGTTTTTTTTTTTTTTTTTTTTAATTCAAAGAAAGTCAATCGTCCGTCGATGATTCGCGACACATGAAAAAATGACTCGCAACAATTTTTCAATACAATAATGTTGGGTCTTTTTTTTCTGCGCGAAGTAGTTACGAAATATTGGAAGGTGAAAAATAAGAGAATAGGAAAAATGTTTCGCGAAATAAGGCCGCGATAGCCGAAATTCTGTAATTCAGGCGGCTGATTTTTTTTGTTTTTTTTGTTTTTTAAGGTCCAGAGAGCGAGACACGATTGTAATTTTTGTAAATTTTGTGTCAATCGGTACGAAAATAACAGTTTTTTCATCGTTTATTTTTCATACCTTGTTGCGTTAAATTTGGTGCGATTTTCCGGTGAGAAAATCTTTCTCAACTCTTGTGACTACGACACACGTCAGAAAAATGTTTCATCGCACTGGTATCGTGGATTATTATTGCTTCGCTCATGGCGAAACTAGCAGTTTTCACTCACAGCTCTAAATTGGATTTTTCACGCATTGCTCTAAATTGGATTTTTCACGCATTGCTCTAAATTGGATTTTTTACGCATTGCTCAAAATTCGACTCATCACGCACTTGCGTGAAAAGTCCAATTTTTCACCCCTTTGGATGTGAAATTTGGTGAAACACTCGTGCGAAAAAAAACGTTTTTCTTAACTCTTATGATTACGACACTCGTCAGAAAAATGTTTCATCACACTGGTATCGTGAATTATAATTGTTTCTCTCAGGGCGAAACTAGCAGTTTTCACTCACAGCTCTAAATTGGATTTTTTGCGCATTGCTCTAAATTGGATTTTTTGCGCATTGCTCTAAATTGGATTCTTTGCGCATTGCTCTAAATTGGATTTTTTGCGCATTGCTCTAAATTTGATTTTTCACGCATTGCTTGAAATTGGATTTTTTACGCATTGCTTGAAATTGGATTTTTTACGCATTGCTTGAAACTGAATTTTTCACGCCTTTCGAAGTAAAATTTGATACAACATTCATGCGAAAAAAAAGGTTTTTCTTAACCCACGTGGTTGCGAGACTCGCATTAGGCTCGTCTTGCAAACTCACGCTCGTCAGAAAAAATTCGATCGCTCGAGGCGGGATTGAATACTCGAATGTTCAAAGTTCGAAGGTGCAAAGGCCCGAATGGAAATATTAAACTCGTTACATTTAACGCCAGGAAATCGCAACAAAATTCCGAATAATAAATAAAAATAAAAATAATACATTTTTATGTCTACGAACGAAAGATAATGCGAAATTTAATTTTCAGAATGGGCCAAATTTCTGAAGGTATAAACCAACTCAACGCTAAATTCTCACCGAACTTTAAACAACATATTCGAAAAAAAGATGGTTCGATACTCGAAAAAAATGTAAAAATTCTATATTAAATTCGAGTAATTGGCGAAGCTTCGAAAGCCTAAATTCCCGAAATTCAGTTCAAAGAATTATCAGGTACCCGAAATTCTGTATTAAAAAAAAATCAAATCTACAATTTCAGAGCTTTGTTAACCCTTGTGTTAGTAACCAACTTTACCGACGGCTTTTAGTAACCGGGTACCCGGGTACCCACAGATCTGAGTATTAAAATTTTATTAATTTAATTAAAAAATTATTTTCCAAAATATTTTTTTCTCGAAATATTAATAGTTAGTGACAATTTAAAGAAAAAAAAAATAATAACAACATAGAATTGTGAATGACATCTGAACCCTATTGGGACACTGCAGGTAGTCGACCGGTTTTTATTGTTCGGTGCCCAGCAGATGTTATTGGAGAGGGAAAAAAACTCAAGGTTATTTCTTCGTTTTCTATCGCGCACTAGATTCGAGTATTTTTTAGTACGTAACAGATTTTTAGTGGGACCAGACGTGTTTAATTTATGGTGTTCTTTTCACTGTGAAAAATAAAGTTATGGAACAACTATCGAGAGCTGACTATGCTAGGTAAATAAATATTACATATATTTAATATTTGTAAATGTTTTAATTACAATTTTGTATAATAAAATTATTTACAACTTATATTATATAATATTCAATTAATTAGGTTAAGTGCAACCGAAAGAAATGAATATCTAAGGCAACTACTTGGAGAACATGGTAGTGATTCGAGCGAAGTTTCTGACAGCAATGACGAAGACTGGATTCCAGCTAATATAGCTAGACGTCAAATTTTAAATCAAGAAAACAATTCAGAGCATGATGAGTCAGAAGATTCTGAAGATACAGAACAAAATGCTGAAGGGAATTTAGTAGTGGAAGAAGAGGAAGAGAATAGCGAGAGTGAGGATGACGACAATGAAGTAGAAGCTGCTGAGCCTGAAGGTAGTAAAATATTTGTTCTTAACAATGATTGAAATAATAATTCTTTTTCTTAAATAATTAATTGATGTTGTTATTATTATTTTAGGACGAGCTCAAGAACCCTCTGGGAGTTTTATTGCCAAAGACAAAACAGTGTGGAACAAAACTCCACCGACTCAGCATCAGACCGCAGCTCATAATGTTGTACGCCAGCGGAGTGGGCCTCATCGCAGTACGGAAACGTTGTCAATTAGCGAGACTTTCAAGAAAATTTTTACCTACGAAATGGTCGATATAATCGTCCGTCACACAAATAAAAAAGCTGAGACCATTTTTCAAGAATATAATGCTGACCATCCAGACTCACAGCATCCATGGAAGCCCGTTACGATACCCGAAATTTATTCGTTCTTCGGTATTTTGATTTGTGCTGGCGCAAATAATTCAAATACCGATCATACTTTTGACATGTGGCACTCCAATTCTTATCCACTATATCGCGCGACGATGGGATTGACAAGATTTCATAATATTCTGCGTTTTTTGAGATTCGATGATAGCAATACTCGAAGTGAACGTAAAAAACAAGACAAGGCAGCTCCAATTCGTGATGTGTGGACAATGTTGAATGCCAATTTAGCTCAAATGTACAAACCAACTGCAAATTTGACCATTGACGAGCAGCTGTATCCATATCGTGGCCGTACTGGGTTTACACAATATATACCATCGAAACCAGCTAAATATGGTATAAAGATCTGGTGGATTTGTGATGCGGAAAACGCATATCCCTTACAAGGGATTATGTACACTGGTAAAACAGATGATACCCGCGAAAAGAACCAGGGTGAAAGAGTAGTAAAAGAATTGGCGGCTCCGTACCGAGGTAGTGGTAGAAATATCTGCATGGATAACTTCTTTACTACTCTACCCGTTGCTAAGCATTTATTATCGTGGAATATTACTATTGTTGGAACTGTGAAAAAAAATAAACCCTACATCCCTAGTGATATGGGAGCAAATAAGACACGGGACCAGTATTCGACAGTTTTTGGGTTCCACGAGAAGGTTACCATGTGTTCCTACGTTCCCAAAAAAAATAAAGCTGTAATTTTGATATCTACAATGCATTCAGATGCATCAGTAAATGACGATGCTAAAAAAAAACCAGAAATAATAAATTTCTATAATAAATATAAAGCTGGCGTTGACACAATGGACCAAATGGTACGAAGATACACCAGTCAACGAAGGTCTTCAAGATGGCCAATGGCAATGTTCTTCAACATGTTAGATATTTCTTCACTGGCGGCATATATAATTTATTATGAAAATAATAAAATGATTGCCAAAAAAACGACGGAACGTCGCCAATTTATGCGTAAGCTCAGTGAAGAACTAGCATTGCCGATGATTGAGCAGCGCACGGCGAATCCACAAGTAATACGCCACTTCTCAACAAAGGTTGCCGTCGAAAGTATTTTAGGTCATGCACTGACAGAAACAGTCGTGGTGAATCCTGGTCCAGAAACTCCAAAAGATAAAACCGGAAGGAAAAAAGTGACAGGATCTTGCCATGTCTGTAATGCCCTGCCAATAAGAAGACGGCGCAAGACACGTAAGGCTTGTGTCAAATGTCATCAACCTGTATGTGATGAGCACTCAATTAATCATGTACAATGTGCTCAATGTAATTAATTATAAACAAAAGTGTAATATTTCGTTATTTTTTTAATAAAATTTAGTTGCATGCATTTATAGAAATTATATTCAATTTATTTCCTATGCTTTCCACTGTGGGTACCCGGGTACCCGGTTGCTAATGGGGCGATAGCTGGAGTTTGAGCTTATTTAAAAAAAAAAATAAACAATAAACCAATTAAATGAAATTACAACTAGCTTCCTTTTAAGTTGAAGAACGACGATTTGAGAGCTTAAAATGAAATATTAAATTTTCATTAAGCTATTTACACAGATACACCGCAGTGGGTACCCGGGTACCCGGTTACTAACATAAGGGTTAAGTCCATTTTCCCACCCGTCGAATTCCCAAAAGCGTTGTTTCTGGAAGACAAAAAATCCGAATGGAATTTTTTTTTACCAACACAGAAATTCTCCGAATACAGGAAAATTTTTTTCTACCGCTGCTGATAAGGAAATACGTGAGCGAGATTATTGTCGTATTTTTTCACTGTTTGAATTTTTCATTTTTCGAATTTCGAAGCTTTCAGAGTTTTTCTTTTCGTAATTGTGAATTTTCGGATTTTTCACGTTTCGCCGATTTCAATTTTTCAATTTGTTGATTTAAAAAGTATTCAATGTATTTTCAGTTTTTCTGAAAATTTCTTTTCACTGTAATTGTACGTCCCTTATTTTCTGCTTCGAGTGTTCGATTTTTGAACAATTCGCTATTCATCGACGATTTTTCACAATTTTTCATCGTGTTCCATGTTTTTAATTTTCCAATATCAGAAAATCGCCTTCTCGTAGTCGCAGCTTCGTTGTCGCTCGACTTTTCCAATTGATTCGTCCGTCTTCCTTAAATACATTTTTTTCACGTTCGTTAAATTCGAAAAATCGAATTTTCTATTTTTTGAAATATCGCTGATAAGAATTTTCCGATTATTTCAATTAGAGTAAAATAAAAGTCGAAAACATTGCCCGTGTAAATATTTAGTAACTGTTTTCATTCCTGAAAAAAAAAAAAAAAAGTTTGTAATTTAGGCATAAATAATGACGAAACCGTGTTTGAAAATAATGACTCGGAGATTGATAACAAATAAGATGAAATCGGGAGGGAAAAAAAAATGTAAGAGGATAAAAGAAGATAAAAAGGAAGGTTTGGAGAAAAAAGGGCGGTGACAGCCGGCATTCCGCAGTGGAAGCCTGTCCACGCGGCTGCAGCGTTTTAAACGTGGAAAGAGCGGCATGTGGATAGTGGCGCGGATCGATATAGGGAGAGCGACTGAGACGGAGAGTGGCCGCGCGCTCGCTCAGACGCTGCCCGCGTCCCTCGTGTCAACCGACGAAAAACGTCGACGTTCGATCGTCGAATCATCCCCGTTGCGGCCACGAATAATGTCAGTCCGTCCAACGAGGACGGGGTGTCGATGAAACTTACCGCTTGAAATTGTTCCAGGAGTTCCTGCCGGTCGTCTATAGCGGTGGCCATGTTGCCCGAATAATCCTTCCCGTGATCTCTCGCTTCTCGTCTCCCTTTTCTCTCCACGCCCCTGGTCCTCGACGACTCTCTCTCTCTCTCTCTCTCTCTCTCGGTCTCCCCAACGAACTCACCTCCTCTCACTCTCGGATCTCCACACTTGCCTCGTTTTTCGATCCTTCGACGCACAGTTGCTTCTTTCACCCGAGAATCACCCAACACTCGAATTCTAAAATAATTTCACGAGGATACGAGACACTCGTATTCGGGACTGACGATTTTTTTTTTTGTTTTTGGCGAAAATAATGAAACCGTGATTTTCTTGCTTAGCCGCACAGTTTGTGACGAGGGTTCGTCTCCCACGATTTATTTTATCTTTCGTGTGTTGTTAACGTCACCGGCGTAGAAGAAACGAGATATTCGGTACGCGGTGTGACAGTGGTGAAAAAAAAACAAGCCAACATACGTCTCAACGTTGCCCGGCCGCAGCGCACACTGAACAGCGTGCGGCTTCGAAACACGGTAAGAGCCGCGGAACGGCGCTCGCCCAACCGCCAGCCGAGTCACGACGAGTCACTCGCCGACTACGGCTTTTGCCCTCCTCGCCTCTGCCCACCCCCCTCTACGTCAGAATGAAATTAGTATTGTGATGTGTGTTGCGTATGGAAAACAGTGTCTGTGTCGCATTCTCCGGTGACACAAAAAAAAAACGAACAATGTAGAGCCGAGGAAACTACCTCGCGAGCAAACAACACGATACAATATTCTACATCATATGTTAACGAAAAATAATTTCTATCGGATTAAACACTTTTTTTTCTCTTTTCATGTAGGATTATTATTATCAGAAATGAACTTACAAACGAGATGGAATATGTTCCGAGAACATTGTCACGGTTCTACCGAGCTTTGTACACGGCTTTGTTCCTCAAAATTGTACATACTAAATCGACGTGAGAACGTGAGATACTCGGCACATGCGATTCGCTGCGCGGCAGAGGGGGGGCACGAGAACACCCGCTGGGTTTAAGGCTAGAGGTTGTTCGAGTCAATCGAGCTACCGTGAATTTTAAAAGACGCCGCCGTTATCGGCCATCCCTTACTTCCATTTTTTTTTTTCACCATCTGTGTAAGGTTCATTACAGAAACATTTTTCACGTATACTTTCGTCTACCATTAGCGCGGATGATCTGGGATATTATTATTTTTTTAAATTTATTTCTTGTCATCTAAGGTTTATTAGAGAAGCATTTAGCGTTCTTTTCATGTCTCATATCCTTTAATTTTTCGTTAGCGCGTTAGGATCGTGTATAAAATTACTGAGGCACCACACCTGGTCTCGAACCGAGTGTTCAGCCACGTGTGTGTCAGCGCTCGATCTTCGGGGGGGTAACCAGTTTAAAGAGTGCGCAAGGTGTACGCTCTTCTGGTAAGCACGACAATGCTCTCGCAGGCGGCGGAGCCCTCAGCAGCGGAGAGGAGCAGAAGCGACGATATATCGTCACGCACGGGGCTGATCGTAGCGACGGAGAATGCGCGCATTCACGTGTGTATCCTGTGCACGACGTGCACTTGACTACGACAAAGCAATGACCTTGGTAACTTCTTAAACGATTGTCTCTCCCTCGACGTTGTGTCCGACGTCTCGGTCACTGATTCCCGTTTCGGACAGGCTTCCGTATCGTTCGCGGAAGACATTCGGGCTCTGCAACTCGAGAGAACAAAAAGAAAAATAAATCGATTTCTATGAAAGCCTCTTCGAAACGCGCGAAACTGTGTTTTTGTACCGACGGATGGAAACATTTTTTTTCTTTACTGAAAGTTTAACAGTTGCCCGTGGCCGACGAATACTCGATAATGATAAAGCAGTGGGCTTGGTAACTTTTTTTAAGGTTATGTCTCGGAGAATTTATTGAGGCAAATCGAAAGGGAATATACTAATTTTTTTCAACTGTCGAAATGACACTTGTGTACGACGAAACAATAACCTTCATAACCTCTCAAACGACTGTCTCTCCCTGAACGTTGCGACTTCCTTACCGCCTCGCGGAACACGAAATCTGCAAATCGAGAGAACGTCATGAAAAAAATATCGTAGTGTCCGTTCGCATCTCATTAGTGTGTCGTGTGTCGCATTTCGTCAGCGCTGAATATAATTTGCTCGAAGGCGAACCCTTTCGGGTCTCGTATGATGTAAACATGAGCGAGGTTAAAAACAAAAATATCGTTTTTAATGTCGCTTAAACATACAACTACATGTGCTGAAACTGGAACAGCTGTCCGTGGCTATAAATGTATTCTGGGATTTGGAAGTAAGAAGTATCTTTTCTTCAAACGTTAGAACTTAACTGTTGCCTGCAACTAAATTTATTCCGAGGATTGGAGAAAACTAATTTTTTCCAAGGATTTAAACCGCATCTGTTGCTTGTAAATTCCAACTGACGGAAAGAAAGAACTATAAAAAGGTTGTTAAAATTTTGACAGCTGCAATTGTCGTAAAATGCGTTTGAAACAACGGGAAAAAATAAAAAATAAAAAAATTGCCAGTGAGTCAACGAGACATCGATCTCGCAAGGCCTCGTCATTTAGCGCGAGGAGAGTGTTGCCCGGAATTCCATGAGTAAGAGTAAGGTATCAATGAAGCTTACGTCGATATCGCGTTGCCACACGTGCGTAGTTCAACCGGTTAGCGCAGTAAAGCGACGAGTATTCGCGTCACGCTGCTCCCTCCATTTATCCGCAATAATTTCTCGAATTATTTTTTTTTACTCATCGACGGGAATTCCGTACTTGTTCTTCGAACGGCGCCTTGAACGGCCCGTTCTTCCGGCATCGACGCAGCCGCGTGGGAGATCCTCCTTAAAAAGGAGAGCGCTCTTCACGTCTCTTTTATTCTCTCCCTCGACCGACGAGACGCCATCTTCGATGCGGGTGAGATCGAAACTCGAAGCCTCGACTGCTCGAAACATCCGAGCCTCTTTTTAATTTTTTCTTCTTTCGAGCTCGCTGATCAACCGCTGTGGAGAATACAAACGACTTTAAACGGGTTATTAGTGGATCATTTTGTTTTCCTATTTTGTTCTGTTTGTTGAAACGTCGCTGCGATGCTAGAGGCATCTGTGTGTGAGCGGATGAAAATGAAATGTTTTGTACGCACCACCTGGCAATCGGTACAGTCTGCGCGCACGACCTGCGGGTCGACCTACATTATTATGATCAGCCAGGCTCGGCAAACATCGCGTGTCCGAACCTCCTCGTTGCCTCTAACGAATGCAAACTCATTCCGGTGCTCGACAACATGTCCCGAGGTATCTACGACAGCTTCAACGACAGCTTCCATAACATTTGTGCATACAAGGACCGCATGACACACGAAAACGTAATATGACGCTTCGAGGCCTCGATTAAAATAATCGATTTTTCTTTGTTCGTAAGGGGAATCAAAATGGCTGAATTTATCCGAACAATCAAAGTGACGATTCGTCATATGGAAAACTGAACGGTGAAAGCCTTCGCAACCGATGAGTCATTTTTTTTCGCGGTCGATCCCAAGGAAGAAACGTGGTGTAAGAAATAAAATACCCAGACTGGTGAGTCATCCGTGTGTGACATTGAGATACACCGGAGATGTAAAAGAAAATGCTGTTTGACGATCCGACGAGATTAACACCGTTACACGCGAATAGCCATATTACGTATGATTATTCGATTAACGCAATATCTCGCGCATGCGCACGCGCGCACTGTTAAAACTCGCTGATAATATCGAGAAGATATAACTCGCAACGCACTCGCAATGGAATCTCGCTGGAGCGCGAGGCACTTATTTAGCATACAGTTTGCCTCGTACAAACATTAAACGCGCTGATAAAACCGTATCTCGTTTCCATCCACTCCTACTCGCACACTGTTTACTAAAAAAAAATGTACAGGAACATAAAATATGAGATTTCGGGGCCGAATTAGAATTAACGAGAAGCGGGCCTTTGAAGACCCGTTGACCTCAGAGTTGGGCAAAATACTAAAACGTCGTAAATATCGAAAATTGTACGTACCATACGTAGCTTAAATTCAAAATATTTTTTGGAATGACATTTCACTTTTGACATTTTTTTTTTCATACATGGCATTCTATTTTTTGTTCGCATTTAGAATTTGCCATTATGTTCACCTCAAACTTGTTTTTTTATTTCGACATCTGATTTTATTTGATGTATAACACTTTTCCGAATTTGATTTTTTTGGTTAAATTTGAGATTTTTAATTTTCCTTATCATTTGACATTTAACATAATAAATCTGAAATGTTTTTTTTACAATCTTTATCTGATGATTTACCTTTGTATTTTCAACTCCATATGAGAATTGAAAATTTTTACATGAAACTTTTTAGAAATATTACATAGAAATTTCATTCCTCTCTGTCGACATCCTCCAAGAATTTGTCTGCGGATTTTTGTACAATATTTTTTTTTTTCTTGAGATGTGTATGTGGACGTAGAAATATGTATTTTAGGGTCGATTAGCCCGAAACCTACTTTAAATATGATAAAAGTACTCTAGTAATTAATATACGTATTTTACATACCTAAAATATTTTATGTATTCAAAATACTGCCCAGCTCTGAGTTGATCGACACTTTGGAATCGCCACAACAGAGTTTTACGCGCAAAGCCCGACCCGTCATTTGCGCGCCTGACGCATCCTTATTCGCACAAACGATGCGGCAATGCAAAGGGTATTTAATTTTTTGGCCCCCTTTTCAACATGCAACGTCGCTAAGAAATATAAAACGATTCTTTTTGTTCGTACCAGTGGATATCTGACGATACACTTATACATTTAATATATTTTACCAGAAATCAATACGATATAATCTTACAAACGTTTTTCTCTTGTTTTTTGTGTTCTCATTCTTCTCTATAGCTACAACTTCGTTTATTTTCATCTTTTCTTTGTTAAACCCTTTTGTTTCATCTCTGTGTGATGCGTAAATATCTATATATAATATATTTCCGTTTATAATAATGTTGTTGTTGGTTGTTGGTGTTTTTGCTTTTTTTTTTTCTGTGGGTTGTTCTTTTTTTTACGTTTAAGCTAAACTATTTTCTGTGTAGTATAGTAAAATAGGTATTTCACGCTGTCGACTGCACTATCTCATCACTCGATTGTGTGTTTATTTATTTTTTTTCATCTCCCGCCGAGTCAATCAAATTTAATCCACGCTCTCAAGTGCACTCTCCTTGGGCGAGATTGCGGGAGCTTCGTTGCTAAGCTACCCTCGCTTTATTTTATTTATCTTTAATATATTTTTCTTTAACTCATTCACTCCGAGATCCAGTCAATCAGGAAAACACAGCGTCACAGTCAACAGTTTACGATCCGAGAGAATCCCAAGAAGTCTAAACAAAATAAGAAGTAAAGTCGATTTTTTACACACAGAGAATGTTTCGATTGTTACGTGCGCCCCAGATGAGAAAATAAATACTGTTTTGTCGCTTGCGATATAGCGGGCCTTACAAGAAAATTATAATAAAAAAAATTCGTTAAATACGCCTCCGTCGGGAATCCGCGGACGAGAATCTACTACGATTGAGACGACACAGCGAGGGCGACAATCGGCCACACTTACGGATTCGAAAAACAGTGAATCATCGCTCAAAAATAACAAAATATCGGATAAAAGCAAAATAAAAACCGGAACAAATTGTATACGAAGATAAAAGAACAAAAAAAAAGGAAGTTGGGAGCCCCGTTTTGCAATTCATGCGTGTTTAAGTGTGTTTATATTTTTATTTCTTTTTGTCGATACGCGAGAAACGTTTGTCGTCGAGTCAATTAAAAATATCACGGTCAAATTCTCAGCTTTGTTTTGTTTATATCTCACGTTTCATCAGACGCTTATACCTTTATATTTTTCACAGCCTGTTTTAAACAAAACCACATTTTTTCAGGGTTTATCCTCGTATTTAAAACACACTGTTTGTCGTGTTCCTTACATCGCTAATGGTATTACATAGTATTAAGTTAAATTTAAGGTTTTTCCTTAGAACTCAACATTAACCTTTTAAACAGTTAATAATTGTACAAAGTTTCAAAGTGTCCAATGCGAACGCTTCTAGCCTAGAATAAAACATTATCAATTTTTAGGTTTTTTTTTCTGCTTTATATAATCAATCTTTATACAACGCAACAAGCCGATGTCTCTCTCTCTCCCTTTCTCATTCATTTCCATTTTTTACCCGCTGCTCGTCGCACATTTTTTTCAGAGTGCCCGTTCGCACTGTCTCTCCGTCTCGCAACTTCATCCTCTCCGGTGAATATCAAATCACGATACCTTTTAATTCTTCTCGGTAATTTCTCAATTTTTAATAAAATTAGTAAAGCGTCTGATCGTGGGACGTGAGAGTGCGTGTATTTACATGGTTGACATTTCGAAGAGCAAACAAAAAAATCTTTACACTTTTTTATTTTATTTCTGAAACAGAGACGCGACGAGTGGGATATAATTATGTGATCGAACTCCGAGCGGCGGACGGACGGTCGCGCGATCGACGCTCGATCCAAGTTAACGAGTTTGTAAATAAATTAAAAAAATAATAAAATAGAGCATAAACGATATTAATCTTAATGTTGAAACAGACGTAAAAAATAAAAAATAGAAACGCAAATGGAAAGAACAGAGAGAGAAATCGGTGCAGCAGCGATCTCTCGACTCTCGGTGAGGAGAAAGTCAAAGGTAATATTATAGTGTGTATATATATATATATATGCATATATATGTATATATAGAATCGAGAAATATATATGCATAGAAACAAAAGAAAATAAAACAAATAAAGCTACTCTTTCTCTCGTTCTCGCTCTCTCTCATCATAAACTTCCACGCGAATATTTTATAAATCAATGTACATCACACGATGTAATCCTTTACATCTACTTTATTCTCTGTTTTTGTTTAATTCTTTTTTTTTCGATTAATACATATTTGCTTTCAGTCTATGTCTGTACACACCACGTGGCGCAGATGAAATAATTAAGGCTTTGACGCACCACAGGATAACAGCTGATAAAAAACATTTTGTCCAGGGGACTCTCTCAATGATTTTGTTTTTTTAAACCTAGATTATGATTTTTTGTTTTTAATTTTTTTTATCGATTGGATTCGAGAGAGTGAGATAGACGAACGGGTAGTCGTAATACATTGTTCATTACAATCCCTACTCTGCCATTATAGCACACGAGTTTGTTCTTTAACATTTACAGTTTTCGTTGAAAAAAAAAAGAAACCAAAAGACTGAAGACGCCGTGTCACATTGTTACGCAGCTGCGATCTCGAAGTCCGTGTCTTGGAAGTGGCGGGATATCGTCGATCGACCCGAGCCAAACCCTCGAGTAGGCGTGCTTTCGTCGAGGAACGTGTTTTGATGATATTTTTTGTTTTTCTCATCAAAGCTCATCGAGAGTATGTCTCTTTTGTGCAGAGCTAACTGTGAAGTGCAGGGTTTTTTGTTCTTTCTTTGTTTTTGTATTATTTCTGCCGAGAAAGATGCTCGAAGTACACGATAGAGACGGACTAGTAGGTCCTGACGAAGGATGTAACCTCCTGGATTTCCGGCTCGGTGTCCGCGCTGTGGTATCCCTGGGACTGAGAAAGGGAAAGAAGTGCATCCAGGCCTAATGATTCCGCGAGCGGATCAGCAGCTCGCAACTATCGTCGTTGTCCAAAACAAGAACAAAAAGACACGCTCTATAAAAAGCTGTTATGCTCGATTTCCGGGAAAAAAATTATCTGTTTTTATGCAACGTAGTCGAGTTTCAAAGCTCTTACAGTGAACATTGTTTCAATGATGTGTCATGTCGTTAGTTCTTATGCAAGTACATCTCTTAGCGAGCTTGTAAACTGGGCTGCTGCTTCGATTAGCAAAGCGTAACCCGCGCCATCAATTTTTTCGAATCGCGTCACTTAAAAAAAAAAACGATAAGTAAACATTGCAAGTAGAGAAAACGGAAGTTAAAAACCTAGCAAGACAACGAAGGCAAAACGAAGGAGACTTAGAACAGGAAGTAATTAAGATTGTAAGGGTTTAAAAAGAATAGAAAAAAAGAAGAAATCGTGATAACAACCTTATGGCAACGTATTCGGTTGTCACTGTGAGTCGTCTGACTGTGAAAACTGTGTGTTTTTTGTCGATTTGTCTAAACTTTGTCTTTTTGCTTTTTTTTTTTTTTAAATATAATCTGATGCACTCTAATCCGAACTCTCAGCGGATAAAACGATTGCTCTCTTGAATCTGCAATTAAAAGATGGGAGAAAAAAATAAAAATAGGGATTCAAAAGAAAATAAAATGTCAAGTAAATTATAAGAAATATACGTCTCGAGTAAAACAATAGAGAAAGCTCGTTTGCCGTAAATAAGAGAGACGACGGTGGAGGAAACGGTCATACCGTTGCATTTTGGTCGGGATCTTTGCAGTTGCTACATATGTAATCGTCCTCCTCGGCGATTTCTGTTCTGTCCAAGCCGACGCAGTGCATGTGGAACCAACCGTCGCAGCCGCCGTCGCACTGAACCCAATCGACCTCTCGCCCTGCAGAGGAATACAATTTTTTCATGAGCTTAACCGAACTATCGCGACTGATACACCGAAAATTTAGACTAAAGAGACTGGGAATTACGAAAAAAATCGGCAAAATTACTCATAAACGCTATCTTCAGCTTATTTCGCTTATTTCAGCTTATTAAACGACTTTAAAAAATGTATCCTCACCGCTAGGTCGGAGACAACTGACTGCGGCGCAATCGTCCTCCTCGTCGGACGTATCTTGCTTCGTTTTCTTTCGGTTACCTCCACGTTTCTTCGGCAACTCCTCACCTTCCTTTCGTTTCATCTGCAATTTGGATTAAACTGAAATCGCGCTTGTCAAAGTTCCGAGGCGCAGCCCCGTTAGCTCAGATATAAAGTTCATTATCGTGTCAACTTTATGTGTTTTTTAAGACACGTAAAAAAAAGGAAATTACCTTTCGAGGGCCGCGCTTTAGTGAACCGGGCACTGTCGCCGCCGCTGCTGTCGTTGTCGTGGCTGTGACGATTTTCTTATCCTTGTTGATGAAACCTTTGCGTTTGATCATGTTCTTCTCGTCGACGACCTTTTGCCTGCCAAGTTTCTTCGACAGTTCGAACTCCTCGGATTTCCTCTTCCTGCCCCGTTTCTTAACGTCCTTCATGTCGCAATTGAGGTTCGCCTGCACCTCCTCGAAGGCCGCGTATTTCCTCACACTGCTCGGACTGTTTGTGTGACTAAGGATTCTCCAAATGTGCTGCGTTTCGTCGAGGGCAACTTCCAGAAGGTCGCCCTCCATCATGAGCTCTTCTAACCGCGTTCTCGCGCTCTCCGACAGTACTACGGAAGTCTCCGGGTTTTGAGATTGCGATTTTCGTTGGAATTTTGATACTAGAATACAAGGGTAGAGTTTTTCTCGCTCACCTTCTCGCCACACCTTGCAACCCATGTAATGCTCAACCACAGACAAGCGAATCTAATTTTTCAATCATTTCAAAATTTTCCCTTCGTATAAAAATTATTATACCATGTTTTAACCATTTTTTTCGCACCACTAAGTTGTAGCCATACGTGACGTTAAATATAAATCGTAAAACCATTCAAAAAATCAGATTAACCTGTTCTCGAACGTACCATCAAAACTAATTCGTTACCTTAACTACATCGGGTGAAATTTAAAAAAATTGTTATTTACCATAGGAATAAGCGTGTTCGCTGCTGTTGAAGGTGCTGCAGGTAGGCTCATCGCCGTCGATGGTAACCACGTCGTCGTCGTCATCCTGAAATGTCACGCGACATAATTTTATAGAATTGTCAACGACTTATTAATATTATTTTTCGACCTTCTGATAGTAACTTACAGCTGTGCTGAGAACGCTGTCATCCGAATGAACTCCGCTCAACGGGGCGATAGCCTGGACTCGGTGGTGAAGTTCCGGATTATTTGCCGCTTTCTTGAGTTCGCTGCTTATAATTTTTTCCGTCTTCTCTCTGGCCGCCGCCTCGACGAGTTTTTGCGAGAGTACGGAGAGCTTGGCGAGAACGGTGTTAATCTCGTCGGTGGCGAGAGATTGCCTCGCCCGATCCTGCCAATTCATCGCTCGTTCGGTTAGACACTGTAGCGCCTCGCCTTCCGGCAGGCGTATTGGAATTTTTTGTAGACTGACGAGAAGCGCGAGAATCGTTTCGAGCCGCGGTCTCCTCGATCGCAAACAGCACGGGCACAGAAATTTCGTTTCTCGGCTCGTCGGGACTTTGCCTTTGTACATCGTCTTTGGCAGGGGCACGCAGTTCGCTATTCAAACAAATAATTTAAACAATTAATTTTATACATTTCACCTTTAAAACTCCATAAAAAAAAAAAAAATAGTACATATAATGCACCGGACTGAACATTTTTACTGAAAAATCTGGTACATCCAATAAACAGTAACATTGTACCGAGAAATGACTAGCCATCTTCATTGGAATTGATAACTTAAAAAATGATTAAAAGTGAGGTACTTCTAATGTTTCAAATATACTGAACATAATTTTCGTATCATAATAACACATGAAATGTAATACACCAGTTTATGCATAAAAACTTCCACTGCCAGTAAATTAAATTCCATGTGAATTCTTTTTGCGGCATATTTTACATTTTTCGGATACTCACAGTGAAACCAATCCTTGCAGAGCTCGCACTGTAGCATCAGCCCAAACCTCGGCCTCCTACAGACGCAATACCTCGAATCTTCAAGACTGGCTTTAACTAAGTTTCTCTCCCTTAGATTCCTCATGGCTTCCATCTCACGTTGTTCGGCCAACTTGAAGGCCGCCACAACGTCAGCTGAGTCGCTGGTGTCGTCGAGTTTCGTGTCGCAGACAAACACCGCCCCGATACTCTCGTCGCCTTTATTCTTTTTAGTTTTGAGTGCCTGAACACCGACGCCGATTCGCGGCGAGAGTGCCTCCATCAGTGTGTAGTGCGAATTCTTCCGTAAAAATGTCCTCGCCGTTCTTTCCTTCCATACTTTGGCCTGCGACAGCGTCGACTCGAGCATTGGCAAAGCTTTGAGATGCAGGGGAATGTTGCGACCCTTGCGAACAAGATCGTCCAGTGTGTCGTAGTACGGAAAATTCTCACGTGCCTGAATCTCCTCCACCGTTTTCGTCCAATTTTTCGCTTTCGTCAGAAGATCCTGAAGACCGTCGAGACTGGGCAAATATGCGTCGATTTCGTCAGCCTCCTGAACTAAATCCTCTACCGCGAAGATGTCCTGAGGGTTCTTTGCGTTTATATAAACTTTCGCTGTGCTCTCCCACGCGTCGATACTCGTCATAAGATCCTGGAGCTTCGAGAGCATGTTTTCGATGCTAAAATGCGGCGGAATCGTCGATCCCTTTTCCGACAATTTCACTATGTCCTCGCGGGTTATCGACTTCGACTCCTGCATGGATTTCACCTCCTCGAGCCACTGTACTTGACTCAACTTCTGTTTCAGTCGCGCCAATTGCGGCAACTCAATGCAAATTGAGTCTCCGAAGTCGATGCATTTCTCCAGCTTCTCGATGTCGCAATCTTGACCGCTCTTCGACTCGAGATCCTCCGCATCCTTTTGGAACTGGACAACCTGGTCCAGGATGTACTTAACGCCGTCCGACTCTTTGAGCTCGCAGCATAAATTTGTTATCTCTTTGTAGAAAAGTGTCAACTCCTCCACTGTGAGTTTGTACTTTGTGTCGACGGATTGTCTGGTCCTGCAAAACGATACGCACTTTTAACTACTATTGAACGTGCATTATTTTATACGTTAAATTTTGGCTTTTTCATTTAAAAAATCGAAATCTTCGCCATTTCATTCATGGCGTCGATCCTTTGTTTCGTATATAAATTCTTTTTTCCCGTTAATATTTTATTAATACTCATTGCAATGCGAGCGAGTAAATTGAGGTTTTTATAATTAATTATACGAATTTACCTCGTGCGTTGTTTGTTGTTTAGGAGTTGTTGAGCGACGCTTGCGCATTTTTCGGCGTCTTGAACGGCAGTCGTGAGTGCAGTCAGGAGTTCACTGTCAGGAAATTTTTTGTTCTCTGCCTCACTGAGCAGTTCCTTCAATTCGGTTAGCTCGATTTTTTCACCCTTCGGATCCATGGCCTCTTTGACCTTGGAGACCCAGGAGTCAAAGGACTCAGCCTTCAGTTTCAACTTTTGCAACATTATGGGCAATTCGTCGAGTGTGTAACGATAACGCAGTGTGTGCTTCTCGGGTGGGCAGCTGCAGAGATCAGTGAAGTGCCTCAAACAGACTAGCTGCGAACTGTGACAGGAACACGTTACCGCGCTCAAAAAGCACGTTGTCTTACAAGCTTCGCATTGTCTCTCATCGTCCGGCAGCAGTTCGAAAGCCTCTCTCTCAGCTTCAGTAACACCCTGTGGAAAAAAAAACTCATTAATGCTACATTGTTATTCCTCCACTTGAAACGGATTGTTATTGTTACTTTTTCCAGCAATAAAAATAACCTCTTCTGAGTTTCTTACTATTTGTGACACATACGATAGTTTATCGGTTTCAAATACGCAAACTTAATCATTCGTGTGAATCCAGTGTCTCGCAATATTTGGCCTAAAGATTTACAGAGTATGAGAAACTTATATGTCACATTAGTAAATAGTAAATAAATAGTGAAGGAGCTCAAAAACCTCTGCAGAAAAAGATAAATGCGTCTTAATTTTTTTGTACTCAATCAGTCGCTAAGAAATTAAACGAAATGGTGAATTGGTAGAAACATCTTCGAAATAACACTTTGTCTTCACTAATTGCGACGGATACCGTGGAAACGTCAGGGTGACTACAACTTTAAGGTTATGTCATTATTTTTTTTGTCAATAACTTTCACACTGCAAATACGTCGAGCTAAACCGGTAAGAATGTTCGAAAAATAACACTTCACCTCACGGGACAGACAGTGTGGTAGAGTTCCGGTCACTACGGCTTTGAGGTTATTTTATGATGACTTCTTTTTTCAACGATTTTCACGCTACGAATGCGTTCGGCTATACGATCTAACGGGCGACGAGTCGGTACAGACGACAATATACAGTGATTAATTCGAGAAACGGTGTAACGCCATCTGAAAGATGCATCCAGCTGTATGCATGGCCAGATCAAGCTCTCCAACACTCTCATCAAACAAAGAATGCAGATTAATTTTACGCTAATAAATTCGATCGGACAACAGACCGAACCGGAAGTGAGAAAGGAGCTCCGGGCGATAGCGTACGTTGACGATGAAAAAAAATAATAATAATGAACGATTCGTACGGATCGCGAGGAAACGTTGCAAAGATCCGTCCAGCTGTAAGCATCGTTGCATCGTTTCTCGGCATAACGTCGAAAAGCCAGCACTTTCGAAACACTTTTATCGGAGAACCGTACAACACTGTTCAGCGACGACTCGTTGAATTCAAAAAAAGATGTGACTCAACGCGATCGAGCGACATTACACGAAAGCCGCGTAGCTCGCGCTCGTCCTACGAGCTTCTCGCGAATATGGCTTTGAATAACATAACCTCGTTTCTACTCACCGTTCAAAGTTACATAATCTTACGTTGTAAAGAGAAGCGTGTTGAACGCGCGCGAACACCGAATACCGTTCAAGGTCTCGATCGTCGCGCCGGTTTTTATATTACGCGCAAAAAAGCCCTTGTTAACCGCACGATTGAGCGTACTGTACGAAAACGTAAAAAAAAAAAATTGTGTCTCCGCACGGCGAACACATTGAGGAGAAATTGTAACGTGGACACTATGCGCGCGAGCCTGTATGATGTCCAATGGACTGAGCGATGTATGCATCGGCACGCACACATGCGTGGCCCGAGCCGCCGTCGCCGCCTCCCACTCCCTCGACTTCCTCCTCCCTCGTGCCCCACCGAGTCGCTCGCGCGACTCGCGACCGATCGCCCTAACTCACTGGCTCGTTCGCTTCAGAGACACACCGACACACGCGCACTTGGCGACTTGGCGTTCTCACACACGTTGGAGACTCCCATATCCGTGGCTTGCTGTAGTTGCCCCGAAGGCGCATACAGTATTTGCCTCGCAAGATATCACGTTACACTTTAGCGAAGAGCGGAACGAGATATTGACCGGGTGCGAGTAATCGAGAGGGTAACCACGTCCGAGTCGCACCGCGAACGTTTCTATGGTCTTTGTACTCGAGAATTTATTTTCTATTACGAGGAATATCTTCTTTTTTTTCATTTCGATGTAGCCGATAAAACTACAGCGTACTACTTTGCCGACTGGAACGTTAATTTATCGATGTCGATGGGGAACAATGAAGATTGATAGTCATTTTGTGCATTGCAACGTTTGCAGAAAAATTCTTGGTGATTTAAGACAATCAATATTCAGAGTCCATCGGCGCGTCGATTACTCGATCGATTGTGATTCTCGAAAGGACGGCAACGTCGAGCTCGTACCCGTGTCGGGTCTCGTTACTCTCGGAACTGTCTTGTCGGTGAATCACGAATGTGATACATTGTTCACCGCACCGACGCGTTAGTGGTTCTTTTCTCTGTAGGCTGCGATAAATGTCCTCCGACGATTTTGATGATTAAAACTGCATTTTCGATATGGAACATTGTGCCATCAAAATCGCGTCTGGACATCTCAAAGCTGTGACCTACAAACCACGCAACAATAATAGATCACTCTCTAAATAGATTCGATAGGTCCATTACGAGCTTTTTGTAATCTTGCTGCCAAATAAAAGCGCCAGGGTGAATGAAAATTGTGAGAGCGTTGGATAGGTAAATCTTCCCACATTCCCGATTTCATACTCACCCACTCGAGAAGATTTTTCCTGAGTTTCTTTTCGTCGTCCACCATCTGCAGCATGTCCTGATAAGTTGCGGTGGCGATGCCGATATCGAGGCTGTCTGGATCCAATGACATTTTGCACACGAGCTCGTCGTGCGAGAATACACAGAAACGTCGAAGATTGGAGTAGTGTGAGATGCAGTCGCGTCCGATCTTTAGCTGCAACACACCAGACGGAAATATAGAAAATGCGTTAATCAAGGTCAGAAATTGCTAGAGAGCGAGACACGGAGACTTGCAGGCGACAATCTAACCCAATTTACCCAATCGGCAGGCGCGAAGTTTACAGCTTCGGCAAAGTTGTAACCTTGATTGAAACCGGCGTGATAAGCTCGGGGAAATGTAACGACGAACTCGCCAGCATGCTGGTCGGTCCTGAACACTGGGACACCTGCGAAAAGCCGTAATTTTTGTCATTATTTTTCCATCGATGAAAACAATAAAGCCATTGTAAAATTATGACTCTGCACGAGTGAAAATAACGTTTGAGATTATAATTCACCTTCGTTCGTAAGAATCGTAGGATTCATTATAGTGACGAGTTGATGGAGAAGATCTGGCTGACTGTGAAACAGTTCGGGAGCGGCGGATTTCATCGAGTGTTCGAATCTCTCGGCCTGAGAGCCCGGAACGCCGTACCAGGTCTTCGGCTCACCCCAGTGAAGATAATTGATCGAGTAACTCCAGTGATCCTCGTTGTGCCAGCAGAAAGTCGCGAAGCACATGCCGACGTACATCCACGGTACTTTCATGCCGCTTATGTCGGCATTGATGTGACCGAGAACGCTATTCTCAAGAACCGGCAGATTGTTCAAGTTCCACGCCGATTCGGCGTACTCTTGATCGCAGGTAAAGAGGTTGACGCTCGTTTTCGTCGGGAAACCCGAACCGTGGTCCATCGTGTGAAGATCCGCACCGTACTCGACGGTGACGTCCTCGTCGATCGACGACACGATCCTCCAAAATTCTTTTTCCACCAACGTCGTCGGTACCATGTGAACGGGCATGTTGAAGTAGTCGCTCTTAAACTGGTCCGCCATCTCGCCGAACTGCTGAAGGGTGTATTCCCGTTGGGCCTGCTCGAAGCCGAAAGCCTCCATCGGCTTCGAAACCTCCTCGGCGACGCACTTCGGACATCGCCAATCACCCTTCGGGATCTCCGTCAACGGTGGCAACAGGCAGAACGTATGGTAGCTGTCGTCGCAACCGTCACACAGCAGCATGCTCTCCTCCATGTCGCCCCTGCCGCAGTTGTGACAAATATATTTTGCCAGTGGATCGAACTCGTACGTGAGCTTAACCCCGCGAGTCTTGTTGGATTTCTTTCCGCCCTCTTTGGTATTGAAGCCCGCCATTTTCGGGCCTGGTCCGTAGAACTGGAGCTTTTTCAGCTCCTTGCTGTTGTCCTTGTCCGAGTCGGGATCGTCGTTCTCCATGAGAACGTCTTTCGTCTCGGGATCAGAGTCGCATTCGTCCTTGCAATCCTCCTGCTTTATCGAATCCAACGACGCTTCCGTCTGCTTATCTTCGCCCGCGAAACGCTTCGAACGCCTCGAGAACTTTGCCGGCGGTGGCTTTATCTGTTGTCGAGATATTATACCGTGGGGCTTGTAGTCTCGGTCCCTTTTCTCGGGCTGCTCCGGCTCCGACTCGAATTTCTGAAGAATAAACAATAAAAGGCGTCAATTTCCGCCCTCACCGTTTTAACGTTTAAAAGCGATACTTTATTGTCTTTTGTTTCTTACTCATAGTGTTCGTATATGTATATGAGTCGTGTAGCAAACTTGCATCGTTTGAAATGGCTAACACTCAGAAACGGTTTAAGATATTTAGTTGAAATTTGTAAACCAGTAGAGAGGTCAAGTCATACCCAGCAATTTTTTATAAAATTTTTTGAGATTTTTAGGACTATGTCTAATTTACTAAAGACGCGATTAATAGAATAAAACCGCGCAATGCTTGTTATTACTTTTCTTAAAAATTTGATTAATCATGCAAATCTTCCAAACTTTGGAAATTTCGAAATTCTCAAAAAAAAAAAAAAAGTTCATTACACTTAAATCGCACGAGTTTCTGAATTAAATTAAATGTCAGTGAATAATTAATTAAAAATTGCCTCAAATCGACGAAATCCGCAAATTCGGCTCAACGGTTATCCACAATCAAATTCGCGGTGATTTTTTACAGTTTCAATTCTATCAAATGCAGAAATGCCTTCGAGTTACGAATAAAAATTGTAAAGCAATTTGCGCTCAGCTTTCTCGTTTATTAAAATCTTATGCATAGCTTCCCCTATGAGGAATAAAAAATCGATCGATCGAACTTTCTCATAGAGAGAGCTATACGCAAAATTGTAATAGATGAAAAAGTCCTATGCAAATGACTAACCACCTTATTTAATCATCCTATCATTTTTTTTTCTCCACGGATGCAAACTTCAACTTACAATTTCACCCAACGGCCCAAGCGTTTTTCCCTGTTTGAATACATCGAAAGGGTATAGAATTCTCTCGTAATGATTCTTCAGAATACTGCCGACGCTGCGACCCGACGGATATCCCATCTTGTTCGCGATTTTGGCCCATCTTCTTTCGCGGGTCACGTGATCGATTCCTCCTGTAAATCGAACGAAAAAAATGTTTAGTCATAAAATCAAAAATATTCTTCAAGTTGTGATCGATTTATCGTACCTTCGTCGGTGACGATCCTGTGAAGCGAGTAAAGATCCAAAGCTTTCCGTTCAACTAACGGTATCTTCAGCGACGATCCTTGCAACTCCCAAAATTTCGCAATTTGATCTAAAAAATTGAGTTTTATCCTCGTCTTCGCCTCGAGCTCGTTTAGCCTCTGTATTCTCGGTACGAATTTGAATTTGTCGACGTCCACTGCAAACGGTGGCTGCCAATTCTGTAGAACAAGAAAAAAAAAATCACAAATAAAATCACAAGGTCAATGACCCGCCGCAATGATATTTGGTGCTAATTAAAAGCTAACCGTTTCAGTCATTCCGCGTTGCAAAATTTTCTCATCGCATATCCGGCATCTGTTCATGGATTTATCTCGCTAATCCTGACTCACGCATCGACCATTAATTGCCTTCTTCATTCTGAATCATTCGCCCCACCCACATCGTCCTTTAACGTTCGTTCCCTTTTATCTTTATCGAATATTTGAAATTCTCATATTATTTTCGTTCGTTACAGAAAAAATTATTCCTCCCTCGATAAATCAAACAGTTTTAAATCATTAAGTTTTATTCTTCAAACGATGAAATTTAATGAGCGAGCGATGAGCAAAAATGATAGAGAAACAAAATGGCAATGGTGTGGTCGAAACGCGTCAGCATCGTATTTATTAATGGTGGTCGACAGGGCGCCGGTACATCGGACGAACCCGGGCCTTGCGCAATTTTCACCCTTGCTCGACGCTCGTATCTTTGTCAGTGTATCACCGTTTCTCTCGACTTGTCCTCGAATAAAACCATTTCACACGCTAAGGTAAATGAATTTTTTATATTCATCGGCCCCTAAAAAGGGGTGGGGGAGGTTTTGTGCACGACGAGACAACGTCACGTGATTGCTGGATGGGATAGAGGTGGGAGCCATAAAATCGTGTCTATCGACCGGTTAGCCATCGTTGGGCAAAGACACGGGGAAATTTCCCTCCACTCTCACTCCCCCTCTCGCATAGTGTCGTCTCTTCCTTCCGCGAACTTCTTCCACTTCGATCGCACGCTCGCGGTCCTTGAACGTTTGGAAAACTTATGCAACGAATTGAATTCCCCTCGGCAACGTTTCTGTGTCATCTCGTGACACGCCGAGTTCGATACACGAACGCCCGCTCGATTTAGTAGATATCGATTTCATAGAAAAATAACCTTTCGCCAGTTTCACCAGATGACGCAACAATTATATGGTGCGAAAAAAACAATAGGACAATGAGCGATTCCAACGCTCCTCGGGCGACGCCGTAAGCGCAAATTTCGCATTGAACGATGCATGCGTTGCTCGGTCGGTAAAAAAAAAATACGTTAGTTAGAAAACAAACGAATTATCGCGACGACATATCGATCCGTTGAAAAATAGAACAGAATTATACGTTTATCTGATTTCGGCCGAATCAATGATAAGCCAAGAATGTTTCTTTGCCGACGGAAAAAGAAAAAAAAAAAATGCCAGTGTAAACTTTTATCGTCGAGTTGTAACGATGTGACTCGAGGATGTGGGGAATAAAGTTTTATGCGCGACTCGTTGTTTGACGGAGGGAGAAAAAAAGACATTGCATTTTCTCGGCTTCGAACTTTCTCGATGAACCGGCGACATTGTTCGAATTGTTTCGGCCATTTTAAGTGAAAACCTTCGACGCCTCGCCTCTCTCTTTCTGTCCTGCGCCGCGGAGCTGTCTCGTTCTGGCGCACGTAGCAGCCGCATCGTGTGTATTACCGTTACACGCGATAACTCAATATACAAATCACTGCCGGAATAATCCTCGTACGGCAGTGACACTCGCTGTTCCCACAGAATCGTTCCATAAATATTTCGTCAAGTTATCGTTAAAGTGTGCACGAGCGTGTGAAAAAAAGGAATAAGAGAGAGAGAGAGAGAGAGAAAAAACGTTTGTCTCGACGCAACAAAGGGATCTGCGTCGTCTCGTTCCGGCAAACTCTTTTCCCAAGCGTCCTCGCATTGTCGTACTTTCGATGCAGCTTGTTTTTCGCTGTCCCCACGATCGCCGCGGCTCGTCGAGCATGCTCTTTATTTTTCAACCAATCCCTTTCCAGCTAACCCTCGTTCCATCGCCTTCCCATTACATTTATTTAAAATAATTAATTCCCAATATTTCCACGCGTCTACCGACGAATTTATCACGAAACGAAACACCGAAGCTTCGGACGCGGATGTTGTAAAAGAAAAAAAAAACAAACAAACAAAAAACAAATCCAACGAAAAAATGGAAGCGCCAAGGATTAAGACAAGTCGCGACTCGTTGCTGTTGGTTTCATAACGCAATATGGACAGAAAGGGAAGACAGGCGCACGCACACAGTAGCGCTGTCAATTGCGATTGGTTGCCACGAGCGCTCATTTTCCGAGCTAGACGCGAAATGCCCACGAAACGATTTAACGCAGAAATATATATATACATATACAAATACACACACTGTATATTCATATTATATATATATATATATATATATATATATATATATATATATATATATATATATATTATCGTGACATTTGGATCGAAGAAAATTCGTGTCGTTAATCGTGACGTTTTCGTGCGCGACGACTTTCCCGATGCGCGAACACAGGGCGAAATCACAACGGTTCTCCCGACGAATCTCGGCGGGTTCTCCGGGGAAGCGTTAGAGACGCGTGTCTCTCGGTGTACATTCGCGAGAGCGCGACATTGAGCGTCGTTAAGGCAAAGCTAACGGCCGTTGTTGCGCGAAGAGAACACACATTCGTCACTCTACGCTCACTATCGTTGCTCTCGGCACATCTTTCCTCCCTTTGCCAAACCGTCTGTGCGACGCGTTGCCACGAAACGAGGTCGAGACTATCCGATCGAAAAGGTCGTGCGCCTCGCACACGTTTTTTTGTTATTTATTTATTTTTATTCAATTATTATTCCTTATTTATTCTCCGTCCTACAATTCCCCCCCCGCCGACAGCTTCGCGTTATTTGTATTTAATCGTTAATGCACGAACGACGATGAAGTGACGAGCGTGGACAAATAAATGCCGGAAATCAATTGCCTGGCGTCCCTGGTCCACGCTGCGCTTTGTCGAAGCGGACACCTTTTCCGACTCTCCGATAATCGTTCTCGAGACTTTACAAAGAACCGGGCGAACGTAGAGAGGCAACGATGCGCGAGGGCGAACGCAATCGTGACGTTTTTCTCGTTCCTCCCCGAGGCCCAAACTGTTCACCGACAAACGATATTTCGTGTTCGTTTGAACGTTACAAAAAAAAAAGTAAATAAAAAAAAAAAAAAAATGAAAACTCACGGGTGGCGGTTTGATCTTGCATATTCCAGATTTCTCGGCTGTCGGACGAATTTTGGCGATGTAACCGAGAGGATCGAGAAACTCCTCGGCGGTGGGCTCGAAGACCGGAGCCTCGGGCGGTATCCCGAACTCGAAATCCGAATCGCTCCTGTCTCCCATATCTCTGATGTTCCTGCTGCTGCCGCTGCTGCTGTTCGCTCGGCTGAGCTTCTCACTGTGCTGCTGTTGCTGCTGCTGCTGCTGCTGCTGCTGCTGCTGCTGCTGTTGTTGTTGAGCTTGTCCGCGATTGCTGTTCTGCTGTTGTTGATTAGTCGTAGGGAACCTCGCAGCCTCGCAGCCGATATTTACATCGAGCTTCGAGACCATGACTCCACACGGCAAGGAAGTTTAACGGGCGGCCACGACGCCACCCGCAGTTACGCAGCGAGCTGAGCCGAGCGGAGAAGCTCGGCCGGGCTCCGACTAACGCACGGAGATCTGCGGCTGTGAGAACGAACAATAAAAATAATAAAAAAAACGTGACAAAAGTTATCCACTTTAAACAACGTCGAGTTTTATCACTCCGGCGTTAATTGCGACTGGTGAAACCACCTTAGTCCTGGGTCAGCCATCCTCGATGCTTTCGTTTCACTGTTCCTCGCTTATCAAACGATGACAACACGCTGCGATGAACTTTTTCTCGTTTTCTCTCGCCTCCGCTAGACTCACCGATCGACCCGACAGTCCACTTCGTCGAACTCTACACGAGAAACACTCGATGATTTTTTTTTTTCAAATTATTTTATTAATATTTCGTAGGTGCGAGTGTTGTCTGCGTAGGTGTGTGTGTGTGTGTGTGCGCGCGCGTGTGTGTGTGGGTGTTTTGTGTGCGCGCGGGCGAGAGTGTGTTTTGTGTGTATGTATATGTACGGGTGATTGAATTTCGTTTGGACTACGAGAGATCCTGCACGAAGCCTCGCGCACGGCCAACTGTCCGTGCTTCGTTACCTTTACTTCTTCTTCCCTTTAATCCGTTGGACGACATTACCGCACTCTTCCGTGCCACGCCGCGGACGAACGAGCAACTGTGACCCGGGCCACTGACATCCACGACGACGAGGACCTCCGATAAAACTGGCTGTTTTCCTGTCCACGAGCAAACTTATCGACCATCACCCGTTAGAGAGTTCCGATCCACTGAGATAGAAGGAGCTCGCTTTGACAGGCTTATTATTTCAACAATAATTTCGTTGTTTTAGCTTTCGGAATTCGGTTTGCAATGTTAAAATATAATCGATATCAGTGATCGGAGCAATGATCACCGAGGAAAACACCAACTTGTCGAAGATATCGTTTCATTACGAGGTCTGAAATAATTCTTGCTTTCTTATTTCAATGTTGGATAGCTTGAGTGAAAAACATTAAAATATGGGGATTTCTCGTGTCGTGGTTTGGCAACGCCGATAAATCGTGCCGAGCACTTCACTCAGTTGAGAACACTCGGCAGCCCGTGTTTCTTCTGCTCCTCGATTGTTCGAATAAGTGAGTTTATTCGTTCTTATGTAATTTTAAAGTCTTGCAATAATGAAACACGGGGAAATGATTTTTAACGACGAAATTTGCGACTCGCACCTCCGCTAACTGGTTTGGAACTCGTAACGTTGCGACCCTCGATAACCGAGTCGTCGATATTTCTTGACGAACTGAACATTTATTTGTTAATCGACGAATGTGTCATTTAACATTGTTTCGATAAACCGATTGCATATTTTTTCAGCTACGTAGCAAGATGGGTAAGGAATTCGGAAATCTTGCCAAGATACGCGGCGTCGTCTACTTCAGGCTAAGTCAACACGAACAGAAACCCTTTGCTGGCGCAATATCCAAAGGTGTGCCCAATATGATCCGCAGAATCATGGAGTCTTTTCCCCGGGTCGTACCTCGTGAGTATTTCGCCGTACCTTCCCAAATGCCAATCCACTTTCATATTTCTCTTATATTTATTTTATTTATTTTTCAGCATTCCTCGTCACCTATGTGATAATTACATTGGCCAACGAGAAGAGCGATCAACTGTCTCGCAAGAACCCCAAGGATTATGAGAATGATGTTTAAATGCACATAGGATGTTAATAGTTACTTGTACAACTCATCAATTTCCTGATCCAAAGAATCAATCTGTTGATTATATCTTGCGTGGTGAAAAAATATAGAATCTGAATGATTTGGACATTGTGTAATCGTTAGATCATTAATAAATCAATGTGATCAGTTATTGTGATGTGCAATTTTCATTCTGCCGTTTTAACGTCGATTGTGTGTACCGCAGTTTTACCTGCGCAGAGCAATTTCTTCGTGATTTTTTTCCGTCTGCGATGCAAAAAAAAATACTGGCGAAAAAAAAAGAAAGAAAAATACCGACCAACCGTAGCTGTTCATTAGCTCAACTGTCAGCGGATTTTGCTGTCCAATCGCGGGCGTGCAGTATTTTTCGAGCTGGGTAAGTCACAAGTGTCGCGGGCAGTCCGTGTGAGAACTTACCGTAAAATATCGTAAGAAAAGCGGTCTCTGTCTCCTGGGGATTGTACTGCGTCTTGATCTCAACGGACTCTTTTAGTGTAAAAAATCTCCTAATATGGCAAGCGACAAAAAGACAGGAGTGCTTCTGGACAGTGGTGAAGAATCAAACGAGGATATACTGTCCCGTTTTCAGGATCTTAGCGAAGAAGCGCGATCAAACGCCAGAAGAGCGTCGGAAATGGAATTGGATTTGAATGAGCACAAGTAAGCCGCACCGACACACATAACCCTACTTCGTCCGCGAATCTCGTTGCTCACAGGACGAAATATAAATAAAACCGAATGTGGTTCTGTTTCGCTCGTAGAATCGTTATCGACACTCTGACGAACGTCGATCCCAAGAGAAAGTGCTACAGGATGATAGGCGGCATTCTGTGCGAATGTGTCGTTGAGGATGTCATTCCTTCGCTTATCAACACCAAGGAGCAGGTAGACTATCAATATTATTATATTTCATCCCACACAAACATTATTCGCAGATAACCAGAAAAATATCTGATCGTATAAAAAGAGCTAAAAAAAAGTTACGTTTCATGGCTGTCCGGGCAACAGACCTGCCAGAACCCACTGCGTCATTGGCAAACTGCTTTCCTGAGGCCCCTTAAAGATTCCTAACTTTTGTAACATTATGGAAAAGTAATTGATTTTGACTTTTAAAGAAATTTCAGTATTCCACCATTATTATTTTTGCCTATTCAAATATTTTACATTAATGAATGGAATAAAGAATATTAGATTATGCAAAAAGAGATTTTCATCATGTAACCTCTACTGGTAAACTGTGTTATCAGGGCCAGTTGAGGATTTCAAATGTTTGGAGTGTTTTAAAAACCTAAAAACTTTGAAGTATGTTTGAAAGAAATCTCATGTATACACTGTGCCTTAAAATATCCATTTTCCCTGGGTTGAATCAAATGAATTTATTTGCGAAACTGTGTTTGAAAAGCTTTTGTGGTTTTACAGCTCGCGTCAGTGATCACGTCACTTCGCGCTCCGGAGAAAAAACTTTAGTACAAAGAGAAGCATAATATTAGGATACAAGGACAAGGAGAGTTGCAGCATCCCGAGGAAGAGTCCAAAGAGTCCAAGAGAAACGCTATAGTCCTTGATCCCATTGAGATCCAAATGTGTAATCAATTTTTTCCTACACTCCATGTTCTATTATGAATACAATTTCATTGTACCATAGCGATTCGCTTAAAGTTTATTCTACGAAAGCAACATTATCATTTTGGACTTTCCCATAGATGAAAATATGTTTTTACGCTCGCTGAATGAATGCAGTTAAACTCCGTAAACTATTCAAAATAACTTTCCGGTCTCTCTAGTGTTTATTCATTTCAAAATAAAAGCAAATGCACATCGCCTACGATCGCCTCGTAGAATAATACAGCTTAAACTAATCTTACGCTTTATTGTAACAACCTCAAGAGCAATACACAATACATTTTTTTACAAACCGATCGTCGAATTATTCGTGAGTTTTTCCGAATCGCAAAGATTACCGAGTTGAACTCTTTTATCGATCCAAACGTTTTTTTCGGACTTGCCGATGCCTTCAAGAGTTTACGATCTACTAGAAATCGTAATATAAATATCGAACGAGATGTAGACATTTTCCATGAGAACTAACGACGGAATATCTGAAATCCAGTGAAAAAACAGAAGCGCACACACTGTTTTTTACTTCAGTTTAAGCATTTATCGCTCATTCCGAAATCGCCAAGATTTTCTTTAGAGTTCGAATGCATGCAACATATCTCAGTCGATAAAAAAACGATTGCATTTTTAAATATTTATCACGGTGCTAACATACCATGATACCCATTCTTACCTGAAAATAAATTAATTTCCGATCCACGAAATAATTATATTTTTACCGACAAATTGCCAGGATGGTCAAAAAAATGTTTAAATTAATTGCAGTTTTTGGCATCGGCCGGATCCGCGTCAGGTGCGGGAAGAGGTGTCGGATCGCCTTGAAGGAACAGGTCCGCAGATACCGATCGATCCGATATTTTAAATTAATTTTTTAATTTTATTTACATCTTGGTGTTTTCAATTAGTCAAGCTAATTTTAATTAAATGAGATTACAACAATAATTTAAAAAACTTATATCGTAATCTCTTCATACGGGCCTTATTGTTACAATACGGAACTTTCTGCCGCACTCACTTTAAGACTATCATAATCCATTTCATCCATGACTGTTCGTGACCGGATGTCCAATCGACATTGTCATGGACACTGTTCTCTTGACAGGATTTCATTGGTTATACAATCAAAAAATACTAAAAAACCATAACGTTACCCATTCACTTTTGTAAGTATCTGGGTAGTTAAAATAAATAAAAAACGAGACAACCCGTAAAGGAGATAAAATAATGAAAAGCAACATAACGTTATTTTACTTAAGGGAGAAACTTCTCTTAATAATATTAAAATTAACATTAATAGTGTACATTTTTAGACCATAAATCTCATCTCAAAACATCAAAACTCAAGTATATTATTTTCACTCAGTCTCTTCAAACTCAAATAATTTATGTTAATTCAGACTGTTTCTCTGTCATTGAGCCTGCCTCAGAGATCTACCATGATTGCGGTCACCCGCTCCGGACAGCCAACGACTTGTTGCCGACAGTATGCCGGCGTTTCCTTGGAACTTTTCGCTTAACACGTCTGTGGAAAAAACATATACGAGTACATTGAACGAACATTTTATGTATCGAACGGGGAATTCGAGCTCTGAAATTTTATGTTACCCAGCATGTATGTATATGTGTAAGTTTTGCTGAAGTTCAGCTTTTTCGTCACTTTCCCTGAGACTTTACTTTCCTTGCCACAAGCACTGTACAACAGCTGTACAGGGTGGCCCAGGATGTGGGAAAGGATACGTCCGACCTCAAATTTTATGTCAGCTTTGCCAGACAATTTTGTGCGCATCAGGGTTTTCTTAAAAAACGGATAATATAATGTATGCGAGTAGAATTATACAAATGCAATGCAAGCACAGCGACAGGGTGGTAAATTAATTTTTGCTACGAACTGCATATATGCAATTCGCTTTTGTTACCCAGTTCTAATTTCAAATGTAATAATAAATTCTAAAATCCAAAAGATATACCATTGCTTTTGCTTTTTCCGGTGTTTTCAACACCTCTTCGAGTACATTGAATTCCTCTAATGTTTCGACTGGTAGCTTAACACCCAATATTGCTGTGGACTCGTCAGCTTCGAGTCTCAGCACAAAACCAGAAGCGGATTGAAAATTTGTATTTATCTCCTCTGTCTTCACCCGCAGGTCGTACAGCAAATTTCGTTTGACACTTTCTATTTTTCTGATTATCCGCTCTTCTGATTCTTTTACCAATGTTTGTACAGTTCCCAATATTCTATCTGCAGTTAAAGGAAAAAATGTCACTAATTCATAATTTGTTTGTTTTTATAAACTATCATTATATTTAAATTATTATTTTTTAATACAAATAAACTTTAGTTTTGTGTTTTATAGTGTCTGGGTATTTTCTTTTTTTTAAACAATTCAATACGCCTAGAATTACACACAAAAGATAGTTTGTAAGTCTTTATTACCTTCCATTGTCGAACTTTCGGGAAATTGCCCACTTGCATTCGAATCTGTGTTCTCGATTTTCATTGGCACATCATAGTGTGCCGTAACAGAACTCGTGTATTCATTGTCGCTGAGGTTGGAACCAGAAAGGCGCGAGGAATCCCCGAACTCAGCGTCACTTACTTTTCTTCGTTTTTCAGCCGGTTCGTCAACTCGGCCTTCGAAAGTTAGGCTTTCTTTTTTTAAGAAACGTGATTTTTTGGCGCGTAAAGCGTTGGAAGCCCTATTCGACATCGTACAGCCCGGCTAGAGTCACTAAGAGGGAACCGATGAATCGAACGGAGGTTAGAGTTGAAAAAAATGCCGATATTGTTTAAAAACGCCACGTGCGATTCTAACGAATTGTATATTTTAACCGAGAACGGTGAATCGTTCACCCAACACTGGCGTAGTGGCATTACCCAGTGCTTATTAGAGCTAGAAAGGCGGTCAGTTCAGCTCTGGCTGACTGCACCGGCCGGAGTTGGCTCGTTGTTACATTCCAGAGCACGGCCGCCAGCATGGAGCCATCGCTGCGCGGTTTTTCCACCTACCGCAGAATCCCACCTGCGGTGCATTTGAAGACCTACCGTGCGTTCCTTAATTTATCCATCTAAGTCGTTGGCTAGATGATAGATAGCCTTTGAATACATTTTAAACTTGGCATATGAGTTCTTTTACCTACTGCCCCGTATTCCACAGGATACATGGCACTTCCGATTTGGAAATCCCATAATTTGAGTGGAACCGACGTTAGACTTGAACAATCATCTCGAGTTTAAAGATCGAAGTTTGATTTGAAGTTTGACAATTTCTCGACCGGAATTGGCATTGCCCTGTATGACGTCGCTTCCGGTCGGAAAATGGGGTTTTCTAACCGAAATGGATTCATATCCATTCTTTCGTGTAAGTACTTTCTTGTGTTCGACGGATAATATTTCACTCCCGGATTGAAAACAACATTGTTTAAGCAGAAATGTAATTTCTCGCCATCACCGTCTCTTGCAGTCGAAAAATTGTGTTCCTAAGCTGGAAGTGACCCTTTCCCGTATGACATTAGTTTCAGTTCCGACCAATTAATTACCTATTCAAGATTATCGACAACTGATAATTTCGTTTACGCTCATATTCCAATCGTGCAAATAGTATTGTCTCGTAGAATAATAATTTTTCAAATAACGATAAAAGAGAAAAAAATCATAATGCATCTATGGAAGTTGATTCTAGCCATCAGCTGACTTCCGGAATCCATGTCTGGTGAGACGGTTAGTACATTTATTAGCCTTACCGAGTGACAGATGTGCATTTTTACACGATATAAAAAAAAGGAGTGATGAAATAAATAATTTGGTGGGCTTCGTTTGTAAAATAAAACTATTGTTTACAAGCAAGGGTTCGTGCGTTACGATTGAGCGAAAATAATGTAAATGACGAATAACGAATTAACCGTTTATGCGACAACCACAAAGCCCACAGGTTCGTAGCTCGTACCGTGATTGCGCACTGGCTACGCGAACCATGGTTGGAGTAGGCACTCGTTATCCCTTGTTATTGTTAATTACAGTTGAACCAGAGGAAAACATCAATCGGCTCTCGTAGTCGAATAATGGAGTCGAAGGAGTCCCGAAGAACGAGTCAGGGCAACACGGACGTTGAGACGGAAGAATCCGACGACACGAATGATAACAGGTCGGTTACGAGTTCGTCGGTGGTGGAAAGTGAAATTATGAATTAATTATCCGAAAATATGATCTAACATCATCGATCGATCACTCAGGACAACGATCGTTCTGGTGACGATCCTGCATACAAGCTCGTGTTCACATTCATTTCATATGAATTTTTATTAGAAACTACAAAAACTTAAATGAACCTGTTAGTTTTAGGAGTATTTTGTTTGGCAATAACTTTTCATTTGATCTTCTGGTCCAAGTAATCCCTACTGATGACCCTGAAGATATCTGCATGAGACTATATTTCATTAATGTATTTCACTCTATCATGCATTGTATAAACTTGGCTGCGGACATATAATTGCAAAATGAATGTTTACAACAAACCATTTTTTTTCTTCTTAAAACTGTGCATTCATGACTTTTTAAATATGAAATTTTACGTCATGCAGATATCTTTGAAATCATTTGCATACAGAAAGAACATAAAGAATATACATATGTATGCATGAATACTGCATGGAAAATGAAAAGAGAAAAAGCGATTGGAAACGAAATTTCAATCTTTTACTACAAACAAAAAACCAATTCACACATTAATATGCTTCTAATGTAAAACTGATGATGCAAATATTAATACAGATACAAACACAAATTTATTATAATCTTTATTCGTTCTTTGACTTGTTGGTTGTTCTTCTTGCAGATTGACCGAACAGGCGAACAGCAGCAGACTCGTCAAGATGCAAAATGGCATTGGTGGAACTGAGCAGCAGCTCAAGCTGAACAATAACATAGGTGAGGGCGAGGCACAGTGTTCGCCCCTGCAGAAATCCTCACTACTCATATCCAATGGAGCTCAGACGCCAAGAACAGATGTCTCCGAAGCTGTGGGACATTCCTCCCCAGAGATGTCCAACACTCGCCAGAACATGGATGGTGCGAGTCTCAGCTGCCACAGGATGTCCTCTACCGCTACCTCCGTCACTCAGAATCAATTCAATCATGAGCCTGGCACGCGCGCGAATTCCTCGGGAATTCCAAACGGTCATCCGAGCTCATCCCCCTCTTTGGCGACCTCGTCGTCATACGCGGACTCGCCCTCGGCGAATGTCATGCCTGACGCGGCTGAGAACATTTCTCGCGCCGATTCTGATATACGAAATAACGTTGATTACATTTTCGGTATCGAAAAATGTCCGCCGAAAGTATCGTGCGGTGCTGAACCGAATGCTGAAATCGAGGCAAAGTGGGGAGCTTCCGGTGCGTCGTACGGGACAGAGAGTGCGTTGAACAACATAGGAGGCAGCATCGGTTCGACGAGTCATGGCACATGTTGCTTCCTGAGGCCTAACATAAACGGTACTATCAGGGATGGCGAGGGTGCCAGCGGGACGCAGAAGCGCGATTCGATCGAGAGGCGGGACTCGAGCTCCGGCAACGAGGGCGATCTCTCGGATGGCGAGGATTACTGCATATACACGTACAAAGGCAACGACGAGGCTGACGAGCCAATCAACGGTAGACCTTCGATGAATCCGGGAATTGACGATGACCAGGCAATAGCCGGACAGCCAAACAGCGGAAGGTCGAGTCCGGAAATGGATTTCTTGGAGATGGATTTCGATCCTGGACCTTCATGCGAGCAGGACACCGGCGACAGTGATCTCGCCTCGATTAACGAGGACATACAGAATCTCGCTATGGACAATGTCGAGTCCGATCCGGTTCTACTTAACGATCTTAGCAAAGCGGTGTCGCGGCAACAGATCGTTGTTCCAGAACCCACGCCTCCGACGAGTACGGAACGGAACGTTAGCGGCGAGATGGATCAACGGTCGAACGACGGTGCCTCGAACTTGAGTCGCGTACCTGCCTGCACGAGTCCTGGAACTCAGTGTATGCCGAGCACGAGCGCAGGCCTTCGTAAGCTATTTAAAAAAAAAATTCATTTGTTTTTAATTCCTTTGATTTGTTTTGAATTAAAGTAATTCGATTTTCTATATAAAATTATCGTTCCATATGAATTTTTGCAGTGGGACAAATGAATTGATGATATCAAAATTCGTTTGTAATTTTGCAGGAAAATGGGAGGCGACCAGTTTGAATAGAAGCGTCGGATGTCCGCTGCGAGAGTCCTACAGCTACCACAATACGAGCGGCGATCTCATATCACCCGGTGACAATCGCGACACTGATTCGGAACTTTGGGCCGAGAGCTCGTCAGTATCCGTACCAGAAAATTCGAATTTTAATTCGAGAAAGATTAATCTCAGCTCTACGCTCTATCACCGCATGATGGCGAAGAAACTGATGCTCAACAAGCAAACGGCTTTTAATCAGAGCGGTGACTCGAACTTGGTAAGATATTTACGAACATGGTCTTTGCGCAGAACAAGCCGTTCGGCAAACTTGATTGCCCCTGAATATTTTTTCTTTTAGGAAAGCGAATTGTGCAGCACGAGGCTCGACGGTACCTCGCCAGTTGAGAAAGTAATGCTCTGGAGTGAGCAAGAAGCCACGGTAAAGCAGGTCACGCAGATTGGTACTTCCGCTTGCGGCGCAACTTCTGCTATCAACGCACTCGTGAGCTTCTTCGTTTTATTCCCACGCTCGTCGATTTAAAAACTCATCAATTATAGTTTTGTTTGCTAATTTATTGAACGAATTAATTGAATAAAGCAACTCTTCGCGTTGCAGCTCGCCCTGGATGTGCCATTCTCTCTAGAAGTGTTGGTCAAGAGCGTTGCGACAAGATTGCGCGAACCGGGCACTCCGCTACCGAGGTATCTCGTCAGTAGGTCGTGGGCTGGAGCGACGCACAAAGATCTGACTCGTGGAATATCTTTGGCCACCAACGGTGCAGCGATAACAAAGTTTTTCGCATTTTATCCCGAGCGCAACGTCTCCCTTTCACACTGGCTTCATCATTGGATTTCACGAGGTAACATATGATACTCAATTGTAAATGAAGATTGCATATGGGTTACTCCGAGTTAAATCAAACGGTCTGAAATCCTGACCTGCTAAGATCATACTGAAAGTTCGCCACGTTGTAATATATTCTATGACTACCTGGAAATTCGTTCATATTTTTATCAGCTCTCGTTTACAAGTCGGCAGATAGGCATGTCAATATTTCAAAAACTCTTGGTGTACAAGAAAAATATGTTAAACGAAGGTAATATTCTCGAAGAATTATCTTAGCCCATTTTTCGAAATTTTCATAGCATGAGAAACTTAAAAAAAAAAACAGAACTCTCTAACACTGTATAATACGCAATCTTTGAATTTCTAAAGTCATTCTTGAGCTGCTCGGCTTGACGTGGAATGCACCATATAAAGCTATGATTATCGTTTCATGTTATCTTAACTCGTCTCAGGTGCCGCTCCTATCGCCACACTGAATTTGCAAAACTGCGGCACAGGATCGAGCATACCGGACGCCTGGCATCATCAAATGATATTTGGTGTCAGTCAGGCAGGTGTGTACATGACGAATCCCTTGGAGTGTCTGTCGGAAGAACTTCTGTGGCATCAGTTAGTCAGTCCCAGCATTCTTCTTGTTCGCCGAGCGGACGTTCTTGCTCACTGGAGCCCCGCTACAGATTTGACGCCTCTCACCAGGTTCGACCAACACTGGAGGAAGCTCAATGTCCTCGGTAGGAATCTTTGCGAACGATACACTAATCTATTAAGGATGTCTGGATTGAAATCGAATCGCGAGAGAAACACAAACGAAGCAAGCCGCTGAACATAGTATTTCGTTTATCGAATTTATCTCAGAAACAAAAGCGTGGATTTTCTTGAAATCTCTACAAAATTATTCTGACAGTATGTTTGTTGCTGTGGTAGGTTCTTTTGTTGCAATTTACAAAAAGTCGGCGGAGAAAATTAATATTTTCCGTTGGTACGGACCGATTTCTGAATCGTCTACGCGGTAGTTCATATAGTTTTGTACACGCATTACTGAAACACTACATAGTAAAGGAAAATCTGAAATAATTGCAAACTTTTCAATGTGTCTCTGCCTTCAAAGCAGCAGAGTTTCGATATTGATTCATCAGTCGATTAAATATTTCTGACGCTCCACAGGTCAAGTTGTGAATATGATACGAGAAACGATGGGCGAGAGGAAGCAAGCGACAAATTCAACGAGCGGCGTGAGCCACATTCGGATCCCAGCATCCTTCCAGGCTGGAATAACGCTTGTTATGCGCTCAGACGCGGCTGCCGCCGATGAATTATTGCACACCGAACAGCTACCTTTACTCTAGTCCGATCGATCGACGAGACGAGAAAACCGACAGACGAATATGGATACAGAGTAAGGTTCACACACCCTCCCATGTCGACTGGCCGATGACATAACTAATGACGGCAATCGAACAAGGCCGGTCCGCACATCACGTTCCAAACAGCAACAACAAAAAACAACAATTCGGTAATGAAACATATAGATCTGGACAACAGAGAACACCAACGCACGCTTCGTTATGTTTTATCAACGTGCACTTGACAAGGTAAAAACTCCGATCTGCAATCGAGGACGTGGATTTCGACGAACGGAGTTTGTTTTTTGGAAATGGAGATATTGAGAGAATGAGATATGAGAAACGAAGAGAAAACTACCCCCGCGTGGCTTTTGACATACGAGCAGAGTATATAGTTTTTCAGTTTTATATAACTGAATATAATAGTGTTCAATATTAATATTTAAACTCAGGTTCTTCAACGAAGTTAACGACGCATTTTTGGCGCGTCCGATATCAGTGATTTCACGCTACCACAAAAAAAATAAACCGCGAGCCCGTGGGACTCCGTTTTATTTTTCGATTAATGCATGCGCTAATATGAAATATATAAAATAACGAACTCAATGTATATATTAGTTATATGCATAGGTTTCTTCGAACGGACAGTGTTTTTTCCTTTTCGTTCGAAGGTGAAAACGCCCCCCCCCCCCTCTCTCCGATGCTTCGCGAGAAGCGCAACGTTTTACGTTATTATTTAGCGATCCGGAATTAATCGTCGAGATAGATTTAAAAGCTTTCGTTTGCATGAAATCGGAAGAAAAACAAAAAAGGGAAAAAAAGAGACAATCCTGGTTTCAAATAAAATGTATTGTCATACCTCTTAAAGTTTATTACTTTTTTTCTGGTTTGCGTGTGTAAGGTGTTGTGGAACGTCGATCACATAGGGTCGCAGTCATCGTTGATAATGTTTTTTTTCTCAGGTAGAAAGATATGTCGAACGCTCGGTGCAACAATGCTTTCCCGTTTCAATCACATTGTGGCAAATGCGCTGTATAAGGAGTTTCGTTTTATTTACACGAACACGGTAAGAATGATCTAGATGTCCTGGAGCTCGAAACGCACACCCGCGTCGTCGTCGATCGTCCGATCCTAGGACATACTGAAAAGTAATCGATGAAATAGTATTCTTTTTTTTCTTCTCGGTCGACAAGATGTTTTAGTTGAATTTTCACTGAACCTTTCTATAAGTGATGCGCGCATTGTGGAGGTAATCGCAGCTGGCGTCGCTTCGTTGAGCTTGAAAACGCTCTCGATAACGGAGAGTTCAGTACCCGTCGTGTCCATACCGCAAAAACTCGCCCAATCATTGACGACCATTCCTGCAGCTATGACGTCGCTGCCTCGGTTGACAGTGCCGGCCTGAAAACGGAAACAGCGTATGAGATGTTGCTTACGTCTCGGATATCATTAACTCATCAAGTACAGGGAATTTTTTCGAGTGTAACCGACCATGCCTTCTTTAGAGTACAAACACTATGGAGAAGTTTGTTATAAATGGTCTTCTGCATTATCAAAAAAAAAACCCTTCAAGTCTGTGAATCTTTATAGATTTTGTTTAGCACAGCAACTTGTTACGCAAATCGTTTGAAGGGTGGGTCATGGCGAAGTCTAGTTTGCTTCAACAGCAAGTAAACAATTAGTCTTACAGCAAGCGGTACTTGAAGCAGCGACGATAATTCATCTTGGTCCTGTATAGAAGTTTTTGGATGGACGAGACCTCCCTGATTGGAGAGGACTGAATAGGAACCCACTAGAACATTGCTGGCAACTGTTTGCCTGAATACCTCAACGTTCAAGGTGTCTGCCAAAATTTCTTCCGTTTCCTGGAAAAGGAAAAAAAGGTGAAAAAATAGTTTTTTTTTCCACACTAATTTGCTGTTTATGCGAATATGCTTGAAAGGCAAATGATTAGTTATCATATATAAAATTACCCTGTCCAGATCAGGGTGAACGAGGGCTACGTAATCATTGCAGGCGATAACATTTCCAAGTGCTGAGAGTCTTTCCTCCACACGCTGGATCTTTACAGAGTCTGGCAGGGAATTTCTTATGTGCTGGAGTTCAATGTCGGTCGTTGTGTTAGGGACCAGCAATCCATTTTTGTTCCCTGCAAATTAATGACGATCTTGTTGTATTATATTTATATATTTTTCAGGCAAAGATTCGTGGACAATTTTTTGAAATTGGGATGGAGGCGGTTTGACGATACACGAATTATCGTAACCCTGTGAGACACGAAAAAAAAAATTTCACGTTATTGCACAAGGACTCACCGACGCACATTCTTCCGATGATCCTGCATCCTGCGATCGAGACGTGAACGACGGGTATTGTTTCTCCTAGCTCGGCTTCGAAAACACTGAAACAATTGATCGAGCGACGTTTAAACTTTGCTCGCCGACGGGGAAGGGACAGACAATAAACGCGTTGATTGACGTTACCTGTAAAAATTCTCAGAACCACCTATAGCTACGAGGCAATAGGAATTAGTCAGCTTTGAAAAAACACCGATTTCATTGTTGTTCTCAAATTGTACGCGAACTGCCATTATAACTTGTGCGAAAATTCTTTAGATATGTCCGGTGTAGACACCAGTAATTTTTATTTACTTTACGTTAGCGAACGAAAAGCGTGATAGCAAATTTTTTTTCCAGTCCGGCTAACCTCTTCTATCACCCGATAGTGGCTAATGTCGTCGACGCGCTAACACGAGGCTTCTCACCACGAAGAGAATCATTCGATGTGCGTGCATGAGAGGACGAGGCAATGTCTGTTGGAACACGGCAGATTGGTATTTGGTTTGTTACCGGCCGCGACGCAGAACTGCGTATCAGTTCGCGGCTCTGACGGCAGGCGCGCGGGCCTTTCGGTTACAAAACAAACGGTTTAAAACGGGAGACCACGTGAAACCTTGGCCGTCGCATGTAGCAAGGAGAGTAGAGGGACATGTTGTCTCGTTAGTGTTGTGCTCCCTAGGTCAAGAAAACGTTTTTCGCGCGAGTGTTGTACAAAGCTTTATTTCACACGTTGTAAAATCGTTAGTTTGCCTCAATAGCAATCAAACCTGTGAGATACGCGTAAACTCGCTCCAGCACTCATGCGCTGATTCGGTCGTGAAGAGCGTTCCTTTGTTACTTCGAGTCAAGGTTGTGTGGATTTTTGCGCTTCGTCGAATATTCCAGAAAGAGTCTCCAGAAATGAAAACGTGCCACTATAAATTGAATTTCAAGATGTTTGATTAGTAATGCTCGGGTCAGCTTGCTGGGGGAGAATACTAATTACGGCAGTTCGAAACCACCGAGTCCTACTAGAGTCGTTAGTATCTCCAACTCTAACTTCAATTATAAATTATCATTCGTCAGTATATCTATATATATATGGCTTAAGCGTTGGAAAATTCGCTAGTAGGGCTAGGTGCTCCGGCCCTTAAACCGGCGATTAATACAAAGTCTTATTCCTTGACTCATTCGATTTTAACGCGAGAAAGGTTTCGTTTTTTCGTTTTTCCGAACCCCGTAAAGTAGTTGGCAATCGATGTTGGCAGCCATCGATAAAACGTTGGCAGCCATGTCGCTAATCGCGCGCAAAAATTCTTTGTGTCTCCCAACCTGTAAGATCGGGCCATTCTGTGGAACACGCTCCGGCATGCAGAGTACTGCTAGCGACGAGTTTCTTTCTTCGTTCTTTCTGGTCGACGCGTCAACTCCGATGTGTCGTCCGAAGTGCGGAGAGTTATCGGACGAGAATACGAGCAGCAGAGGCGCGTCGTCGAAGAGGTAATTTGCTTGTTACACTTTGTACGATAGTCGGGGTTTGTTCATGGACACGTACGTCGATCAGTGCGGAAAAAATTTGTAGCCATCTTTGATTACCGTTGGCTATTTGCATCGTTCATTCTCCAAGACCCCGAGGCTATCGATTATACAGCAGCAATCACTCAACAATGCTCCACCGTCGATAGACTTTTAGATTTTCTGGGAAACAGTTTCTCTCCGGCACGAATAACTCGGTCGGTTTGAAAATACGTTTACGCGCTGGGGTATGCGGTTGCCATCAGCGAATAAGTTTGTAGTAACGGAGAATAGCCTCCGGGTCTCGCCGAATATGGTGAATTCAATTGGCGAAGCAAACAACGCGAGTTCGGTTAGCGAATTGATCTCGGTCTTCGGAATTAATTAATAGTCAGCGGCTTCGTTTGGCCGAAATTTCGTGTTCGTGTTGTTTTTCGTTTGCTTTTTTTACCTCGCCGATAAAAAATAATATACTATTCTAAATCGGGCGAGACACAAAAGAGAACGAAGAAAAAATTCAGCCGAAGCACGAACAGCGGGGCTCTTCGGAAGTTTTTGATAAAGTTGCAAAGTTCTCATACTTCTTTCATAATAATATCCTCCCTCCTCCCCTCCAACGAGTAGAGTCGCACTCTAATCGTTTTACCCCTGGCTTTGCTATTAAAACCGAAGATCCCTCGCTGTTGTAAATTATTAAGCGGCGTGAGGGCGAGCCTCAGCGAGGTTATTAAGCTTAAACTTTACAAAGCCACGCGAGAAATCCTCGTGCCAAGAAACTTTTCGAGGCTCTGTTTCGCTCTCTCCGTCCCGGCTCGATATCAGCGTCGGTTTGAGCTAAATTATTTCTTGACGCGGAATTTAACATATTACGCACGGGAAACAGTATCGCGACTCCGAGGAAATTCTACCGTGCACGATCTTCGCGCAGCATCGGACACGGCAATGACAATAGTTGCCCCTTCCACGATCTATACACGAAGCTTCGTTGCTTATTAACTAATCGCTCCTGCTAACTACGAACAAAAGGATCGTGGAGATTTTTTTTATTTTTTCAAATTATTTTTATTCTGTACAAGTACAATATTGAAATCTTGTGTTGAGCGCGTGTCCAAGATGGCGCTAGTTATGAGAATCCGAGAGTGCCAGCATTTTGCGGTTTTTTTGTTTGCCCGTCTTTTCAATGGTTTTTTTATAAGAATATAAAATTTTTAAAGCATATTCGATTGAACAGAGTAAGAGGTGGAATAAGACGATGAATTTTTGCGGATAACCTGCACGCCACCGAACTTCGTTGATTATTAAAGAATCTCTGCGGCAAACTGTGGAAAAAATGATCCTCGAGTCTTTCTCTGTTATTATTTTTTTTTACTTTGCGACGAATATCGAAACCGTGTATCGAGCATGTCCCCAAGACGGCGATAATTCTAAAAATGGAAATTCACAGTTTTCGCAGTTTTTGCAATTTTTCTATACGCCACGACTTTCACAGAATGTTCACGAGAAAAAAAGAAAAAAAATTTATTCAATCGAACAGAGCGAAGCAACAGAGCAGAGGATAGGCACAAGATGGCGGTGTTTGCGAAGAAAAAAAGCGCACTACAGAGCTTCGTTACTTATTAACGAATCGTCGCGGCAAACTGTAGACGAAGGAATCATCGAGATTTTTTTTTTTTTTTTTTTCCATTACACTCTTATTTCTTTAAAATACAACATCGCAAACTGGTATCGATCACGTATCCAAGATGGCGTCAGTCTCCACAATCGAAACTCGAACGATTTCCCTGTTCGCCACCGCTTCAAATTTTCCCAGAGAATAAATAACGAACGATAAATTGTTTATTGAATTGAACACCGCGTCGCGGGGTAAGACGGTCTACTTGCCCAAGAAAATACACGCAACGGCGTACTCCACAAGTCGGAAACATTTTCGAGAACATTTTTTTTCTCGTTCGCTTCGCTGATTCGATGGTATTAATCGAGTTTGGTGTTCCCGATGAGAATGCCTGAGGCGGAGCGCCACAGCCGAGTCGCTCGCTCGACCGAGCGTAGTCCGAGGCTGAAACCTTCTTCGTGGTTTTCGCTCGGATACACGGAGGCTGCGCATTCACAGTCGAAACAATTCGAAACAATAAACATATTGTTTTCTCGGGCTGCTGCGTAAGGGAGTCGACGAACCGTCGAAGGTTTGTGAATCCGAGTAAATCAGAAATTGGCGAGAAGCGCTCGCGCGGCGCGCGGGTCAGGGGGGGGGGGAAGGGCCGGTGAGCTGCGCGGTACCCCAGCGCGAGCGGGGCAGGGGGAGGAGGAGGAGGAGGCGGCGCCGAGGGGTGGGGGGGAAGCTAACGGCAGTGTTGTGCCGTGCCTCGTAACCGAAGAGCGAGAAGGGCGCTCCGGCGAGCGAGAGGGAGAATAAGCCGGCCCGCGCTCTCTGCCTCTGGTTAACCGGCGAGGGTGGAAACGCGGACGCGCGCCAGTTGAAGGCGAGACTTCGCCCACGCAGCTTCCCATCGTTTCGAATAACTAAAGAGAAAATATATATTGAAATATATATATATATATATATATATATATATATATCAGACGAAATAATTTTTAATTCCGTCTTCGTCGAGTGCTCGACAGGAAAAACTTCGTTTATCGTAAATAAATTAATGAACGAAGAAAAAAAAATATTGAAGAAGGTTGATTTGAGAAATTTAATCGTTGGAATTGAGAGAAAAAATTATTGGTAATTAGCTTGTTTTTTTTTGTTTGGTTTTTTTTTTTTCCCCGAAGGCGCTCTCATGTCGAGCCTGAGTTGAGAAGATTCGTCGGCGGGACTCCGAGTTTTTCGCGGCTAAGACGTGGCTCGTGCACAAACACTCGTTCCGACCCGATTGATGGTTACACGAAAATGCCATCGATGAAGCGACGCATGCAACTTTTCATCGTTTTACTCTTCAGAGGTGAGTTTTTTTAAAACGATATTTATGTATTTTTTTGCCGTGGTTTTTTCTTTTTTTTTTTTTTTTTTTTTCAACTGTACCGGCGTCGATCTTCGTTCAGAATCGTCTGAATCGAAAGATAAATGCGTTGTCGAGCGCGAAGTAACGCGAAAGTCGTACGGAAAGTTCAAACAGCCTTAAGGCGGAAGTGAAGCGCCGAGGCGGTTGAAATTTTTTGAACAAATTTTTTAATTCGAATTATTGTGTTGAATTAACGACGCCGATCGTTTCGAACACAAGCGAAATTGCACGGACGAAAAACTTTATAAAGCTGCGGCCAATTTTTTTTTTTTAGTCGAAACGGTCGGAAACCCCTGAAAAAAAATTAATTACAGTTTTTACAGCTGGTCTCAAAGTTTGTTTTCGTGCCGTTTGCAGGAATTTTCATTGCATTCGCTTATTCTCAAATTTCGAGCTACCATTAGTTTTTTCGAAATACAAAAATCGTTGATTTAAAAAATAAAAAAATAAAAATCCAAATACGTTTCAACAAAAAACTTGACGTAATAAAATTAAAAAAAAAAACAACCCAGGTATCGGATGGTATGTCGAACAAAGCTTTTCGTTCAACTGTTTTAATCGTCCCAGAACAAAAGCGGCATCGCAAGAATGAAAAATTGCATTCCACATCCGGCTTCAATTTATTTTCGATCGAAAATGATCGCGAATAAGCAAAAAAAAAAAATCGCACTTTTGAACTCCGCCTGAAAATTATTTTTCGCGTCGCGTTCGAGACTCGAATCTTTGTTTCCTCACGAAATTCAACTTGAAATTGGCTTTGTTCGAATTATCAAAAATACTAATTTTGGGTAAATAAATATGAAGATCTGTTCGGGGGATAACGAATGGTCGAATTTTGCGCGCGCTACCAGCCGAGGAACAGCGAAGGAGTCATTTACCTCGCGCTCGTCGGTATTTCACGGCCGCGCAAAGCCGGTCTCGCATCAATTCGCTAGACGGATATGAAGGGTACCTCGTGTAAATCCAGATTGTTGATTTGCGACTTTGCACACACTGTAAACACGCTCGCGTCTGTCCGGATTTTCCGCGGATCACTCGCTGAATATGTGGGTTAGATGCGGTCCAATCTCATGGATGCAAGTAACGCGAGTATGTAACTGCATACGCGTTTGTATCACGATACCCTTTCGGCTCTCTCGTCGAACGAAAGCAGCGTTTGATATTTCTATTTTTTCTCCTTTTTGTTTATCTTGTTTTTTTTTCATTTTTTACAAACAACGTTATTTTGCGAAGTCCTCGGAATCGCGTGCTCTTCGCTGACCCAATTTCGGCTGATAAAATTCGAAATCACTTTTTCACCAAATTTGGTTTAGTTCGAGTGGAACAGGGCATTGGCGATCTCTCTTGATTTTATTACCGTAAACAAACTCGATAGATCTGCAGTAATATAAATATATTATGTATATATAGTGCTGTTGATTTATTGAGTTTCTTCGAAATTTTTCGTAATGGCAATTGAATCATTTTTTCAATGGGAAATTAAGATTGCTGCATTTTTATTACAATTTTGCATTGGCAACCTCTCTCCAATTTATCGACAATTAAATCCTGAATGGAATTTATCTGAGTCGCTATGTATCTTTGAATATAAAAAGATTTTGCTTTTATCACCGAGTTAAAAAATTGAAAAGATCGGGATCAAATGAAATACCTTGATACCTATTTTATTTACCATTATTTGGTAGAGGTAGGGTTGAATTATTATAAATATGTTCAGAAATCAAGGGACCAAACGATGTGCTACCCTAATTTCGTTCGTCAATTATCCTTTGGAAAAATCTAAGTCTCTTGGAGCGTCTGCCCTAGGTCTTGATTATTCTACGTTCCTAATCTAAGTAAGATTCAGAGAGAACCAAACGGAGCGACCCTTTGGAAGCCCCATCGACACATCCGGATTTTTGAGCCCATTTGACTCACTGACCCCAAAAAAAACTATTTGACAATTACGTTTTGCTCCATCTTTCGAACCAGCTCTACTGTCCAATTTTCCCACGCTTTTCTCTAAAAAAAAAAATATATATATATATAGTGGACGCGGATTTATCGGGTTCGTTCGGAAGATTTGTTCTCCGTCGCTGCTGACATCATTAGTCGTTTGCGAAAACTGTATCTTTCCCTTCCGTTTTATACGGCCGAGAGAGAGAGAGAGAGAGACGGAGAAATCTCGTCGTATTCATTTGGGCGGATTGAGGGGAAGGGCGGAGGTTGATTCGTGTTGCCAGTGGCGGCAGAACGTTGATTGCGAGGGTTAAAACACTCGCTAGCGCGCGCGAACCGAATAAGCCTGCGGGAAACACGGGGGAGGGTTTCTATTCCACGCGCGCGCTCCAGCCCGTGACACGTGTTTTCTCGGCCGATCGAATTAGCAGCGAAACGTCGAACTGGGTGAATCGCGAGAGCGGGGCGAGCATGGATTACCGTGTACAGCAGGTATCGCAGCTACCGGTCCGAGAGACAATTTTTTATTTTATTTTTACTTGTAAGGGTAGTCAGTTTTTCACGAGCCACGCGTTTTCGAATAAAATGCACCCATTGTTTGTTTCTCCTCTCAATGGATTTTTTTTCACATGTAATAATATAATTTCTTTTTTGTTCATAGAAAATTACGAGACAATGCCAGATTGTCCGGTCTCCTGTTTTGCCAGAACTGCAGAGTACTCGTGAATGGGAACGATAGCGAAATTTCTTCCGAGTACTCAGGGCGGGCCGGATAGAGTTTTCAAGTTTCCTCTACGGTGCGTTTCGTTGTATTCGGAGTAACGAATCTCAGCGCGTGGTATTAATGATCCTTCCCGCGGTAAAGGGATCTCATCTCGTTTCCGTTGGCTCGAAGCCCGCGGGAACAACGGGATAGATAGAGAACGCCCTTTCCACTGGGAGTTAGGAGCATGTTTCAACCTCGTCAAAGGGACTTTGACTTCGAGACTTTGTCAATCGGTGCCTGGGACGGTCCATGATCGTTTGACTAAAACGAAACTTCGTCTAACTCGACGACAGCGATTCCAGGCAATCCTCGTCGATTGTTTTCTCATCACCTGATCTGACCCACCTGTCTCTGGCTCTTCTCAAGTCTCTGCCGTGTTACGCCTTCGAAGTCGATCACTTTGCAGAGCAGACTTTCTTGACTATATTCTCATTGCCGAGCGTGGACGAACGTACTTGCATGGCAGAGTATCTTTTTTCTTTTCTCTTTCGTAGCGAATTAAATACAAAAGTATGGGGCGAACGCACGGATAAAAAATCAGCTCAGGCATGACATACATAAAGAATATACAGTATTCAGTACAAAAATGCGGAGGAGAATAAAGAAATATAGTATCAGGTTACCTTGAATATGAAGGGTCGGGGCACAAAGCCTTTTTATTCTGAGTCCAAAGGTCTCTCGCCTATTAAGAGTCAAATTATGAGACAGTTGTTTCAACTTGAAATCTAACTTAGGATCAAAGTTTGAGCCGAAGTTAAGATCAAACTTAGGTTCGAACTTCAAACATAAGCACGCAATGAAATTGCGGTCGAAGTTCCATATAAAACCATATGAAATTTAATTCAAAATGTGCTATGAAGTTTCATGTACACTGTCATTTCATTTATAAATAACTTACTTTTGTAAGTGTTTTGCCACCATAATAAGGTCGTAAAAAATTGCGTTCCGATTAGCCGAATTTTTGCTGCCTGCTTTAGACGAGTTCGATTGATGAAAGTTCAACTGTAGAATGTATGGTATTCCGGCACTTATAATATGTATTTGTATGGTATTCTTGCAACACCGTAAGTTGGGGTATGACTTTAGCTCAGAGGAACGTAGGATTAACCGAGCTATGGGAAATGCGCGCTCGAATGTGCTGTTTGGTCGGCACGACTAAATCATTAGAATGTACAACCATTTGTAGTTTCATATTTCGCATCTTTGAACATAAAGTATGTACTTGCGCATGTGTTTCCTCTCTTACAAATTTTTCGAAAACTATTTAAAATTTTCTCTTATTTTTCTCATACGTATACTACATGAGCCTGAAGCGGCTGAGCTACCTTCACTTACGGTTCGATTGGGCGAAATCATCAGAATTCTTAGAAGTATAAACTCTGAAATAACTCGTTATCGACCCATTATCGGACTAATTGATCGCATGAAAAAATAAGCTTCCATTATCATTTAACGCAGATCGGGGAAAGGAGTAATCGAAGGTCGCTTTCTGGTGAGGATGAATTTGCATCTCTTTCGCGACTCTTGGGAATAACAAATCGTTTTGTAGCAATCGTTGTTGAATTTTTACCTGCTGCAAAGGTCTATCGTAATTGAATGCAAGGTCTCGTCTACTTCATGCCCAAATCGCACGAATATTTAGAGTTGATAAGATCAAAAACTCCTTTCTATGTGTCAACCTAGTAGCGTTTTCCCGTGCTTAATCGTGTTACGTTAGAATCAATAACTGCGTAATAAAGTTACAGTTTTCCTTTCATCATAAAAGTAAGAACAAAAAGAAAGGTGGAATCCGTATTGGAAAAAAACTATTATAAAATTAAGAAACTTGAGGATCATTATTATAATGTCATCAAATCGACGTCGGCAAAGATGTAATTTCGAGAACGAGAAAAACCGTGAAGCTAGGTGGCAAGCAATCGCTTTTCTTGGCCTGTCCTACGGTTGGCTGTCCGGAGGTTTTCGATAGAAAAAAAACGTATACAGTCCATATTTCAATTTTTTCAATATCTCTTTATTTCATCACAAAGCTTACTGGCCGAATCTGCTTACGAGATTGAAACTAGAGAAGACCCGTACATTTTTCCACGGAAGTTCGGTACGTTTCCTTCGGTGCATTTTGTATTCACCGGCGATAGGACAAGACAGTCGCGTCGAATGAGTCTTCGGTAATCTCGAGTCGTATAAGATATTCCGCGTGCGCATCCGATTCTCGTGCTACCGCGTTAGTCCAAAGGCTCGTCTGGAAGAGCGTGACCGACGAAACTTTGTCTCCGGTCTAAACTCTCCGAAAACTCTATCTATACCTCGTCGATTCATTCCCACAAATCACAATACGAACTCGCTGAGTTCCGGCCCGTTTCGGAACCCACACCACGGCTACCACTCGATCCCTCGGCTCCGAGACTTTGCCTCCTTCTATCCGGTAAACGTGGCTCGTGCGGCTCCGAATCGTACCCGCTGAGCACGTCGAGGGACGACGAGAACGCGTTGGGCGGGCGAGTCGTCCGCGAGGCGCCTTTAAAACTTTGATTAAACTACGGCGGTTGCGGCCGCTCTTTCTGCCTCGCGACGCTCTCTCTATACTTTTACATACTGTTCTTCCTCTTTTCTCGCGCGTTGCCTCCAACCTCACCGAGAAACATTCCTATTTAACATACTCCATCGTGCGAAACGAAAGGGCGATGTTTTCCGCGAGTGGCAAAGAAATTTTGTGGAAAAAAATCGTTTTGCGAATGAACGTGACAATTGGAACAGAGATTTTATTTCAATTTGTCCGTCTTATAGAAGTCAACTGATGTGTCGGGGAGAGATTGAGTCACGGGAAAATGGCACAAAGAGCCTGACGTTTAATTTTTCGTTTCTGCCGATACTGGTCGACTCGATATCTGTAGAGAAGAATCTTACATAAATTATAATAAATTTGGTAAAAATCGAGGGAATTTTAAAATTGAAAGGCAGTACGGCAATATTTTGGCAAACATTCGTATGGAACTTGAAACATTATGCCAGCAAATATGTGAATTTTCGCTAATGCGGACATTGGCCGACTATTCCTTAATTTTTCACACTAAGCCCTAAGAATAATTTCTTCGGATTGCAAAATATAGCAATCAGTTTGTTTCAGGTTTTTAAGTAATATCGACAATTGAAGTTGATCAATTGTTTTGATCAATAAGTAAACATAGATGGAAAAAGTTCTACCAATACTTACGAACTTCTACGAAATTCTCAATTTTCATCGACTCGACATCGCTTACAAAGGTGAATTCAATCGGTCCATCTGAAATTAATTTAAAAAAAAATTAATTCGCGAGCAACAGTAGTCGTTAGGGCTGTCGAATGTGTCGATAAAGTTTAATTTTCCACGATACAAAAAAATCTCCGAGAAACGTCTATCGATGGAAGGGAGTTTTCATCGGGTAACTTATAAGGGTAATTTTACACGAATGTTCGTTCTCGTTCGCCAATATATTATCATCGATTGCTCAGTCCATTGGTCCTGGTGCAGTTTCCATTGGGTGAGGTAGCAACGAACTCGTGGGCAGTAAATTTTGAAATTCCAATGAGAGGGTAGTAGCGAAGAGTTTTACGTTTCTGATACGAACTAACGGAGCGCCGTGGGGAGGGTTGAATTCTTTCCGGTGCGGAATACGGGAATGTAAGAAAGACGAGGAAAAGCCAGGTTTGTTGGCTCGCGCGGTTACCAAAGTACTATATACGTCGACCTCTCTTCCGACTCGTTCGGAGTCGCCCGGAGGACAACGGGCCAAGGGGTGCAGCCCTCTCGCTCCGATCACGAACGCGTACAACTCCACTCCTATATACTGCTCAACCTAAGTAGAGAAGTTGAGTTTTTCCTTTGTCCGCGATCCGTACCCGGTAGCGCCCGCCGAGCTATTAAATGGAGCGTGTCGCAAAGCGAGTGGAGCTTTTTCTACTTTTCTTTACTCACTGATGAAATGGCTCCGCACTTTTACTTTGAACAGTTTCGGGGATCGTTCGTCTCTTTACGAGTCTCAACCGTCCGCTTTAACCCTTAAAATATCAAAGTTTTCCCATTCCCGGCTTTGAACGTTATACCTGAACGCGAATTCTTCATTGACAGCTGCAATTTCAAAGCTCCTCCGTTAGATGGGACTCGGCCGGTTAAGCGAACCTTAGTCCATTTTTCCCTTCGAGGCTGGTGAATCTTTAGAAAAAAATCGAATCGTTGCTGTGCTTCGCCCAAATTTACACTGGGAGGAAAACAGTTTCCGTTGGGAAATCACCTGATTTTATTAGAGTATAAATGCTTACTGGAAAATATAGTAATTCAGTATCGGCGCGAACGTGGACCGTTTGTTTGAAGTTTTTAAGATTATATTGGCATATTATGGCGATCGAATTTACATAGATACAGAAGAATCCTATTTATCCGAGATAATGTGGGGAGAGAGAGCGTTTGTCGAATAAGTGAAATCGCGGATAACTGAATAATATCTCTAAATAAAACTTGTACTATTATAACATATTTTTTTGAACAGCACCACTTCGTACAAATGTTACTTAATTCAGCCATTTTTTGAATGTAATTGTAATTTCGCTAATTAACATTAACTTCATATGAACATAAACTATTGACTGTAACATCGAAAACTGTTGTAATTGCAGCTGGCAATATTATGCAAACTAAAACTCTAAACGCGTATGCGACAAAGTTGCATTTACGGACTACTCCGTGCGTAACCATTGCTGTTTCAGTCATTTTATCAGAGTTTTTGGTATCATCCGAGCCTACAGCTCTTTTAACACTCAAGAATTAAATTGTTGGGTGCTTCGGATGAAAATATGGATAAAATAAAAAAATTTGATCCATCTAATTCTTAACCAGATACAAACAGTGTAGCCAAGGTGCCTTCTGGGAAAAATAAACGTACGCGCGGCTAGAAATTGCTATGGCTACTGTCCGAATTAACCACAAGACTCAGTAGCTTTTCTAAGCACCTTCTCACCGTCTCCGCTTTTTTGTTACAGATTTAGATATCGATTGAGTCTGCTTCGTCTCGACCGGGGCTCCCACGTTAGAACCGACTTTTGAGAGCGTCGGCTCTTTATAAAAAAATCATGCAAATGCAACTCTTTCGCCACGTTTCATGGGATTTCGTACGAAGCTAAGCTGCGCATACGCAGTTCCTCATACTTCACGGCGTATGTCGCCGTTTGTCAGAACTGACGCCTCGTGGCTAGGTTTCGGAATCTCTCTTCATTCCGGAAGCGAGCCGCGTTCGGTTCCCAGGATCCTTGATTCGCGTGGTTCTTGTACGAGCTGTATGTGTGAGCGGGCCACCGGGCAGAGACGGGAGGGAAGGATCCGTGGCGCCGAGACAGACAAGGCGTCCAGGGGCTTTCAGGAAATTGATATTCCTTCCCACGACCCGGGTGTGAATGCGGCAAATCCTAGGCTTCTAACTCTATGTGCAACTATCTCTCTATCCCCTCATCGTTTCACCGACCTCCGTTGTATACTTCGAATTCGCTCAACCAACCCCTATCCATATATATCTATATCGTGGAGAAATATTGACCCGTTCCGTACACTCCGCTCCGGTCCATGCCGTTGTTAATTGACTCGCAATCAGCCTTTTAAACGATTTGTTCCGCGGTACCCACACATCTCACATTGTTTGCTCGTCAATACGTGACTACTACTTCCCATAGCACACATCGGCGTGATGTGTTCGTCCTTCGTCAAAATTCACCACCGTGACTCAACAACCGAACTAGCATGGGTCATTCAAATCCAACAAGCCCGAACAATCGCACTCTCCCCCAACGACACATAATACATTAAAAAAACACAATTGGAAGATATATTGAGGTTGTTTTTGCTAATATTAAACACCAGAAAAAAATTGAGCATCTCAAAGTTGCTGACAAAATTTATTTTGCATCACAATAATTTTGAAATGTTATTAGCAAATTAATGAAGAATAACATTATTCAACGAATCTTCTGAAAACCCAACTTCTGTTTCGATAAATTTTTTTGGTTATTCTTCTGATGTATCAAATTTTCAGATTTTTGAGTTCACTTAAAATTCGGTGACTTTCTACACCTTTTTGCCACATTGAAAAAAAAAAAAAATCCGAGTAATTTTAGAATGCTACAAAAAAAATTCATAATTCATATTGAGAAAACTGAACGAATATTTTTCACAAAAAACAACGTTAGATTCTCCGGAGACATTTGGAAAAATTTTCATTCATTTTCTGTACCTTCGATACACTTGATTTTTTTTTCAAAATCTTTACGATCCAGAAGTGTTAGCAACTTCCTCTCGTTTCTCTGGAACTCATGTGAAGTGAACTCTATTCGCGAGCACTATCTTAATTCTGCAAAGTTCAAAGAAACTTTTAATTCTTTGATTCACTGGCGACGCAAGTCTTTGAGTTCAGAAAAACTTACATTGACAACCAAAATTCGAGACTTCATATTTATATAAAAATATGTATGCTTCGATAGATTAATTAACATCAAAAAGGACTAATTGAAACTGCGGATTTCCACAAAACAGAATGATGATACACTATAAATAGATTTTTTTAATACATTTTTTTTCATCGCTTTATATGAAGGATGATTCTCGCCCGGTAGTGTTTAGAGTACATCGGGGCAAAACGGACTGTTCATTTCCACCTCAAATAGAGTTTCATCTCAACCCGCTCTGTCCTACGCAAAAGCGTTGCAATGCTGCCTACAGCTTTTATCACTGGTTTCTCCCGCTCTCTCTCTCTCACTCTGTACATATGTATATATATATATATATATATATATTTTGCAGAGCGATATGTACATATGTATATATCACAACCCTATTTTCATCGCTGTCCGCGTGCCAGTTACCGACGTCCAGACAAAGCCCTCGTAAACGTTGTCACAGCGAATAAATTCAAATGGATTTCCCATAAAATACGTTTTTACACCTACACGGGGAAGGGGCGCGGGGAGGAGTTTTATGGCTCGTAGGTAGAGGTTGGGACGGTTGGAAGGAGGGTGGTTTTTTTTTTTTCCCTATCGTCTGTGCTTGCCAACACGTAGAAGTACTCTCGGGTTCTCCCTCCGGGTTATCCATTTCCCGGTTATACGGCACCTCGACGAATCAGCTGTCAACGCGTGACGAGCTTAACCGCGAAACTCCAAGCAACTCTATCTCTATCTTTATTTATGTCACGGTTTATATATATATCATCTCTTTATTTTCACTTCTACATTCATGTGGGGTATCTCTCGCCGCTGGCTGAAAGCGCACGCAGACTCGAGAGGGCGCCAACTTGCAACGTCTGGTTGCGGTTCTGTGTAAGGCAGCGAAAACACCCGGCCCGGTCCGTACAAGGCAAACCTGCACGGGCGAACCACATCGGACGTGTTTGAGTACCGATAAAGAAGATATCTATTCAAACTCAACCAGGACTCGGAAAATTCCGGCGTGTGTACACCTCGACAACTCCATCCGAACTGCATTCACGTATTTTTTGTTATACGCACCGATATATAGAAAAACACGTATGAGGAAATATGCGGGAGATAAAATTGTTCGCGCTCTGGCGTATGGTTTATTCAACTTTCCTCGCGAATTTTTGTAACCGACATGGTTTTTCCTTAGTGGAATATTCGTTGAGTTTGTCGAATTTGTTGAGTTATTTAAAGGCTAAAACGTCACTTTTTGTCTAACCGCGACTCGCACCGCGATCTACCGAGGGCGGATTCGCTTTGCCAATATTATGGATGCTTTTTTTTTTATCATTCATTCTTGTAACTTTCGACAAAAGAAACTCCAGCATCGGGCTGTAGTTTGTTTTTCTCGGGTAGAGTCCGGATGAGAAACGTACGGTTTGGTTAAATAGTTTTGACATAGGAACGCTCAAATAAATATTATGTTGGTACATGATTTTTTGTTATTGAGATATTACAAAATTATTTTGACGCATTGAAACATTTTGTACGATGATCTAAATATTTATTGGAACGTTCTAATCTGATCCTTCACTTGATTCACCCGCATTTTTTTCTCGATATATCGATTTTACTACTTAAAAAAAAATTACTCGCGACTGCTAAGGCGATTTTTTAAATTTTAATATTCACAATTCCATGTAACATTGAAACAACAGGGGCAATACTTCATCGTTTGAATCCCGAATGGAATCGTCAGAATTAAAACTCGAATCGAAACAACTATTTTTCTCTCACAGCCCGCAAGCGAATTTTTCTCCTGTAATTGATATATAAAAAAGAAAATTCTTAAAAATTAAAGAATAACAGAAGTAGTTTTACCCCGCCATCCAAGGTTTCTTTGGTGGCGGACGGATGGCGTCGAGGGGTCCCGAGAAAAAACGCACTCTCAGCAGCAAGCTTATTTCGCGGCTTCGTCTTAAACGTTCCCAACAGTGGCAGCAGTCGAAGCATCAGTTTCTCCGCGGACTGTTCTCGACGGTCACCGAGAGAAGGCATCGCCCGGCGCGTATTACCACTTCCGTAGAGCTTTCGTTTCATAAAAGGGTGAAATTGCGATCGCATTTTTTGCGTGGTTTCATTCCCGGCTCATCCCCTTCCATTCTGGACCGCAGCGGTCCTGGCGGTACAGTTCAGGTCGCGCTGCTGCTCTCTTCCCGGGGAACTCGCCTCCGAACCCCTTCATTTTCTCTCGCTTTCACGGCGTCTTTTTTTTTTTTTTTCCACCCCTTCTCTCATCTATTCCACTCTTTCTATTCCCCGGGCACTCGTCCCTTTCTCTTAACCCGGCAGCGAACAGTTCGCTCACAGAATCAACGAATGGGACGAATAAATGCCACATAATCCGGCGTGCCCTCCTCTGATTGCTTCGTAGCCAGCTGCCGCTGCGATTTCACCCTCTTCCACCCTCGAATCACCCCCTCACGACCACCGACTGTGGCCTCGAGACTCAACTCTCGTATCCAGATCCATCTGCCACTACTACTTTCTTGAATATATATATATATATATATATATATATATATATATATATATATATATATATATATATATAGACTTTATATAGCAGTTACCGCGTATATAGAGATAGATCTGGACGGATGTGTTCAGCTTCCCCGGTATCGTTTCCATTTTACCGGGAAAGATAGGACAAGCAGGTGGTTCGCGACCGATAGTCGAGAGACGAGCCAGGAATCAATCAGGTATACCACACCTATATATATATGTATAAATGCATTATATTAAAGTTGCCACTTTAGCCTGCTTCCTATTCCCTCGGCAACATTGGCTCGAGGTGGGTAAATGCAAATTCGAACGGAGTTCTCTGAGATTCAGGTAGTTAGGTGGGGATTATCGATATTATGTAAGGAGCGTTGTCGCGATTATTTCAAAAAGCGAAGAGGGCCATAAATTTTCGCGTTCCATTAGGCGAGTGAATTAAAAAGTGGGTGTCGCAGGAGTGCAGCGCGCTCAGTCGATAAGCGTTTGGTGGATCACTCGGTAAAAGCACGGATAATTGTGAGTCACGGACGGAACGATTCGGCTTATTATTTTTACGGGCGCGTAACGAACCGAGGTAAAGCTTTGATATTCTTTGTTATTCTTGTTTTTCCGGAAAGTAGCCAATTACAGATTGTTATTACGCAAAGGTATCGTTTCTTCCAACATTAAATGAAAGCAATTGTACGACGAGCGTTTGTACTTTTAGAACGGTTGAGTCGCTGAACTCACTTGCCCGAGAATAAAAAAAGAATAAGAGAACACATTTAGTTTCGTTCAATCTGCTCTCTGCGGTTCGTGCTATGGCATTGGGTCGAAAAAGTCAATCCGTAGTGTCGAAAAATCACATACGTTCTTCGTTGGCTGCGAAAGATGTTCATGATTTGAAGCGTAACCAGCCGAGTCAAAGCTTCTACGATATTCTTTGATATTCCTGTTTTTCCGTTCAGTAGCCAATCACAAATTGTTATCACGGCACGGTATGATTTCTCGCAACATGAGATGAAAACAACTGTACAACTTTTTGAATTTTTTTGTCCCAGAAGAAAAATCCCCTTTAGTTTCATTAAATTTACTCTCCGCGACTCGTGCAATAGTAGCGGAAAAAAATAAAAATAAATCCGTAGAAAAATCACATCGATTTTTCGTTGGCTGCGAAATATTAATTTGAAGATATCATTTCTTTCAACATTAAATAAAAAAAATGTGGAAAGAGCGCTCGAACTTTCGAGAAGATTGATCCATTGAATTTACTCGTCCCATAACGACGACTCACCCGGGTCCGTCGCCTTTTTCGCGCATCCCCGTTGTCGTTTCTTTCCTCGAAGGCGTGCTCTCAAAGGATACATCGGGACTTCGTGCCACAGTCGTATTGAGGCGCACTCGACTTTACGACAATCGAGGCACCGAGGCTTCATCCACGGCAATGTTGGACAAGAGCATAAGAATTTCTCCGCACCTAAACGAGCACTCAGAGATCCACCGCGCGATAGAATCTATGGGAATATACGAGAGGACTCCGCATGGAAAATCGCGTTTCCTCGCCGAATGGGGTCGAAGTTTATTATCGACTTCTCGAAGAATTCGCGAGAACGCGAAACGTCTCTGCGTTTCCGGTCGCATGGGCGAACCACCGTCGAACAGTTTCAAATGAGAGGCGAATACGCGAATGTCTTTTGCGCCATACACATGGACGCATATTTGTGAGCTTTCCCTCTTGTCATTCTCCGATCGGTTTGCAACACGGCGTCCTGGTCTACAGTTGATTTTACTACCCAGCCACCCCGTTCTCGCCCCATGCCCCGGCCAGTTATACACGATGATAATTCAAACTCCAAAGTTTGCGCTGAACGCGGAGCGCATTTTCCCTTAAATGGTCCATTACCGAAAGGACGATAAATCATGCTGGCCGCGCTGACGCACACATGCGCGAACGAAAATCGTGCTTCAACGTCGAACGAATAAATGGTCGTTGTCGACGTTGTCGTCGTTGCGATTCGATTACGGAAGAAGGAAAGTAGTATAGGTGAGAAATTCGATGGATGAAAACGATCGGGATATTCGGAAGATCGAGTGCAGCAGGAAGGGGGATGAAAAAAACTGAACGTGTGAGATAGAATGTTTTGTCGAAGGAATATTTTTGGCATTCCTTGGGATGGGGGATGAAAAAGAAAACAAACAAAAAATTGTATGTTTTCCTGAGCGGCGAGAGAGAAACGTCCCATTTTGTTGGCGACGCAGTCGAACAATTGGAGTACAGAAAGTTTTCGATTTGGCGAATGTGATAAATCAGCTCGCGTCCCGTATATTTGCGTGCAGATGTTGTGGCTCGCTTGGGTGTTGGTAACGTGTGTCCCCCAAGCCCGAGATCTAAACTCGTAAATAGCTTCGTTGCTGGACACAACGGACAGATACCATTGTCGGTAATATAAACAGAGTTAGTTACGAATCGAGTTTCGTTCTGTGGAGATATTTACTCCAGGCATGTCCGTTGTCGACAATGCAGCCCGCGATAACCGGCCGATTAATAGTTTGTGACGAGTCTGTTCACTCGAAATTGGGTTAGAAAAATGTAGCGAGTGCCGAGGTGTTTATTCGCCAACGTTAAGTACGCAAAAAAAACACTTTACGTGGTTTTTTGGAATGAGCATTATTCGTCGCCGACGCTGGTGCAGGTTTCTCGACTTCCGAGTCCCAATGAAACCGTAAAGCTTTTTTCACGAAATCGTTAACTTTCTCCTGTAATCTCTACGACAGCCTTCGCTCACTTTAATCACTTAATTCGCAGAAGGTTCGTAAGTTCTTACGAAAATTTAAGAGAACCGTATTTCAATGCCAAAAAAACGCGAGTCCTTTGATTCGACGATGACGCTGAAACATTGTCTTTTATCGATGTCTGGTCCTTTTTATGCGCCCTTTCCGTAACCCTTGTCAATGAACAATCTACTTCGCGCTCAAAGTTCAAGTCCTACTTGATTCATAACACTCGTTCGGGACATTCTTACCTTTTTGTCTCAATTTCGTTCACCGCCTTTTCGAAGAACCCTTTCCTGTAGACTCCCCTCACCTTCCAGAATCGGCGCGATGCTAATTGAAAACGCTTAAATTTATGACGAAACTTGAGCCGCAAAATTATCTGGAATCTGTATTTCGATGCTGAAAAAACACGAATAAATTGATTCGTCGCTCGCACCGATACGCTCCTCTTCGTCGCCGTCTCGTCCGTTTCGTCACAGCCGCCTTCTTCGGATCCGGCGTTAATGAACGAGCCATAACAGGTGGCTCGAATTCGTGATCCGATCTGCGTCCAATTTGGCCGGCAGTCCGGCAGCCAATCGAAATAATGTTCTCGACGATCCCGATGCTTAAGTTAACGATTGTACCCGTTAATTTCGTTCAAGACTATTTGTACTCGCTTCGAAGCGAGCACAAATGAACGCAATGAGAAACAATGAGACGAAGAGCTGACGAGTACCGAGTCGTCGATATTTCTCCGTACTCGTTAACGTCGTGCATTTCCCAAAATACAGGAAAATCGTACAAACTGCCGGATCGGGAAAGGTGATCGTTCAGGTCCCGCGATAACTGCACATGTTAAACGGACGAGGCATCGTAATTCTTATCTTCCAGATTGCACATCGACGGGTCGACGTGCTGATGCGTTTTCCTTCGCCCAACTACCTCGCCTCTGTAGATGTACGGAGAAATGAATTTTGCTATGATACACTGCACACCTCGGAGAGTAGACTGCGGATCCTGGATGGGTGACGAGCGTCGCAACAAATTTATGAGGCTATAATATCTCGGAAGCTTCGCGCGCCCGCCCAACAGCGAACCGCGCACTAGATTCTCGTCAGCGAGTCTCGAGGCTTTGAAAATCAGTAAAGTTCTATGAGTCCGAGACTCATGACCCGAGATTCCGTAGCGAATGATGATGCAACAATGTGATTGGGCCGGTCGAATGTCCGGTCGACTTTTATCGGTCCAAGGATCATCGTCATCTCGAAATTCATCACCCGAGACAGTGCCACGAATAAAGATATGCATCGAAGTAACTGGACCGCGATGGAATGTTTAATTCGGTGCTGAATTCTCTGGAATTCAGTAATGTTTTATCGGTCCAACGATCATCGTCATCCCGAAATTCATCGTCCGACACTGTCGCGAATAAAAATTCGATGAAGCAACTGGACCGATATAGAATGTCGAATTCGGTGCTGAATTCTCCGAAATTCAGTAAAGCTGTATCGGTTCAATGTTCATCGTCATCCGAAAATTTATCACTCGAGACTGTGTCTTGATTTAAAATGCAATGTTCCGGGAGCGATGGAGTGTATGGCGCAGAGCTAGAATCGCGGACACCCAGCAAAATTGCATCGCTCCTACGTCTATTATCATTTTTAAAGCCATCTTCCCAAAATTCCGTCACAAATTGATCTTTAGTATTGTAACCGGACCAGTGGAATTTTGGGTGCAAGTTTAAAAGCTCGAAAATCCAGTGCAATTTTTGACGGGTCTACGCAAATCGTCATCCCAAAATCCACTGAAAATTGCCAAAACTATGTTCGTCCCATCACCAAAAAATCTTTCACGGATTTGACTGTGACGACGTAACTGGACTGGTGGAAAGTTTGGAATAAACTCTCATCGGAACACGATGTGTCGAGGTGGTAAATCGCTTCGAATTCACAAAATACGGATTCACATCCAACCGGTGTGATTGATACGTTATATATAGAAAAAAAAAAAAATTGTATGCAATGACGTAACTGGACCGATGAAATGTTGGAATCAGTGCTGAAAGCTTTTGAAATTCACCAAAGCTACATCGATTCGATGTTTATCGTCATCTCGAAATTCATCCCCCAATCCTCTGCCACAAATCAACCGTTAATGATGTAACTGATCCGCGGAAACGTCGGCACTGGCATTCTGTATTGAAGATTCCAATCAATTAATTCGGAATTTGATATCCGAACATTCCGGATGGCGATAAACCAATAATTCGAATAATTCGAGAAATTCTTTGTTTTTTTCTCTTCCGATAAAATCAATTCGAATGAACCGAATTAATTTTTTCGTCACGATTTAACTTGGATTTTTTTTTTTTTTACGTATTCTACAATTCACGGAAAGTTGCACAATTTTTTTGAGTCACGGCATTCCCGTCTAGGATTATTTTTCTATTCGCTCGAGATGTTTCCGCGATTCTGTCAAGCCACTGCAGTTCCGCTCCGGCTTCGAACCGATGATCCGAGGAACAGAATCGGAGCGAAAAAAAAAAAAGAAGCTGAACCACCGCCCGTCTCCGTTGCACGTTTATTATTTCCCAAGCTACGTAACGCATACACGTAACGGCCGTTTTACGTACATCGTAACACGGTCGTTGGGTGATGCGCGCGACAGATGAAACGTAACAGGGTCCAGCAGTCCGTTAAATCGAGGGAGTGCAAGAGTGCGGGCGTTTGTTCGCGTTACCGTACAAAAAACAAAAACAAAACAAAAAAAAAATTAAAAAAATGCACTCGATGTAGCCCAGCAGCGGCAACTGCATCGGCTCCACCGGTAGCCGGGGTGTATCAACGTCGGAACAACGAACTCGATCCACGAAGCGCAACGACATTGGAAATCTCGCTTGAACTGCATCCACCCTCCCCCTTGTATTTTATCAAAAAAAAAAAAAAAAACAAACAAAAAACTCAATGAACAAAAGTCCGAAAAAATATGTAAATCAGAAATAAAGTGATCTGACAAAAGTTGAATGGCCAGTTGAAAATGTTGTTTCGACTCGTGAAAAAAATAAATAAACAACAAAAAAAAGGCCGGTGAATTAAAATATACAAAAATATATAAAACGTGAGTAGAACGGGAAATAATAATGAAAAAAATAATAAACAAAAAAAAAACTTTCCGTCCGAATAGTTGCATAACGTGTGTATGGTGAAGGAACAATAGGCCGAGGCGTTCGCGGGCTCAGCCCGGCGTGGTATGAAGAGTTATAACGGGAACTGGCTGCACATATGTAGTACATGCATGTACGTTTACCCGAGTGCGGGGACTCTCGCGTTGTAGCGCACTGTGCGGTGCTGTGCATGCAGGCGCATGTCCTGATGCACATGAAGCAGGTAGCAGCGCCGGGGGTGGTTCAGGGGTGGCTTCGCGCTCCCAGAGCTGACTCACGGAATTACGTACCGTACGTTGTGCATATTTATGTCCTGGCTATACATAGTACAGCGCTCACCTAGAACGCACCTCCCGCGCGTGCGACTCGCTCGTTCACCGTGTTTTCTACGTGATTTCCGCGTGTCGTTTGCTCTCCGCTCGTTTCTCCGTTCCGTCTTTCCTCCCGACCGCCCTTCGGCTTCTGGCAGGCTTCGTCAACCCCAGACCGCGACACTCTCCCGTCCTCGAACGACCCCGCTCTTTTCTCATTGTCGCGCCTGTTCGCGGTACAGTTGCCAGCTTCCCCTTAAAATCTTTCATCCTCGAGTCGGTTAATTGCATGTAAAAATAAAACAGTCATGAATACGTACGTGAAATACAAATTTCGTGTACAGGTTCTATGCGCACATCTGATGTTGAAGTTCCGTGTGCGAATTTGACGTTGAAATTTGATGTTAAAATTTAACGTACGATTGCGATGTGAAAATTTTATGTACGAATTTGATGTCAACATTTTATGTACGAATTTGATGTCAAGATTTTATGTACGAATTTGATGTGCAAATTCAATGCGTAAACTTCATGTGCAAATTTTATGCGCAAATTTATTGGAAGTCTTCGCGAATAATGGCGATAGCGCACTGAAGAAAGAGTTTATTTTGTGTCTAAAAATGTTGTCGGATTCAGCGAAATACTGTTGAAAAGTCTGTTGGCGGATATGGTGAAAGACACATTCGTTTGTTCGCGGCGAGGTTGCAAGGTTCCGATTGAAATCATTCATCCTCCATAAATGTTTGAAAAATATTTGAAAAATTAAAATAACAAATATATATTTTTGTACCAAAGTTAAAAAAAAATTATTTTTTTTTTTCAAATGACTGAATGCTCGAACAGTTTTTTTGGGGCAATGAAATTGTATTTCTCTCGACTTGAATTCCCGAACGATAAACCGACATTTATTTCGCCGTCTTCAACGAAAAATTGTTTAACACTAAATAAAGTATTTTTCCAGCGTGCGGATCGACAACAAAAAAAATGGAACATGTGTACGCACAGTGGATCTCGCACAGTCTCCGATTTCGTTTGGAATTATTCGTCGACGCGCGAATCTTCCCCGGTCCCGTTGCGCGTACAATAGTCGGGCACAATGGAGAGTTGCGCCGCGCGTTTCTCTACATTTGGCACTCTTTCGCTCTGCCGCTTCTCTGCTCCATTCGTCGCGAAATAATGCTAAGAATACCGAAAGAGCAGAGGAGCAGAGATTCAGGAGAGAATGAATGATGCGAGCGGAAAACGTTACCCAGAACGGTGAAAACGAGCGCGTATGTAAAAAAAAAAAAAAAAAAAAAAAAAAAAAAAAAAAAAAGAAAATCCACTCTATGAAACACACTTCGTGCTTCGTATTTAGCGTGTGTGTGCAGGTCCGCCTCGCCACCCTTCCGAACAAAAAACGTTCGCGCCAGCGCCCTCGCGCATTCATACACATAACTACCGCGCTCAGAGACGAGGCCCGGTTGCGACTGAGCAAGAGCGAAACTTGGAAACGTCGAAAAAACCGAAAGAGCAACGGTACAAGCGAGAAAACACTGCCGCGAAAGGCTGGGTCGCTACGGTTCTCACACTCCGCAACAGAGGGGTTGAAACCCTGAGGAAGAGGGAAAAAAAAGAAGAAACTGTGAGAGAAAAAGAGGGAACTCCAGGCCTCTCACCCCTCCGGATAGAAACAAAGGATTCGTATTTTTGCCGCGGCGTAAGCCCGCACCCCTGGCTTTCGGTGGTGCTCCTGCTGCTGCTTCGCTCTTCGTCGATACACTTGTACCGGGAGCAAATATATGAACGCGCAAATACACGCCAAGGAGGTGGAGGGATGAACGACCATACCAGTTACATGTGTTTCCCTTCACTGGGTCTTCCGTACATGCTTTCGAATATCGAGAGAGCGAAGGCGAAGCGGACCTAAAGGGTGCGGGACTAAAAGTGCATAAAACGAACCTTTTTCGTCATTTTTTTAAAAACAAATATAAAAAACATCAAAACAGCTTTTAGACTCGGAAGGATGAGACTGGTTTATTGTGGACCTTTACCTCCATGTTCACCCGAGAGCACAGTTATTTCGAGCCTTCCTGAAGGATACCCTCGAGGGCCTAGATTATTTTCTCAGTAAGGCCCCAACGGTTTGTCAGTATATTTTTACCTTTTTCACTCAATTTTTGTGCCTCAGGTGAAAATACATAGACGGGAAAATACACGGGAACGGGAGCGAGGGATGAACGATCAAACAGGCTGCTTGAATATCGAGAGACTAAATCTAAAGGTCGCAAAAAGGGTGTTCGAACGGATAATATTTGCCATTTATTGTCATTAGACATTAAATAATATTAAAAATTGTTAAACTCGGTGTTCGATTCGTTTCGGTCTTTACTTCTCATCAATTTTTGAACTTTTATCTCTGGTCGATTTTCAAACCTTTATCTCTGGTCAGTCGTGGACTTTTGCCTCTGATCTATTTTCTAGTTTTACCTTTGGTCCGTTTTGGCGTTTTACCTGCCGTCTATTTCAAATACTTCACATCTGCTCCATTTTTAAATCTTTACCTCTGCTCCATTTTTTATAGCTCTACTCTTGGTACACTTTTATATCTTCGCTCCATTTTTGAACTTTTGCCTCCATCTCTTGTCAATGTCCCGACTGTTTCAAGTCGTTGCAGACGATTCATCCTGAACTGAGTTTATTGTAACACACAACGCTCTAATTTCCCTACAGGACTCTTCCCTGACATTCTCATCCATTTTTACTCAACTTCCAGGTACCAAATACTTGGACCGAAAGCGACAGAAAAATTACCAGACCATCTACGTGCCTTTCTCTCCACCGGACCTTCCGTACGCGTTTACGAATAGCGAGGGAATAGAACCGAACGAGGCAGGCTCGATAGAGGCAAAACGGACCTGTTTTTTTTTGTGACTCACCACAAACATGAAGAGCTTCCAGACTCAAATGGAAGACTGGGACGTTTTTGGATTTTTTCCCTCTGTGTCCTGTGTTCGGACTCGGTAAATACGCCCTTTGGCTTCTACTCGAGTATTATACAACATACGAATATATGATGTTTACGGGCAAATAGTCGATATCGAATGTGTGTGAAGGTTGACGATAACGTCCTCGTGCCGGTCGGTAAGCGGCCGACCGAGCGAGCGAACAGGGTCAAATTATTGTAGCGAGAGTATAAGATTCCGGACGGAGGGAAAAAAAAAAAAAACGAGCGAGCCCACGCTCTCGAAAGTTTGGCGGAGCTCGGGAAAAGCTGCTCCGGTCCGCTTTCCTGTCTCTCTCGGGTTAATGGAATTTTATTGTCGAGATTCGGCAGGAAAAAACTTTGCCTCTTGTTGCATTCTCGTATCTTGCTTTTCCACGACGATGCGCTGTATTTTCGATTATTTATGGACGGACCTTTTTTCGTTCGCTGCACCGAAGCTTGTTTCTTTTACTTCTTATTTTCCTTTGCCACTCTCAATGTGGAATTTACTTTGGCGATACGTGGATGGACTCGTGTTTTTTCTGGCGCGTTTTTTTTTTTTTTTTTTTACCTTTCACTCGTTCCCGATGTTTGTTTTACGCTCACCTTTTTGTTACAACGTCCCTCGTTCGCCCCCGGCGGTTGGGCCCGCTTTTTTCTACAGCCGCAACCGGACTTCCCTCGAGCCATTTCATCTCTCCTTTCCACTCGCCGAAGCCATTGATCGCTCGTCACGAGGCTCGTTCGTTTCCCTTTGAAATTACCTGACGATGAAGAGGCAGCCGGTCATCGCTGACGGTGCGCTTTGACTCTCTCGAGGCTGATGATGCAAACCATTGATCTCCGTTTTTCTAACCATCGATGATTTTTTTTTTCGTCAATATTCGACACAAATATAAACGGTGAAAAGAGTGCCAAACTTTCTTCTCCACAAAGATCCACTATTTTTTTCACGTTGAGTTTACAAAAAAAATGCTCTTCGTTTAACAATCATGACTGTCCTTTTGAAAAAAATGTTTTTTATTGTTTTATTTTATTTTATTGTTTAAAAATGTTTTATTGCCGAATTAATTTTTTTATTGTACAATAAAAAAATTAATTCGGCAGTTTGAGAATTTAAAAGTTAACTAAATGTAAAAATTCATTTCACTGCGTACGAACTCCACATTGCGAAAATGGTGGGCATTTTTTCCAACGCTGTTCGTCAGCATATTTCAATTTAAAAAAAGTGTGTTGACTTACATTTTTTTTTTTTTTTTTTTTTTCAGAAATACGATTCGTTCTTTTTCCACTTTAATTAGTGAGAAAAAACGTTAGGATTTCGTGAACGAGGAACAACCGTGCGACCTGCGAGTACTTTTAAGTCTCGACTCGTTTCTTAACCGCGAAGAAGTATTTTATTCTCGATTTTCCCGTTTCGTTTTTGTTTTTTCTCGCTGTATAAATCGCGTGAAAAATCTATCACTAATTCAGTATAGGATTAAGCGGGTTGCGCGCTTGCCCACCAGCTATGATTTATCGCCTATGCTTCCGAATGGAGAGTTCGGTCTCGCGTTCCGCGCGCTGTCGGAAAATAGCAGAAACGGTCGAGTCCCTTTCTACGCGCTGCGAGAGAGCGGCACTTTATCCGCCAGCAGTTTTCCGGATCCGCTGCGTTATGGTTCCCTTCCTCCGGCCGTTATGCCGAGGTGCACGGACCTCTCTAACCGTTAGTTTATTTTCAATTTTTTTTTCCCGTCCTTTTTTTGCACCCTCGCGAAAGAGGGAAAAGTGGAGGGGAGGACGGGAAAATAAAAATGAGAGGAGAAAACGAAGCGAGAGGTCGAGACCACGGTGAGGAGGACGTTACTCTTCGCCGCGCGGAGCCTTCGCGTTCTTTGCCATACCCTTCGCGAGAGCCCGAGACCCACTCGCCTCGCTCGCCCTCGATTTATCGCCTCGCTTGCGGTCTCTCGCGTCGACCCCGTCGTTTCGGAAGCTTTCCTTCCAGGAAAAGTAACGACGGGGAAAAGGCTGGAGCAGAAAAAAAAAAAACAGTATCGGCTGCTCTTGGCGAAGGAGGAAAGATGAAGTCATTTTTTCTGAATATATAAAAAAAATTGTTAAATGGAAACACGTGGAGAGATGGACTGAGTTTTGGTGAAGGGAGAACCTCGTCACCGATGACTGCGGTAATAAAGTCGGTGATCCCTGAGTCTAAGCTGCGGAAAAAACAGCACGAAAATTTGCGCACGCTGGCGAATATTATTTTGGGTCTTGGGTAAATTTTTTTCGCGAAAAAGTAACGACGGGGAAAAGGTGCGAGCAAGAAAAAAAGCGTATCGGCTCCTCTCGCCGGGGGAGAAAAATGGAAACATTTTTTTTGTAAATATATAAAATTGAAAAATGAAAATGCGTAGCGAGATGGATTGAATTTTGGTAAAAATAGAATTTTATCGACGGTAATAAAGACGGTGATAATTGAGTGTAAACTGCGGAGAAAACAGCAGGAGAAATTTGCATGCGGTGGCCGAATTTCCGTGCCGATTATTATTTCGGATCTTCGGTAAATTTTCTACGAGGAAAAGCAACCGCGGAGAAAAGGCTGGAGCAGAAAAGAAAAGAGTATCGGCTCCCTTTGCCGAAGGACGAAAGATGAAATCATTATTTTTTGTTTTTTGTTAGAAATGAAAAGACGTAACGGAATATAGCGAGGTTCGGTGAAATGAGTGTTTCATCACTGGGGACTGTGGTAGTGAGAGCGGTGACCATTGACTGTGAGGTGCGGAAAGGAACAGCCAAGAAATTTGCATACCCTAACGAAATTTGCATGCCGGGCGGTAACGACCTTTGCTGTCTCGAATTTTTATATTTTTTTTACCAACGATTTTTCGTTAATTGATTACACTGTGAACGTGTCCAATGTTTAATGTAACGCTCAAAAATGTTTTCAGGAGTGACTCGATGATTCGCATTTACTCGACGAAGACCTTTATGAAATTCGGAGCTTTGCCGATATTGAGTATCTTGCAAAGGGCGGCAAGACAAGACCACTTGTTTACAAACAAAAAAAAAAACATTAAAAAAATTGAAATTCTCAGGTAGATAGACTGAATTTTGGCGAAATGACTATTCCGTCATCTGGGACAGTCGCGCTGATCGTTTACTGTACCTTGGGAAGTAAAAGCTCCAGAAGATGTTTAAATGCCGAACCGAAATTCGCATGTCCAGTGGTTACGGCTTTCATTTAGGTTTTTTTGGTCTGCCGGATTTTTATATTTTTTTGGCGAATGACGTTCACGAACTTGGTGATATCGCGAAGGTCCGATAAAGAGCTTCACAACGTCAACAGACTTTGTTAATTTTCAATCTGATCTATTAATACCGCGCGCGTTCGCCGAAGCGAGTTTGTCAATTATCGGGGCACGCGCATGTATGCAGTATTTATTATTACGTGCGGGTTGGGTTTTCGGAGTTAATACCGTCGTACAGGGGTTAATGCTTATATAATCGATAGCATTGAGCCGATGAAACACCGACTGCCCGAATAGTAATAATACATGTACAAATATGTACGTCCACGAGATAAAAATATTTTTGTCCAAAAATATGCACAAAATGAATGTCGATGTATAAATCTATAAAAAGTGATGTAATACAAGGTTCACAAAAAAATGAAATGGAAAAAAAGTCACCGTCGATATGTTGGGTTGAATATTCGTAAAATTCTCGTGTACGCTATCATGTAAATTGGTGAATCTTGTGACAGCCGTTCTGTACGATTGACATTATCATTTTTGACCGTAGACACGATAATTCCGAATTAAACATTTTTTTTTGCTAATAACAACTCTCGGTCTTTCGGTTCGTATAAGTTGATTAACAATGATCGATGGTCATTAATTGATCGAATTGATTAACAATGATCGATGGTCATTAATTGATCGAATTGATTAACAATGATCGATGGTCATTAATTGATCGAATTGATTAACAATGATCGATGGTCATTAATTGATCGAAATGGTTATCAATGATCGATGGTCATTAATTGATCGAATTGATTAACAATGATCGATGGTCATCAATTGATCGAAACGGTTATCAATAATCGATGGTCGTTACTTGATCGAATTGATTAACAATGATCGATGGTCATCAATTGGTCGAAATGGTTATCAATAATCGATGGTCGTTAATTGATCGAATTGATCAACAATGATCGATGGTCATCAATTGATCGAAATGGTTATCAATAATCGATGGTCGTTAATTGATCGAATTGATTAACAATGATCGATGGTCATCAATTGATCGAAATGGTTATCAATAATCGATGGTCGTTAATTGATCGAATTGATCAACGATAATCGCTGGTCATTAATTGATCGAAATGGTTATCAATGATCGATGGTCATCAATCGATGGAAATGCCCATCAAGAGACGCCACCGCGCTTCCCTCGATGACCATGTCGATCCAGTGCCAAAAATTACTTCCGGAATATTGGCGTATACTTGGTAGCTTCTCGCGATGATTTTTTAAGTACTTTGCGTCGAGACGCAACCGCGTCTTCTGATCAACATATGCATATATGCACATACACCGAATGCAAAACTAGTCACCGAAATGCATTTGCAAATATTCCTCGAATATTTTTCGAATATGCTTTGCTCCCGTGCGGCATGCCCGAAGAGAGTAAGCCCGACCGTAAACGCGTCGCTTCTCTCACGGAGTGAAAACTCGAATCTTTTCACACGCATACACACACACACACCGTCGTGCGTAGACAAGGGCCCCGTTACGTGGACATTTTCACCTAGGCCGAATCTCGACGATGCTCGGTGCACGCACAATAGTTCACGACAAAGTTCGTTCTCGTTTAGTTTCATCGTACGGGCCTGTCCTCGCTCGGCGAGAAACGAATGAACCGTTTATTCGTTTCACGAGCGCGGACGGGCGAGACGCGCACGAACTCCGCAGAAACGACGGATAAACTTTTGCCCTCAGTGGATTCGCCATGTGACAAAACTTTTTCTCACAATTTTTTTATTTTTTTATCTTCAACCCCGATCTAACCCGTGCTCTCCACCCCTCCGCCCCCACCTCCTCGTTCCAACGACCTCGCGAGCCTCGCGAACTTTTTTTTTGTCTTCATATATATTTAAAAAAAAATTGTTTTCGATTTTTTTTTTTAAATTTATTTTCTTCCTTTGCGGAGCGGGCGGCAAGCGCGTACGTGACGGTGCATTTCCATAACGCGAGCGAGGGCGCCCACCCGTCGTTCTCGTATCCGCCCATGCTTCCCCCCCGTCTCTCCCCCGTCCCGCCGTTGCTGCAAATTGTCAATGCGGCCAGCTTTGAAAATAAAATATGCACTGCTGTTCGCCGCCGCGGCTGCTTCTGCTGCCGGTGGTTGGTAGCCGCGGGCGCTCACCAGCTCGCGGCTTCGTAGTCGAGCACGGGGGCGCGCCGCGGCCACGAGTGCGAAGAAGAGACGTGGAAGGGATGAAAGGGGTGGGGTGGGTGGGCAAAGAGGGACACGGGTACAGGCGTGATTTAAGGGGCTGTGCAGACGAATAAATTTCGCCAAGTCCTGCAACGTCCCGGTCGCGAACCCTGCCACTGCTGCTGCTGCTGCTGCTGCCGCCGCTAGAAAAGGTGGGACTCTGCACACTGTGCGAAAAAATACGGTGCGGTGGGAACGCATACACTTCTCCCCCTTTTTTTTTTTTTTTTTTTTTCCTTCCTTCTTTTTCCTATTATTTTTATCCCGTGCGGTGAGTGTGCCGGGGCGAATTTTTTTTCGGGCTCTCCTGCACTCGCCAACCTCAGTGTCGCAGCCTCTGATTCGCGCAGCGACGCTGTCGACCGGAGAGCCGATGGCCAAGCTGCCTCGGCGGAAAACTGCATCGGACCAGGCGAGGCGCATTTTTTTCGCGCCCCCCTCGAATTTTTTTCTCTTGGATTTGGAATTCGTGTTTGATATATTTTCTTGGTTACGCAACGTTCTCACAATTTTTTTATGGCTCTTCGGCCGACCCACGTTAGTGAAGGAAAGCGAGTCCACGGTTCCTGTTCGGTTGACTCCTTGCCGAATTGCTCGGGGTTCGCGCTGATGAAGAAATTTGTTTTCCTTCTTCCCATGGTCGCGACGCTACGCGGGCGAATCTTCGCCGATGCGAAATTTCTAACGGACGAACTGCCGAGTTGTCGACAGTCAAAATGCAATTAACTCGGGGAAAAACGCTCGCGGACGAACGCAAAGATTGGGTGAAAAATTTTACCGTAGCGCCGAATATAACCAATTCAGCTGCCAGGGACCAATTTAGCCGTCACGCATGTCGAAAATGTCACGATACTTTAAAAAATGAAGACCCAGGGAATTTCGAGATTCGCGGTGTGAGCGTGCCTCGATAGTTGAAGAGCAACCATTTTTTTAAAGGCAACCCCCCCCCCCCCCCCCCCCCGGCTGCCGCTAAAAATTGGTGAAAAATTGTTCTCGTTGTTTCGGAATTGATCGGCATCGTTTTGGATTCCTGAGAGAAAACGAACCGCAGCGACCAGTTATTGAAGCTCATCATCTTCGAGATTGAAAAAAAGAAAAATACCGTCAAAAATAAAAGGTAGAAGTCCAGGCTCGTAGTCCGACCATCGAAATCCTGGTTAATCACTGCCTAAGTGATTAACCTGCAGATATCGACGATGTCCCGCTATTTGCCGGTACAAAGCGATCGTTCTAAAAGCCAAAGAAAAATCCCTAATTCACGCTCGCTTCAATAAAACAATTATTCCGTGACTGATCGACACTGTTTTACATTCTGAAAAGAAAAAACTCTAAGTTGATGAATAAAAAACGAAAAAAAAAGTCGACAAATTAAATTCGTCAGTGACCAGATAAGACTCTGGCCAAACACTGGCGCATTTCATTTCTGACTCTTCCCAATGCCAATTAATGTGTACCGCAATTCCGGTGCAAACCGGCCATTCTCAAAACAAAAACAAAAAATTTCTAGGATACTCGCTTCAATCGACAATCTTTTTTTTAACCCCGTTCTCTCGAATCACCGAAAAACAACGAATCGCTCCCATTCGACTACTTTCAGCCGCCTCGAGATAAAAATAAAAAAAATGCCCGAAAAACAAAATCCCAGGCTCTCAGTTCACCGATTCTAATGACGATTAATCAGTGCCCCAGTTCCGATGCAAACCGGCCATTCAATAAGCCAAAAGAAACAAATCCTCAACCTACGCTCGCTTCAATGAAGAATCGTCTCGCCCGGCGACTGTCCGGGACGTTACGTGTTTGACTTATCTCTTCGTCATACACGCCGCGCGCCCTCTCAATCCCTGCGGATGCACACACGCCACTCCATCCTCGGCGTTATAGGTTCATATGGGTCCGCATGAAATCTCTCCCTCTTCGCGCGATACATTCACACACGTACAGTGTACGCGTGTGGGCGAACCAACGTGTATCGCCGGTCCGCGCACCGCACACCGGCTTCTCTCCGTCGCGTCTCTTTCTCTTCTTCGTCATTCTCGTCCGCGATCGTTCCGGCACCAAACGTATTCTCCCCCTCTCCGTCGTGCCTCGGACCCCTTACTCCTCCACACCGTACGTGTAAAATATGTGTACGTGTACAGTAAATAGCGTGCGCGGTGTCGTCTATAGGCACGCTTCCCGTAGACCATAGAGTGTTGCCATACAGAGCTGACGATGCGTTTAATTAAACCGGCTGTCGCCGCCCCGTCTCTTGGCGCATTGTTTCATCCCCTAGCCTGAAAAGTTCTGTCCTAGACCAGACCCATCGTGCACACACGCCCGGTTCTCTTTTCCCCTCCTGTTTGGCCCCGGCCCACAACCGTACAGGCATTGTCGAGCGAAAACTCTCGTTCGTTCCGTCACGAGCCGCCAACTCGCGACTCCTCTTTTCTCGCTCGGGACTCGCTCTTTCCAACTTATTCGCTCGCGCGTAGCCGTGCAACCCCTCCGACAGTCGACTCCGCGCATCGCACACTCGCGAGGGACGACAATGCATCGTTATTTGTTGCTCATTTGATGGACAACGCTGATGGCACACGCTATCAGTTCCGACTCCCTCGCTCCTTTTTTTCGACTCTCCGTCTCTCCATCCGGTTTCTCGTGTTTGTCGGATGTCTGGATGGAGCGATACACGTCGGTTTGCGTTTTGTTTTTCCTCCTTCGCGGATTAAAATCGCTGCAGTTTTGAGATACTCTTGGGGAGGATCGTTGAAAGAACACAAATTTTCGTGGTGTTGGTTTTTTTTTTTTTTTTTTTTGGCTTTTTTTAATCGTAGGATTGCGATAGGCTCGTGTATTGAAAGTATTTTGTTGATTAATGTAAAATTTCCGCGACGACTGTCGATGGCAAGAAAAGGTTCTTCAGAGACGCTTTTCAATTCGTGCAGTTTCGGACCGAATTGAAATGATAACGTGTCGCTTGAACGGTCTCGACGCCGTTGCTTTAATGTTTTATGGAATTGTGAGAATTGAAAGAGGAATTGAAACAAACATTTTTTTGGCCGACTACGTTAAAAAGGTGTGCAACAGCCGTGGCAAGTAACTCGTTCTTGATGAGAGGGGTGAGAAGTTGATATAATCGGAAGAAAAATGAATCCAGTGGGTAGAAGAGTGTTTGAGCAGGCGGAAAACTAACGGCGGTTATCCACGTAACTTTTCTGAAGAGATTTCCTCAGATTTGACACCTTAACCGACACGTTTCGCACAATTGAGAAAACAATGTTTGCTACAGGCTTCGAAAACCGGAGAATCCGGGAATTCGTTGGTACAAGGAAATTCAGGAAAAAGTCATGCATTTTTTTTAACCCCGACCATGTCGCGATATTATGTTCATTGGAAACTTCTAATACTACAAACCGAGTTGATAATATTAGTAACCATGGTAAATTGTATTTTTGCCTTTTTTTTAATTGCCCATTCTAGTTCCGATCCGCAGACCGGTGAAACGAAATTTTTTCTCCGGAAAACCAAGAAGATTCATGAAAAAATGGATTTTTTTTTATCTCGTGCGCACTTTTGCATAATTTCAAATGAAATTCTCTCGTGGCACAATATACTATTTTTTTGCGCAGTCCGCGATTGAATTTTCGTTTCGGTCTGTTTTCGTGTGTTTTGCGAGTATCGACTGTGGGTTGTTTGCGAACGAACGATGACGCCCAACGGGGGTGGGTTTGAATGCCGGGGGCGATATTACGACGTCGGGTCATCACTCGGTGCGGAGTCGAGTAGATATAAGGAGGTCAAATACCTACGGCTATATAATCGACGTATTTGGTTGTTAGACCGAGCGAGCCACCGGGCCAATACGCGCAGGTATGCATGTAACCGGAAATTGACCGCGCGTACAGAGGGCTCCGCACGTCGGTGCGCGAGCCTCTGTGTAACTTGACTGTTGTGCCCGGTGCTTCTCTCGTCAAACGGTCCATCGAACCCTCACGTCTAATTTCATCGTTCCCCCTGTGTCATCTCCCCGCTCGGCCCTACCGCGGGTTAAGGGCGGTCAAGGGAGGCCAGCCGATTGTTGCTTGCTTCAGAGAGAACCTTCATATGTCCGACTGTGAACCAAATTTTCGACTCTAGTTTCCTCGGGTACAAAGTTTGCGATGTCGATTCTGGCCTTTTACGCTATAAAGTTATTGGCTGGGAACTCTTGTTTACAATTGATTTTGGAAAAAGTGAGGCTTGCTGCATGTCTGAGGGAAAATGTTAATATGTCGACTGTAGACCGAAGTTTCATTGGTAGCTTCCTCAGATTACATTTTTTCGATATGGGTCTGGTGTTTCACGCTATGAAGACATTGGCTGGAAAATGCCGACTACAATTGACTTCGGAAAAAAGTGTTATGGAATTTTGCTTAGATACGAATTTGATGATATCGGTTTTCGTGGTTTAAGCTCTGAACACGATAGGAACTGTTGTTTACAATTGATTTTGTGAAAAAGTGCGGTTGGCCGGCTGCCTGAGTTGGCTCATGAATATAATTCACAATAAATATATATAATTCCAAAAAAAAGTCTATTTCACCGATAATAACTACTCGTATATTTTGCACGTTGATGGGCTAAAATTTCGATTATTTACGAGCGAGCTGCACCTAAAAGTGTTTTGTTTCATTTTTTTTGCATTCTCCACGTGCACAGAACGCCTTCCGCGCAGCAACATTGTTGTACCCGTCATCGTGATTTTTTATTTTCAAAAATATTCTCGCACGACCATCGACAATAATCCGGCAAACGAATTCGCTGACGAGCGGTGACGCAGCCTGAGGGCGATGTTTGCCAGCGCACCTTCCTCGTCGCTTGCTCGAAGATTCTGTGTTTCCGACTACCTGAGAACTCACCTCGGGCGAGACCGACACTCCTATATTTGTCTGCCCTCCACCGTCGCAGTATCCAACTCCATTAGGGCTGACCTCGCCGCTGGGGCAGAGAAACGCCCGACGGCGCGTAGCCGAAACTTGCACGGCTTCGAATTATCAATTTTCCCGTCGCCCTTCCCCATCGAAGCGTCGCAACGACATTTTCCGGATCCACTTTTTGTAATTTATCAACTCCGAAAACAAACGAAAATCCAACGCGAATTAAGCCACACGAGCGATTGACAAAACAGTGAAAATACCCCGGCATACGCATGGGAAATCGTCGATTTACTCAATTTTTATTCCACGAAAATAATTCCCGCTGGTTTAACTTTCTGTCATATTGTTTGCGCGCACGTTCCGCGGTATATCTGTAGATAATTCCCGTCCGTATCGTCCTATGAGCTTCGATATTTATCGCGAGATTATTCCTCGATCGTTTTCCCGTATGGTCCCTCGTTCTCCTCCCCCGCCCCCGTCTGCCGTTCAGGCGACTATTACTATACTAAGCGGGTGATATTCGTATAATACACGTTAGCCGACGGACCACGGAGTTTATCGGATTAGCAAAGCCTCGTACTTTATCGAAATTTTATTTTTATGTTCCCTCTTCTTTTTCCTCGGTTCCTTCCCTCTATCGTTTCCTCGTTCACATCGTTTCGCGGACTCCCAATAGCGAAATGACCAGCTTCCCGCGCTTGGATCGCGAAGATCCGAAAAATTGGGACGCGTAAGATTTTTCGTTTTCTCTTTGAAAATAAAAATTTAACGGTCGTTGGGTGGGTTTCTCGTTCGGCGAGGATTTTTCGCTATCGAGGATTTTAATACGGCCGAAACTGCGGCGATAGCGTCGAGGAGAGAAATAGAACGATTTTGTATTTCGCCAACCAGTCTGATGTCCGAGCTATCTCTGGCTGTGTTTCACTTGAAAATAGCGCGCGGACCGACAGTCTGAAAAAGTGTTCGTTTCATAGGTTATTCTGTTTGTCGTTGCTTTGTTTTTTTTTTTATTCGCCAGTGTGAAAATACCCTTGAGCGCGTAGCGGATGCTGATTCGGTCAAACGCGCGAATCACACAGAGAAAGTGCGAGGGATTTTTTTTGCCACTATATACATTTAATCCGGTTCTACGTTCGTAGCCGCGAGGCCACGAGAGAACCGTACGAATGTTTCGAATTCTTTCATTGTCGGTTGTATACGACACAAGGAATGCTTTCAGAGCGGGCGAGAGTCAGTCGGGTGTAGCAAGGGGGTTAATAAAAGTCTCGTTTTCTCTCGCAGTCGACATTCGGTGTTAACATTATAGAAAGACCGAGCCAAGAACCGACACGATATTGGACTGACTCGCCTCGCACGCCTTTCCATTTTCACCCTCGCATGTAATCGCGCGGATCATTGCTTGTACAGGAAAAATATGTTTGCCCGCGTATTTACGAGTCACACAAGGTATGGGATAAAAAAAAATGCTTCGAATATAACAGGCCAATCATTTTTAATACAATTATTTCCGCCACTTTTCTCCTTCTAGTTCGTCCATTAAAAATAAAAACTCGGGCCCCTTTCGATTTCTTTTATTTCCGCCAATCACCGCCAATCAGGAAAAATTTTTTTCCTGATCGTTATTTGGAACTGCATGGCGGCATTATACAGAGTTGTCAAATTCAACACTGTTTTTCTTTTCTGTCCTCACATTGTGCAGAGAAAAGAATTATTATACTTGCACGTTATAAACTTCATCTTTATTCATTTATCTCGGTATGAATTGAGCGGGACTCGATGAAAATAATAATTGAACTTGCAGCAACCCTTTCGGTCACCGCGGGTGCTTTCTTTCCATTCGCGCGGATACTAGCATAGGCGTGAAGTAGCGTCGACGCTCCAGCGGTCCTATCTCCCCTGCACTATTCCGCGAGCTTTCCCGCAAGCAAGGGGAGCAGGCAACGCTGGGAAGTAGCACTGAGGAATAGGAGCCACGGTCCAGAAGCGCAGCGACCATCGCACCGATGCCTTCCCTCTATACCACTATCGTCAACCACCGTTTCTACCGCGCGCGCCTCTCTCGCGTGGAAGCGCTCACCACCGTCCTCCTCGCTTCCTCTCCGGCGCCTCCTCCCGCAGGATACATAATGCAAACAGTTTGGGCCAAGCCCCGGTCACAAGTTTAACTTAGTTTGCTACATAGGTAGAGAGGTAATTGCATTTACTCTGACGTCTGCAGGTTTCGCAAAGCGCGAGCGGGCGAACTGCCGCGGGATTCACAGCTCCATAGTGGTAGGGATACCAAAAACCGCCCCGACCAACCCACGTCTTCCATACCGTTTCATCTTCCCGCCGATTCTCCACAACCTTTTCCTCTATACATCGCGGCTCCCGGTCGACGAAGATTCGCAAAACTGTCCGACGGACCAAACCGCCGACGAACCTCTCCTTCGGTCCGAGTTTACCCCGCACCACCGACTACGAAAGGGTAACGAGAGAACTCCGGAGAAACTAACCCGGATACCCCGTATGCCTCCGAACTTCGATTACTATCCCTCCAGAAACGGTGTATATACAATATATATATATCTATCTCGGCTATCGAATTGCGTTTTATTACTTTGAGACATTTCACATTTTTTATTTCTTCGTCTCGGAAGTAAAAGATTAGAAAGAGAAAAAAAAAACACCTTCAACCGGAGCCTCAAACGAAGAAGAGCGGTCAGCGAAATGTGCATCTATCGCCCAAAATATTTCTCATATTTCACAATTGTCTTCGGGTAATTATAGATTTTTTTTTAGTAATCTTGAGAATAATTCTTTGAATCCCTCGGGTAGATACTTGGTCATCGTTTTTTCATGACAAGAAAAATTCAATCTGACCATTCGTACTGGTTGTGAATACTACATAGGTAGTTCTATACCGTTATTGTACGAGAATAGACGGAATTGTGAATCAATGCATTTTTACTACTACACTGCACAACAAAATCGCTTGAGGGTTGCCAAAGAATTTTTTTTCAATTTCAATTAAAATCTTGCATTCCCGCATGATATTGAAACAACAAGACCAAAATTTTTATCGATTGAATTCCGGAATTGTAGGAATCCAAAAATAGAATTAAAACGAGTTTCCTATTGGTGGTCCGCAAGCACATTTTCGTTCAGACATTGATGTGTTTTTATTAGAAAAAAAAAAGTAATACCGACACATATAGCACTGAATGTAGAGATGAGGATTCAGTGGGACACACAATACCGCATTGATGACCGAAATTGCTCGGTACAAACGTACAGAATATCGATTGATCAGGTGACAACAGTCTTGATCTGACTTTCATGATGGAGAACATTGTTTGATAGTTTGCGCTCGAGATACGTAGTTGCAATTCGAATAACAATATCCGCCTAACAATATTCCATACCGTTCCATATCCACCATCAACTCAAGGTTCCTTCATCGAGATAACTCACCACATCCCACATTTTGAAACTCCACCTCGGCAGAGTTTCCAGGTTTTGCGCTTCAGTTGCATCTCGTATCTCCACTTCCGGTACCCCGTCGAAATTTCGACGTCCGTTGTATAATTGACCCGACTCCTATTACTCACGGGCATTGCTCGTTGAAGGGACAGCGCAAAGCCGCTGAGATTCATTACATCGAGAGAGAAACGCGGTCCGCCCTTATACTGGTCTGTATCGGCCAGCTGGAAATACACTATCCGGGCATCGAGACCATTTTGCCCCGTTCCTCCTCTATGCGTGCAGGACAGTGGTACAGATCGTTTACAATATTCTATATCGAGCATCCACCGCTGGAGATTCCGTCATCGAGATGAATCTTTACATCTCACACACTGAAACTCCCCTTCGGCTGACCGAACTGCCGGCTTTCGCGCTTCAGTTGCAAATCGTTTCTTCGCTTCCGGTACCCCCTCGAAATTTCTCCCTCCGTTGTATAACTGACCTGGCTCGTATTACTCACGGGCATTGCTCGCCGGAGAGACAGCGCAAAGCCCGCGGAGCTCGATCAGAGTTGGAGAGGAACCCCGTCTGCCCTGTATAGGGCTATACTACTGGCGATTTCCAGCGAGTGGTACAGCCTCGAAAGTGCGGGCGTGCGATCCGGGCACGAGTTACACGATGGGTCCCGCATGGAACCAGCTTCGACGCATCCGTTTTAACGCGGTCTGTGCCGGAGAGCGAAGCAAACCCCCTTCCGACACAACCGTATTCAGTGGTATGAGTATAGAACAGTCAGACGCTCCTGTGTGCTATCCGCCCGAGAATTCGATCGAGATGTACCGCTCTCGTGAGCGGAGCTCGTGGCTACAAACTTCGTGAAACTCTATATAGGGTCGTTTGTGGAGAGCAAAGAGGCATAGACGGATATAGAGGTGGGTGGCTCGGCTCCTTCCCGAGCGAAGCCGCAACTGCTATCAACTTTAGTCACCGGTGCTGCCTATAGACGACGGACAAGATTTACCACTTAACGAAGAACCGAGACGCGAGCGAGGTTGGGGAGTTGGGTGCTCGCTCGCGGTGCACCGGCGAATTCCTCGGCGGGGAGCGACGTCCCGGCAAACTCGAATATCTCTCTCTCTCTCGGGGCCCGACGACCGAGGAAATACACGCGAACTCTGTCCGGGCGTTACCAGATCGCTTCCGTGCAATCGGTTATCGTTTTTATTTTATCAATTTTTTTACGAACGTAAAAAAAAAAAAATAATGTTAAAAAAAATTGGAATGCAGTTTGCATCGAAGATCTATAATTTGGCCGATGAGGATAAACGACGTTGTCGGATGGGCGGATTAAAAATCGATCGGCGAGACTAGCAGCTCTCGAGCTTTTCTCTCTCGACGTTTCGTTGCAGTTTCTTTTATCATCCGTTCCCTCCGCAGCGACAATATTTTTCCCCTAATGAAAGTTCAAAGTAGATTAAAAATCCTTATCGAACCACGCGCGAATATTTCTTTTTCGCAATCATCGCCGATATTTCATCGCTCCGGCTTTCCGAGGATACATCAGTGGATTAAAAAGGAATCGTCCGCGCGTGTACGTGGCACGGAAATGATTCGTCGCAATTCGACCGCTCACCCAATCATCGTAATCATCGTGCGTACTGTGGAATTACCGTCGCGCGCGGTATTTGGCTTGTCGCTTTTGGTTCAGCTTATCCGCAGTAGTCGCAGCAGCCCCGGAGTCTCTCGTTGAGCAAACACGATGATGCGACGGCCGAGCGAGGTCGATTCGCGAATTCGATAAGCCGTTCGACCGACGCGCAGCACCCCGCGGATTAATATTTAATGGACATTACGTGCATCGACTATCGGCGAGGGTGAGTTGGGAACCGTCGGGGGAGGGGGAGGGGGGGGGGGAGGATGCATTCGGCGAATGGACCAGCCACGGTCCAAATTCCAGCTTGCGATCCTCGCCCGAGCTCTGTACCGCTTCCCCGCGCAAGTAGGGGGGGGGGGGGGTCGTCGAAGTGGGTCAAAATGGTCCAGGTAGGGTTATTTTCGGCTGGCCGTTACAGCCCAGTACCGTCCCGGGACTTCCAGACTCCCGGGCTTGGTGCCGTGTCGCACCACCGCTGGCGCGTAACAGCCAGCCGTACCACGCGGTCAGAGGCGCGGCATTCGCGCTTGCGATAATTTCATTATATACGCGGCTGCGTCCGTCTTGCCCCAACTGCCGTCTCGACCCGTCCCGCCCCTCTGCCTATCTTCGTGGACTTGCCAGCTCGATGTATTCTCCGCGGGTAATAATCAGCCTATTACATCGATTCGTCGGGAGACTCCATATTGACCGGTCCCGTTTAAAAGCATCACCCGGATAGCGATAGAGAAATCGGGAAACGGGCGCTGTTTATATACGCATTCGGTCGTGTGTGTGCCGTTTGGTATATAGACTGGGTATTATACTACAGTGACTATCGTCCTTCCGATCGGACATTAACGCCACGCCGGAACAGACTCTCGCCAACCACTACCATCAACCGAATCCACTGACGTGTGTTTCGCTCGCACAATTGTCGTCGTTGGTTTGATGGATTCGATTCAATACAATATATCTATATACATATTCTATAGACAATGTGCGTTTGTGTGTTTATACATATATATATATATGTATGTATAGGGGTGTGGAGAGAGTTTGATGAGTGAGCGAAATGCAGCGATCCAGAGATCCGCAGCGTGGCTCGAACTTTCGATCGCTCCCGGTCCAACGATCGGTCCGCGACTCATATTGTAATTCGGTCCTCCTGTGTACCCGTGTGGCCGAACGCAATGACGATTTTGCGTCGTTGTTGAACGTACGACTCCGCGGCCCCGAGAGCAAATTTGATCGATCGAGAAATACGGGGGGAGCTGTTTCTGTACGAACATTGCTCCAGGCTGCTCTCGACAAACGTAACAACCCGCTGTTCCTCCCCTCCCCAAAAACGAACGGTCACGCAACGTCCGATTCCCCTTTTCCACGGCATTCCGCACTTTCGATAATTGATGCCACGCTCCTGCTCTTTTTTTTTTTTTCAATCTTTTTTTTCTATGCGTGTCTGTGCGAGTGTGTGTGTTTTTGTTTGTTTGTTTAATATACGCACGAACAAAGCTTCATCGACGTGCGACATAATTGCATGACCCACATACGAGCCCCGAGCCGCGGCGTACGCGTTCCGTTTAATATTTCACGGAAAATGAGAACGGTGACCAGTGGAACAAATATTGTCGCACCGAGTTTTGCACGGAATTTAACGCTCTCGTGGTTTCGCATATGTTACGATCGCCCGGCTCGATGATTAATTAATTTCTCCCGGATTCGACCGTTCGTTTTGCATGGCGGAGAACGGAAGGGGAAAAAACGTTAAGAGAAATCGAATTGCAAAGTGCGAATGCACGAGCAGTGCGCTCGATTCGGCTCGCGGTCGCGATAAAGAATTTTACGTGAGAATCGGCGCGAGTCGCACGCCTGTCCGCGCGAATCGTCACAAATTAACGGACGAGAGATCGTAGAGAATAAAAAATTGGGCCAATCCCGAATGACCGAGGGTTCGCCGGTAAATCGTAGAGAACGTTTATGATCGTCACGGTGTTCGTGCAATTGCTGGCGCATGAAACGAGTCTCGTCTATCGTTAATGACGTGTAAACACGCGGCAATGGCCGACGGGCTTCGACAAACTCACAATTTTTCACGGTGTATTTTTCCGGTCGGACGAATACAAAAAAAATATATATATATATATATATATATAGTATATATAAAAAAAATTTCAAAAAATCCTCTCGATCGGTCTGGGAAAATACGGGCTGGGCGGCGCATAATATTTGCGCAAGCGTTCGGCCCGTTCGTCTCTCGTCGGTTGAAATACAACCGGGCTCGAGTTTCTACGATCGAAAGACTCGTCGCTCCTCGATCCGCGAAAGCCACTTCGGCCACCTCGAATAATATACTTTGGCGCTATCAGCGAGATATCTTTAGATGGGTGTATCGTTGGTGCGCAGTGTGCGGAGTCGAACCGAGAGTAACTTATCATTCGAGAGGCAAAGTTTCACGAATCGCGGGCTGCCGCTAGTGGTGCAGCACCAACGGCAACCGCCGGGTGCACCGACGGGGTTCCTCGTGCGAGACGCAACCGAAAGTTCTCGAGTGACTCGCACTACTCGCGATACTTGAAGGAAACTCGATGCGCGCTGTCGGGGCGGATAGCGGTTCCCACCCTGTTATTCGGGCGTATCTCCCGTGCTCTCTCTCTGTCTTTACCGCCGAGGCAAACCGCAGACGCTCCAGACTTCGCGGACGCTGAATAGACGCTTTGCAACAGATGCCCAAATAAAAATATCGCGGTATAACTGAATTAAAAAAATACTGGTGGACCGGATATCTCGTCCAATTCTGCGAGAGACACGTCGATAATCATTAACGAATTAATACATTTGAGCCAAGAACAACAACAAAAATAGTAATGGCGATGATGGAATTTTAGTCGATATTACAATTATTGCTTTGATCGATTATTCAGTCTGCATTGACATATACAGTGAAAAATGATTTTGTAAAGTCGGAGCGCGAAATTGCGTAAATAAATTTTAGCTTATCACTTATTCAAATGAACGAACCTGTCCTTTTATTTCCAGTCTCGTTGAACATTCTCGTTTGTACTTGTAATTGTGAATCTGGCAAATCGAAAAATACAATAATTGTGGAAGTTCGTGGACAACATGTTGTTGCAGATCGTGCACATTGTTGTTTGTAGCACGTAGCAGTCGGAAACTAGGGAACTAGGGCGCCACCTATGGTAGAAAGCGCCGGAATCATAAGAATTATTCGTACATATTACGGTAAACATTTGTTTGAAAAATCGCCTCACTTTTCGTATTACGATGTGTTATGGTAATTTTTTTTTGTAGATCATCGGTAGATTTTACGACTTTCTTCACTCACTGTATTTCTCAGGTCCTCCGTAGATAAGTACACACGCACAGTCCTTAGATGGAAAAATCTCACTCGCATATATGCGACACCACTGGATCAAGGCTAATAAAAACTTATCGAGCAACAATAAAAACAGCAACAATAAAAATGAGGAATAAAGGCAAGCAACAACGATGAATAAGGGCGAGTCGTCGAAAATAAAAATACGCATCAGTCTGCATTCGACACAGCTTCCGACCTGCCATTGGGATTGTTGAAAAATTGTCAGTGCTTCTCAATCGATAAAAAAAAGGAGGAAAACGAAGGTGCTCCGTGCTCTCCGGATGTTTGTGACGAGGGGAAAGCTTCGGGAAGTGTCGAGACGATGGAACGAGGAAAAGCCGAGTCTAGACACACGCGTCGTCGCGGGGCGGAGGGCCGGGAGCGGTTCCATCACGCCGGAAATCGTCGCGATCGTCTCGCGATACAATGTTACATTCTGCACGGCCCTTACCGAAGAGAAATTCGACGTGGAGTCGTAACATCGCAGAATTTTTCGCCCCTTCATTCGCGCACAAGCTCGACAGGGGAAACCTCAAAGAAGCGAACCGCGATATATCTTTGAGTCCGGTACTCTCGGGTAAAGTGAAACGACCGTTCTCCGCTGGGCGAATGTGCGCTATTACGTTCATTCCGCGAGCGAAACGACGGCATATTTCCAACTATAAAGGTCGCATACGTTTTCCGCACCAACTTTCGGGCTTGTTATATTCCCGGTGAGTTACCGGCTCGGAACCAGCGAAAAACTTTCATACACCGCGCGTCACCGCTCGACTGCGAGACCCATTCTTTCGCCCGGGGTTTCACTGTCAATCTCGTTACGCGCGCACAACAAACAAAACCACCAGCGCGAGAGACTTCCTGAACTGTAAAAAAAACAAAAAAAAAACGTACATTTAATGTACTGAACTGGAAATTTTTATGCGAAAATCGGTCATATCGGATTCAGTGTCCAATTGTAATGAAAAATTAGGAAACTTTTTCAATGGAATTGAAGTTAGACATTAAAAATGGAGTATTTACAAGTTTTCTCGATAAATGAAACATCAATTTCTCATCAAAATTGTGGACAAACTTTAATAAATAGCGAAAGACTATTTTCTGCACAAAAACTTCTAGTTTGGTATATTCAATTTTATACGTTTTTTTTTTTAAGTATTACAACGTGCATACCGTAAAAATAGAAAAAATTTTATGCGATGATTTATCGTGTAACAAAAAAAAAAAAATCGTCGCGGAGCTAGCGCGGATGTAATACAACTCAGATTTTGATGCAGTGCTTATTATTTTTCACGGTATTTTTTTTTATTTTGTTTTTCTTTTTTACACAAAAAGTACGGGTATCCCCGGATTGCCGACATTCTCGGGAGAGCTGAAATTGGATAGTTTCGTGATGTATCGCCACGGAAATAAACCCCCGGGGCGCGGGGAGGAGGCGAATATACCGGTTTATATACTCTCGTTTTGACCGATCGCGAAAGTTCGAGCCGCACCGCAGTACGACTTCACCCTCGGGCGAAACATGCACGATACAGGTACCGTAGAGTCCCCCGGCCCTGCACTATTGATACTACGCTAGTCGGGTGAACCGATCCTTTTAATAATTAAATACACTACCTTGCCGGGCCAGATTTGGCTTATGCACTTTCAAAATTTGTTTGGCATGAAATGAAATTTGCGCTCTGCGTGACTTGCTCAGTCATTCGTTTGCAGATGATATTCGTTTAATGGAAACATACATTTTTTAAATGAAATTAATTTGTTTTTTTTTTTTTCGAGTAAAAAAAGAAATATTTAACTTGTATTTGTGAATGATGATTCAAATTATTTTCGCCGTCGTTTCACATCCACCTTTCGACGTTCATAGCTTTGCACAACTTGCCGCTCGATCCGGACCCGATTTGCGGACGTCTGCATAACCGCTCCGAATCGAATGGTCTAATTAAAAAAGTTATTCTAATAACGGATGTAATTTTCTATTATTTTTTGCGAGTACAAAAAAAGGGATTATTCTTGTCAACTTCAATTTTTACACGATAATTCGAATTATTTGCTCCGTCATTCCACATCTATATTTCGACTAATTCGTCCAATAAAAAGTTTATTTTGAAAACGGAAGCAATTTTTTTTCCATTTTCTAGGGTATAAAAAAGGAAAATATTCTGTAACTTACATTTTTACACGATAATTCAAATTCTCTTCTCCGTCGTTCCGCATACATCTTTCGACGTCCTCGCTTCACCCGGCCGGGCGAACTCTGCACTTCTGTTCGCGAGTTTCACAATTGGCTTAAGAGCGGTAACAATGCGGTGGACTCTCACTCCGGGCTAGCTGTTTCGCGTCTTGTTACCTCATTGTTTCACGAGAGTAATGCTCCCGTCGCACTCCTCCGTTATGTACCCTTGGCACATAACCGTTTATGTATTATGCGAGCTTTATAAACTGTACATACTGTTTATCCCGAGGTCTACGACCGTACAGTGGACAACCGGGTAAGTCGACTCCTCTTAAGTCAATCCAGTCGGCGACGACTAGACAACTCAAATTGCCCCATTAACTGACCGAATCATTTTCGTCTTATCTTTTTTTTTTTTAAATGTCCCAACCGAACCGAGCTGGTAACGAGAATTGAAATTTAATTTTTTTTCACAATTACAGACAATTTTCAGCTAAAATTAATTTCTTACGCGAGGCTGATAACGAAGAAAATTAGTACAATTAATTTGCTTTTGAACGTCGTTGAAAAATTGATTTTTTTATTTTTTATTACCGATCGTAGTATTTTGCCAGTGCTCTTGCGAGGGGCTTCGGTTGTCCGGTGTCAACTTATTCGGTTGTCTCCTGTACGCCGAATCCGCAACACCGGTGTCGAATACCCATGTATAAACGGGGAGTGTGCTGACAACAGGTTCAGCGAGCGGACACGCACGCCCGCCCGTGGTTCGCCGCAACTAGCTTAACGCCCGAAACGACGAAGAATTAAGAGTTGCAAATGATAAACGCTGTCCACCGTGGTTACCGCGGCACCGGTGAACTCCGATTGCAGCATCAAACACCGCACGCTAGTCGGCCTGCAGCCGGAAAAACTAAACCTTTGCGGAAAAGCTAAATCGTTGCGGCACGAAAAAAAAAAATTTCAAATTCGATCGAACTTATTTTATATTTTTATAGTTCAATATTCAGGAATCACTTCTGGAAAGAATCTTACGAAAAATCGGAAAAAAAACCCCGATAGCGCGGGCTGCATATAAAAATGGTTGAGTGATATTTTTTTTTAACTGTTTTACTTATTTTAAAAAATTGGAAAAAAAATTGAATTCGATATCGATTGACTCTGGCTCGAATCTTAATTTTTTTTATATGCGATACAAGATTTTTCAAACGTCCAATCTGTCACATTCCATAACTGCCCTTCTTAAATCATAAATCATCATAAATGATTTTTAAAATCTAATAAAAGAAGTCTGCCTGCTTCTGAGACTCAATTCAGTCATGCAAAAAATCCCGTGCCTAATCCAAGATGTGACGGGTTAAATCCAGGTCGACATAATATGCAAAACACAATATATATATTTGGGGTCTCGCTTATTATTTCGACCAGGGTTCAACCTTTCACGTCTTACGTTGGGCACGGAATATATATATATATATATATATATATATATATATATACATATAAATATACATATAATACACAAATTTGAACTATGTAGAGTAATTATTGAAGCAGCAAGCCAGAGATTTAACGCGGATTTGAATGCAAATAAGAGTTGACGATCATGGTTAATCCGGAGATAAAGCACCTGCGTGTTGGCCTTCAATTACATCGGTACAAAGGAACAAAGTGAGCGTCTTCGTCTATGTAAAAATGTATGTACATTATATTAAATAAATAAATAAATAAATATATATATATATATATATATATATATATATATATATATATATATATAAAATATGTCTATTGCATACGGCGAGAATTAAGCCGGGAGCTCGGAGCATCAGTGGCTGAGTGGACTCTTTTAGCTCCGACTCTTGCTCTCATTTCCATTCCCCTCTTCGTTCCCTCTATCGGAGACAAAAGACGTCTTAATTGCCGGCGGAGAAGGAACTCCGTTCTGCTCGAAGCCCGCCGCTTCTCGCAGTACACAAACCCTCTCCAACTCCGTTCATTTATAAGAAATTAGTTATGGCCTGGAGAGAAGGAAGATCCTCTTACAGATGAGGAAATGGTTATAAAGGCGAGGAGGGATGGAAAGACGAGTAACTCTAAAGGTTGGAAGGGCCTCTCCACGAGTCTGACGCGTATAAGCGGAGAATGAGAGAGTCACTGAGATTTCGCTGCGGCGGAATTGAATAAAAGACTGGCAATTATTTATTCCACCTTGGTCGAGTCCCGAGAATTCATAGGTTTCGCGATAGTGTCGTTCGAATCCGCCCGGCGCACGACTCTTCTCTACGCTCTCGAGTTCATCCTCGATTCCCGTCCCTCCGCCCAGTTAATTTATGGAACAATGATCATTATCATCGATCCACTCGAGCGGCCAACGTCGCGCAGGTGAAAAGACTACGTTTATTCTAATCGAGGGTACAATTAGTCCCGCACAATCGCATAGCTTTGTCAACCCTTTGGTTTTCGACGAGCCCACTTTCGAGCTTCAATATATGCGATTATTTTATCAATTAACGTTCTTTTTTTTTTTTGGATTCTTCCAATTAATATCTTCGGATATCGAATCTCTCATATAAAAATTCATTTGCGCGATTGCATTGGCTCTTTAGGTTTTGTGAAAATGCTGAAAATTGCGGAATTGGAAAAGGAGTATTGCTTGGCTCTTTTAAAAACGATCTTAGCTTTCTTAAAATCTAATTTTATTCTATTAAAATGTAGAATGTATAGGTCGTGTCAACAAATTAGTTATTTAACCTATTATCCAGTTAATTGTTAGTGCCGAGAATTCAGATAGTTTTGACGATTTCTTGTTGAAAAATGTTCTCTGTCATTTAATCATTTTTTCCCATGTCATCCGATATAGTTATAGGCGCAGCGGGTGATATGATTAAAATATACAAATGATTGCATTCATTCGAACATTTATTTGTATCAAACATTTAGATTGTTGACACGATTTCTTGTCTCGCCTAGAAATTGGCCGTCGCAACCGAACCTTTTTTCCACGCCATACGAATTGTTCACAGGCGTGACTGGCGAAACGGTCACAGCCTACAGGGCATTATATTTACCCGTAACGCTCGAACGACAAAGAGATAAATTGGTTGTGCCGACAAATTTATTGGTTGTATCAACAAATTAGTTGGCTGCAGACCCATGAATTATTTTCACCACCCATTTGAATAATTGAGACGATTTCTTGGTTGGGTTGGAAGTTGGCTCCTTGAACTCAGGCGTATCAATTGATATTTAAGGTGATTGCTATCTACAAATCTAATTGTCGTTATCTCGCATCGATCATTAAGACCGATCTTCACATCTTACAATTTTTAGTTTTCAAGACACGTCTATTAAAAACCTTCGCGGTAGCTTGAAAATTGGCGATTTTGCCTTCCGAAAAAAAAACGAGAGTTATGCGTTTCACTGCGATGTTCCACGATGGTTTTTTTTTCAAGGCATCAGTGTTTGTCGGAACGACAAGAAAAAATATTAAACAAATTGGGCATATTGATTCTTTCTACAACGATTCATTGTTGTGACTAAAAAAAAAAATAAGCCAAGGTGTGAGCGCACGTAAATCGACTATATTTCGATAGATAAATCAATAGTTCGCGGCCTCATATTAATTGGTGAATGAGAAACAAGAATCCTTTTCTCCATTGGCTGTTGCATTTTTCTCAATAGAGGTATGTCCATATACAGAAAGAATGATATGAAAGTCATTGCGTTCGTCATTATTATATTCGTTTTCTAAAGTAGTTTATGCGTCAGCCTAAAATAGATGGTGCGCCAATGTTTGTTCCGCTCGATGCATTCAGGGAGGTTTCCTCCCAATTTTCCTATCGGCGTTTCTTATCAATAAATGTCATTTTTTTCAATCCCTATACCAAATTTTCCTCCCATCATATTCCTCACAAATTAAAGTCTGCGCGCCATTTGTCCGGTGACTGGGCGCGTCCAGTCATTGGCACGTTTATCTCGACCCATCTTTCTTTCTTCCAATGCCATCACATTTGTTCGTCGGTGCAGCGGGCGATTGCACGTCATTGGACGGTCGGCCGCCCACGATCGAACGACTCCGTCTCGCCACGTTCGGAAGCGTTGTAAACTCGAGAATGGAAATTTCATAATCGGGCTTTCAGTGAATGCGGAATCGCGCGATCCGGGATTTGTATAAGGGGGAAGCGGCTATTATACCGGCAACATGACTGCGAATTGAGAGGTCAATATTAATTCGATGCGGCATGCAGGATCGATGAAGCGGCCAGCGCGGCGTGATAGTGTGCACATTCGTGCTTCTGCCGTTGCGCTCTCTGCGCTGAATCTAATCAACCCAAATAACCCAACAAAGTGTCGTTCTCGCGGTGAGCCCGCTGTCCCGCTTTGCTCCCATCCCCTCTCTCCCACCCCTCTCCGCACCTCTGGCCACCATCCGCAACGTTAATTGGAAATGTTAATATTCGAGAAGTACCGGAGGACCACAGCGGCAGCTGGTGCAGCTGGTTACCGACGTTCCTGCTGCGGCAGCGCCGGGATGAGCACTCGATACCATTTTTCCCTCCCCCCGCAAATATCTATATATGTATATAAATACATAGATATATATATATATATGTACAATCTGTACGTAAAATTATGCACAGTAATTGGGAACTAACGAATCAGAAGCGAGCACCCGTCGATATCCTCGTCGGAGCCAACGAAACTCAGTAATAGAAAATTAATTTAAAAAAATCGAAAAAAAAAAAACGAAGTTCTCGAAGATATATAATTCGTGGATCGAGGAAAGTTATTGGCGTGTTAAAAAGGTCGAGGACCGGTACGTTACGCAGTCGAGGCTTGCCTCGACCTCGCGAGTTTTAAAGTCCTTCGAACGATCCGTCAGAAGAATAATCTTCCCGATATTATCATCATTAATGTTATAATTATTTTTAACATTGATATTAATATTGTTCCTGTTACTCCGCGAGGCTGATAGTCCTCGATGATTAATTTCAATGCCGCGGGGCCGGGTGCAAGGATGAAAAAAAAAAAAATGTCTGTAGCGAGTTTCGGTACTTGTTGAAGTTGATGTACATACGTATATAGAGTATATAGAGCACAGAGTCCACAGCGAGTGGTCCATGTGCCGAAGGATGGGACGATGAAGAGGCTGAGGAGAAGGTTTTGAGAGACCGCCGAGACTACCGCGGATGGGAAATTCACTCGAGTGCTCCAACAGCGAACTGCGGTATAACGGGTGAAACAGGAAGTACAAGCTGCAACCCCGAGCTACAGCCTCGCCCCCTCGTCCTCCTCGTGCCGGCGGGGCAGGAAGTTCATCCTCCGTATATCTATAAGCACGGAGAGGCGCGAGTTGGTTCGCAATCGGGATTCTATCCGGTCTAAGTTGAGGGCACACGGAAACAGCCAAATTTTCCCAGCATCCGGAAAGCACATACATCCGGCCTCTCTGGGCATGGAACTTCGAGGAGTAACAAGCTTACGCACTTCCATCCGCACCACGATTAAAAACTCATTATTATTATTTTTCTCACAGAGCCATCGAGGTTCGCGAACGACGAAATGTTATTGCGATATTTAATTTTCGCGAGGCTCGACTCTTAATTCCTCGCCTTTCCATCGCCTGCGACGGCGAATTATTATGCCTACATATATATATATATATATATATATATATATATATATATATATATATATATATATATATAATATTATAGTACAGTATATTACGACCGATGCGGAAAACTAGTTACTCGGTTGGGGGTTTTGCCTCTCAAACCTCTGCAGCCCGCGCGCGTTATTAATTGGAAAAAAACTCTTGGGCCGCGACTGCTGCTACTGCTGCTGATGGTGGAAAGCATAGCGGCACAAACTACAGGGGGGAATGGAGGCGCAGGAGGCTCGGGGGCTCTGCGGGTTGTAGAAGCGATGGTGCCTAGGTAGCTGCCGGCCTGCGAGGGACTGCAGGAAAAGCGAGCTCATTAAAGCGATTAAATTAATTTAAACCGGGTCTGGCCCATCTCTCTCTCTCTCTCTCTCCATCTCTCTCTCTTTGTCTCTCTCCTATCGCCGCAATCACCCGAGCGCACGCAATCTAATTATTTTTACCAGATCAGCGAACTGTGTTAGGTTCGACATGCGTAATTCGACATTTTTCGGTGTTCGATTAAGAGCGCCGAGAATTCGGATAAAGCAGTTTCATAAATACTGGCACACCGGAAGGAGAAGCTGGAAATTGTAATGAGTCTGGTGAAAACTGGTCAAACCGTCGGACAAGCGGGAACTACAGCGACATCGTGGGAAAATCCCCGTCGCATCACTGTGAAGTGCGGGCAAGAAAATCTCTCCGTTGCAACGCGTGCGAGAAAGTCATTGCACCTGAAAGCAACTCACGTAGAAAAAAACCATGTAAACTTGACAGTTTTTGACAATGAAATTGACAGTTTTTATGTCCGTAATTGTCAGTAATTAATTGAATTTCGTTATATTACTACTCAAATGTACCAGCCTAATTAATGCGAGCAGCAAGTCTCGAGCGAGAGGCGTGGGTGTGATCGCTCGAACATCCCCATTTTAGCCCGCATGCTCGCTCCGCGGTTGTTCACACTTTATCGTACTCTCAGCACAGCCCAGATGGTACCTCAAAAAAAAAAAGTTTATTTCTCAATACATATATATGTAGATCTCACAGTCGCAGGAGATTCCTCCACCGGGAAGCGAAACTCAACGTCCTCTTCAAGAAAACGAAATAAAAAAAAAATTCAACAGGCCTCACGATCCGTTGATTGCATCTCATCAAGACCGGCGCCGAGTTCGGCCCTTTATTAATTTTCTTCACGGACCGTCTCGCATCTCGTTCTTGGATTTCGATTGCCATTCGGAGTCGTCGAATCCAGAAACGGTACACGTGTGGCCCTGACTGTCGATGCTTACCGGACTCTTCTCGAATTAGTCACGCAGATGGGAGATGGCACGAATGCGAAACAAAAGGAGGAAGGAAGGAAGGAAGGAACGTCCCGATGAGTCGAGTTAGATGAGACGATGACTTTCCAGCTTGGTCCGACCACGACCAATGTGTATTCCGTTGGCGTCCGTGCCATTCGCTGGTAAAGTTCCAATCTCATCGTGCTCCATCGTCGTGTTCAGCTCCGCAGAGAGCGAGAGAACGAGACGGGTAGAAGCAAGGGAGAGGACTGCTAGGGACAAGAGCCAGGAGTAGTAGCGCGAACTACAGGGTGGCGCGCAGACAGTGGCAATTACCGGCCAATTAAGCCACCTCCAACCAGAGCAACTCGACGCACTCAAATCCCTCTCTCCCTCTATCTAGCATCGTCCCGGCGTCTAGAAACTCGCCTAGGACCCGTAGCTTTCCTCTGTGTTCCGCCCGGTTGCTGATGCCCGTTCTATACACACTTCGCTACCGTTGTACCGACAGGCGGTATCCTCCACCCTCCCTTTCCCTCGGCTTGCGCCATTTCCGGGATCCAGCAACGTTGAGAGCGCGAGGACGTCGTCATCGCCGCTGCCTCCGCGACCTTATAATTTCATTTGGGCCTCCCTTATACAACCACCCGGCCGCCTCCCCTTCCCTCGTCCGCTCGATTCTATCGGTGGAGAACCAGGTTGCGCGCACCACATATACACCAGCCGGTGTGCAGTATTGTACAACAACCCCTGGCGAACTCTCTCCTAGCGGTGCACCGTGAAACATCGGAGCTTTTGCTTTGAGTCCGTAAATCAACGGGTTCTTTGATATGTTTATGCATTGTAGTTTCAACTGCGTTACGGTGTGTGATAGAGAGAGAGAGAGAGAGAGAGAGAGAGAGAGTTTACCCGATTATATTACGAAAGCGTGTGGCGTTGTTGTTGAGTATAGCGTGGTTTTCCCGAAACGCAATTGCTGGTGTTCGTCAAACGGCGTTCTGTCCGTACGAAATTCCGAAACCGGACGGAATGACCGATAGAGTTAAACCCGGGGTTATCGTTGATGTTTATATATTTTTTAAATATCGTCTATTATTTTGGGGGTAGTTTTTTTTTTTTATTTTGTGTACATCACTAGAATGACGATCGTTATTATAAATAATAATTAAATATAGTTTCGCGAAAAAATGTTACATTGGGGCGAAACATAAACGATTCTCGTATAGTTTACCATCGCGGATGTTTCATTCGTTTTCTATGGAAAATCATTGGGCTGGAATAGGTAGGACGGTGAGGAAAAATAGGGCATGAAAACTAAATAAATTAATAAAAGAAAATCCGTAAAGGTCGGTTAATATAAAAATTGATCAGAGAAAAAGTGAGTTGTAAAATCGATAATTTATTTTAATCGAAGTCGTTGGAGCTTTTGCCGGAGAAAGTTTTTAACTGATCATCGAAAAGTCAGAGAATTTTTTACCGGCGAAAAAACCATCACTGTGTTACAGATACAAATATTTTAAGATACAAAAAAAAAAGCCATAGAAGATACGTTTCCTTCTCCGCATGGGAGATCGAAATATGCTCGCGATTTTAGGGGGGGATCGGTCTCGAATAGGAAGGAAGACGAAGGCAGAAAAGCCAAATAACCGGTCGCTTTACTCACGTTTCGTGGAGCAGACTGCGAGGCGTCTGCAGTTGTGGAGTACCGGCTGATGGGAACATAAAGCACCGAGCCGGCGTAGAGCTTTGAAGGAACGTGATAGCCGGCGAGAAAGTGAACTCTGTTGAAATTGTCTCTACTTTGAGAAACGAGTTGGCGACGAGGCGGGGGGACAAAAAGGTACGACAGTGAATGGCAGGTGAGAGGGTTTGTGCACAGTTATTGTACCAGTGCAAGAGTACTAATACCACCCTGGGCTATCGTTTCGTCTCCCTTTCACCAAATGAGGGTTAATGAGCCACCAGCGACCGTCCCCTCATCTCCGAGGGGCGAGAGAGAGAGAGAGAGAGAGAGAGAGAGAGAGAGAGAGAGAGAGAGTCAGAGGAGAGTTTCGAGTTCGCTCCGAGTTCGCTCCGAGTTCGCTCCGAGTCCGTTTTTCCTTTCCTATAATACTACTTTGGTACTCGGTAACGCGCGCAATATTTTATCGTTTACTTTGCACTCACCCGACCGCCCTGCGAAGCTGAGAGTCGCCCGACTCGAGCTTGTCCACCCATCCGGAGCCGGCTGTGTGTGTTCGGCGGCTCCGAGCTACGCCGAAGCAAGTACGTCTGTCGCTTTTGTTAAGCGAACGAGAAGCTTTGCGGAGAGAGAAACACGGAGAAAAGGGCACAGCTAACGAAGGGAGCGTAACCACCGATTATTATCTCCCAGCGGGCTCTCCGCTGTAAAATCGGGGCTCGGCAATATGGACCATAATAAGCGATGTTCATGAATTAACGTTGGCGAGAATTCTTTCTTTACCGGGGAAATTAATGCTGCGAACATTTCGAATTTATTTCATTGAAGATAGGGACAATTACAAAAGAAAATCTGTTCTCTCGAAGCAGAATAAAAAGGAGCATCAAAAAGCTCCGGTTTTACCCGGCTGTCTTTAATATTCGTTGACGTGCAGTCTTATTGATAGCATGCTGGATAACTCGGACGGTAACCCAAGCTGTAATTAATTTACTTTGTAATAAAGTGTTTTGTAAATATTGCGTCGATACCGGTGAAATAAATTTTTTCAAAGATGTAATTCGTTCGCTTTAGTTTCGGAATAGAATTCTTTAAAAAACCAGCATTGACGGGATTCGCATGTAAGAGTGTCGTTTCAAACCGGAAGTCATCGGTACCAGTCACAAAATAATTCATTACAGTTTATGTTACCGACCGGGTCAGATTTTGTAGGGAAGTTGAGTTCTCTAAACGCCTCGAGAGAAGAATTCGTCTATAGGAGTATTCGGGCTCTGCCGAGGTGGAGAAAATTTGCATGTCCATAACGACCAAAAGGAGATTGGTCGGCGCCCTTAAATGGGTGTCTGGGAGAGGCGACGACGAGAACTCGGCTATCGCTTATAGTATGCATAGCCTTTCGGGACGACGCGTCTTACATCACCTCCGGGGCGTTGCAAGGAAGTGAGACATGATAACACGGAGGAGTGGGAGGAATGAAGATGACCGGCTGGACCGATCATCTCGAGAGAGATTCGTGTGCCTTCCACCGGGTTCCTCTCCGTTCGTCTTTCGCTCTCCCGTCCGGAATTTTCCATGGCCGTGCTCATCATGTCGAGCTTCATTCCGCATCAGGGAGTGTAATTGACAAGCCTCGACGTTAAGCTGCTATGTGTATGACGGGTCACGTAATTCAAAGGTTGACGCGTTCTATGCGGAGGCACATCGGCTGAATTAGGTGGATGATTATAACTCCAAAGCAACTCCCCGTGAATTTACGGGTTATCAGATCCGATATGCATCGCCAACACTGTGCAGAGCTTTGATGGCGGACTCTACCGATCGGTTCTTCGTACTTTCTCTGATTGTGTCTCAGATTCTTTCTCTGATTTTCCGTTTCGTGTCAATAAAATTGGAGCTGAAAGACTCAGCTGTACAGTGTATACAAATATCCCTGAGTATAAAATTGCGGATAATAGATGTAGAAAAGACTAGGCGAATCGACAGATTTGCATCAATAGAATGCAAATCTGTTGATTCAGGGAGACTCGCATTGATGGCCCAATGTAAACGTTTAGTTCCTGAACCAACGGCAAATCTCAAAGGTAAATTTACACCTGCGAATTTACCGATTAAAGGATAAGCCGTATGGCCCAATGTTCTTATACGATTAGCCCAAACTATCAAACTGCGTATAAGATAATAGGTGTAAAAAAATTTTGTACATTATTCTATGGCGAGGTGCATCGGATTGATTGAGTGGATCAGCAACTTGAATTAATGGCCCAATATATGGATAGATTTTGACCGATAAGTCAATGCCAAATCCCACACCTAAATTTAGGCCTAGTGAATTTCCAGGTTACACCTTGCAATTTTCGTAGTTACACTGATCGAATATACTAATTAACTGGGAGGAATCACCAAATGTCAACCGTTACATACCCAATCTTTATTTTCTCTTTCGACTTATTAATAAAATTTGAGTTGAAGGACTCAGGGTAATGGACCAATGTATAGATCGATTTTTATATATTCCGCGCCCTCAGCAGCCTAAGAACCCGTGCACAGATACACTTTGGCTTACGTACAAGAAACTCGCGCATAAGCCAAAAATACAAATAAAAAATTGAACTACAGAACATGAATAGTAGCATCGAAAATGTGCAACGATATAACTGTATGAAATAAAAAATATAATTATCCTCAGACACAAAACTTAGTACGACATAATACCTGCAAAAAAAGAATTCGACTGTCGATGATTATCATTTTTCTATCACGATTACCAATGAAATATAGCTGGAGAATGAGGGTAATAAATAACGAGAAAAATGAAAAAATTCACCAGGTGTAAAGTAGAAATAATTTACTGCGGTTTGAGATTCCGACCGTCAGGCCGGGCCCTCGAGAGTCTCGCCCAACCGATCGTTTAGTCTACCGTGTTGACCGTTGCGAGGTGCGGCTGAAAGTTGCTGCAGTATCGTCGGGAGGTGAGGAGAAATCGTGGCGAACGCGAGACAAAGAACGCGTCGTCGTGAGTAGGCGGAGAGAATTCGACCACCCAAGGGACGAAGGCGCCGGGGCGAGGGAAAGACACAGTGTTTGGCCGTGCAACAAGAGTCAAAAGATAAAGCGCTAGGCGAAAGATAGAAGAAATGCCTTGGTCGGTGCCGGCCATGCTCGTCTGGACCAATCCCGTGGTACGACCGCCGCACCGCCACCACTGACAATAGTAAGCCACTGGCGAATTTTCGTTGAAATAACAGTTGAAAGCACACGGTTCTCGGTGAAAAATGTCGTAACCCACGAGACCAAAGCAAATAAAGTAGAAAAAAGGAAAGAGGGGTGCAAAAGCCGACGGGGCGCGTCCAACGGCCCGCGTGCACATCCGTATATACACACGAGCTAAATCAAGTCATATATATATATATATATATATACGTACATAATATATATACGCATATGTATACATATATATATATACACATTTATAGATGTTTTAATATATATACTATGTATGTGACTTGGCGCATACATGCGCAATTTTGTCGTGGATGTTCCATATATATATTCTCGAATAATACAGCGTACCACTATGGCGTACGAAAATGTTTCACACCCAAGGTTTTACCTCATCGCCACCTACATATGTACATTTGCACATTTGCCTTGCGCATACCTGGTCGCACAGATGTTCCCATAGGCGCCTTAACACCCACACGGGAGAACATCGCTCATACGGGAAGGGCTGGTAACAATTCGCACACGTGTACCGGGGCCGTAAACACCGATTCTCGCGCATTTGCACAATCCGAATGTAATGGTTTGGGCGGAAATGGTGAGGGAGTGACGATGGGCGGGAATGTCGACGTCCTGTGACGTTGATGCCCTTCGCTCCGTCTTTCTTCAGTTTCTTTCTCCACCCTCGTATATTATCTCTCACGCTGCGAAAAATTTCAGCCCGACAAGAATTTATGCTGACGGGTGACTCGTAAATAAATTCTTATTTGGACGAAATAATTGTGTTATTTTGTACATTTATTACGAGTAAATAAATATAAATGGCTTTAATAAAATTGTTTATTGAAGCTGAGTAAATATGTGTTTAACCTAAATAAACGTTTATTCAAGCTGAATCGATATTTATTCGAGCAAAATAAATATTTATTTGGTGGTTACGCGTCAGGTTAATAATTTTTGTGGATGTGGTGATTTATCCGTTCTCCGAGGAATAAAAACAAAAAAATTCGTTGAAAACAAGGCCAGCGAATATCGAGAAAAAAAAAATTAAAAACAAAAAAAAAGTGCGGTGCTGAAAAGGCACTGGTCGCCCCTCGTCTAATAAATGCGCCAACGACTGACAATCATACAACATTGTGGTCAACGACACCGTCGTCTCAGCCTTTTTCCGCGTTCCCCCTTATAAAAACACGTTTTCATAATTTTTTTTTCTCATTTTTCCTTCCCGTTTCATTCCCATTTGCTTTAATTATTATTGGCATTTTTTTCATCCCCGGTTTATCCCGGTTAACATTTTTTCCCATTTATTTTTCCCCCAGACTCGTTCCGGGCATAACGTCGTGAATGCTGCTGTGGTGCGCGTCGAGGCTGGCACCGGTAGCGAGCACAGAAGGAGCGGGAGAAAACGCGAGAATGGAACTGGCAGAGGGCTGAGGGAAGTAATGCTAAAAGCCGTGCCCATTGCCACGACGTCGCCAACGAGGACGACGTTGGTGACGGTGCGTTAATGTCGTATTTTTATTTCATTCCACGCGAGAGTCGACCGCGTGTACAGTCAGACAGCCCGGCAAAAGCGCTGGATGAGTTATACATATATATATATATATATATATGTATGCATATATATATATATATATATTTATTTCCGCGACGTCCGTCCCGACGGTCCCCGAAGGCAGACGCGGTTGGAATAAATATCCGGATGCCGGAGGTTTACTCCGACGACGTGGTTTCCACTAACGGTCCCGCTCGTCTTTCTCCCTCTCTACCGGAAAACCATATGTGTATCTTCGTGTGTGCAAAGATGAAGAGAAAACGTGAAGCGCTTTGTCGTTTCAGTTACGAACGAGTTGCACCGTCAACTCCAGCAGGACACTCCATAGACGTGCCCGTTTCGCCGATTGACTTTAAATCGTCGAAATACACGTAGAGGAATGTACGGTGCCAGTCGCGCAGCGGCGAAACGTCGTTTCACGGGTCTCGTTACCGTTTGTGTCTCTCCTCAAAGATACATATATATATATATATATATATATGTATATGTATATATTTACGCGTATATAGGTGGATACAATACGAAAGCCCAGTGGCGGTTATGATTTTTGTGGCAATTTCCAGCTGCGAGCTTCTTCGGATCGAAGGTCCTCGATTTACCACAATTTCTCTTTCCATCGGTCTCGAGTAACGAACTTTTCGTCTTCTCTTATTTTTCTTCGTTACTGGAATGTCCCCGTACGGATATATACGTTCTCTCCTCACCGTTTCAATTTACAAGGATGAACTAGTTTCGAGGAGGGTATCGCATTGCCAACGGGCGCGATTGTAATGAAGTCGTCGTGTTACTGGTACACGCCAAAACGATCGCTTCGACGATGAGTGTGTGTGTGTGTGTGTGTGTGTGTGTGTGTGTCTTCTATTGGATTGTGTTCGGGAAGGTTGTCGTTCTGTGTACACGCGATACAATTGTGCCGTGGAAAGCGCGGAAGCTTTGACCGAGCGCACGGAAAACTAATCAGGGCTTCGCTGATGACTATGAGGATCGGTGGAGAGCTCCGAGAGAACGTAGCGAAGGCTTCAAAGCCACGGTGGAAGGAGGCGGAGGACGCCGACGTTATAAAGGAGACCGTTCGGTATTGCCCAGACGTGACCATTAGACGTTCTGGCGTGGGGCAACGCGGCGAGGAACGCCACTGCAGGACACGGAGAACGTCGAACACTGTATAGATGTATCGGACAGTGATGCACTTAGACACACGGCGGACGGGCTAACTGGGAGCAAACGGGGAGAGGATGAACGTCGTTCCAGTAATTTGTGGGAAAGCTGGTGGCCTTCGCGCTTTCGTCAATGTGGACTCGCTTGTTTCCGGAGATTTCATCTTGAATCGCGATGGAAAACAATGTTATTGTAGGAAACTATCGTTAACAGTTAGGGTGGCCATTCAATCGAAACACATTTTTTCAGCTAGAATGTTCGCTTGTTTTGGCGCAGCGGATTACCACCTCTTGCAACATTTTGTAACTACTGGCTATCATTAACGAAAACGTTGATTTCTTTCATCCTCGGTTGCGACTTTTCATGCGAAAAAATCTCGAATTTTTTATTGTGCTTTTAAATGTAGGTGCTCCGAACATTTCAATTTTTTTAATATCCGGTAGCGACTTTTGACAACTTTTTTATTGCATTAATTTTAGATGCTAACCTGTCCAATTTAAGAACCGGCGTATCAATTGTGGACTGTAACGGAGAAATATTTGATCCAAAGTCGACTGTATTTTATATTAGGTATGAGAATACTACCAATTATTGTAAAGTTTTGTTTAAAAATTGAGATTCGCTTATTATTAACTGAAACGATAAAATGTGCAGAAATCCGGATTTGAGATTTTTGTACGAAACCTTATAGTCTCGTTTTTGCCACGGCATCGAAACAAATTCAGTCGAGGCATTCGAGTGTTTCTTATGAATACAAAAGGGATTTAGGGAAGTAGGGTAGCGTTGGCTAGTAGTAAAGTTATTATTGGTCAGCCGTTCCTAAAATCCTTCTCGAATTGTTCAATATCCGATTTAACAGTGAAGAACTTCATAACTTTTCGGTAGTTTGTGGGAAAGTGGGCGACCGCGCTTCCGTCGCGTGGTTTTCCCAAAAAATTCATCCCTAATCTCGGACGGAAAAACGAAGAGTTTGTACATTGTAAACTAGATTCAATAGTGAAATCGAATAGTGAGAATCTTTTTTCAGTAGAAAAATATCCGACCCGATAATCACTCCAATTTATATTACTCACGGGAACGGAGACCAATTACAACAAACTTGAATAAAAAAATACATATGATTCGGCTATGATTAATTCATACAACAAAAGGGAGTGCAACAATTCAGAAAAAAAATCTTTAAGACCTTTCACGTAGTCTCTGTGACTGCATCGATAAAAATCGAACGTAGGCAAGCTGTCTTTTTCACGAGGGGAAAAAAGTATCTCAAAAAGTAGTTGCGCCAGCAAGTAGTAAAATCACATTCTGGTCAGACATTCTTAAAATCTCTCCCGATTGGATCAATTCCCGACTGAACCAGGAAGAAAGGAAAAAACGAATTCCTTTCCAGTAGATTTTGAATAAAGTGGGCGTCTGCACTGTTTTCGTGTGGCCCGGGTTTTTGCGACACATACGACTTTAATCTCGGATCGAAAACAAAGAGTTCAACTGTGGCAAACTATATTCAATAATAAACTTGTAATAGCAAAAAAAATTGAAAGTAGAAAAACTTTTGACTTCCATTACTGGTGAACCGTCCTTCAAAATCGCTCCCGATTGGTCTAATTTTCGGGAACAGAAGCAATTACACTAATACCCTAAAAATTCTGAAAAATAATCGTCAAGACCCATAATTCAGTCTCTGCGACTGCGTCGAGTGGAATCGAACGCAGGTGACTATTTCTCACAAATCTAAAAGAATTTAATGCCAGCGAGTAGTAAGAGCCACTGTTGGTCAGCCGTCCCCGAAATCCCTTCCGATTGGTCCAATTTCCAATATCCCACGTGAGATCACGCGTGTCCCATGCTCGTGACGTTCCCGCGATGGACGTCGGTAACTCGAAGCGTCATTAAGTGAAAGCTCAGCCGAGAGAGCCCGCAACCTTGTTGCTTCTCCCCCTCGATCTTCGTCTATCCGTTGCCATTACGCAATTCTGCCGGCAATTGCGGCGGTCTGCACTCCGGAGCGCCTCGACTTTGGGGCTCCGAACTCCCCCGTTTGCAAGCTCGCCGCAGGTACGTCTCGGAACGCCAATATTATCTCGTTACAGTTTCGCGCGAGCTGTCCATAGACGAACGGGGGCTGCAGCGATCGCCTCTTAGCGAGCGACTTTGATACTCAATATTAATTACCAGGGAGGTTCCGTCGATACACGACACTGCTCGTGCTTCCATCCCGAGCGCGATCTTCGCGATCTACCGCCCGTGTACTTGATCCTCCTTTGGCTCCTTCCTCACCCAGATCGGTCTTAACGTGCACCGGAGACTCCGCTGCGCAGGGGCGAGCGACCCGTGCATCAGCACCGACGATACGCCTGTCTGAAGCCCGGACCATCGTTATACGCTCTATAAACTATACATATATATATAACTACGTGTTAGCAACATAACCGTAAGCCATAACTCAACGACGTTACGCAATGCCCCGACGCTTCGAGAATCGCGAGAGTTGGGGGTGGAGTGGAGGGGAAAGAAAGGGTGTGGGGGTCGAAAAGCGAGAAGCGTAAAACCGGCCACTCAACTCCGCGTGATACTTCATCCCGGCTTGTTCCACACCGGAACGATACGTTCGGTGAGTCCTAACGAGCTCCGTGAGCAATTTATATCCTTTCCCCTCCGCCCAACTCCTCTCGTCCTGCTATCCGGCTCGCCCGATCTTTCTTCTTTCTTCGTTATTGTAACTCCGTAAGTGCGCATGCGCACTCCGCGGTCTCCAAAGTGCGCGCGGCCCTCTTCTCGCGGGAGGATCGAGCCAATGATCCTTTGAGGATTGCCGGCGAGTTCGACTTCGGGCTTTGTCGTTGCCGAGGAATTATTCTTTTTTTCATTTGTCGGCGAAGATTAAACTTTGGAAATTGTCGAGCTCGGAGTCGACGGCAATTAATTTCTCGGATTCGTGGACGAAGAATCGGTTACATCTTCTTCCATTCTCGCGTTGTAAGTCGGGAAATCGGCTTTCGGAATGGAAATTTTCGCTGAAATTTTTTTGGTGAATGCGACGCGAGCTGGACGGAAGCTCATCGGAAAATTATCGGGCTCCGAAATGCCTTCCGTGGAGACGCACTCAGCATCCGTTCAAGAAAATAGTTGTATTCTCTTTCGGTTTTATTCGTAGGCAATTGAACTTTCGAAATTGTTGAAGCCTTGTTCCTTTCGAGAGGAAACTCTGGCGGAAATTTTTGAGTAAACACGACGAACCCTCGCGTGACCCTTATCGGTCTTCAAAATGTCTATTGCGAAACTCCATTAGGTATCTTGAAAAAAAAAAAAAAAAAATCTAAAATTTTTGCTCACAGCCCCTTGAACTTTGGAAATTGTCGAGCTTAGACTCTCCCTACGAAAATAGCTCAAATTTTCGTTGGAAATAAAACCAGCCTCGAACGCTCCTTTCCATTCTCGGAACATTCCCGGCCAGTTTCCGGGATGCAAACTCTGACATAAATTATTAAACGGTCGCGAAGAGCCCTTGCAGAAACCTTGTCGAAAAGTCCCTCAAAATGTTTACCTAAAACCCCATCCCATACTCGTAAAAAAAAAAAAAAAAAAATAGTTGAATTCGAGTTCCACCTCATGCAGCTTCCGGCAATGGGTCGTTTCAGAATGGATCGCGGGCGCGTTCCCGGCCGTTTCCTCTCCCTCTCCGTTTGGCCGTCGCAGTGCTCTGTACTGTAATTTCGCCCATCACTCGCCCGATAGCAATGGGATCAACAAACAGATTAATCCGCGTTATGCTTCGGACGCGTTGCCCGAGTTACGAGAGACGTGGTTCTGCGGTGGTAACGGTGGTAGCGTCGGCCATCGAGAGCCTCGCGGCTGGCAGGCTCGGGGGGACGAGATCTGCCACGGAAGAGGCTGCAGCCGTCGACGTTCTCGTCTGGCACTCGTGTGCATGATCTATCCAGACATCATGCACCCAGGGAGATGGCGAAACGATAGCTGAATTAAAGTGAGGTAGATGTGTGTGTCTATATATATATATATATATATATATATATATATATATATATACATATGACTCATGTACACTCATGAAGGACGGATGTAACAACAGAGGAAGAGAACTAGGCGGAATGGGGAAAAATGTGAAAGTGGGGCAAAACGGAACATTGCTAAACTCAATTTTCCAGTAACTTTACGGGTTCTCATTCAATCCCGACGGTTAATTTAGACTTCTCAACCTCGTTTCGCACCACTTGGGATGCCCACAATCCAAAGGTTATTAGAAAATTACGTTTTGCTCGATCGTCCCCTTTCGCCCCACTGTCCCATTTTACCCCGCTCTTTCCCGCGCAGCTCGCGGGTGGTCCGGACAGAGATGGACGATAACTTGATGGACGGTGAATTAAATTCTCTGGTGGTTGTTTGTCAGAACGTGGAAAACGGGAGAGAGCAACCGGAAGTGCTCTTTGTGCCGCTGGGTGCATCCGGGTAATTCCATCTTTATCTCGTAGCTGTTGTCGCTGCCGTCGGTGAGACGGTTGTCGAGTGTACGAAGGTCTCCAGGTTGATGGAAAGTCGGAGAAGAGAAGGAAAGCCGTGAGCGGGAGGAGCGTTTATTAAGACTGGTATGTTGCCGGAGGGTTCCGAGGCTTCCGAGACGCTGGGAAAACGCGTCGATCTCTCTCTCTCTCTCTCTCTCTCTCTCGAGTCACCTCGCGCTCTCGTCTCTCATCGTTTCTCGGATCGAGTCACCGGGCTGTGTATGGCTCTCAGCCTCGTAGATTGTTCATGCTCATAATCTAATCTGCTCGTCGACGAAGATACAAATCCATTTAGTCACCGGTCCTCCCTCACCCCAGCGGCTCGTCTCGGCTCTATTTACACGCGACCGAGAGCGTATCATCGCTCCCCGGAGTACTCGGGCAAGGCACTTTTTTTTTTTTTTCTTTTTACACCTTTTTTCCCCTCGAGGGATTCTCGTCAACGCGCGACACCTGTGGTCTCCGGGCGTGGATTCGGTCCTCGCTGCAACGAAAAACAAAAGGCTAAAAAGTGGACGATGGAAATGTCGGAGTAAAAAATATAGCAAAGTCGACGGGAATTTTTTAAAAAGTTGCCTCGTCCGGCTCCCGATTTAGCGATCGAAAAATTTTCGTCATGCAGGATAGATGCGTGAAAGATCAATCAAGTGACACGGGATCACTGCAATGCATGTCCAGTTGACGAATTAATTGAACATTCACCGATCTTCAATTTACTCGTCGAAGCGTTGACCATTTCGTTCCTAAGAATCAACCAACCAGACGGGGGATGATCGGTGCGGTTGAAACATTATCGGTTCGCGAAAATAAGCCCGCGAAATCGACCGCGCATCTCGCTGCCCTCGCGATCCCTTCGTAAAAAAAGACACTCGTAGATAGTACAAGTTCCGGGACTCGGGGTACAAAAATTCAATAGCCCGGGGAATCGAATCGACCCGGGATTTGAGACGCAAAAACGGAGGAAATTATGGTTTTTTCATCGTACAAATTTCATCGACATCGCAACGTCGAATTCCTGTTGACTTCGTCGGTCCTCAATATCACAAAGCACCTGCAATCCTCGCTAATGAGGGGATCTAATTTTTTTCTCCAGCCGGAGAACGCCCGCGCCCTTACACTCGCCTTCTCCCTTTGGTCGATGCTTGGCTAGGTGAAAAGTATATATACAAAAAAAAACATAAATAGAAAAAAAAAATCTGGTCGACTCGCGTTCTTTTTTTTTTTCACTACCCTCATTCGCCGCCTCACCCTCATCGTACGAGTCCGTTTGATCTGGGTAAAAAAAATATATATGTTTCATCCCCGTTTCTGCAGCACACACACACGTGCTTCATGCCGAGCGGCCCTTTTTTGCCTCTCTCTTCATTCCTCTGCGCACCCCCTCCCAACCGTTGGCTGCGCGAAACTTTCGAGAATTAAAAACAAGCGAAAAATATACATTTGAACTTATTTTTAAATACGGTGAGCGCGTAGGCGCTCTCGTGGTTCATCGCACTCGTCCAACCTCGATGTAATTTTCACCTGCGATAAAAAAAAATTAGTAAAAAAATATACGAAACATATGCTTATCAAATAAATAAATAAGCGAGTTATGTGACGGCAACTCTCACGAATTCGCCGAAATACGGACCGTCGATTCGAAACGAAATATTTACATATCTATGGCACTGAAGTGCACGACCAATCTCGGTGGAATCGAATAAACTCGATGGAAAATAACGAAATATCGAACTCCGTTATTTAACGCGGGGCAAGATAGTCCCTACTGTCTGTGCGTTAGGTCGTCCAGAAAAAAAAACACATCTTTTCATGGAATCAAAAGCATTTAAATTTTTTTTTTTTTCTAATTATTTTATATCAATTTAATTAATATTTTGCGGCGACAACCAACGATGAGTGGATTTCCGCCGCGATTAACTAACTTGCGCTCGAGGTAGTAATTTGCGATAATAGTGCGATAAAACATTTTCCGATAAGTATGACTTGTGCAAAACTCGTTTGCAATGACACGAGTTCCGAACGGTTTTTCGCACAAGTATTTTACCAATTTTCCTTCCGCGAGTGGGGTTCTAAATACGGTGGTTAACGCACATTTCGTACCGAGTGTAATGAAATCCCTTAACTCGAATACTCCTAAAAACTCGACGAAAGAATTACATACACGACACGAGAATTTTGGATGTTGGATCCAAATAATTTCTGCTCCTTTTGCTAATTTTTCGTACCGATCCAACATTTTTCTCGCTACTTATTCGCGTCATCAACGGGTCGCACCAATAATTAATAGCAAGCCGATTTTCGCCCTTGTTAACGAAAACCCATAAACTCGAATGCTCCCGAGACCGGGCCAAACGAATAACATGGATTATACAAGAAAATCGTAACTTCGGCGACTCCACATGTCGCGTTCCTTCCGTCCACACCGACATACACGAACGTCCCGTGGGAACGGCGGACGCCCGGCTGTTCCAGTATGCACGGCCGCACCATCCATGTATCCTGCACCGGGTTCATCGCCCATTGGGCATCAGCACCGTTCGTTCCTCGCTCCGCTTCATTCAAGTTTAACGAGTAAATTTCGTCGCGATCGGTACCGATGCGCGCTATGCGCGACTCTTCGCAATAACGGAACAAACGTTCGTCGTCCACGAATACCCCAATTTTTTGATGCTAATTTTACAACAACATAAAAATCTTGTCGTTTTTACGAATATTTTTGTCCGATTAACAACAGTATATTTTTTTGTTTCATTTTTTTTGTCTTTTCCACCGTAAAATTACGTTTTTTATTTTGTTAGATTTATCTGTGAAATAATGCAGTTACGAAAGATTACAAGAGATTGTGAAAAAAAGAAATTTATACTCGCTCAGAGAAATTGGCAAATCACTTTTGCGTAGGTAAATTGTCGAAAGTTGCCGGACAATTTGTCGAATGATTTTTGTCTCAAATTTTTTACCGACAGATTGTGATTCATTCGCAGGAACAATCTTTACAGCACCTCCCGTATTCTTGAATTGTTGGGGATTTTAATTCCGTCGAGAAGCTTTTGAACTTCGCTCCGAAACTCACTTTTGCCGGCTCTGCACCGTTTGCTTCACCTTACATTCGCGAATCTTTTATTGTTTTACCGCGGGAACAACCGCGCGCCTCGCACGCCTTTTTTTCCCCGGATCATTCCTTTTTTCGTTCTCTCGTTCCTTTGACTTTCTTCTCTTCTCCTCATTTTTGTTCAGAGCCCGCGTCAGCCTTTCCGCTCTTCATTTCATTTTCCTTCCCGCGACGCGACCCGATTTTATTGTCCGCCGTGAGACGAACGCGCGCGCCGGCTTTCTCTCGCTCGTCAGCGAAGTCAAATCTCGCTCTGCACACCGATCGGGTCTTCCACACGTACTGTTTACACAGAAAGGCGGAGACGTAATAACGAGTCGTCGGGATGAAAAGAGAACGAGGGATGGCCGGATCATCCGCTCGGCTAATTGTGCCGGTTGACAAAAAGCGTCCTGGTTAGCATCGGCATTGAACGACTAAAGCACGAGTCCTCCTTCTCTGTTTCTCCGGAAATGTGCGAACTCTCTCTCGAACACCGCCCGACACTTTCGGAACTAACGCGTTCAGGGCTCGGTTCGCCTCGATAGGCCAGAAATTTTCCGCACACCGAAACTCCCACCATATTTTTCACTCTATTATCCCTTTCATGCACACATTTTTCAGATCACAGTTTTTTCAAAAGAAATGGTGCATTATAAGTTTTTGGGGTCGCTGATCACGAATCTGCTATCAGAATTACGAAATTCGATCATCTAAAATGGCGGATCCAACATGGCGGACTTAATTTGCTAAATTGACTCCGATTTTGATCAAAATTGGTATGCATTGGTTTTCGGGGTCGCTGATTTCAAATATGATATTAGATCATCGAAAAACAAAATGGCGGATCCAACATGGCGAACTTAATTTGCTAAATTGACTCCGATTTTGATCAAAATAAATTTATGTAATCTAATATCGTATGCAAAATCAGTGACCCAAAAAACCTGCGTATATCAATTTTTACCAAAATCGAAGTCAATCCAACAAATTCACTCCGCCATATTGGATCCGCCATTTTGAATTTCAATGAATAAATATTATATTTGAAATCAGCGACCCTGAAAAACTACGCATACCAATTTTCATTGAAATTGGAGTCAATTTAACGAATTCAGTCCGCCATATTGGATCCGCCATTTTGAATTTCGTCAATCTGATGCGAGATTCAAAATCAGCGCCCCCAAAAACCTATATGTATGAATTCTCTATTGAATGCAATCATAAGTTTCGTCAATAATGAATTTTTTCTCGAAAAAGGGTACTTTTTTTGCATTTGTTTATTTATATTAACAAATTTGCGAATTTTTTAGAGCATTAGAGTACAATTTCGGGTTTATTAATATTATATCATCATGAATTTGTAGAAAGTTCACGAAAATAAATGAATGTCTACTTGAAACGTAAAAAAAAAAACGGCGGCGCAGGTGGGACGCTGAGCGTCCCACCGTGCCGCAAAGGGTTATACAGCATTGCTGCTGCCGGAGCATTCCCGTGTCACTTGCAGTTTGGAAAATTGCCACCGGTGCCTCTTCCACTCCGCAGACTTTTTCCACCCTCACGCATTTCCGGGCCATTCATCCATGCAAATTCAAACCAGCGACCCCCTACCGTACCGCGCTCTCCATTCCCAATTTGTAACTCAATTATACGACGGGTCTCGGCTCCCGAACGCCCAAACATTTGACACAAATTTCCCTTTTATTTTTATGTTTTCCTTTTTTTTTTTTTTTTTTCCGTCGCGATTTATTAATTTTTAATTGAATATTATTCAAAGCTTAGCCGGGCGAGCGCACGCCCCTTGCAGATCTATTTCGTCGATTGCTTTTGAAGTCTTTTTTTTTTTTTTATAACTCGCAGTGACGACAATTTTGAAAATGCTTCGCGTAAAAGATTGAAAAGCATAGAAATGTGATTTCAATTTTGTAAAATATTTTTTAAATTTTAATATAATTTTTATTTTTATTTTAATTTAAGTTTTGGGTATTTTTGTGGAGCTCTCGAATTCTTTAACTTCCTCGTGGAATTAGCGCGAGACCCAGTTGGCTATCGCCTTTTACGGGAAAAATACACACGATAGTGCAATTGGCGGAGATGCCAAATCGTCTTTTCGCAGCGCAAGATTCTCAAGAAAAACGTTTAAAAATAGTACGATTGACCGCCGAGAGTTCGTTGCAAGGGTCGACTCGCATTTTGTGTCCCCGTGAATATCGAAAACTTTGAAAAAAACCTCCAACTCGCACCGTTCCAAGTGGCTTTTCGCGTTGAGCGCGATACAAGAAATTGCAAAAAGAAAAATTGCCCTTTTTTGAGATTATTCAATGCCGGGTGAAACGAGCTTCTCGAGCGGGTTTGCAAAAAGTGGCACACGCTGACATGTAATTCCTCGCATGAGCGAAACGAATACGCGACTTTCATCTCGTTCGCCCACGCGACTCATCTCGGTTCAATTTTTTGTTCCCCGTGACTCTCGTTTGTTCCGACCTTTGCGTATTTAATTTTCAAGCGTAAACATCTGACGAAAGAATTTTAGCAGGAAGAAGAACGAGAGAAAACGAAGGGAAGATCAATCGAGCCGAATTAAAGTATTTGCTCGGATAACGCGATAATTTCCAAAGTTCTCTCCGCGCTCGTTGCATCAGCGCATTGTGGAATTAACGTTATTTTGCCGAAACTTCAATCTTTCGAATCGTCAAATGGCCGAACAGCGTTTCCGTTCGAGCGCACATTTTCCGCAACTTCCAACAATTTATTTTCCCATGTCGTCAAATCTCTGACACTTTATTTGTCCGGAACCGCGAAATTGTCGAATCATTTTTTTTTTTTCCGAATCGTAAATTTTCCAAAACTGTATCCCAAATCATTGCATAAATAAATGTCTTTGGAAACGGTAATTAACCAAACATGTTTTCTCCAAGTCATTTAACCGAGAGCTATTTTTGCCAAACGATAGTTTTACTGAACTTTATTTGTTCGAATCGTTGAGTCGCTCAATTATTATTCTTTCGACGAATAGTTTATCCGAGTCGATTCGTCCTGAACGTAAGATTTTTTTCAGGAACAGATATTATTGCAAATGGTCGGAACATTCACTTATATTATTTCGAATCGTGATTCGGTTGATCGATCGTTCGAAGGAAAGTCGATTCGCGACTCAATATTCGAAGGCTCAGTGATTCTGAGAAACCAATTTCGGTGAAATTATAATTCGAACAAAAAATGAAGTTCGTTTGAACATCGATTTGGAAAAAAATGTGGGCAACTACGATGTTTAAAGTTAACGTCCGCTGAGGCGCGACTCGGATTAACGAAGTTTTGGAAGTTCGAAAATTTAAAAAATTGAAGTTTCGGCATTTTAACGATCTGGAAAAGTGAAGTTTCAAGAGTTTAACGATGCTGAAAAAGTACGATCGAAAACATGAGTTACGGCCAAACAGCGTCGCTGCCATGACCGGAAGTGGCAAAAACAATGAAAAAAAAATTCACTCCACTATCCTCGCCAACCGAAATAAATAGCCGCATGCTCCTCATTAAAAACCCATAAAAGTACAGCGAGCAAAACTAATCAGCGAGGAATTAATCAAGGCAAATTTCCGGGATCTCAGAAAGTAAAAAGAGGCGCCCGACGACGAGGCGAGATTTTCACTGCTGTGACCGAGAATGCCAAAAACAGTGAAAAATAAGTTCACATATTTTGCTCGTTAACCTGAAGGATTAGCTCTGCGTACGCAGCTAATTAAATTATCAAAAACACATAAAAGTACAACGAGCGTAACTAATCAACGACGAATAAACTCTTCATCCACCAGATGCAAATTTAACGAGGTTCTACCTTTTCTTCGGGCGATTCGAATAACAAGTTAACATGCTGAAAAAAAAAAAAAAAAAAAAAAAAAATTCCGCAACCATCCCCGAAATCTGTTTTTCTGAATAACGCAGAGGAAAATTCAAAACGAACGTCCATATCGCCAAATTCAAAACGAACGTCTCCGGTAATTGAAGGGTTAATCGCCGTGAATTTTCGAGCGTCTGGAAAGTGAAAAGGGGAATCCGAGGGGGAGCCGCGGTTTGTGGAGTCCGAAAGCGAGGATGCAATTTGTATATCCGAGTTTGGAGCGTCTCGCGAGCTTTCGGTTTCGCGGGAACGACGAGATCATCCCCCCCCCCCCCCCCTTCACCCCGCGCCTCCGCAAAGTGTACATAACCGGTGCAGATGGTCCACAGCCGGAGCAGCTTTTCGCTCGCTGAGAGCAAGAAACCACGGAGACGAGTGAAACGGGGAAGTCTCTTAAGAGTCGGAGGCAACCAGAGGTACTGGGCGACGATACAAGGGGGAGGGGAGACTTAAAGGGCTGTCGTCTCTGGTCTATTATAACGTACGTACAGTGCAGCAGCAGCGGAGGTGGAAGTCGAGGGAGAGAGAAAGTGGTAGTAGTGAGGTGGTAAAGTGTAGGAAAGCGCGTGGTGGCGAGGCGTCGGAAGACACTCCGCATCCCGTGGACCGAACAAAAGCAGCCCCGTTGGGGCTCCTTGAGGTTTTTCAAAGGGGTTCAAGCGTCCTGACCTGTTACCGAGACTGCACTTTTCAGTCTCTCCCCAACTAATTTTTTTTTTTTTTTTTTTCGTTTTATTATTTTGCTCTTTTTTTGCTCCTCATTCACTCCTATTGCGAGGCCATCGGGGCACTGCGCGAACCCGAAGAATAGAAGGGATTTGTCGCTCTGTAGGAAACTCGAATGTGGAATACGTATCGCTTATAATACCTGGTTACCGACCTGAGGCGCTTCACGGATAAGCTATCCTGCTTCCGACCCGCTTGAACTATCGGTTAATTAAGTTCGTCGTATTTTCTCGCGGACTATTGTTTAAACCTGGTCTCCCAGAGAATTCACCACGGACTCGTGATTATGGCAATTTTTTTGAGGTTTGGCTCTTTATAGCTTGCATTGAAAAGCCGATACTTTCACCAAATATGATAAAATTTAGAAGACATCTACTGAACCTGGATTGAGAAGAAGAATCGCAGTAGGGATTTCTAATGCATTATTTTTTTTAATTTACGACTTTTCGACACAATCTTTATAAATTTTAATTTTTTGATCTTTGCTTTGATATGTTTCATCCTCGTGAAGAAAACCTAGTTTTTAGGGATTTTTTAACAGGCGACCATTTTGAATACACAACATGGTGATTTCACGCGTTTCCTTCTTATCCAGGGTTTTCCGAATCGACAAAAAAAATCTATTGACTAAATTCAAGCAGGAATTTTTAAAAAACGATTTTGATTTGAAATTTTATTTTATTTTTTCGATTTTTTAAATCAGTTCAATGATCCGTCCATCCAATAGATTTCCAAAGCTAGGGAGTTTCGTCACTCCGTAGAACAAATCCATATGCAACAGATTATATTTGTGAATGTCCTTATCGACGCTCCAACTCTGGAAACGCATCGAAAAACAATGTTCGTATATCCAGCCGTTTCGCCAGCGAAATCGGGCAATGGACAGATTTCCAGCAGTTTTCCCCACAGAGCCGACGCACCAGAAATTCCTTTTATTAATCATACCCGAGAGGTTGAAAAATTGAATTTTTAATGGCGCAATCCGCAGGTCCCCACCGAACGGGTGCGGAGTCGCGTTGCTGCGTTGCTTCCGGTTGATGCACGGTCCAGTTCGGAGTCACGCGGCTCGGCCGTATCAGAGATGACGAGAAGTTCCTCTCGGAAACGTTACACCGGTTGTTCTGCAGTATGCAATGCGGCCGGTACGGTATAATATGGCGCACAGGGCGGAATGGCGATGTTGCCGCGAAGAGCGCGCGACCCCGTCGCTCCGCAATCCAGCAGCGGCCAGCAGCCGGCCCAGCGCTAATTCACTCGCGCTTCGCGAATTCATGAAATTCTCGGAGTACTCGCGTGTTCTCCTCGGCTCGAGCGAAGACACGCGGGCCGCGAGGGGAAAAGCGTGTGTTCGCGGGCTTGTGTGCTCTCGGCCCGGATTATTCCGGCCGAGCGGCAATCGCGAAACCATTAACTGCGATAGGGAACACGCCGAATCGAATGTACCGGGGGAGCGGATTGTGTTCGCTGGTAATCAACCATTCAGTTTCGATTATTGACTTGTGTCGCGGAGTCAGAAAGAAATGTATCGAATTGAAGGGAGTTCGCGAAGGCTTGTGCATGGGTTTTTTTTTTTTTTTTTTTTTCTATCCATGGGGTCGTTTCTCTTCTTCGGTTCGCTGCCCTCTCGAACCCGACACAATCGCCGAGCGGATTCCGATAGTCGCCGAGCCGGGACGGCTCGCGCAGTTAATTGAACGAAGTGGATTATTCCTTATCGGAATAAGGGGCAGTTTGGTCGCGAGAGTTTCGGGACGAGCCTGCTGAGCCTGACCGTGGATTCACTGTCGACGATCCAAAGGCTTTGGCGAAATTCTTTTCTTTTTTTTTTTTATTAACGCATTTGGAATTGTAGATTTTTGAAAAGTTTTTTTTTTTTTTCGACGTCGAGGCTGAGAAGATTTCGAGACTTGTATTTTGGGCACTCAGCGATTGGTTGACATTTTGTGTGACGACAATTTTCACGACAAATGTTTGTGTTTCTTATTGCGATTTCAATATTTTTTTTAAACTTTATTTTCGTGCGCTGCGGCTGCGGAATGGTGTTTTTAGACATTTTTGTCTTTTTTTTTTTTTTCATTAAGAGACCCGTTACGTTTCTTATCTTGTCGAATCCGTGATTTAATAGTTGTTTATTTTATATGTGATTATATCATTATAAAAACCTCCATGCTAGAGAATTTTTGGACAGAGAAATTTTGTTGATTAGACTATTTTTTTCGCTTTGGCAAATCACTTAAGCGGTCGCGACAGTTTCTAAATTGATGCATCAATGTTTCATATCCAAAAATCAATAATCACAAGCAAAATAAGTGTCACAAAACTAACGATAATACCGCGTATGAACACTTTTTTTTCATTTGTGTATTAAGAAAAAATAAAACACGCAATGGAACAAAAAAGATTTTTTTTCTCATTGGCCAAGTGAAATGTCACCGGGAAATATCAATTTTATTATTGAATTATGGTTTATTGCATTTACACCTTAGCTTGCATTTTATTGGTCACAAACATAAATTATCATACAAAGTCTCAATATTGCAAATTTTGTTGAGTAATATTTTGTCGTTTCGGACAACATTAACGCTTTTGAATGTCATAGTGGATCTTGGCAGTGAAACTGATGACTTTCCTTTGCCCAGAGGACAGTTGGTTAAAAGATTACCCGGGTAAAAATGAAGTATGAAAAATATATAAACTTAAATATCAAGGTACATCGGATTAGCTGAAATAATACTGAAATTATACTCTTCCAATCTGTTGCCGAAGAGTATTAAGTGAAAATCCAATATATCTTATAATATATGAGTTGACTATAAAGATACGAAAGTCAAGAATATATGAGTATCAACTGTGAAGCTGGCAGAGAAACTATTCGAGAATGGAGTATGAATCTTGCATAAAAAAAATGGAGATTCAAGCATCATATTTCGAACCTGAGTCCCTATTCTGACTTAGTACTCGAATATTTTTAATATACAATCTTCGTGCTTGCATTCTGAACTTCCTCAAATATACCAGTTTCCCACTTAATCCTTAAATATCCTTACATATATTAGCTTCATTAATTAACCATAAATCAGAGGAGTATAATTTGACTAACCTTCAGTCTCATACATTGAAACCGACTCCTATTTGCTGCTCCGGAGTTTTTAAGGGTGGAACAGTGCGTTTTATACTAGCAGAATCGGCGATACAACTGACTTCGAAATCCGACATTTGCGAGATAGTATAAGCCACGAATTGTCTATGCATATTCACACGAAGGATTACCTTGACGGTGGTTAGAATGCAGCAAGCCGACGGCGACGGTATACGGTCTCTTGTGTTGTAATTAATCTCAGGCTATCGAATGTCACAGAATTATAGATAGAGTGGAGAGCGCGTGCGGATCTTCCGGGCTATCGAGATATCGTGTGTACCCTGCGCGGCGGTCCCTTCCGTACCGCAACGACTCTGAATACAATGTGCATAACCATACAGACACTGGATACCTTAATCGAACCGTCTATCAATTAATGTTCCAGTTTGCTACTGCATTCAGAACTTCGAGGAGACACCGCAGTACACCGAAGTGAATCCCGGACAGGATGCCAAACTCGTGTGCCGGGTCCTCGCCAAGCAGGGACAATGCATCTGGCAGAAGGATCAAAAGGTAACGTTCACCAGCCACGGTGACGAGACGTTCACGCATGCAAACACCAGCCGCAATGTCAAACCTCCGAATCACCCGAGGTTTGCTCGGTCGGTAAAAAAAAACTGTAATAAACTTTCTCCAAACGGCGCGTGAACTGCAGCGACAAAAAGAAAAAAGCAAATCCGCACCGGATACCCATAAAAATTCCTCATCCTTTGAGAATTTCCCTTTGGTGAACTCTAACCGGTGCTCTTGAAAAAAGTTCATTACAGTTTCGAATACCGACGACGGTATTTTTTTTTCCTTTCAGTTGAAAACACGAGAAAGTCCGCTTATTTTGAATTAATCATTTACACCAACCGTTTGAACTTGGTGGCAGCTTTTTTTTTTGTTCTCGTTCCGAAAAGAAACTGAGCATGTTAAAACCGTCTCGAGCGTTGCGCGTTTCGGCAGAGAACAATTCTCAACCACAAAAATTTCCCGCCAATGGTCGACTTTGGTTTCAGAGAAAAAAAAAAAAAAAAAATTAACACACACACACACAAGTGCACAAAGTGTAAAACGAAAAAACGGTGGTCGAAAAGAAGGTTGCGCCTCTGATTACGGTGGCGTAACTCGTTCAATGCGGCTCGATTCTCGCCACGTACCGGCTCGATGCTCCGGTTTATCTATGACCCTCTGCACAGAATACCTCGATACCTTTGTACCCGATAGATACATCACTCTTTATTTATTTAATTTTTTTTCTTCCTCTTTTTCTTCGAGGAGAGCGGGGCAGAATGGCACAGAGGAGGAAAAATGAGATAAGAGGAAAAACGAAATTTTCCAAAGACTTTTGGATGCCGGCGATTCTGATACGTGAGTGCGAAACGGGTTTGAAAATGCGGACGTTGGGGCAAAATGGGATATTCGAAAATTATCAAAAAATAGAGTTTTTTGCCTTCGCTGTCCCGTTTTGCCCCGGTTCCCCTTATCTATACCGTATCCACGTCTGTATGATCGAGCTCGGTAGCTGTTTTATTGGAGATGAGACCGGGAAACAAGACGGAACTCCGGTGCGGGTGTTTCGAACGCTTTCTCCCATTCCTCTTCTCGAGCGAAACAGTTGCAAACGGATAAACTTCAATTGTGCGATTGAGGAATGAGGAGGTCACTGGCCTTGCCGGTTTCGCGCTTAAGATAGAAGAAAAAGTACCTTCGAGAAAAGAATCCAAGCATCCTCTCGTCTATCCGTCGCTCTGCCTTCCCTTGTCTTTCTGTATCCTCCGCATTCCTGAATCACCGACATTGCTGAAAAAAAAAAAGTCTTCTTTAAAATATATTTTCTCCCTCTTCGACGGTCCTGCGAGAAGACTCGAGAGAAGTCTCGTTTTCTCAGATCCTCGAGGGCCACATTTGAATAACATTTATTCAATTAATGAAGCGGCGACGGAGTTAACCGGACCGAGCGATCCCGATCTGTCCCTCGGACGAAGTAACTTTATCCAGCGAATAAGAAACATTTTTTGGATCATTATTGCCGTTTGTTCGCCTCGTCCTCGAGAGCGGCTCTTCGATATACAACTATATAGTCGAGCGTCCAACCGCGCCACGATTCTTTCGGGCCGTCCTCATTTCTTTATCCATTTCGTTCCGATATTTATGAATTTTTCTTTATTTTTTTTTTTCTCTTCCTTCACTCCATTTTTTTCGTTTTATTTTTCGTTCGGATTTTATATTTTACCGTCGACCATTAGCGCCCCACGGCCATCTGCGAAATCGGGTTTTCTGCGTCGTTACGGGGGGAGAAGAGAGGGTGGAATAGTGCTTTTCCCAGCTTTATCGCATACCACTATATACACCCATTTATCTGCCAGTCAACTCCAATATACGATATTGCTGATAATGGCACTGGCCGGACGGTCCGCGAGTTCCACCGACGATTTTTATCCAAGAGCTCCGGAAACATGGAGCACTCTCTCGACCAACTTTCCCGCGTCCATCGCTGCACTACGCGAATACATATTTTTTGTAAGACAAAAAATTATTCATCGTACTCATCTTTATTTTCATTTATTCATTTATTTGTTATTTTTTGTTTTTTAATAACTATTCGGCGCATACGAAGCTCGTTCCGCGTCGTAGCGAGGCCTTTTTTTCCGGCTCTTCCGAAAGCTCCACGGCATTCGGAGCTCGTACCGATTCCCGTTACATAATCGCCTCGACATCGGGCTCATTACCATCCCGACCACGACGCGCCCTCGGATAATAAAAACTCGGAAAATTATTGTCGTTGTTTTGTCACGCAGGTGGAGAGAGACGGGGAACGATGTGTATCGGCGACGGTCCGGATGCATGAGCGGCAATCAGATAATCCGGTAGCGAAATTATAATTGAGTTTGCTTATTTCGAACTGGTTCGTTGGGCTCCGCCGCGCTCGTCGGTGACTCTTTGCTTCGTTATCGCAGTTAGCATGAATAAATCCATCGACGAGCTTCGCCCTGACGCGCCTGCGAGGGCGCACACACACGCGCGCACGCGCGCGCGCGCGCGCGCTCCCGTAGGGATGCACAAAAGCCAATCCGATGAGAAAACTTTATTCTTTCGTCGCTGTTATACACAACCGGGAACGGACTCCCCAGTGACCTCGGTTCCGAATCATAATTTTTAACTTTTTCATTCTAAACAAATTTACATATATATTTTTTTTACGACGCACTCGACGTAATGCTGAATCATCCGACAATATCGGGACCCTCGTTAGCCATCTCACCGACCGTACGTCGGGACAGTACATCAGTCGGTTTTTGGTTTATTCATCAATCACGTAGTTGTTGGGTGTGGATCCATGCACATTGGATTTATAGGTTTATTTTTTTAATTTTTTTTTTTTTTTTTTTTTTTTTTTTTTTTTTTTTTTTTTTTTTCGTCATCGACAGTAGATATGGAAAATTATTCTCGAGGCTCCCGGAAGCCCGGTGACTTCCGTGCGTTTTCGTAGACTCGATTCTCGATGAGTTATTAACGAACAAACGAAGCAACGGTTTAATCACACCGGATTCGAGAAACTGCGCCAAGAAGATTATTAAAACTCGAAGGATCGATTTTCGTTTGAGATATTGCATATGCGGCTTATCGGCGTTAATAGTCAGCTCAACAATATCCAGTTGCATCGTGTTAAGCCGCGTCATGTTCAGCTGTATGATATCCAGCTACATGACATTCGGTTTCATAATAATCTACCGGATAACAATTATGTTCACAATTGTCGCTGCGTCGTGCCCGGAATCTTCTATGTAACTCATGAAAAATCTGAAATCCTTCGCTTCACATCGTGCGATCACACGAACGACCGGCCCGACTCTTTTTCCTCATCGGAAACTTCGCCGCCCCTTCGGTCACGTCTAATTTCTTCTTCTTTTTGGACATTCTTTCTTCTCTCCTCTCGATTCCCGCACCTGTTCCATCCCTTTGGTCCCGCTCTCGTGTAATCGTCTTTTCGCCACCGCCGTGATTAAGTTCTCACGGCGAGGTTGTGCACAAAGAAACCGGCGCGGAGACGAAGGAAGAAGCGAGCCGTGAAGGGGAGGTTCGAGGAAGAGAGGACGCAAACGAGCTTGGTAACGGAAGAAGAGAGTTTCGGATGCATGCAAGAATCTGCGCGAAGAGCGGAGCCGAACGGGGCGCGAGGGCGAGAGGAGCGCATCGGAGGGACGGGGGGGTGGCGCGGTCGAGGAGACGGAAACCGGGGAACGATAAGGGAGGAAGGGGAACGCCGAACGATTCGCCGCGTAATATGCGTCAAACTAAAAGATCGACGATCCGTCGGCCTGGAATCGAGCGGTCGTTAATCAACGCTTTCCCGAACACGAAAATATAACGCGAAGAGGGAGAACCGGTGGAGAACCGGTGGTACAGAAAGTGAGGGGTGAGGGCCTCGAATATACAACGAGGACAAATCTACGAGGTCGAGGAAAAATCGGACAAAATATACCACACGAAAGCTTCCATGTTTTATATATATATATATATATATATATATTATTTTTGACCGCGTCCCCAATCATATCGGTGCTTCGGGCGCTATCTTCATAATTTCGGCTGTCACGGACCCTTGACGAATGAGTGAGACTCTCGAAGCCCTCCGAACGCGCACGCATCGGTGCGATAAATTATTTTATAAATAAAAAAAAAACGAAAATTCAAATAAAAAATATGCTGAAGAGTTAGCTCGAGAACTCGTTCGAGATCGTTGGTCGGGTCTCGTCGGCCTGATATCGGCCAGCTCGTTCGGGGGGGGGGGTTCAGTCGTTTTTTTTTCTTTTTAATTTTTTTTATTCGCGATGCCTTTTCGCACGGTGACGATAATTTCGCGTTAACGGAGAAAGATTTTACGCCACTTGAGATCTTGGCACGGTACCATAGTTATTAACCCTTCCTGCTTCACCTCCGTGGCGAACCTTTGGCTGGCTCCCTCGCAAGCTGTCTGGCTCGCAGTGGCCTACTCCCGTCCGTTCTCCGCACACGCGGATCGCGTGTGTATGCGCTACGTGGGTGGGTGTGTCGGATGAGAACGGTGTGAGGTCGCACAAAATCGAGGATCGAAGTTGGCTCCGTTCACCGGCACGCATCAACCGCGAGAGGGAGCATCAATTTTGGCGAGGGTCTGAGCTCCGGTTGGGAGAATATCCTTTCATTCGCCACTCATAGAGACTACCGGAGCACAATCATCATTTCCTCGACCCCCGAGAGATCCTCATTGGTATTAGCTTATATCGCCCAAAATTCTTATCTAATTTCTTGGGGTTCAGTTGGAAAGAGAATTTTTTATTCATTTTTTTTTTTATTCATATATTTATTTGTTCATTCATTTATTTATGTATCCATTTATGGATTCCCGTCCAAGGCAATATTTCCAGAGCGTCGAATTATAATTTAAAAGTTTAACTATATCTAATAGTCGTATCGTCAAAGACATTTTGATGATTAAACGGAAAAAATGGGTTTTGGGTGAAAATAATTGAACGGAAAATTCGCACGAATCAGAAAGAGAAAACGACCGAGGTATTGAAGTGTCTTAAAATTTTTGAGTTTCCGATTTTCTTTCGGTCTCCAAGATCCTGAAATTTCGAAGCGTTGCGTGGTAAGAGAAAGAACATTTTTTTTTTACCGTGAAGGAACGTTGCGACGTGAAATCGAAGTATGAGGAAGTCTGTAATGGTCCTTATAAGCTCCCTATGTAGCGCTTCAAAGTATATCCCAGAGTCGTACGTCATCCTCCGGAGATTAATCTTCGCACACGACGCACACATCGAGAATTAAGTATTTCCTTCCTGAAAACAAAAAATCCGCCTAAACGAATCTCGCACTCTGATGGAACATGAGTGAAGCATTATTGTTTAACTTTCGTGCGAAAAAATGGTCCGACCAAACGGTTCAGGTAAATTAATCGCGTCATCCTCGGCGTGTTCTTGGATCGTCAAAAAACGACCCGACTATTGTTGTTTATCAGCACGCACGGAGGAGCTGCCGGTATAATGCAATATGAAAACCCCGAGGCCGAAGCACCATCAGCGAATAAGGGAAACTCGTTTAACAACCTCGCGCTATCAGCCACGATGTCGCACATAAATTTCAATCAGCGAGGCTTTTAAAAAGCCACCGCGAAGCGAATAGCCGGTGGCCCCGGAGTACGCCGGTGTCGGCGCCGCATCGGGTGGTGGTTGCCGATAAGTATATCTATACGGGTTCACCCGGCTGCGCGGATCACGGTACCGTCTGGCTTTGAGGATTAACGCGCCAAAGCAGGAGGTTTCCCGGAGTTTAGAAAAAAAAAAAAAAAAAAAAAAAAAAAAAAAAAATCAAATATGAAATGTATGAAAAAGAACAAAAATAATAATAACAACACTGGAAAAAACTAGTGAAAAATCGACGATGATGGGACATGCGTCGTGATCTGAACTCGAACGTACTTCCTCGTTAACGTAACCACTGCGAATATCCACCGAAACTCCTTAAGAACTTTCCTCCGTAAAAAAAAAAAAAAAAAAAAAAAAAAAAAAAAAAATCCTCGTATTAAAACGGTTCACCGAAGGGAGATGCGCAACCTTTGACCCGAAGGAGAACGGCGTAAACTTTTATTAGAACTCGCACGGCTGGGAGCTGCGATCGACCGAGGGGGGCTCTGGAAAAAAATCCCACAGTTCAGCGCCCCAAATCAAGCCAACTTTTATAATGCCTACGCGATTGAGAGAAGCAGGCATAAAAAAAGAAAGTGAAAAAAAATAAATAAAAATGAAATAAACTACACGGTGTCCGTGGTTCTCGACGTGCTTCAGCCTCCGTAGTACATAAATTTCAATCGAGGGAGCTTTGGGAAGCAAAAAAAAACAAACTATAAACCAACATTAACAACCCGAGCTAACGAAAGTCGGTACAAAGGGGGTAGCCGAGATGAGAAACTAGTCTGCTCCGTAGTCTTCCGGTAAAAAAAAGCTCTTCTATTAAGAACGGGAGTTAACGTAGCTGTATTAAATAGAGCGCACTCCGTTTGCCTCCCCCGTTCGCGCCGTTCGCGTACAGTCGTTGAGCTTTGCCGGTCGCACCCTCGGAGGTTGCTTCGCAGATGGATGAGGTGAAAAACGTTTCGAGGCCGAGGAAGAAGGAAGCAGAGGAGGAGGAGGAAGAAGAACAACAACAACAAGACGGGCAGAGAATGGAGTAGGTAAAGAGGCACGCAGAAAGGGGTTTCGCTTCTGTTCCGTTTCCTCTGTTCCAGCGTTTTAAAACACCCACCCTTCGTCCCGACTGGATCTTCCCTTGTTCCCGGATGGGCCGTCGGCAGCGCCACGGCGAGCTGCAAAGTATATCCCTCATTCTTCGTCCGCCCTTTCGCCGCGCTTCTTGACGCTCGCACACCGGCAAAGCGACCCCACCGAGCAGCGACACCTTCCCGGCAACTTCGCCGACAATCCGAAGCTTTCATGCCTCCTTAAGTAGTGGGCAACTTTCGCCGGGCGAGTCACCGGCTCCGGGCAGAATCAACGAGCGTGAGGCTCGACCTCGGGACATAGTGTACACATCGCATCGCGTTAAAAGCCGGATTACACACGCTAGACGTTTCGCGACGGAGACCCTGAGTCCTTCCACCTGCTCGCGTACGACGAGCCGCGCAGTGGTTGAGCGAGAGGCGTGAAAATATATAAAAAAAAAAAAAAAAGCCGCTTAAGAAACAAGCGTGCCGCGAAAAAATTCGAGGGCGTCGCGGCGTGAAGAGAGTCTCCCGCTTCGATGCGTTGATTACGATGGAGTGAAGAGAACAAGAGGGAGTCTCTTCTGCGTCGCTTGCCACCGTTTCTGCGTAACTGCTTTTTTTTTTTTTTTTTTTTTTTTTTTTTTTTTTTTTTTTTTTTTTTTTTGAAAGTTGAACAGCTCGCTTGCCTCTTTGGGACGGTAAATCCGACGAGTTTCACAGCAGCGGTCGCCGCGGAGTCTTCGCGGCCAGACTGCGTCAACTTTACTGCGTGCCTCGCACAAACCGGCGCACACTCCGCGGTTGGAGTAACTTCTGTATTATGCAAAGCTTGGCGAATGACCCGCGTCCAGAGAGAGAACGTGACGCACGACTCTCGGCACCGCAGCTTGGCTCGGGATTGAAGAAAAAAGAAAAAAAAATATAGAAAACAAAAAAAACGCACCACCGTTTCGGAGCGTCCCAGCCGAGTGTACAGAGTCCGCGGCTCTGTATCTGCTTCGCGGAGATTTCTTTTGAATTACAGGGAGCGGGACGACGAGACTGGGAGAGTAGCGAGAGGAAGTTTGCGAAGCAATTTTAGCGGCTGATGCTCCCTCGGGGACTTAATAGAATCCACGTCGAGGTCGAGAGGTGACGGCGACGTTAAGATAGAGAGATACCTTCGTCGCGCGTCGCGCCGAGCTACATAAAGATAAAAAGCGGTCGAAACGTGCCCGGGGGCGGTTGAACCGAATCGCCTCCATTATTTTTTATTTTTTTTTTATTTTTCTTTCACTTTCCCTCGCTCGTTCGAGGGATTCACGGAGTGACGGTAAATTTTCCCCGGGCCCTTCTCGGACCATGATTACGGCGGCGTTTAATTTTTAAACCGGCGTTTCCTCGCGTCGACACCCGGGTTGTTTATGAGCCGGGAAGGCCTCGCCCAGCGGCGGGCAAATATTTTCTCTAAATGACATCGCCCCCACTTGATTAACAACAACAGTCGGAGTGTTGCTGGACGAGAGTAGGTCGCCCAGTGGTCTCTGGCGACGAGTGGCCGCTGAATGCGTTACAGCGGGGATAACGCGCATCGTCCGCTTTACACGGGAATAATGTTGCAGCGAAGCCGCGTCCGGTCACTTGCCTCGACCTCAAAATTTGTAACTCTCGCGGGTCGCGTACGCGGGGAGGAAGAGGCCTATTGTGCGGGGTTTCTGCACTCGAGCCTCGGCGAAATATGTTTCCAGGGGGTGGCTGGGAGGGCTGACGGGGACACGGGTGAAGAACGGTGAGCGGTATGGAAGGGATCTGGAAATCCGTTCGTGCGTCCTGCGCGGACCGCAACCTCGCGAGCCTGCATTAATTTCCATATTAATACACGGAGGAAATCCGTTTTAATGACATATCTGGATTAGAGAAAACGGGTCGGCGCCGCGCGGCGAGCCGGGACCGAGAGGGCACGTCGGGAACTGTTGTGTAGACGTGACCGTGTGTGGGTGACTCGCGACGTACACGAACGTTCATTGGCGCTCCGTGTATCGCGACGGTAACGCGGCCACATGCCGTATGGCTTGAGGGAATCGCTTGGTCGCAGGGCGCATCTGAACCCCTGACGCTTCCTTCTTTTTTTCTCCTTCTTCGCCTCCCCGTTTCTCCACTACGCCGCTCCTGAGGGCTTCCGGTTTTATTTACAAGCCCCGCAACGAGAAAGACCGAGAGCAAACGCCGGGACGACTATCGAGATTATGCGGAAAGCCGAGAGGGAGGACGACGGGGAGGGAAGGAAAAACCAACGCGACTCTTCGCGCCACACCGTTGTACCTCTCGAGGAGCTCCCGGCGACAACGATTTTTTTTTTTTTTTTTTTTTTAATTACATGCATCGGATTTTTTTTCTTGTTTATTCGGGGAATTCAGCTCTTTCGTTCTTTCCGGTGGTTCTTCGGTTTTTTAGTTTCTGATAGCGGTCGAGGTGCATCGACTGAAGGGAGTGCACGGCGGAGAAACCGCGAGCCGGATTTACCTAGGGAACTCGAGACGGCAGAGCCTCGCGGAATCGCCGATGTCTTTCTCTCGCTATCCGGAAAAATTAAAAACTTCGATGATTACGTGGATACCGAAAGTCGGCGACGGCGTTAAGCCAGAAGAATATCAAATCTGCAGACTGTCTCCCGATGCGCATGCGAAAGTTTCGGAGCAATTCTGCTCGAAAATTATATCGACAACGCCGTGGAAGCATTGAATGGAAGTAGATGCAAATTCGTGCAATGTTCGCGGCCGACATGATGTTCAGCGTGACCGATAACCAATAACAATTTAGCGTTTATCGAAAATAAATTGAATCGTACTTTAACCGATTAAATATTGGATATTATTGCGTGTAACGTGCTCAATCCGTCTAACGTACAATTGAAAAGCTACGCGAACCATTAAGTGGCTTCGAGTTAGAAAAAATATAATCGAACTCCTCCCGCTTTGTTTCTCCAGCTTGCCGCATAACCGAAAGATTTTTGCTCTCGACGGTGTCTCATTACTCTCGCTCCGACGTTGGGCTGAGCTACGCGCTGTACCCGTCCTCGGCGAAGTGAATATTTATGAAAGATGTAAATAACCAGTAGATCATTTTCCTGCGGGAGAGAGTTCGTACGTTAATAGACGAGACGCACCGCCCTCGGGACGTCCTGTCAGCGCAAAGCCCCTCCGCATTACCGCCAGCGATGATTTTATACCACGCTCTCCTCGACGACTCCCTCTCGCTTCACGCTGTATCTCGCTCAGCGAGGAAGTATATTCAAATGAACGACCTGTCTATTTACTTGTATCGATCATGCCGAGCTTTCATTAACAGCCGGAGAAACAAATGTCCGAAAAGATGCAACGAGATCTCGCTTCGCTTCGATGTTTTTCCCGAGTAGGAATCTCGTCTGGCTGCCCGATGTCTCATCGGTTGTGGACAATAACTTCATTATGACGTTTATTGCCACGTTTGCCGCTTCGGTGTACGAAACCGGTAAGGTCAAAATATTCCGTTGACGAACGTTCATGAACAAACTGAGCAGTAATAAACTTGGATTTTACTGTGGAAACGCACTTCTCAATTATACTTCTTACTCCCGGTCGACGACGAATTTCGTTGATGCAGGGAGATGTTAGAAATTACCGCACTACTCGATACAGTTCTCGCGATTTCGCCCGTGTATCAAGCAGAGGCGTTCGCGACTCCGTGGTATTTGAGCTTGAACATTTTCAACTGTTCACCGGGAGCAAGTCAATAATCCACCATCGGATGACCAAGCGTTAAAGTTCTGCGTTTGTCGGTGAAAAAAAAAAGTTAAGGATGTTACTTTTGACCCCGGTCGCCCCTACTGTACGTTGCACTTTAACCCAACACAATTATTCTTTGCCTGCATGCACGAGCAAACCGCAGCACTCGATTGCACGGCACTCCGCCTGAAGATCCGTGGAGCCTTTCACTTTCCCGAGAAATTCCAGAATCAACTCCCGAGCGCTATCTCGTCATGAATAAGACATTGAATTTTTTTGTGTTCCATCCTCGAGAAGGATTCGCAGGCGGGAATGGGAAGGATAGAGAGGAGGTGGTTCGCGCTCTTCTTGGTCTGCAGTGGAGTTTCATGGAGCGACATAAAAGCTTCGGTTGCTTGGAAATGGTCGCCGCTCGCTTCTCCCTCCTCGGTGGATGGGACGCGCCGTGCACCAGGATGGTCGGGCATGGAATCGTGCGATCCGAAACAAGATCGATCGAGGGGGAGATGCTTGCCGGAGGCAGCGAAGCGGGAAAGCATAGGCCACGATCGAGAGGGTGAGAAACGAACGGGGAAGACCTGGTTGGAGAATCTACGTTCCCCCTTCCGCCGGTGCGATCTATTTCGTTGGCTCTCAATGTGATTGCCCTTGCGGGTTCGTCTCTCTGCGGCTCCGAGACTTCTGACACCAGCGATCCAACACCGTCAGCGCAATCCACCTGGATGATATCCTCCCTCACCACCGAAATACAACATTCCCCTTTCTGTTAGGCTTTTTCCGCCCGGAGGCTGTGTAACTTTCCTCCGAGCGTACGCCGGAGAGCGCTTCGCGAACCGTTAAAATCAGCCCTGGCGCCGCGACGCTTCTACCTGCGGATCGCAATAAAACGTTCCGACGGAGGGAAGAAACAAATCGGATATACGGCCGAAGGCTCCGGAGAAAAATGTAACCGAGTATTGGAGAAAGCCCATTTCGGTGTTTGGCGCCGAGAGCCGTTGAATGTGCCTTCCAAATGCGTCTGACTACCTCACGACACTTTCTTTTTGGACTGTTGATCTTTCATTTTGAGACACGCGTCGCGCGATTCCCCCTGTCCGTGCGCAACGTCCGAGATGGTGGAATGATGGACCACAGAAAAACTTATCCAGCCGATAAGAGGTTAATTCTTAAGAAATCTGTGCGTAGTGTCACGCGGTACTTTTGTCGAGCTGGGCGGATGTTTATTTTGCACTGGAATGGTGATCTTTGATGAAGTTCTATAAAAAACCAAATCTACACGTTTTTCAACGAAGTGACCCGAAGGGTCAATTCTGGGTCATTCCATTTGGGCCAAATGATGACTTCTGTCATCGAGTCAGTCAAATCTTTGGATCCGATGGCTGAGTCGTCAAAGACCAGCCTTTGCTGACTCAACCGGTTAAGGACATTTCGACGATCGAAACTGTAAGACTCGTAGCATTCCTCGCCCTTCACCTAATCATGAAACGAGACAACTTGTATCCTCAACGTTGTCCGGCATGAACAATGCAGTGTCTCCGTAGGATCAAAGAATCGGAGATGTTCGCTGATTCCCCGAAATAGCATACTGTCACGTGGTACCGTAGTTTTGGCCAGATCCGAGCTGAAATTCATTTTAAACCAAAACGGTACTCTTTAATGACGTTCTATAAAAAAATCAAATTTTTTGGCCAACGGAGTGAATCACAAGGTCGGTGACCAAATGATTTCCTGTGCCACCGAGGTAGTCGAATCTCCGAATCAGATCGTCGGGTCCTCAAGGGACAACCGTTGCAGTCCTTTAACAGCAGCCTATTGAGATGAGCTGAAGTTCTAAAACCCATATAATGTTATATTCTTCACTTCACCGTCTACATTAATCGAGACTCCATATCAATCCATCATAAAAATCTAGGACATCTATCACCGAACGTTACCCGACATAGCGCGTTATCTCTGAAGTATCGAAGCACTATAAGTATCCGATGATTCGAAGGAATTGTGGCTGGGAGGATCGACGGATAGGTGATGGTGGATGGTAGAAAGACGGAGTTTCATACGTCTCACAATCTCTGCGGGGTGAAAGCTCAAAAATCTCATGTGTCACCGGTAGTCAGATTTTTGGATCTGATCGCCGAATCCTCAAAAACCAACCGCACTCTGTTGACGGCACCGCAGTACGATTAACTGAAGCTCTAAAATGTTTGCATTAAATTAGAAGTATACAATGATTCGATGGAATCGACGGGTGGGAAATGGTGAATGACACGACAATCAAGTTACATTTGTCTCAACATTTCTCAGGGGTGAAAGGTCAAAAGATTCCCTGTATCATCGAGGTAGTCAGATTGTTGGATCTGATCGCCGAATCCTTGAAGACCAACCGTAGTTTCTTAACGTAACGATGATCCGAAGGTCTAAAATTCAGACAATTTGTCAGGCTCCACTTCACTCTCCTCAATAACGGAGACAACTCTGTGTCGATACATAAAAGAAAAGGAGCCAATCATCCAACCTCGACCGATATGCAAAACACGTTATCTCTGTGAAATCGAAGCGTTGCATCCGATGATTCGATGGAATCAACGGGTGGAAGGTCTCCGGGAGACCCGACGTCGAAAGTACATGTGTCTCAGAATGCCGCCGTGCTGAAAAATCATTAAACAGCAGCTGCTGCTGACGCAGCCCGCTGACTGAGCGCCGCTCTGCGATGAGCTCAAGCCCTAAAACTCATGTCATTTTTCAGGCTCCATCAGCCGAAACAACTCGTTGCGGATACATCCAAAAAATCTAGGACACCTATCATCCACCGTTGGCGGACATGCTCGACGCGTTGTCTCCGTCGTATGGTAGCATCACAGGTATCCGACTATTCGATGGAATCGCGGCCAGGAGGATCGACGCGTAGGAGATGGCGGATGGTAGAGAGACGGGGATTACATACATCCCAGAAGCTCTCCTGGGTGGAAGCTCGTCGATCTATCTCGTTGCTCTCAATGTGATTGCCGCAGCCCGTTCGATGTTGCCGCGGCTGAGCTTCGGGCCGGATGTTGACGGGGGATGCTGGCTAGGGGCGTTATCGGGGGGGCCTTTGGCCCGGAGGGTATATACCTTTGGTACCCTGGAGCCACCGCCACAGGAAGAAGAGAAACGCGCGGAGACGCGTGCCAGTGTGTTGCGAGCCTGCTGAGATAGACGTCGGTGTGGCGATGGAAAGGAAGAGACTGCGGAGAGGGCTGCGGAGAGAGATCGAGGGCTCGGGCGAGTTCGAGGGCGAGCAACGGAGAAGACAGAAGAGTGGGAAAGGGAGAGAAACGAGCTAGAGAAAGCAGAAAACGGAAGAGCACCGAGGGGGATGGGTTTCCATGGATGCATTACGCTGATTGCTGGTCGCGCGAGCGACGCCGTCGGCCTCCGCGCGCGTGGAGAACACAGAGAGCGAGGGAACTCGCGCGAGCCTTCTCGATCCTGCCGTCTTGCTCGCACCCTGGCTCCTGGGGTCACGACGAAGAGCCAACGAGAGTGCGCGCACGATGGATGGAAAGGGGTAGGGTTGGGGGTTCGAGAGAAGACCGACTGTGCCGTACGTAAGGGAAGTACACGAAAAACCCCGCCGGCCACCCCCGACGTCGAGAGTCCGAGGGGAGGGACGAGTCGGTCGCAGAAAGAGAAATAGCAGAAAGAGGAGAGAATAAAAAGCGGGACAGAGAGGAGGGTGAGAAGAACAGCGAAAGGAGAAATAAGGGCCTGGCCCTGCAGTTAAGTAAGTGAACTCGGGAACCACCCCACCCAGCCTGCCAGCCGACAACCTCACGACGACCGTACACTCGGTCTCTCGCACCGGTCCCTTTCTTCGTACCCTATCGTCCTCTTCTTCGTCTTCTTCGGTGCTACCGTTTCTGTACAACCCCTTTCCTGCGAAGTACTTTCCGGGCGAAAGAGCCCGCCGTGTGCCACTACTGCCCGGCAGATTTTAATCCCTTAAATGAATGACGTGCCACCCTCTCGACTCTGGCTACGTTCTTCTTTCCCCCTCCCCAACGCTCGGACTCAACCCCTCTCCGAAGGTCGCGTCAAGCTGTACGGTTTATACGCTGGGAGCTTCCCCCAGATTTCGCTGGTGCGATTGTGTACACGGGAAGAGGATTGCTCGCTCCCCAGACCGTTGGACGTTTTATATTTCTCGGGCAGACACACATTTTCCACGCCCTTCCGGTCTTCTATAAGGCCTTTTCCGTGCCCGCTACCGACCCGGCACTCGACTGTTTTGCATACTCGCCAATATCTTCTTCAATCTTTCTCATTGTCATCCTCCGTAATGTATCTTAAAAACTCCACTTTGGAGTATCTTAAAAACTGCGCGGCCTGTTTCGCTGCCTTTTTATTTTAACTTGGTGATTTTGAGTTACACTGCCCTGTCTCTTGAAATCTTTAATACCTTCCTAATGCAAGTAGCAAATTTTGAAGCGTACAGAGGATTTTAGAGAAAAAAAAATGATTCTCGTCTGTGAACCTGAAAATGTTTATTTTTAGGGAAGGGAAACATTAAACTCGTCGAAAAGAAAATTAAAACGATTAATGCATTGTACAGTGGTTTATCGGTTTTTCCTATTGGATTATCTACTGTGTACCTACGTTTCATGCACTGACAATCAATCGTATGGAATCAGAGTTACGGTAATTGCGTAATTCGTAGTTACCAGTGATAACTGTCAAGCTCCGGTAATGGGACGTGATTTGCGGTGCTTCATTTTCACCTGCAATGCAAATCGCCACGTCCGACATGATACCTGACGCGCGTGACATTCTGGTGAAAGTTTGGACAATTCACTGTGTCACATTACATTTTAACGTTTGAAACTAACGCGCAGGCGTACGTCGTCGTGGACTTGTCGTGTTTGCCTCGCTGCCACTCCGCGGCCGAGTTTTCCCGTTGGCGCGGGAAACCGACTGCGCTTACGCCCAGATGCATGTCGATACGTTGCATAATCTTGCCTCGGGGTTCGTACCGATGGAATCCAATAATTCCAGGATGTTTAGTTTGTCATGCTCCCCTATTGTAGACCGACATTTACCACACTCGGGATGTTAATGTCTCATACAACGGAATATACATTACGTGTATTTGTACACGCGCGGTACGAACGACCCTCGGATAGAACAGTGCATATGCCAGTGGCTTCGAACGACCGGTGTATGCACTCGATATACAGTCGAATGAAATTCCTCTCGAACAGCGCGAGAGACTTTTCGACCCTCTAGCATCCGTCCGGTTCCGGCGCATCACTCGCTGCCTCAAAATTACGGATTTCGTTCGGGAATACGCGCACGCATTTGTGGATCCCCGTGGAAACTGCTGTTGAGTCAAAAAGAGCCGCGAGGTTGAAACGAAAATCATGGAATTTTGGAAACTAATCATTTTCGCTCCCGGCTGTTTGTCCGACGGTATTCCAGTGGCATCACGAGTGAAACGTCCGTTCATGTTCTGCGCGCATTCTCGAATGCAGATTTCTAGTCTGCTCGGCTAAATACACAGATATTTGAAATGTGTCTACGTGTATGAGTGATTGAAATTGGCCGTTTCTGAATACGATCTCGTATTCGCTCTCATTTCTGTCGTTACGTAAAGTATTTATATTAATCTGCTCTGATAAGCCTTCTTTCGTTACTAAAATGATCGGAATGTTCCCGCGGGAAGAATCAGACATCTCATAAATGATTGAAAAATCCATTCCCAGTAACTAATAAGAGACGGCTAAGAGCGCTGTAAAGAATTTTTTTTTTTTATGTAACGGACTGGAAGTTTTCATGCAAGACCTGCTACATTCAATTTAATATAAAATTGTAATACAGTATTTATTTACTTCTTCACTGAAATTACAGTAAATTATTGAAATCGAACTCTTAAATTCAATTTTTTTTATAGTCAGCACGCTGGAAACCTTCACTCGCAAGCTGCCAAAGAATCTTTTTCAAATCTCATAATTTAACTTTCCATTCTTATGATTCCATATGATGTTAAAATGGCGAGGACAAGCTTGTCAAAATAACATGTTATAGAGGAAGCTTTGCTTTGTTATCACAACGGATAAAATGTATCCCACAGAAGTAATTGACTCGACCATTGGCCATTAAAAAAAAAACCAAAGACCAGTGAACAGATATGAATAAAAGAACGCCTGTTAAAACGAATCTGCATTAAAGAGCGTCCTTTCAGGGTGTCTCGTTCGCAGCCCCAGTTCGAAACCCGTTTTCATTCCTTGTCTTAAAGATCATTTTGTAAATAATTTTTTTTTAACCTCGACCAGTATTTTGTATGTGGATCGAACTCGAATACCGTTTCTCTGCGTGACATGCGTTTCAACATCCTTTCGTATGCATCAAGCACACCCAATATTGCATGCGCTTTCTCTCCCACCTCTAGCGTCTCTGTCGCTATTAATTTTTTAACAAATTCTTCATGCATTTTTCTACACGTTCGTATTAGTACTCCGAAACATGTTTTCAATTTATATTTATAATACATTTTCTTTTGCAGCCGATCGGAATGCATCTCAAGAAGTACGAGTGGGTCGGCTCACCGGATCACGGTGACTGTTCCCTCTGGGTGAGATCGGCGACCCTCGAATTCGACGACGGACTGTGGCAGTGTCAGGTCACAGCCAGCGATTTCACGACCCAGGATGCTCTTACATCGGAACCTGCGAGACTCGTCGTCCGAGGTAGTTATCAGGTTATCAGAAAAAGAAGAAAGAAAAATTCGAATCGTTAACCGGAAACTATGAAATCGGGTGTTGCCTGACGCCTTTGGAACTTTGTTGCACGATTGATAATAATAGCTGTTTCCGATCGATTTAATCAATCACACTGATCCATCGTTCCTCCTCGTTGAGTAGTCTGTTTGAGAAGCGTAAACAAGCCGTTGGGTAGTTATCAGGTCATCAGAAAAAGCTTTCTCTACGGGAAACTAAGAGACGAGATCAAAATCATCAACTTCCAGCTATAATATCGGGTCTTGCTTTTCGCCCATGGAACTTCATCATCCAATCAATAACGATGGTTGCCTGCAGATCAATTTAATTAATAACGCCCCAGAACAACCGGAAGTCGACCATCGTACTAATCGATCGTTCCTCCCCGTCGAGTGGTCCGATGGGGAGGTGAAAGAAGCGGTCAGGTAGTTATCAGGTCATCAGAAAAAGCTTTCTCTATGGGAAACTAAGAGACGAGATCAAAATCATCAACTTCCAGCTATAATATCGGGTCTTGCTTTTCGCCCATGGAACTTCATCATCCAATCAATAACGATGGTTGCCTGCAGATCAATTTAATTAATAACGCCGCAGAACAACCGGAAGTCGACCATCGCACTAATCGATCGTTCCTCCCCGTCGAGTGGTTCGATGGGAAGGTGAAAGAAGCGGTCAGGTAGTTATCAGGTCATCGGGAAAAGCTTTCTCTATGGGAAACTAAGAGACGAGATCAAGATCGTCAACTTCCAGCTATAATATCGGGTCTTGCTTTTCGCCCATGGAACTTCGTCGTCCAATCAATAACGATGGTTGCCTGCAAATCAATTTAATTAATAACACCGCACGCGAACCGGAAGTCAACCATCGCACTAATCGATCGTTCCTCCCCGTCGAGTGGTCCGACAGGGAGGAACTCGAGGGCGTTTCAGACACCGCGAAAGTTACGATGGAAAGTACTCTCCCGACAGGGCAGCCTCAACTCGCGGTTGTTGTGTCGATAAATCATTAATTATTCATTGCCGAGAGAAGAGAAAGATCCGGTCGAGGGATAACGGTCCAGAGCCTTTATGGAGCAGCCCGGTTCACGCACACATACCACGGCAGATCCTATCGTATCCTTTGCGCTCGGAGAGTTCTACCGTGGCGTTATACGACTGTGGCTCGCAGTTTCGCAACAGCCTCCCCCAACCTGTGGTTCATCGCGATCGGAACACGTGCGCGACTCCGTGACGCACGTATACAGGGATGAGCGAGGCAAAAATGGCACAGTGGGGTAAAACGGGACGACGTGAAAAAACGCAATTTTTTAATACCGATTAGATGGTGGCGATAATTTGACGTCGGCGAAACGGGTTTCAAAATCCGATATCGGGACAAAATAGGCCGTCAAAAAATTATTATAAGACCGAGTTTCTCAATGTCCCGTTTAGTCACGCTGTGCCATTTTGCCCCGGTCTTCCCTACGCCGACGTTGGAAACGCGGTATATCAAGCGCTCGAGAGTCGCTATCGTATCGTCTGGTCGACGAATGTATGCGTTGTATACGTATATATTTTGTATCCCTCGTCGTAATACTCTATGTAAATATATATGTGCGTATGTATGCGTAAGTACACATCGGACAGCATATTCTCGTATATAATGGGAGGCAACGCACGCGTCCCTTCGCTAAGAGTAGTTCGTCCAGGATAAACGAGGCATTACGAATTAATCTTCGCTAATTGTCTCGTTCCAGTCAGCCCGCAGCGGCCGCAGATAGAGTACGCCGGTGCTGTAATTCTGCCGGGTAGCAACGTGACAGCGAGGGTAGGTGAGATCGCAACTCTCACTTGCACAGCGCGCTATGGAAATCCATCGCCCCTGATTAAATGGTTCGTAATTGTTTCACGTAACAGTTTCCTTATGTGTCGAATATATTATTCATGTACGAGTACTGTGTTGGATAACACGTGACATTGAATACCATGTAAATTGGGTGGCGCTTTATGTAATTTTGGGGTTTTCGTAGCTGAAATCCGTATTGCGTCCGAAACGAGAAAAACATTTGTTACATTCAAAGATTTTGCTTTACGGAGGTTCTCGCGTCGACGTCAAGTCGGTTAGCAAAGCTCATTTGTATAATGTATTTTGTGTCAGTATGCTTCACGTCGATTAGCCTAAGATTAAAAATTATTACTATTTTAGGTTTTTTTTTTTTGTGAAGGTTCATGAGTTTGCAATTCTTGCTCATAGAGAGTGTGTAGCACTCTCTATGAGCAAGAATTGAGAAGATACGGTTGAATCAACGAAAAATTCGGGCTGGGACATTGAATTAAATTTTTAGTTGATACGAGCTGAAAGATTGGCGAACAATCTTTTTAGATTATTCTACCAATATATTTTTGAGGAATAAAAATCATTTGTGTGACCAAGTAAATATTTATTTGACCGTTCGGGGCCGAATCTTTACTCGATTCGATCCCATTTCATTTATCAGTCTATGAAAATCTATCGCTTCTGATTAAATAGTTTGTAATTGTTTTGCGTTTCAGTTTTCTTCATGTTGGATTGAGCGTAAAATTATAACGTGCCAGTCGAACACGGTATAATTTTGGGGTTTTCGTAACTGAAATTTGTTTTGCCTCTACAGCGAGGAACAACATTGTTTATTGGCCAATTTTGGTTTTCTCGAGATTTCCATGTAGATATCGAATTGATGTGAAAACTTTATTTGCATAATTTGTTAGCATGATTTCTTCCTTATTTGCGAGGATACGTAATATTGCACCTCTCTTATGTGTAGCACGCTACGGAAATCCATCTTCTCTGATTATATGGGTGGTAATTGTTTCACGTAACGAGTACCTTATACGTCGAATATATCGTACATGTACATACAGGTACTGTGTTAGATAATACGCACCGTTGAATAATGCCTCGTTATAAGATTTTAGTAGCTGCAATTCGTGCATCCGTCAATCGAAATTCCCAAATTGGTGCATTTGTGCCAGATGAAATTCGTACACTCGGCTGTCGAAAATGCTAATTCTTATTGCTTTAAACTATTTCAAAAACTCAGACCCTATAACTTCGGATTTTTTTTTACCAAAACATAAGATTCTCTATAAAGAAGCAAAAAAGATTCAATAACGACGTACAAATTAGTTACAAGCAAGGAAAAGCATTTTCTCCAAGTGACCGCTGAAGAGTTAAATTTGAATACTGAAGTCGAAAAGTTTGAATACTTATCGTGCCGCTTGCACATTCAAAGCAAACTTTACCGGAATACCGATGTAAACTTCCACTGTTGCTTCTGCGGTTCGTTGATTCCGAGGACGTGGAGCGGGAAACATTCTTAGTACTCTGATATTGAGGTCTCGACTGTTTTTTTATGAAACTTACTCTACGATGAAGCAAGAAATAGTGGGAACTTCATGTATTTTCTTATTTTTTTTTTTCTGCAGATCTGATAACGATTCACGATTTAATTACAAAAATGAACCGTATTTTTTCCAAGTGTCCACTGGGGAGTTAAATTTGAATATCGAAGTCGAAAAGTTTGAGTATCGTTCTGCTTGAGCATTGCGAGCAGGCTTTACGAATTTCTTGACTAAGGCCGGTTGACGGCAAAGCTGGTGTAATATCTTCTGCGGTTGCTCCACCGATTCGTTGCTTTGAGGATGACGAAGGATAGACATTTTTGGTACCCTGAAACTAAATTCTTAATTTTTTCTTACGAAAATATTAGCTTCCTTTGCGATGAAGCAAAAAATAGTGTGCATTTTATGTTTTTTTATTTCATTTTTTTTACAGATTCGATAACAACTCACGATTTAATTGCAAGAACAGAAAAAACTTGTCTACACGTGACCGCTGGAGAGTTTAATTTGAATACCAAAGTCGAAGAGTTCGAGTATCGTTCTGCTTGCGCATCGCGAGCAGGCTTCACTAATTTCTTGAGCAACCTCGGTTTACGGAAAAACTGGTAGCGAAGTTCCACCGTTGGTCCTGTGGTTCGTTGCTTGCTAGGATGTCTCGTCGTTTTCTGCCAAAGACGCTTAATCCTCGGTTGTGGAGGAACGGAAACACACACTTGTCGACGAGCGAGATATCCCTCGGAAAATCTATTCTCTCACCGACGTTGGTCTTTTCTTCGGGTAAAGATTCACCGCGTTCCGCCCCGGCATATACTCCGTGGAATATCTTATGGGTACGACGAGAGCCAGGAGTAGAGCGATATCTGGGCTTTCGGGGAGCCCTCGTACCTCTCTCGTTCTACACAGCTCGCGACTCCTCCTATGAATAATCATGATCTATTTTGCATCTCGTATAGAGGGACCGGCTCTCGTGGAGCTACGAATAAAAGAACCGGACGAGCGACGCCCGTATCTTGACGAAAAAATCTTACACTTACAAGCTTTCTCGCGCCTCCGGGTCTCGGCGACGAGTATATAATACCTAGACGAGTTATACATATATTTAAGGGGAACGAATAGTTTTGACGGACCGAAAATTTAGTCAGTATAGATTGGGTACAACAAGACTCCAAGAATATGTAATCGGTTTTCCTTAGAGTCAGGCCGTATGTGATGGTTATCAAGTACGAATATTCATTAGAAATTCTGATATTATTCAAACAATCGTGTTATTGTCGTTTGTACGAAACAAGTACTTTTTAGTTGGAACCACGATTCCGATACAACGGCCGATAATAGCTTTATTAAGTAAGAGATGAAAGTTGTGTTCTTTGTCGATTGAACAGGAAAAAGGTATTATTCGAAAAAAAATGTACCCTATGGTGAGCTTGAAGCAAACGAAAAACCCTGAAAGATCGTCTTGTTGAGATGGAAAAAGATAAAAAGAATTAACATGAGTTTCGAATCAATGGAATATATTCCTTAATTACAATAAAGATTTCACGAGGATGATGTAATGGCTCTCGAGATATCATGCTAATACGTGAAAAGTATTTGTTTGGTGCAAATAGCATTAACAAGATTAATCCAAATAAGTTAATAATCGTGGGTTAATTTTTCTACTCGACATTATCGATATAACGCTCATCATGGGAAAAACTATTTATATTTGGTGTAGTCTTTTCAAATACAATCTGAGATGACGTAATTTTCGTTTGACCAAACCTTCCCGGTCCTCTCGAGGGAATGCCGAGTTCCTCCCGTTGCAAAAGTAATACATGCACAAACATTGTTCTAACTCGGTGTCGGGTATGTTACTTTTTATAACATAAAAACTCTGTCGGTTCCATTGAGCGAGGCGTACAGAGAACGTGAATTTTTCTCCCGCTAACTTTATATTTTTGTCATTTCCGTTTCGAGGCAATAACGGGAGTGTAGGAACAGAGATCCCCGGGGAAAACAGACAGATATTTCTCGTTTTCGAAGCACGGAGGCGTAAGAATCGTATGTAAGCCAGAGAAGTTTTTTTTACCCCCATGTCGCCTGGTCCCTTGTGTTTCGGGAACACGCATATGCGGCTTTCGATCTGCATCGAAATAGCAATCGCGGGGCAGCCGCGGCGTTGGAAACACGTTATCCAGGTGCGTTGCACCAGCAACCTATTTTTTTTTTTATTGACCACTGCTTCGACAATAAATTTTTACTCGTAATTAAATAAATGTTTGTTCGCGAGTGGAACCGTCGAATAAATCACTCTTCCGAGTTCCTGAGGCACATGTCTTCCTTCCGGAAATATTACGGTTATCCGCGAGAAAGCTGACAACTCCGATTGCGAAACAGCGGTGTTATTCTTGAGTCACTGGATTGAAAAACGTATGCGATCCGTCGCTGTGTGCGTGTAAATACAATGGTAGTAACGAATTAAGTGTGGTAGAAGAAATATAGCACGATGACTGAATACAGCATGATAGTTATTAATACATTATTTTATTTAGATTAATACAGGAACACAATGTATAGGTTTTGCGAACCAGTGACTCGAGAATAAGCGTCCAGACCCATTGATGGAGCGAAGTGCATTTTCGAATCGTCGGAACACGGACGCTGTGAAACAAACTTTACTGCTGACAGTTCATGCATCTAATGAAACTGTGTGAAATTTTTGAATTGTCAGAACAATACGTGCGGTGCAAAGCGAAGTCCGATTATGGCAACCACTAAACATGATGGAATTGTTTGAAATAAGTAAAAAAAAAAAACGGTGTCGAGAAAAACAACGACACTAAGACAATCTCATCCGGGAGAGGGAACTGAGAAGTCCGTATGCAAAACAAAATGATTGAAATGAATAGACGAAGTGAGTTTTTTTAAACGTCGGAAGCATCTTCGAAAGATTTTTTCCGGCGATATTACCAAACCAACTGTAACACTAACCATCAAACGTGTCGGATACAAACTTGGTTTACGGTTGAATTTCCCTGAAACGATTCGACCTTTAACCCTGAGGCAAGAAACTTTTGGAACTCTCTACAAGAAGTGGGTAATTGGATTATTATGAGAAACTCCCACTACAAACCAACCTTCGTCTGAGATATCAACTGTAAAGCTATCTTCAGAAAGTGTCAATCAAAGTCAGGTCGGTGCACTAATCGAATGACCAGTTGGAGTATAATGTGAGAAAGCAATCAAAATCCAACCCAAAGTTTTCCGGTTGGTTTTCCCGCATTTCTAGCAACCAGTGCATCTGATGGAATCGGGTGAGGCGGAAAAAAAACGTGAAAAATAGGAAGCTCATGGTTCAAAGAAACTAGCAAAATTTTGATCATAGATTTTTTTTCCTTATTTCAGAGAACACTCGATAGGACAAAGTATGCAAAGTCACGTGGTCGTCGGAAAACGCATAACTCACTTCTCTTGCTCATTGTGCAGTCAGGAGTCGAAAAGCAACGAGGTCAGAAAATAACAGACAACAGGACAATCTTCTCCAGGAAAGAGCTCTCAAACCATCATGCGCAACAGACCCATTGATATAAAATACGAATTGTATTCTTGAACCGCCAGAACAACAGGCGCATCGCTGAGCGAACTTGGCAACCAGTAAACCCAATGGAATCGTGTGGGTGAGACGAAAAAAATAACAGAGATGTCGACAATGCATTTTTGAATCGTCAGAAAAACACGCGCGTTGCTAAGGGAACTTGGTTTCCGGCAACCAGTACATCTGATGGAAATGTGTGAGAGTCGACTAAAAAAAAAAAAAAAAAAAAAAACGAGGTCGAGAAAATAAGTGACACTAGGACAATCGAACTCGTCCGAAATCGATTCTTTCCCCGGTGGTGGTTCTCTGCATAGTTGGAATGCCGCAGCTGCTCGATGTAGGAATCCCATTCGTTCGAGAGAACCGTACAGCGGTCCGCCCCGCGCATCGGATCGCTTCGGGCATCGAAAAAGCCCCGTTTCATCCCCCTCGAACACACATCCACGGTAGAACAATTCCTGCAATTATTCACACGCTTTTGTGTTCTTTTAATTGTCTACGAGGGCAACAGCGAAGCAATAAACAAAAGTATTCCGATCCCAGGAGCTTCAAGATGAAACATTGCTGTCTTTCCGCTCCTTCTCCACGCTTTGCTTAATCAACGAATCCAATACGGATGCAAAAATATCTTGAAAAACATAAATTTTTCTCTACGAATTTCCACCTGCAGAAAAAGATATTTCGCAATGTATTTGGATGTTCCAATCAAGGAGCTTCCTCGAGCGGGATTGAAAGACCGGACGAGAGGAACAAAAGTTTTTCGACAAATGAACAAATGTATCTCCGTTGCATAGAGATCCAAAAAAAAAATGTTGACAAAGTTATTTGGGAAAACCGGAGGTTCCACTGCGATGAAGAAGGTACAGAAATACGAGTCAGGCAATGAACCGCTTATCGCGCCAATTGTCCGTGACGTGTATAAAGGATGAAGTGGGTGAGCGCGAATCGTTGTCGGGATTCCGTTCGTTGCCGCTTAGCGTTTCGTCTGGCATCCTCGAAAATCCTTGAAATTACTTGAGGTTTTCGAGAGAATCGGTCGAGTCGGGTTACCGAGACAGATAGAGTGAAAGAGGAACAGTGAAGCCGAGGGATATTGCGTTCCGTTAGTCGTTACGGAGAGCCCTCAGAATCTCGAGGACGAATCCCATTCCACCACTGAAAATGCAAATTCTAATGGTGTATATTCCCGCAGGTATCTCGGCGAATCGGAACTGAGGACCGTAAGGCCGCAAGTTAACTCGACGGAGATTGATAATCCAAGGACATGGTCGACGAAGAGTGTCTGCGACATTCTTGCCGAACGTTCCCGATACGGTCATCCGATACGATGCGTCGCGATACATCCGGCTTACGCGAGTCCGACTATGTCGAGCAGCACCGAAGTTCGCTTTGACGTACGATGTGAGTATATCCTGTTTATCCGTGAGAGCTCTCGTGCATACGCACCGTTTACATACCGCTCTGTAAATCGACATCAAGGTGGAACTTCCCCGGACCGGCGACGTCTTTGATCCCGGTCCTTAAATACCGATCGATGAACTATTCATAAAATCTCCACGACGCTCAGTCTTCTCGTCGGATCGGAAATTTTCGTACACGTTCACATAATAATTTCGTAGAGTCGGTATACTAAATTTTGTGAAAATAATCTTTGTTTTATAATCGACGGACTCGTTCGACCGAACTTTTATACACAAGGCTGTCCTTTTATTTCTCGGATTATTAACTGATTTAGTTTGCACTTTTATTTGCAAATCTAGAGCTGGATGATACGATGAGAATGTTAAAAAATATTGTAATTGTGAATGTTCGTTAAAAATGAGTTGTGAAAAGAGCAATTTTTGTTTTTTCTGCGTAACAATATATTCGTATCGTGTCGACAATTTTCTAATATATATATTTCGAATGTATTTCATTAATATATATAGTTTTTGCTCCGATTCAGCGACACGTTAAATCCGATTAAATACTCATCCTTTATTTTACGACTCGTCGACAAATTAATTTCCTCTCCATGACGATTGCCCGATAATTTACAAAGGTTTTTAAATGCCGCAGTATAGATTTTTTTGTTACCGCTACAGTCAACAGATAGGGTTCACGTAATAAGGCTCAATACAGAATTTAATCGAAATGTAAAAGTTATTATCGCCGTTTCTAAAGGGACAGTTTGACAACAATTTATACAGTAAATTTCTCGCGAAAGATCAGATTGTATTGTTTCGCGGAATAAAATCCGCGAACTTTAAATCGGCACCACGCGACGCAAAACGCTCCCCTTATTGTCTCGTCGCTATATCGCAACTTCGCCTTCGATATTTTCGCCGCTCTGAATACTTTCGTTACAATCGCCACTGGATCTTGCTTCACACCGCGCACCGATCGTCAAAGCGAATTTCCTGTTATCAAGTTATTTCATTCTTTTTTATTGTCGTCATCCCATTCGAATATTTATTTTTTTTATTTTTTTTAGCAGCTGTCGGTGAGCTTTCGAAAATCTATCGAAGTCACGGTAATCCATCGAGCTCCGGAATATCTTCGGGAGAGAAGAAAAACGCTTGCAGAAATTTTCCCACGATACGACAGATCGAGAATGAATCGGTTTTGGGCTCTTTTGCTCGTCCGGCTCGCGTCCACTCCGGTGCTCCTCGTCGATTAGCAGCTTTAATCGAACCGCCGAGATTTCCTCTCGCTCTGTTCCGGAAGCAAATTGAAAAGTTCGCTCCATCGAAACTCGAGCCGCGTTGCATGATTCCCATTGACCGTGCCAAGGTACATAAACGCACAGACGATAATATTGGCGATGTGCAAAGGAAATGCTGAGCCGCAGAAACGCCCTTCCCGTACTTCATTACCGATACACGAGATTTACATTAAAATAATTATAGAGTATTATTGACAATCCTAGAACCCGAAGCGGGATAGATTTAATCGATACGTATATTCGCGGTCATCGTAACTATAATTCGGCGAGCTTGCCCGAAATCGAACGAAAAGCCCGATAACGGGCTGGTTAGCTTGCACGCGAAGACCGAACGATATATAGAGCGTTAGCTGAGTGCGCAACGGGTAATACGGAATAGAGTCCGAATTGTGAATGGGTCAGCGGGTGTTCGTTCGCCCGTATTTCGAAATCATTGTTACGTGAAATGGACAGCTGCGCGAGCTACATACACCGCCGCCGTTCGAGAACCGTCTTTTTTTGTTTTCGTTGCCGCTCTCGCCACACCGACTTTCAATCCGGTATATAACGGATCCGCATCCACGGGACTTCAAAATTCTGCCCACCCGCAAGTCCCGCCGCTCCCCTTTTCGATCTACAAAAATAATACCATTCATTCGATGAATTTCATCACTGTTATGACTTTAATTTTTTTGTTTGTTTTTTTATTATTATTATTGTTGTTATTATTGCTTATAGCTTATCACAGTTTCTTCAGCACAGAGGTAGTGCAGGAGGAGAGCACAACGGTACATCCGCACTCTTGGTTTCACCCCATTATTGTCATTATTGTTATTACTATTTTTATTATTATGTATTATTATGTATTTTTATGATTATTTGTGTTTTGTGAAATTACAAGATTTTATTCATTTATTTTTGTCTTTTCAGTTGTCTTGTTATTCAGTCGAACTGCGAGATGGGTGTCCCTGAATTTTTTAAAGTAATTTTCGTACATGGAGACGTTGTGCAATTTCGTTAGATGCACCGGAAACACGGCTCGTGGGTTCGCCGAACGGCCAACTGGAGGAGGGCCGCGATCAACTCGAAATCCGTTGTATCGCCGATGCGAATCCTCCGGCTTCGATACTGTGGAAGCGGATGAAGGAGGGATCCAATATAATGGAAGTCGCGAGCATCGGCGAATCTCTTAAGTACATGCCGATATTCAGAAATCACGCTGCCGTCTACGTGTGCTCGGCCTCGAACACCGAAGGCGAGAGCCATCCCGTGTCTATTCAGGTTTCCGTTAACTGTAAGTTACAATCTGACAACTTCTATGTCTACGGATTTTTCACACATTTACTCGATGTTTTTTTTATGTGAATAAGTATTTTTATTTATTTTTCCCATCTATTGCAGATCCACCTAAAATAACGTCCGTGGGACCAGATCGTCTGTCCACGGCGCTTCTGTATTCCGGAGCGTCGTTTGAGTGCCACGCGGACGCCAGCCCTCCGGCCGAGTACAGGTATTAACCTGAGTATTAATCATCGATCAGGATAGAATTTATTTATTTACGGGAAACACTCTTTTACAAATAAAATACAGACACAAAGAGAAGATAAGAAAAAAGTCAGTGCAATGAATGCAATTTACTCATCCAACAAACAGAAGCGGCACAGACAAAAAAATATAAGATCAAGTATTATTTACAGTGTGGATATACCTAAGCAAACTCGTCAACGTAGGGTCGCGCTCCGCGAAATAGAATACATTTTATCTTCAGTTTTTCAGCGAAGTACGCTGAGTTGTTGAAATCAATTGTGGAATCCCGTTGCGGTATTTTATCGACAGATTTCTTTCCCCAGCTTGTTTGCGGTTCTCGAGCTCCGTGAGAGCTTTTTCGAGCAGTTTCTGTTCTATCTCGGTGTGAACCCCACCACCGACGATGGATAGTTGGCAAACTTTTAGATTTCAACAAAAAATAAATTTAAAAAAGGAATAACTTTGGACTACGTATTTGGTTGAACTTATTCGATACTGAAAACAATTCTCACAGCACTTGTATCTTAAATTCCGCGACGTATATCTGGAACCACTGAAAACAATTTTTATTCTATGCTTCCTCGGGGATGAAACTTCGTTTTTTAGATTAAAGTGTAAATTAGATAAAGGCTTGACTTGTCTACACCGAATGAACATTTTCAATCTTCACTTTGCATTACGAATGTTACAGATGGGCGCAGATATTTTCCGACGGTAGGGCGCCCGTCGAGTGCGGCGTCGGTCAACGTTTGATACTCACAAACGTGACGTACGCCCAGCAAGGTCAGTACATATGTCTGGCGTCCAACAAGATAAACGGAAAGCTGCGAGAAGTGAAGAGCACTCCCGTATCATTACAAGTCGTCGGTGCTCCAAGGGTAAAATAAAAATAGGTTGCAAACAACTCTTCACGTTTATGTAACACAAAAAGCTATCAATTGTGTCGTCCGTGGTCAACAGGTAGTTAAGCCGACCAGCACAGAGAAGTTCGTCGTCTCGACGACGGAAGGAAGTCCCGCCAGATTAGAGATAAGAGTGTGCGCTGATCCCAAGCCCTACCTCATCGCCTGGGAATGGGGCAGCACAAGACTGCACGCGGGAGAAGTCCTAGAATCCCGTTATCGCGCTCTTGATCTCAAATCTCTGCCATCCGAAGACTGTTATATTGCAATTCTCGAATTTACTCACACCGTCAAAGAGGATCAAAGACTGTATAACGTGATTGTCGAGAACGATCATGGCAGCGATCGGTGTGCTCTTATGTTGCGCGTCGACGAACCTCCTCAGGTGAGACCCGCGACAGTTTACCCAACGCTCAAACTTACTCGTGTCGGTCAGTTAATTAAAATTCTACATGTTGCAGTAACAAACATTTTTTCAAATCGCTAATTAATTCGTCACGTACGGGAACCTTGCGTCAAACGTGCCTACGCAATTCAATACATTTAATAAATTTGGGCTAACAATAGCACACTACATATTGACGATAAAAATATCATCGTACATCTATACAAATCGTTGAGACTGAAGAACTTCGATCAATAGATCCCCGATTCATATCTTCGATCAATAGAAACACTTTGTGAGGACCTATAAATGTCCACTGTAACTGTGATATCGTGAAAATTAGTCTTCGACGAGCATTCTTCCGAATTTTCTTCATGATGAATATTTTTTCGAGAGTGCGATTTTTGTACCCAGCTATGCAGGTATTTGCTGATCGGGAATCTCGTACGTGAAGTGTTGAGGAACCGATTCGATAATTAATTGGTTTGTATTGAATTCTCTGTAGATACCCCTCGTGATCGGAGCCGTTGCTGGTTTCACCGTCCTCTCGATCCTCATTATGGGCTTCGTATGTTTTCTCCGCTCCGATCGATGCTGCGTTCCGAGAAATGCGGGACCTACCCTGCAGCAAGTTCACTGGTAATTTCACCTCCTACACCGGATAACATGCCCGGTTCCTCGACGAACGAACTATGATTTTTTTTTCTCCTCGTAAACAGCACCAAGGCCTCGAATGCCATGATAGAAGATCCCCGTTTGCCGGGTGTCGACACAATGGAGCGTGCCGCCCAGCAATTCGCACAAGAAAAGCGACACAATAATCACGTTCTGAAGCCCGTTGCCACCCAATATCCGCAGGATTGCTATCAGCACGAGGCCCATCCACAGTCTCACTATCAGAGGCATCATCATTCCAGTCAGCCACTACCGATACATGGACCACAGTACACTCTGCAGGTCAGATAAGTTCTGAAACAAAAAAGAGTTAGAATGAGAAAAAAAAGCCGAGAAACTGAAAAACAAGCGTTATAACTAGAAATATTGCATCAGAGTTTATTAAGCCTCCCGTCCAAAATCCGAGGATTTTGCCCTTACCTTCACCTTGACAATGTTGCTGTGTACCGAATTTTTAAAAAATTAGCTAAATTCGGAGCGGGTGAAAATACGGAAACGAAAAACGCGAGGGCTGTACCATGATCGTCCGTAAGATTTTATTTTTAAACGGTTATTTTTTTTTACCGTTGATACGAAAGCGTAATGGCCCGTATTCGCACCCTCTTCGCTGCCTACATATAGATATTTGCGTTCTCGGTAGCGTTTCGCCCTGCCGATAAAGCCCTCCTCTGTATGTATATGCCTCGCCCAAATGTGGCTGTCACGCACGTTTATCATCACCCGTTTGCACTTCCGTTGCAAAAGGGGGGAGGGAATGGGCGTGTTGTCGAGGGAGGGCTGAACGCAACGATAAATATTACCCCTCTAGAATCGAATGATAGATGCGGATGTCACGCCAAGTAGACATACATAGTTATACATATTCATCTCTCCCGAAAGCATGTTATTCTTGCAAAATTCAGCCGTCTGTGTATGAAACCCAAACCCTCCCTCCGTACTCTTTTACCCCCGCACCTTTGCTGCATTCACGAGAGATAGGTGGAATGTTCAGAAACATGCGTTTTTTAAAACGGCCGGGAAAAGTAAAACGTCGGGCAACGTTGAATAACAAAATTATGCCAAAAACAAATATTGACAAAATTAAACTAAGCCAAAGTTCTATAACAAAATGACATTGTGTAGCTGCTAAAGACTATGCATTCATGCGACCTAAAAATGAAAGCTTTAAAAAAATATTACATTTTATATGTGGAAGAGGCGCAGCAAATTCCGCTGCGATCCTGAGTCTCTACGGAAGCTTATTTGGTTTTTAGACGGGACAGACAGACGGACAGAAAAGGGAAATTACTTTTTTAGTTAAAATTCTAGGAGATACGAAAATATGATTCTAGACCATAATCAAACACCGATAAACAGGAAAGGAAAAAAATGTCTTAATTCTGCGCTTCCTTACGTACTTCGGATGTGAAAAGAAAGTAAAAAAAGAAGAAAAAAATACAATATTACGGTGAAAATACAGAAATCTCAGTGTCGCGTAACAATTATTATAGTATATAATTAGGCATTGAGCATACGACTGCTGGATGTGGGAACACTTTCGCTCCATTCAGTGTTTGACGGTATTCGATATATTGATAGTATTATGTACATGTTATAGAACGAGAGAGAGAGAGAGAGAGAGAGAAATATTATCGATTCGATACATTTTTTTCTGTGCAATCATGGAGATTATTTATTAATAACAGATGTATGACCGACGTGGCCGAACTGAGGCTGTTTTATGTTAAGACCGCATATAGATTTTTTATCGGTAATATAATATATTTGCGTCGCGACTTCGCACGCATCACGTTACATATTGTTTATTCAAACCGACACACAGATATATGGAATCTATATGTATCGAAATTCCGTGTTATATATTGAATGAATGATTTCAATAAAAAAAAAACAGAAGGAAGAAGATGGGATATTGGATGGGCAATCGTGAGAAATGAAAGAACCCCCGTAAGCGACACAATACCTTTGCATCGTCACTATACAATAATTATTTTTATTTCATTTTTTTCAAAAGTGCCGACCACTGTCCCGAATGTGCATTGACATAATAAATCCCTTTTGTCATCTTGATGCTCGTGAATTGATTTCTATTTTGTTTCGTAGAACGATGAAGATCCCGTGTGTCGATGATATTTGGTTTATAGCGAATTCTAATTGTTACTCTGAGTTCCCAGTAAACCGATGTTGTGCAGGGGGAGCAGCTGTTCCTCAAACCTGAACGTCTCGCAACATTGAAGCCCCATAGCAAGAAGGACAAGCCACCGCAATATACCACGTTCAAGCCGAGTTTGAATCATTGATAATTTTGTTATCTATTTTATATTGAATACGCTTAGAGAATAAAATGGCATTCAATCAAAGTGAAAGTAAAATATTGTTTCCTTGCGTCGTTCCTAAAATTCCCCCATCCAAACAGTCTTTGTTCCAGTCGTATAGACGGAGTTACATAAATTGTTTGAATATTCGTTTTTTATTCGTTCAATCATTGTGAGCAAAGGACGTCGTGCTTCTTTACGCTGTCAGCTCGTTCAAAGTGCTTAACCGATTCAAACCTGACCACCCTCAATACGAGCATTCCCGACCTTCCCCTACTCCGTTTACCGAGTCGTTTTCAAACGTGTCTCGAATTCCGACGCCAGTGACATCCCCAGGGCTGCGCCGGAACTCCGTCATCCGACCGGAAGCGACGCTCTCGTGGTGCCCTCGTGAACGGCGCATGTGCGGCAAGCAACGTTGAACACGATTCTATGTTCGATGCTAGTTACCTCGGAAACATATTTCTAAACGCGAGAACATTAATAACATTAGCTTTTAATTTTCTTTTATCAATTTTTCATACAAACTTGTAATTGGATCGCCCGATTTCGATAATTCACGTACTTCTGCAATTAACGGTGTGTTACGAACTCTCACCGCTAGGCTGTTTTACCGCCCTCCGAACGTATTCCGCAACGGTCACGAGTTTTAGAAGGATCGCACAACTTTTGGCGCCAAAGGGCCTGTGACACGTTGTCTGTTTTATTTTGTTATTGCACCGCGTACTAGCGAATGATATGAGTAAGTATCGATTGTCTCGAGTAACGATAAGCGAAACGATAATAGTTTAATCGATTTCATTTAAGAGCAATAATAATGCTTCGGAGAAAAGTGCGTCGATCTGTAATTTCTCACGCGTGTCTTTCAGTGCCGGCGAGAAAAGGAGCTAAACGAGCTGCGGCCGCCCCAGTAAAAGGCGTTAAACCGGCGAAGATTGTTAAAAAGAAGGACGGTAAGACACAGATTTTCCATTCAAGTACCTCGTTTACAAATTTCCAATAGTCGCTTCATTCGATCGAATCTTTTGCACTCGTATATTCGTCAGCTGTGTTTCGGATTGAGGTTACATTGCCTTCGTTGTTCCGTTCTACCATGGCTTCTACTCAGCCCCATTCTCACCGTGACGTTAACTTAAGCTCGTTTTATATTTGGAAAAAAAAAATCATTCCCATCTATGCGGTCAAAGTAAAAAAATTAATGTAAATTTATCCCTTGCTCCAGGATTCTGATCGGTATGTCGTTGCAAAGTCAGTGCACGTTCCCTGTGTTAGCTGCACGCAACACCATTATCGCAGTTGATTTTCATTTCTTTTACATGAAAAAAAAGTCATTCTAATCTATTTGGCCATGGTAAAAAAATTTGTGAATTTATCCTTTGCTCAATAATTCTGGGCCGTTGCCTATTCACGGTTTTTCTGTGTTGTCGCATACATATTGTTCTGAAAGCTCATTAACTATACATAATTGCATTATGTCGGAACAATTTTATTGATAATCTCATTGAACTCAAGTAACACTTAAAAATCTATATTAATGTTTCAAATACATCTTGCTTGTTACAAATAATACTTATTTTTCACTTGAGTTTCCTTTTTTTTTTTCAGTCATGTTTATTTTCTGTTTCACATTGACTCCAATTCTAACTAGTCAAAGTCGTGTACCAGTGGAATCACACTCATACATTTAAAGAAAGCATTAGTTTAACGAACACGTTTTACAAAAACTGTTCGGTTCCATGAACTCGATAAGTAAATGAATTTGCCGATTGCAGAATTTTCCCTGAGGCCTGATCTCAGACGCATCAAGGATGGAGGTGTGGTGCTTTCTGTCGGTCAGGGAGACGTCGGCCAGCTTGGCTTGGGAACAAAATTCATGGAAAAGATGAGACCAGCTCTGATTCCAGAATGTCAGGACATAGTTTGCATAGCAGCGGGTGGTATGCATAGTGTTTGCTTGACCAAGGCTGGCGACGTTCTCACCTTTGGCTGCAATGACGAGGGTGCGCTAGGTCGCGACACTTCCGTGGAAGGTTCCGAAACGACACCAGCATTAGTGACACTGGATGGCAAAGCTATACAAGTTACAGCTGGAGACTCGCACAGCGCGGCTCTCCTGGACGACGGACGCGTTTTTGCCTGGGGCTGTTTCAGGGTAACGATTGAGCATTTTTCAAACAATTTAATGCAAAAAAATTTCAATTAATTTGTCATGTATTTTTGTTCAGGACTCGCACGGAAGTATGGGACTTACATTAAAGGGAAACGAGCGCACTCCGGTACAGATGTTACCGGGTCATAAGATAATTAAAATAGCTTCGGGAGTCGATCACTTGATATTCCTGACGGACACGGGACGGGTTTTCACGTGCGGTTGCGCCGAGCAAGGACAGTTGGGCAGAGTCTGTCCGAGAAGCGCTGATCGTCACAGTCGTCGCGGTACGTCGCAACTGCTGCAGCCCAGTCTCGTTCAATTCAGTCGCTCGAAAAATCCAAGGATCCAGGATGTTTGGGCCGGATCGTACTGCACCTTCGTCAAGACATACGACAAAGGAGAAATTCACGCATTCGGATTGAATAATTATCATCAATTAGGCAAGTATAGGCTGCTGATTAATTAATCAATATAAATTGCTAAATATGATAAATAGGTTTTTTGAAATATTGAAACTCGTCTTGAGCAATCCGCGTTACAATTGTCGACTGCAGTTAACTTTTTTGGTGTTTCGATCACAGGAATGGAACGTAGTGGAACATATCCGTTTCCGTGCAAATCCGAGACTTTTGACGGTAGAAAGTGGAAGCATATCAGTAGCGGACAACATCATACATTGGCACTCGACGAGACGGGCCAGGTCTTCGTTCTCGGACGCAAAGAGTACGGCCGCCTTGGACTCGGCGAAAATTGCGAGGACGCTAAAGAGCTCACTGTCGTTCCGACCTTTAACGACTTCAAATGCATCGACGTAGCGGCTGGATGCGCACAATCATTCGCCATTACCGACGGAGGTGATTTGTACGCATGGGGAATGGGCAGCAACGGACAATTGGGTACCGGCGAGGAGGACGACGTTCAGATTCCTGTAGTTATAAAATCCAAGCAGTGGATAAAGGACAAGAGAAACGCGGCGCGAGTTGTCAGCGGTGGACAACACACTTTAATTTTAGCTACGAATACACCCATCAAGGATGAAAAAACCGATTAACCCTTACGCAATTGATTGTTTAAATCGATTGAATTAGATGGGTTTTCGGAGTGCATGAAATTGAACAAAAGGAAACAACAATAAAATTGAAGAAACCACACAAGGGAATACTCAGGTGTGCGAGTGTAAATAGATATTAAATGATTCGTAATAAAAATTTAAAAAATTCATAATTCGTTGAGACTCTTGTTGATATTCGATGCAGCCACATCTGAAGCGAAGAACTTACCTTGAGTCGATCACGTCTAGGCGATTTCTTTTAATTCGCATTATTTTTAGAGTGTTTGTGTAAATAGATGTATGTACGATTGGTAATAAAATCACCTCTTGTTTAATGTTCTCTTATAGACCATCTCAATGATATATATATATTTATATATACTTATATTTATGTCCCAGAAGATACATTCATCTTTAGTGTGCACGTGTCCAAAGAGAATCATTCATTTTTGACCTCAAATATCGCCGTGACTATGAATTTTTCAAAAGGGAACGCTAGGACCCTTTTTCAGTGAATTAATCAATCCTTGAGCTCACGCATTCAGATTTATAAGGAAACCTTCTTTACGCTTCCATAAACGTGCTCAAAGTTGACATTCTTCGAAACATTTTGAGGTCACAACGATCCGTGATGCACACTTCGGGTTAATTACAAGACCTACAGATCTTAAATGTACGCTGCTTTATTTACCAGTATATCTACAGAATGGTTGAGTAATCTGATCAAGTGGTTACACTAATGATTCGTAGTTGCAACGGTTAGAATTTATTGCCTTCTAATTTGCAGGCTTTGGGACAACAGATTTAGCGACGAATTTCGATATCTTTAACGATACAACGATCCAGATAAACGAGCTCGCTTTTTTTGTCAATCGGGCTCCACGGATTGCGTTAGTTTTTATAATAGAATTCACCTGATTTTTAACATTTTCTTATTACGGGAATACGGCTAACGTGAAGCCATCTCATCAAAATATATATAATATATATAAAATATATATATACACATATATATATTTTTTCTCGCTCTACCACTGCCAAGCGATATATTGGCGTTTGCCATGTTCACCTCCAAAACGAATGAGTCATTTCCACTCCCAAATATCCCGATACCTTTGCATTTTTCAAAGAAAAGGCTGAGACACTTTTTACAGTGAATTAATCGAACTGTCGGCTTGCATAGTCAGTCTTAAAAAACACTTTTCTAATCCAGCTAAAAACGTACATAAAGTTAATGTTAAGTGGATAATATTGGAGTTATAATGACCTATGCTGCACACTGAAGTTTGTTTAGAAAAAAACCACAGATCCTATGTATGGCATTTTATTAACATTGCTACATACAGAATGGTTATCTAGTCTCGCAGTGACATGAATCGGACATACTGTGGGGAATAAAAACAAGCGGTTAACCATATGATTTGTAAATGCAGCATTGACATTTCATTATTTTTTAGTTTCGACATAACAGCATTAACTAACTGGCTTGTTTAACAGGCTCAGCAACCGGGCCGGCCTGCATAGATATCTCTGTAAGTTTTTTGCCGATACGTTCGTGAATTTCAAGATACTTTGCAATGCAACGATCCAGACAAACAGACTCGCCTTTGCCGAGGTCAGGCTCAACGTACTTCGGTAATATGCACTTTTTGTGGCATGCCGAAGTCATTCTATTAAACATATCAGACATCATTTCTATCTCTAAATCTTGCATCAGCTTCAGCTTGGACTCGTCCAATTCAGGTATTCCGGCCATGTCAAAGTTTTTATTCTTCTTTTTTTGCAATCTGCGAACTCGTGTGTCTAATCGAAGACGAATCTTCTGCCACTTTCGTAAACTCCTTTGTTGGAATCCCTCATGCGCTTCCTAGATTGCATCGATTCGTAGCGATGAGCGTCGATGGATTTTTTTGACCATGCGAATGCGCTCAAACCAATAATGGTGATGATAACCCTGCGGTAAAAAATATATATATATACATATCGTGTGAGTGATCTGCGTTACGATGTAATCGAGTGGAACTTCTCATCGTGAATAAAGAAAATTGTTCTTTGAGGTTATGAACACTAAAATTACGAGAGATTTCGACGAACTTTTGCGCATTTGTCACTTTATAATTAATCGCTTATTAAAATTTATATTTTACCCACCTACCAGCCAGTTAATACTTTTTTGACGTGTCCACCACGTCTATCCATTCTCTAGTCTCGTACCGGGATCGCAGATATAATGCAAGGGACGATAACGTGTGAATCGGCAGAAAACTGCGCGTTGCTGGTCGCGCATGCGCAGAAGCGTGCCATGTAGCGCGTGGTCGCTTCGATGCTTTGCATTGATCATGCGTGTACGCGTAACTCCAGTATACTCCAGTAGGAATAAGCGCGATAAGCCCGGCTAAACAATATCAGTCGCTTGATTAAAGTAATAGCTTATGGAATCCGGTAGATAATCGAGAGTTGTAGATTATGTTTTTTATTTGAAGGCTTTCAATCTACATTTTACACAATATCAAATTTCATGGTATACGGGATGCAGGTTAACGTCTTGAAAGACGCAAAGGGTTTTTATCAGTTGGGCTGTAAGCGGTACTTTTACACGATCACTTTTATCTCCATTCATTAATCAAATTTGAATTCCCTATCTGCGTGAATAGATCAAAGACTGCGGCGATATGCGAAACAAGCAAAGATGTGAACCTCGGATTGAAATGTTTATGCGGTGATCTTAAACAACAGCGATGAAGTTGCTCCTATCAACTCTAGACCCAAATATTGCATCTTATCTGTGTTGTCACACGAATATCGTTTGTAACATTCGGTGTACCGCGATTCATCCCAACCACTCTCCGCAGATAGCATGGTTAGAGTAACTGATCGTCCTGTAACTCGGCCCGGCTAATTGATACCCAATGAGTTAATCTATTAATAATGAATCTCTGTCGATTCCGTCGATGATCGCTGCAGCATACCATAGTACCCCGTTAATCCGAGATCATACGAGGAGAGCGTACGCAGGATAAATTTAATCTCGCACAACACTGATAACAAGAGTTTCCGGGCGGGCGTTGCTGCTTCATCCGTATCATCGGAGTATTATGTATTATCCGGGTTTCCATCTCAGTTGAGAGTATGTGCAATGCCGCCGTCGGTAACAAACGCTGCAATGATTTTTTTTACCGATTCGTTTTTCTACGATCTAAAGGAAAATCTCATTTAAAGACGAGATGATAATCACTTTTGATATAATTTTTCTCTTGGCCGTGTATACAAAAAGCGGTGAGCCTGCGACGGTGGGAGGGGTTATTGTGGGCTAACCAACGGGCGGCTCGGCCGAGTTGATTTCGGTCGACCCAAGCTCGAATAAGTGAGGTTATCCTGTACATCCAAGATCGATCCAGCATCCCCGTATCCGTCGTAAAGCGACTGCATCAGTCGCTGCATTGTCGTGCTTATTTGCATGTTCGAGAAGCAATGAAAATTTTCAATGCCTCGGGCAAAGAATGTTCATCAGTTCGTTTGAAGGCATCGAATTCGTTGTGAAAGAGAGGAGCAGGCTCGGAGAGCATGGAATTAGAGAGGGCCACTCCCCTCGGCAATAGCGGCCGACGCCGGTGCATGCGATGGGATGGCCGGCCAGGGTGCAACAAAAACGAGCTTAGCCCAGCGGCGGGAGCGAGAGCTGATAACACACAGAGCGCGTGGGGAATCCCAGGGAAAGGGTGCTCTTCTGCCAGGGAGAGAGATTTCCGCGAGTTGCAAGGCCCCACAGAGCGTTTATATTCGCGCAGTCCCGTTCACGCAGATAACCCTCCGGCTCGGGCTATGCGCCGTGCACGAGGTTCAACGACCACCGCCCTGTTCTCGACCAACCCCGTGTCGTTACAGCAGCGCACAGACTCCCCCTCGACGATCCCCAGCCACCGAATGCATCCAGCCCCGAACTTCCCCACTGCCTCTTTTCCGGCATCACCGTACGGGAAAGTTGGGGCAACGCGGGTCGGTGGTCAACGCGGGTCAACTGTCTTGACAAAGGATCGCAGGTAGAATTACTACTTTCTTTTTTTTCTCCCTCAAACGATATAATCGATGGAGGTGTAGGAACTGAAAATGTTCAGTTTAAATTGTCGATAACATTAATTTAAAGGGAGGAGGATTAAACAAAGACGGCATAATTTATACTCAATATCTATATGTTGCCTCGTAATATCAATTCGGTTTTTTTGCAACACGTTTACTTTCATTACTTTATTCGTATAAAATCAACAAACAATCAACAATATGACTAAGAACTACATCGCAGTATAGACTTGTCTCATCCGATAGGAAAAGTCTTCTGCGAACCTTGAATTTTCAAAAACCTAAAATGGTTCGTTCCTCGTGACACTGCCGATTATTCGGTGCCCGTGGACGAACGAAACAATTCGATTAAACATTTTCACTGCGCAGTTTCGGAAGTTTCGATTAATTGAAAAAAAAAAAATTACACAATAGTGTTTTATCGTTAGCGCCGCAGAGACTTTAGCTTACGCGACCCGCATTGCCCCGTGTCTCCGTGTCAAAGTGTATCTACACGCACCGCGGGGTGGCGCAGAGGTCGCTGCCGTCGCTCAGCCGTAGTACTATAACCGCCATATCGAAACTCTCGTGCCGCGACCGGCCAGTTCCGTCGAGTCCAGGGGTAGAAGCTACTGGCCGCTTGTCTGCTCCCTTCTTTCGCTAGTTTCATTTCTTTCGTTTTAGTTCCGTTTTGATTCCATTGATTCGTTAACATTCGTATGTATTCCGTGTTTGTTACGAAACAAAAAAAAAACGAGGGATATATATATGTAAAAATAGATAGCTAGTACATAGGAAGGAAAGAAGCAAATAACGAAAGACAGAGCAACAAAAAAAAAAAACACGCATAATAAAACGGCAGAAAAAAAAGACTAAAAGACGAACGAACGCTAACGCCGGTGCGCGTATCAACGTGCACACACGCACTCAGTTTGCATTGCAGTTACAGTAGAGATAAATAAAATCTCGGGCAGGACAGTGCGACATTGAAGGGGAACAGGTGTGAAAAACAACAACACTACGCCGCTGCCGCTGTGAATTCGCCAACGCCGCGAGTCTTCGCATCTTCCAATCTTCGCAAAGCCGGATCTCGACGGACGTGGTCGTCGAATCGTCGAGGACTCATCGGGCGTACAGGTACGTGGAACGATCGTACTGTTTATGCTCGAGAGCTCGAGAGCGCGGAGAGACGGCGTGTGAGGTTAGCGTTACGCCCTTCCACACTCTCTCTCTCTCTCTCTCTCTCGCTTCGACCACCGTTCTTTCTCTCTCTTTGGCGCTGCACGCCGATGTCAGCCATCGATACTAGACGCTCGATATAAGACTCTTGGTATAACGGGTGGCGACCGGGCAACCCCCGGAAGGTCACGTCGCTGTCTAGCTTATCTCGACATTATTTCGCGTACGGGAAAAACGATTCTTGAGCTACTCGAAAACTCAAGGACTCTTCGGGACGGCAGTGAAACAAAGCGAGAGAAAGAAATTTCGTGTCACCTTTCAGAACGTAAAAACAATCGCCATTCTCCACGGTCTGAGAGACGAAGATGTTTTCACTTTATCGCAACTCTGTTTAGGGTTCGATAATCGATTGAGCGGACGCTTTTTCGCAGTTTGGCAAAGTGTTTTTGATCAATTATGAGAATTCTGAATTATTCTGGATACAGAGACGACGATAAATAATTTAATCAATTAGATGTAGATCAACGACTTTTTTTTTCTGGTACTGTAGCGAATAAAAGCGAAGAGGGAAAATTTTCGGTCATCTTTTGGGCGTAAAAAAATGTCGCTTTGCTATTGGCTGAGAGAGAGAGAAGTGTAACGTTATTGGAACTCTGTACCGAGCCAGATTAATGTATAAGCGGGCTGCACGGGACTTTAATGATGTATGTGTGTGTGTGTGTGTGTGTGTTTTTTTTTCATTATCGGAAATTTAAATATGCTCAATAGAGAGACGAAATATCTAATAAATTGTAATTCACTTAATTAGGTATTTGAACGATATTAAAATAATTATAGTAATATCACCGATAAGTTGAGGGGTTTGATTGACGGTGTGGTACAACATTTTTATCAGCAATTTCACAACTATTAATAATGTAGCGAGTGAAATCAACGAAGGATGTCCCGTAATTTTTTCAGGATTTAAAAAACACGTCACCAAGTCATTGGCTGCGAGAAGAAAAATGTATAACTTTATTGGAATTCTTTATCGAGCTTAATATTAACATTCAAGCGAACAATGTGGCACTTTAGCGGAGTGTTCTTAAGTTAATTATCGGAAGTTCGAATTACGCTCAAAAGAGCGACAGCGACGTAAAATTGAATCACTTTAATGGGATTATACCGACAGTAATGAGATCACTCAAATACAATGATAATAATAATAACAGACTCATCGACGCGCGTGAAACGTTTGATCGTCGATACGGTTAAGCGACGACATTTTAACTCAAACCAAATAATTAACAACTTTGATTAACGCGGCGAAACGAAACAATGAAAGATTTCCCGTAAATCTTTTAGAGATCACGAAAAACCGCTTTTAACCGTTTGAAAGAGAAAAATGTCTGACTCTGTATTCTGACTCTGTATCGAGTTTAATATTTAAGCGAATAATGTGGCACTTTAGCAATGTGATTTTTTTATTGATTTTATTTTTATTTCATAATTTTCGAAAATTCGAATTGTGGTCGAAAGAGCAACGACATTTAATTCAATGGACGAGATATTGGGAGTTAAAATGACGACGATGATAATGATTGTATCATCGACGCGCTGGATGGCAAAGTTGCCGTTGCGGCGAGCGACGCTCGACCTTTGCTCTGTTCTTTCCCGTGGCGAGGTCCAAGCCGCCCCTCGTCAGCTGATTGAAATCGATAATGGCAAGTCTGGGCTCGACGACGCAACCAACGACGACGTTACATCTCGACGCAGCTACTTTAACGTCTATCGGTGCCCCGGGACTTCGAAACCTGTGGCTCGTCGAGTTCTTCCCACTACCTTTGCCACCCGGACAGACTCCACCTCCGTAACCGCTCCCGATTCCGGGATTTCCACCGGGCCCGTCCATTCTCGTTCCGCTCATCGATCGGTAGCGATGCCTCGTAGGCCCTCGCTCGGGCGCGTCCTCCGGGAAAAACCTAAACAAATTCAATATCAAATTTTCATCAGTTTTCCCTTTTTAATCCATCAAACGATCAAATATTTGCATCTGAACACCTGAGAGTGAAAAATGTTATCTCCAGGAAAAGCTCGAGGAATTTTAAGACTTGTGTTCCAAACAACAGTTTCGCATCGGTCGTTGAACAAGTTTCGCTGAGGTTCGCTTCGAAGAAGGGAGAAGGCAAATTTTTTAGTGGCAGAAATTTGTCTTTCTGTATTTTGGTATGATGAAAGGGCGCGTGCGTTCTTCGAGGAAAGGCCGAGCAATTTCGTTTCACGACGAAGTTTTACCGAAAAAATGTTTATCTGAATATTGAGGTTCTTTGAACAATGAGAGAGGAATAATTTGAGAGTGGAAAATTGAGTTCCGCCAACTCAGCCACAGCTACGTTACGAGTGTACGCTACCAAGATGAAAAGGTGTAGCCTTCATCCGACAAAAACTTGACCAATAACAAAACTAAATTTTTTAAAAATGTTGAAAAATGATCACACGACGAGATACCTTCTTTGAAAAATGGCAGAAGGAAATTTAAGCGGTATTAAAAAAAAAAATTGCCAACCCAACCAAAGTCACATTACTCGTGTATACCGGCGAGATAAAAGGGAACAGGCGACATTCAGAAAAGTCTCAACAATAACTAAACTAAATTTCCCAAAAATGTTGAAAAACAATCACACGACGAGATATGTTCTTTGAAAAATGGCAGAAGGAAATTTAAATGGTATTAAAAAAAAATTGCCAACCCAACCAAAGTCACATTACTCGTGTATATTGGCGAGATAAAAGGGAACAAGCGACATTCAGAAAAGTCTCAACAATAACTAAACTAAATATCCCAAAAATGTTGAAAAATGGCAGAAGGAAATTTAAACAGTATTAAAAAAAAAAATTGCCAACCCAACCAAAGTCACATTACTCGTGTATAGGGGCGAGATAAAAGGGAGCAGGCGACGTTCAGAAAAACCTCAACAATAACTAAACTAAATTTTCCAAAAATATTGAAAAACAATCACACGACGAGATATGTTCTTTGAAAAATGGCAAAAGGAAATTTAAACAGTATTAAAAAAAAAATTGCAAACTCAACCAAAGTCACATTACTCGTGTATACCGGCGAGATAAAAGGGAACAGGCGACATTCAGAAAGGTCTCAACAATAACTAAACTAAATTTCCCAAAAATGTTGAAAAACGATCACACGACGAGATACCTTCTTTGAAAAATGGCAGAAGGAAATTTAAACAGTATTAAAAAAAAAAATTGCCAACCCAACCAAAGTCACATTACTCGTGTATAGGGGCGAGATAAAAGGGAGCAGGCGACGTTCAGAAAAACCTCAACAATAACTAAACTAAATTTCCCAAAAATGTTGAAAAACAATCACACGACGAGATACCTTCTTTGAAAAATGGCAGAAGGAAATTTAAGCGGTATTAAAAAAAAAAAATTGCCAACTCAACCAAAGTCACATTACTTGTGTATACTGGCGAGATAAAAGGGAACAGGCGACATTCAGAAAAGTCTCAACAATAACTAAACTAAATTTTCCAAAAATATTGAAAAACAATCACACGACGAGATATGTTCTTTGAAAAATGGCAAAAGGAAATTTAAACAGTATTAAAAAAAAAATTGCAAACTCAACCAAAGTCACATTACTCGTGTATACCGGCGAGATAAAAGGGAACAGGCGACGTCCAGAAAAACCTCAACAACAACTAAACTAAATTTCCCAAAAATGTTGAAAAACAATCACACGACGAGATGTGTTCTTTGAAAAATGACAGAAGGAAATTTAAGCGGTATTAAAAAAAAAAATTGCCAACCCAACCAAAGTCACATTACTCGTGTATACCGGCGAGATAAAAGGGAGCAGGCGACGTTCAGAAAAGTCTCAACAATAACTAAACTAAATTTTCCAAAAATATTGACAAACGATGATACGACAAAATACTTTTTCTTTTTTATGGCAGAAGGAAATTTGAAGATTAGTAAAAAAAAATCTGTCTCGCTAACTCAGCCAAAGTCACATTACTCGTGGATGCTGGCGAGATGAAGGGGCGCAGGCGTCCTCGCCGTCCGGGGTCGTGGATCCCGGGGTACGCGATGCCTCTGCCGTGACTGGCGGTCTCGCTTGTTGGACGGTTGGTCCGGAAGTCCCGAGGGTATGAGGCCGGTCAGTTTATAGTATTCCAGGAGTACCCGAGCCAAGTTTCTACCGACTCTATAATCTGTGGGTCATCGAGAGGTACCGAGGGGTCATTGACCTTTATCGTTAAGGTTTCAAAGTAATTATTTTTTTACACATTTTTTTTTTTTCAGCGTTCCACTTCCGCCTAATTTTTTCTTCGTTTTCATCGAAAGGATACAACTCTCCTCGGTGTAGGGCAGCATTCCGGGATGACCCTTTCTGGAGTATCCGTACATGGAAACCTGTATCGTGTAGCAGTTAACGTGCTCGCTGAGTATCGAGCAAAGATAACGTCTCGCTGTACCGACTTTGTGGGGATCCTGATTGTACATCGTGTTACCTGGCTCGTAGTCCTCGGCGTGTTGGGACAACAGTTTCGGCAGGACTATGTGTCTCTCGTACCTGAAAGGCTAGCAGCCTCGAATTAGCGACGGAATTAATTTTTTGTTCAACCCTCCAAGTCGTAACACCCAAAAACTTATCGAAAAGACAACTGTGAAAAAAATTGCACATAATTCAATACACCAGTTTTTAATGAAAAACAAATGGTGTCTTCAATTTCGCGTACACTTGCGTCGAAAAATTATTGCTCGATGGATTTTTAAAAATTGCCAATACTCAAGTTTGTAATGGTCTTTATTTTACCATCAAAGTATTTTGTTTTTACAAAATAGGGCAATTATTTTTTATCACAATTGTTCTTTAAATTTAACGTGCCAGTTTTTCGAAAAAAACCTTTCGGTTTGGTACATTTAATTTAGTATTTTTTTTTACCGGAGGAGTCACTCGTTCCTACGGTTGCGCCCAACAGTGGGAATAGAGGTGTGACTTGTAAAGGGTTAAAGTCGGCCGGTAAAAAAATCGACGACAGCTTTAATTGTGCGAGGAAGCCCCTTACCTGTAGACGTCGTCGTAGGTGTTCCCGTAAACGAACAATCCCGTTGCGTTGGTGTGAGCGTGCAGGTCGAGAACACAGTCGAGCGGCTCCTTCGGATTTTTGTCGAGAGACTCGAGAAGATTTTTCGTCGCCGCGAGAGTCGGATGAATCCACTCGGATATACGATTCCAGGCGCGATTCAAATCCATCCCCATCAACGTCGATCTGTGTATCGAATTATTCACCCGGCGCAGAATTAAAATGGTTTGGCAAAGAATATATTTAAAAAAACATACACAATAACAAATCGAATGAATTAATGAAGAAATGGCTTTTGAGAAGAAAAAAGCATTTCAACTCAGAAAAAAAAATTCGGATGAATTCCCATCACAGTGAATCTCTCGATCGAGTCGTAGACCCGGTGCAGAATGAAAATAATTCACTGAAGATTGCATAAACTACATAAAAGATAAAATGGAACAAAAAAAAACCATTTTCACTGAAGCAGAAAAAAAAACAGAACTATTCAAAAACCGAGCCACTTCGGATCTAAAGTTCCTCGGCAATCAACAAACCAAATGAAAAATGGAATAATCCCCGGAAACGCAAAATAGTTTACCTCAGGGAAATAAAAATATATATTTCCAGTCTACCAGGAAAAAAAGAACCCACCTATAGTTGCCGAGAAAGACGCCGTCGGGATTGAGCATCGGAACGATCTTGAAGACGACGTAGTCCCTGAGGACCTGAGCGATGGGATGCGTGCTGACGAGAAAGTCCATGAGTCCTTGGCAGACGAATGAGGACGGCGACTCGCCGGGATGGACGCGGGTGAGAACGGCCACGACCCTTCTCTGGCGATCCTGGCTCTCAGCCTGGCTTCCGGCGATCGTCACGAGCTCGACCTTCCTCTTCTGTATCGACGACGCGAGAGTCTCGCGTTTCACAGAAGTGCACTTCGCGCAAAGGTTGTCCAGGTGTCCGAGGTACCTCGTGTAAGAGTACGGGTACGTGAGGGCAAACTGATAGACGTCCTCTTCGCGATCGAAGTTGAAGGCGAAGCTGAGAACGTGATGGTTCTGGTGCTGAGCCGATTTGTAGTAGAAGACTTGCATGGGTGGAATTCTCTGCCAGCGGGGCTTGCTCGTGCTCTTGACGAGAGGCGTCATTCCATCCCGGAATAAAGTTCGACTCCTCGATATGTTGACGACGTTGAAGATAACGCGCTGATCGGCGCGTACGTTGTCCACGGTGAAGTTGAACCAGAGCCTGAGACGGGGACTGCACGTGTCTGGTCTTATGAATAAATCGTACTCGAATTCGGATATCAGATCGACCCGACCGAGATTTCCAGTCTCGAAGGCAGCGTCGAAGCACAGATGACCTTTCTTCGCTTTTCCGCTGTGACCCGGCGGACGGATTATGAGTTTGCTCACGTTTCCCAAACCACCCTCTGCGTCGCTGTCCTCGCTCTCTGGTGGAATCAAGCCAAATGGAATTTATTCGATCGTATTACCGGTGAGTCTTTTTTTATTTTGTTTTATGTTATTAGTATTTTTTTGTTTATTATATTGAGTAACAGTGTCAAAGTGAATCATAAACTTAATTGGAAATCAATTTACTTTGTAGAATAAAAATGGCGCATTTACATCTCTACTACTCGAGACTGTACTGGGTGATAATTCTACGAGGAATCAACTCTACCACAGAAGAGTTCCAGCGGAAAACATCTCCACCGTATTGCATCTCTACCGTACTAGAACTTCTACAAAAATCGCTACCAGAATCAAATTAAGAATCTACCAGAATTGAAACAAAACTCTAGCGGAGGACAGAGCTACCGTGTGGACTTGCATTCCAGTAGAATTTTATTTTGATCTTGGTAGCGTCATCATGTGATACGATAGACTGATTGGGTAGACCGTATTAGATATTAATCTAGGTAGGGTCAATATCTAATAGCGTTCTAATACAGTAAACTTGGAATATGGTAGAAATGTTTTCTGGTATGTTGTGAGTGGTGGAAATATAAATGTCAGATAAAAATATCGGATATTAGAATTTGAAATTTTTCCATGAAATTGACAACAATTTTTTTTCATAAAAATAAAATTTTTACTGTAAGCACACATGTGTTCCAACATCTGAAACATTTTGTGGGAAAAACAATTCCAATAGCCTTCATTAATTTTCAATGAGATTTTTTTACTGTGTAGTTTTGCTCATTTAATTTGACTTTTTTGTTGTTTATTTTGCACAGGGAGAAAACTCGGGATGGCAGGGCGGGGATTGAGAAGGCAGATGGTCCCTTGAGCCGAGACCGGACGATTCGTTATGTGCTGAATTACGACCGAGGAGAATAATAAATATCGTTTTGCAGAGGGGGAGCAACTGGGGCCAGAAAAGAAGGCTCGGAAGGTAGAGAAAATGTCGATCCTCTCTGTCGGGACGGGACAACTCCCGCGGCAGTGTTGAAACGACGAATCGACGATCGGCGTGCAAGAGTGGATTACACACGTCAGCGTTTCGAGTAATAGGTTTAACGAAGGGAGATCAACGAGGGGATTTTCGCTAACTCGTTTTTCAACATCCCCCTGCCAGAGTCGATTTTCTTGATTTTCTTTACCAAGGTAGAGAAAAAGTCGGACAAAAGATCTTTCTTTTTGTTTGTTTTTCCTTTTCTCTCGATGGTAATGCACGTTGGAGGAAACCATTGAAACGTATACTTTGACATCAGAAAATGAATTTATTTCACCTTGTCCTGCGCATCGATATTTTCCTAAGTGAAAAATAAATCTTCGTTTGCGGGACACTCGTAAAATAATCTTTTTGTTAGGCAGAAAATATCGAGTAGCAGCGAAACTTTTCCAAATGTTTTCGTGCGAATATAGAAAAAGAGTTTTAAGCCAGTTTCATAAGCATTCAGTTAAAAAACCAGGTCGTTTTTTAAACTATTTTTTAATGTGCATATTAGAAAGACGTATCATCAAGAAATGTTCACTCATTTGTTAATAACACAGATTACATGAACATTTTTTGGAAATAATTCGATCAGTGGATGGGTCATGTCAGCCGGACGAATATATTTGAATGGTTGAATAATTAAAAAAAAAACTCAAATTCATAACACCCTGTACCGACTGTGTGTGAGAACTCAACTTTGTCACTCCGATAACACATTAAAAAATGTTTACAATTGTCCTGGTGTTTCTCGTTAAATTATCTCGAACACTTGGCAATAATTTATTCTGTGAGACACACCAAGAAAGCTGAAGAACTCCGTTAAAATATATTTTTACAACACAGATAACTGATTGATTCCCGTATGCTTCGCAAGCTAATATTCATCTAATTAAAATAGAAATTCGATTGTAGCCCAAGCGATCAAAGTCTTTTTCATCGACCATAAATAATAACGAATCGGAGCAAAACGTAAAAAAAAGATGCAGGAAAATTAGCAAAATCCTTTCTTACGACACAGAAAAAAAAATGGATTAAAAAATAAACATACGATTTCTTGTACATATATTTTATAATGGACGCATGACGATTAGTCGAAGGATCTAACCGGCTCTCTGATAAAGACTGGTGTGCTCGAGCGGATCGCGACCCTCTCCCGGACGAGACATCCGAATGCCCACGGAACTTGTTTCTCGATTTCTTCGTTAAACAGTGGGAAAAACGTTGAGAATGGTTCACCTCGCGAGAGACACCGAGCAAGACTGAACACAGAGGCGCGAAGGTTCGCGAGTTATCGCGCCGGCTGAACTGGCCTCAGCGGTCTCGGTAAATCCCGACTCTCGCGCTCTTCCTACCTCAACGTGTTTCCAGCTATATCATCGACGTTACAGTGTACGAGGTGAAAACAGTTTGCGAACCTGCTGACTCTCGTTCGAGCAACATTTCGCCTCGGTCTGTAACGACCCCGGTTCACCTACGTTCAAATTTCTACACGCGATACCGGGTCGCCGCATGACGCTCGACCGTTCGTCAATCGTGTCATGCACGTGTGTCTGACAAAACGCCACTGTCGAATCTGACTGCCGAACGCTTTTTCTATTCTCATGCATATTTCGAAGATACATCGAGTCGGGCGCGATGCGACGTAACGGCGAGTCTTCGAAAGCTGCGGGCTCGACCTGCGGGTCGTCGACGAATGTGTTTTCGTACGACGATTCTCGATTCCATTAATCCTGGGACGGTCTCACACGTGAGATTGCGAGCCTTAGATCGTTGGGCCGCAACGACTGACGGATCGCGTCACGATGCTGCGTCAAACCTCCCAAAACGAATAGTTTTTTTTTCGGAGATTAAAAAAAAATTATTCCAATGGCCAAAGACAAGCAATCATTTATTTGATTGTAACGAATTTTTATCTGATTCAAATTGAAACTGACTGGTATACCAACCGTGTAGAACCCATTATTGAGGAATTTCTGATACCAGAAAACCTCTGCGCCGTCTTAATACAGGTGCTGAATAAGCATGACTAAAAGGTTCTTGAGGAAGAATTTAACTTATTGTATCGAAGCCTAATGTTAATGTAATGTTAATTTTTCACAATTCGCAAAGAAGAGCGCCAATTCGCAACGTCCAGACGAGAATGTTACGGGCTTATATTAATTGAGGGAAAATTGCTATTTCGGTTAATAATAGAAAATTAATAGTACGAAAAGTTTGCACGCAGAAGAATTTAAAAAACTTTTATTTACATACAATAAATATTCTATTGATTTAAATCAATGAACTATATAAACTAGACGTAAATAATTATTTATTTAATTGGAATATATATTTATCGGACGTAAACGGATATATGTTTGAAATAAATAAATCATTTTTATTGATGGGATAGCGCAAGCCTTATCTTCCAGTACGGTGTGGCACTAAATTGAGTAGCGTGCTTGTTGTATATGGAAGACGAGCTTTATCGCTTATAATATTTTTATAACCGCATTCTATTGATTTCCATGCACAATCAATGTCGGAAATTTTTCGTTTCTCGTGCACCATCTCCCTACGTAAAAGTCCCAAAATCTTCTAAATCTGCATTACAAATACTTCCACCAGCCCCAAATTCCAAATTTCATACTCGACGAATGCACTCACTGCAATTCTCATCTCAATTATTTTCACATCAAACAGCTTTACAAATTTCGAATTTCGCGTCGCGTTTGAGGTTTGCTCCTCATTTTTTTCAATTTGATCTTTTTTTTCTTGCGGCACAGTCAATATTAATGCTGAGGCGGGCTCGAATATTCCCGCATCTCGGTACTAAATAAAGTACTAAAATAAAATGTTCATTCATTTGTTATAACACAGACTAATAGACATTTTACAAAAATCATTCCGTCAGTAGATAAAAAATGTCAACCGGACGAATAGATTTTGAAAACAATGTCCGTTCTTAATAGTCAATTATTAATAAGTCCGTTGTTAAATAATATTTAAAAAAAACTCAAATTCATAATAACTCAACGTTGTCCTTTTAAAAATACATTACACAATATTGACAACTGCTCTGCTGACCTGCTTCTTGTTTTTAATTTTTTCTTGTTGTCGTTTGTTAGCTTTAATATTAATCTTGTTTTATCTCGTGCGTGCCGAGAGGAAAGGTGTGCAAAACAAAATGTATTCTTCGATGCGCTTTTGTCGTTGTCGTCGTGTTTCATTTTCTTGCCGTTAACTCGCCGACTAACGAAATCCATTGGGGCGTTGAGTAACGACGACGACGACCCTCGAGGTTTCGCGTGTCACGAATCGCGGAATTCGCTGGGATTCGCGTGGCGAATAGAATCACGGGTTTACATGCCGGGTTCGTCGCCGGCGACCACTCTGGCGTGCTGCTCCGAAGCCTTCAACCCCAGGACGGCCAGTATTATTATAGCATACGTACGGCTGAAGGACTGAGCGCGAGGAAGTGCGCGAGATCGGCGGGGCGAGAGAGGAAAAAGTCGTTCTCGTGACGAGAGGGTGCTCGATCGAAACGAGGCCACACCATCAGCACGAGAAGCGTAGTTAGTCCTCGTCGCGCGCCTTCTTCGTCTCGCTTCTCTCGCCGGTAGATAACTATACCTACTTAAAAACTCACCCTCCAAGCCCAACCCACCACCTGCCAACCCTCCGTAAAGCTTCGACTCTTTTCACTCTTGATATACGAGAGAGATTCTTTTAACGAGAGGCCACTTAAATTGCGCTAGGTGTTCCGTGTAACCGTCTGGGTTTGTATCGGTTGTGCAGGGCTATAAAGCATGAACATTACATTATTAGCTGCGCCAGGATGTGGGGTGCGAAGGATGTTATTAAGAAATCTAACGCACCGTTTCTTCGGAATGAAGAATCTCTGCTGCGAGCTAATAAAAAATTAAGGCCAATTATTATCGGAGACTATTAGCAACAGTTTGCACATGCAAGGAATTTCTATTGATGGATGAGTCAGGTTGATCGAGAGTTAATTCTTTTTTTTTCTATGTTTTTATTTTTCGAAAAATAATCAATGAATTGAGTGCCTAAGCATGAAACAGGATTTGCAAATTGCAACTACTTATTTCCAATTGGTTATAATTGCGAAAGCGTTTTAGCGGAAGGTTACTCATATTAAGCTAGGTTTTCCGCGTAACCGTCTGCGTTTTTATTGATCTTGCAGGGGTATAAAGCATGTACATTACATTATTAGCTGCGCCAGCATGTGGGGTGCAAAGAATCTTATTAACAAATCCAACGTATCGTTGATTAAGAATGGAGAATCTCTGCTGCGAGCTAATGAAAATTTAAGGACAATTATTATCGGAGACTCTTAGCAGTAGTTTGCACATGCAAGGAATATCCATTGATGGATGATTCAGGTCGATTGAGAGTTAAATCATTTCTTTAATGTTTTTTTTTTTAGAAAAATAACCAATAGATTCAGGACTCCAATATAATACAAGATTTAAATATTGCAATATAGTTTTCTTCTTTAAAATCAGTGATAATTTTGATACCATTTCAACGGAAGCCCATTTTAATTACGCCAGGTGCAGATTGTACAACGTATATATTACATGTATATTACATGTCTATTAGCTGCGCCAGTATGCACAGTGCAAGGAGTCTTATTAGAAAGTCCAATGTACTATTTCTCCAGAACGAATAGCTTTTGCTGTGGATTACCATATTTACTGGAGATACTTAGCAGCAAATTGTACACACAAGGATTTGTTCTTCATCACAAAGCCAAATCAAACGCCGGTTAATTAATATTTTCTATAGTTTTATTTTGATGAATATAAAAAATAAATTGTTTGCTTGGACATAAACCAAGCCAATGTAACAATTTGCAAAATTCAAAAGGCCTCCGGTTGGAAGATTTTCAAATTTATGACCAATTTTGGAATTCTTTCAACGAGAGGCCACTTAAATTGCAGCAGGTATTCCGTATAAATCGCCTACATACTTCTAGGGCATGCAGGGTGTAAATCGTATGTACTACATGCATATTAGCTGCTCTTGAATACACGGTGCAAAAGGTGCTATTAGCGAATGTAACGTACTCTAGTACGAAAAACCTTCGGTGCGATTCAGCGAAATTTAACAGCAAATCATTATGTTACTCTCAGTAACAATTTGCTAATACAAGGTATTTCTATTAATAACAAAAATTAAATTAAACGTTTCTAATTGATTTTTTTTGTAATCGTTCAATGTTTCAATAAAAAAAAGTAAAAATATATTCGCATCGGACATAAAAAAAGGTTGTGAAGTTCCAACATCTTTTAAAAATAATTTTCCTAAATAAGTGAAATACTTTTGAAAAACGTGGTATAACAAAAAAATGATTTCGAGCTCTCCTGACAGGTACAGGATTTTTATATGCCTTGCCGAGGCCATGACAATCACGGTGCCGAAAACAATAGAGCATAGCACGTTTCTCCAACTAATACTCAGTTTCACTTAAGAAACTTTGAAGCGTAACACGAAAGAACGCCAGTAATTTCGGAACGAACACGCCCCGGCGTTTCCGGAACTATGGAAACTTTGAGCTTTTTCTTCTAGCGAAACTGTCTACCGATCTGATCCGTTTGTAGTACACTTTAGATCGAATCTATTCGGGAATCGTGTTTTCGGAGTTCCGCGCTGTTAAACCTCGTAGGTCAAAGGCCTCGCGAGAAACAAACGCGAAAAACCGAAAAACTTTTCGCTCTCTTATCTATTCGAATGCGAGATAAAACCCTCTGATACACTCCGAATTGTTATGGACGTACGGTGCGGTGAATGTGGGAATATGGCACCCTCCAAATAAAACGTAAATCAATGATACATGGATCGGGCCAAATTACCCCGTTTTTTCATTCCACAAACTAAGCAACGAGAGAAGTTAGTTATAAAAGTAGAAAAGTCCGACCTATAGTCAGACCGGGCGCCAAGCTTGCCTCTGCAAAATACACCTCGATAAAACCGGAAGTTCCGTTTGACCTCAAAATTTCCGGGCTACGACGATGATCGATGCCGCTGTACGGTAAACGAGATAATATCCGATGATACACCCTGAATTATAAGCACATATGGGGGGGAGGGGGAGGGGGGGGGCAAAATGGAATAGGGGGCCAAAAGACTATTTTACAATGATTATTGAATGCTTCATTTTGCTCACTCTTTGTCACTGTAAATGTGGTGAATATGGTCCGCACTGTCTAAATTTTCCACGCATTTCTCTACTATAAATGTGAAAAATACGCCTTAGTGAAACTTAGATCCGAAAAAAAAATTAATCCTTATGAAAAACAAATCGCCTACCGGTCCAAATTACCCCATATATTTGCTCTATAGACTAGCGAATGGGAGACGTTACTCGCGAAGGTAGGAAACTCCGGTTTATCGTAAAATCGGGCGTGCGGCCCGCCTACTGGAAAAATCGCCTCGATGAAACCGGAAGTCTCGCGTGACCTCGAGATCTCCGGGCTACAATGATGATGCGTGTAACGACACGGTAGAGGAGTCGAAATCCGATGATAAATGCTGAATTATAGACGTATGAAGACGATAATGGGGCAAAATGAGACATTGAACCGAAAAACGATATCCTTACAATTTTAGGATAGTCCATTTTGTCCCACCGATCCATATGAAGGTATTGACCCGTCCTGCCCCACTGTCTCAATTTTCCCCGTATTCCCCTACGATAAATGCGATAACTACGCCTTAGTAAAACTCACATTAGAAAAAAAAGAATAATTCCTATGAAAAACAAACCAATGATTCGCCAACCGGTCCAAATTACCCCATATCTTCGCTCTATAGACTAACCACCGAGAGACGTTGCTCGCGAAGGTAGAAAACTCCGGTCTATAGTAAAATCGGGCGTGCGGCCCGCCTACTGGAAAAATCGCCTCGATGAAACCGGAAGTCTCGCGTGACCTCGAGATCTCCGGGCTGCAATGATGATGCGTGTAACGACACGGTAGAGGAGTCGAAATCCGATGATAAATGCTGAATTATAGACGTATGAAGACGATAATGGGGCAAAATGAGACATTGAACCGAAAAACGATATCCTTACAATTTTAGGATAGTCCATTTTGTCCCACCGATCCATATGAAGGTATTGACCCGTCCTGCCCCACTGTCTCAATTTTCCCCGTATTCCCCTACGATAAATGCGATAACTACGCCTTAGTAAAACTCACATTAGAAAAAAATAATAATTCCTATGAAAAACAAACCAATGATTCGCCAACCGGTCCAAATTACCCCGTATCTTCGCTCTATAGACTAACCACCGAGAGACGTTGCTCGCGAAGGTAGAAAACTCCGGTCTATAGTGAAATCGGGCGTGCGGCCCGCCTACTGGAAAAATCGCCTCGATGAAACCGGAAGTCTCGCGTGACCTCAAGATCTCCGGGCTGCAATGATGATCCATGCACCTACACGGCAAACTATGCTGCACAATCTGCATACACACGTACTTATCACACCCGTACACATACATGATGCACGGAGCGAAGGCGGAGAATAAGGTTGTACGTTGATCCGAGTATCGAGCGTGCACACGTGAAATAGCGTGGACGTAGAGGAGCTTTCGTGACTTTGCGAATAGGAACACGTCGAGGCTCTCTTCCGGATGTAACACAACACGGATAGTCGAAGAGCCTGTTTCTCGCCTGTTTCATTCTACGGCGGATTCGCAGAGTGAGAACGACTTTGGGCCTGTCGTGATCCCCCGAATCTCCTGTCGTGGCTTTGGACAGCGAACGTCACACACGAAACGACCGAGGTGAGGCGATGATTCACGAACAGGTGAATCGTGTATTTCGGATATCAAAGCTGGTATTATTGCTCGAACGTGTCAGCCGTACATACCAATTTGATAGTTGGAAAATTTCAATGTTGGCGGATGTGGGGTGTGTGTGTGTGTGTTGGTTCAATGATTTTCTAAACTTACCCGAATCGGCGTCGGACATATCGAAAAGACCGGCTGGCAGGAGACGAGGCCAACATACTGGCGTCTACGTTGGGCGGAGCGGGAAACGTTAAACTTGGCGACACTTGGCCAGTTCGCTGCACCGTTACCTTGGTTTGTTGAATCGATATAACTATGTCGACTGTTGTACTGTGTATATATATATATATATATATAACTATAAATATACATATATACGGATATATCCTATATATATATATACATATATATATATATATGTGTGTATGGGATATCTATACTAATACTCGTGAGTAATGGACACGGTTGTGTGTACGAGAAAGCTGAATCGCGCTGCAGTCAGAAAGGAAGGGTTGAGGAAGAGTGTGCAAAGTCTGCACACTCTGCTCGGTCGAAAGTTATCCGGGGTGCAATGCTCTCCGTTTGCGTCAGAGGGGAAAGGCGAGTTCAGACCTCGAGAAAACGAAAGATGTACCCGAGCCATATTTTTTGTTGTTTATTTCACATTTTGCATTCAGAGTCAAATCTCGATGGCTCGCGACCACGATTATCGTATCGCTGCGGATGCGATTCCATTGGGTTTCGACTAGAAAAAAAAAATTACCGAGTGAACGAGTATGAGATGGAAATTAACGATCGACGGGGTCGCTGCACGAAAGGTTCGTTCTCCCTGAAGGATTCGAGCTATAGCAAGCGTTATAATAATCAACTTGCCGAGTACACGCGAATACTCATTCAATATGTGAATATTAAACGAATATTTTGATTGATTTTGATTTCTCAAAGGATTTACTCCGTTTAAACCAAATAAATATTCATTCGCGGGTCCCCCGACAATTCTATTATTTTTCTGATCACGAGAAAAATGAGAAGCGTGAAAATGAGAATGCAGTCACGAAATAATGAAGTTTCCAAAAAAACGTAAAAAAACTGCCTCCGGTATGTTGGTAAAAAATTAATGAAAAATGATAATATCCGAGGCTTTTTGGTTTCGTTCGTCAAATGATTTCGTTCCTTCGGAGTGCTCGACGAGCAGAGTCCATCGGGATTCATTTTGTCCTTCCTCGTTGCAACCCTCAGGGTGGATCGCTTTGATATCACCGCTGGACGAGAGGGCTTGGCAGCTCTGATTGCGTTCGTGGGCTCCGAACCACGCACGGATAGATACGCGAGGCCACTCTCTTGCTCTGCTCACGCTGTAGGCCGGTATATCTATGTACTCGCGCGTATGGGTTTACCAGACGAGTTTGAGCTGTTAAGCCATCCCGGATAACCAGAACCTCGATCCAGCTCGAGTCTGCCTGAAATTTCTGAGGGCGCAAGCGCTTCTTTGGCGAGCGCTTCGTCGTCCTGCTCCGCCACCAGAGCCAAAGCTCCACCTCGCACATTCTCTCCACAATTTACGCGACCATCCCCAAAACCCTACGGTAGTCCGTGGTCCAACGCATCGGACGTGATATCCGGAATAACGCCATCGAAAAGCGAACGATCAAGTCGCATGCAAATCCTTTTTTCCAACTCTTTTTTTTTTAAATTTGCTACAACGAATCTCTCGCTGCACTTTATATTAGCTCGACGACTTAGCTTCCGTCGTTTTTTTTTTTTCGAAATTCGAGGCTTTATCATAAAAAACTGGTTGTACATTTATGATTCAAAGCACTTTCGCCTGGCCACTACTTTCTCCCATCTTTTGAAGCGATCCTTTGAAGCAAAGCGGGAGAAGCAAAGTTGTACACTTAATAATAACATAACACGAAGAGATACGCTAAACTATAGAATCATGTTTTTGTTTTTTTTTCTCAATTCCCGAAACACTGCTTATACGCCAAATAAATGAGCAATAAACTGATCGAACATACGAAGTGACTGGGTAATCTGAGGGAAACGTCACTACCGTTTTTAGAGACGAATTTTTCGACCGGAAGTGAAGTTCACCAGGGAATCGTCACTGTCGGTTTAAAAATCTCATTTCTCTACCGAAAGTTACGTCACGTAGGTGAAACGTCACTTGAATTTTATTTTTCTCATCGGAAGTAAAGTTATCCGGGGTAAACGCCAATTTAATCCGTCGTCGTCCCGAGGAAAAGTCATTTCCGCTTTGAGAATCAATGTGTGTGTTTTTTTTTTTTTTTAATAGAAGGCTCCGCATGAGATATGGAATGAGTGGCGCGAAAAGTAAATAAATATCCGACGCAGGGTGTTTGCAATTTTCGTACGAGTGAATTGTGGAAGGCCTCGCAAAAATGAGCAATGAGACGACTCCAACTTTGATATCACAGTTGGGGACAATTTCGGCGTTGCCTCCGTCACCGACAGACCCTTTGTGGCCCAAAAGTACGCGGATGTCGTGTCGCGACATTAAATTTTATATTCCCGATCGTATGTATGGACGTGTGCACGCGTATGCGGATACGGAAAATGTATATGGACGAGACATACGCTGGGACGCTACGGTGTTTTCGTTGCCCTATGACCTCTCCGGGCTTTATCCACTTCTCCCCGTCTCTGCGGGCCGATGCTCCAACTTCTCAGAGCCACGCAACGACCCCGAGAGCGCAGGCGCACCGCGCCCCCGCCGGTCGGTACAACTCGCCGGCTGCCGGGGAAACAACCCCCTCGTATACGTCTGCACGTGTGTGTGTGTGTGTGTGTGTTCATGGCTGGTGGAAAGAGGATTGCCGAGAGCGCCGAACGCTTCCAGCTCTCCCAAGGGGTGGAACTCCGTGCGATTCCGGCTGCTGCCGGCTACGTTGCGAGGGGGGCGTAGGAGAAGAGCCGAGGGGATTTTCGTACCCTCGGCGAAAGCATCAATCGATGAGGAAGGCGGCAAGAGCGGAAGATCGACTACCGGAGATGTCCAAAAAAAATTTATCCAATTGATCGAATAAATTAAAGAATTAAGTGATATTAATTGTTGAAGTCACGTTCGTGAAATGAATTTATAAACGTTTCGACGAAGCAATTGAACGAAATAAATGAAGCGGATTTTTTTTTTTTTTTTTTTTTTTTTTTTTTTTTTTTTTTTTAGGGTCATTGTAACAGTTAACTTCCGGTATTTCGATCTTGACCCAGCGAGGTATCTTGCGTCGCGGACGTCGAGAGAACGCTGGGAGTTTGGTTCGGTTAACCGGAAGTAAGCGAATACGATACGAAATGTGCCGGTTACGTTCCGTTTTTTGGCGGAGTTTGCCAACCGCAAAGGTCCGTTTCGATATCGAAACAGGGGAGGACTTCTCGCGCAGCCCCGAGAGAATAAACGACCGAGGGAGACGAAGGGGGGAGGAATATGGAGAGAAAGTACGAAGGGTAAGCGAGGGGAGCGATCGATAATCGAAGCCCTCCCCGCCATCCCTTGGCCCGGCGCGGCTACCGCCAACTTCCCGTTGTCGGACGTGTACGCATTGGCGTAGGGAAACGGGGATTCGCTCTTCCGACACTTGCGCCTCGCCAAAATTGTCCTCGACAATTACAAAACTATACTCTCGCCGTGTCTCTCTACGGAGATTGTCGAACGTAACTCCACCTTCCGAGTTTCCGATTCTCACCTACGTGGATAAAAATAATTTCAATGGAAATTACTACACGAGTGGAGGAAGATATTCATCGACACGGGAAAAATAAAAATTCATTTAATGTATAATTGTGATGGAAACATATACTTTTTTTTTTAATTTTAGTTGACTTTGTATATTAAAATTCAAAGTACTTTCGCAGAGATACTCGATTCGATTTTTTGAAACAATTTATTCTTTAGATTTTTCATTCGTCGACCATTTATTTTTGATCACGGTTTTATTGTGACGAGTGAAAATGAAATTTGATACAAGAGTTTTTGGGTTAAAACTTCGAGTCCGGTACGTTTAATTGCATAAGATTTTTTCTATGGGGCTAATACGAAAAATGCAGGTTTGATTTCACGGTTGAAGATGACTGTAAGGAAAATTACATGTTGCTATTAAAATGTTGAAAGGAGACTGTAGTAGGAACAGTACAGGATTGATCGATCCTGGGCCACGTACGGGCCTATGAGTCGGATGCAAAAAAATGAGGGTTTATCTTGGACAGGCTTTTGTGCGACCTAATCCTTTCTAAGCTTTTAAAATCATTTTCAACCCTTCCTATTAATTTTCTTGATCCATCGGAGAGAGAACAATGTCACAGTTGTCCACTTCTTTCAACTTCCAAAACAGCCGCGTCGTTTTTATTATCGCTTGTAATTATCGATAGGCAAAGTAATTAACGTCAATAAACATTTCAACAACATTCGTAAAATAAGTTAACTAAAATTCATCAAAATTTTCGAGCGCTTGAAAATTTTGAATATTTTTTTTTTTTTTTTTATTTTGAAAATTTTGAAAACTTTGAAAAAAGACTCAGCTTTTTGAAGAGTCTTACCAACGATTGGTAATTGTTAGCAGCCATAGTCACGTTGAATCATTCCGCGCCGCTGCACAAACACAATTGTTATTCCGGTTAGACAGAGTATCGATCCCTTTTTATTCCCAGGATCCCAAAATACACATTTGATGAATGATAAATACTTGTCGCCGAGGGAAAGCAGATATAATCAGGGTTGCCGGAGGTCGGATGTCCATTAATAAATTACCAGAAAAACCCTCATAAGCTTGTTTAAATAATCATGTACGACATAACCAATTGCTTATCTTATAAGGAAAACATGCATTTATAATGGTCGCTTTCTCGTATTTCTCTTTAAGAAAAAAAAAAAAAAAAAAATACGAAATTTTCCGTACGATAAATGCCGTTGATTTTATTCAGGAATGATTTACGAAACTTTTTTGAAAAAACAAACCTAACGAAAGGCAAAAAAAGCCAGTGAAATCAAATTGTGACTACCGAATAAAAATTGTGGAATTTACTCGGCTAACCGGCAAAATTGAGATTTAATGTGTGATTGTGGTAAAAACGTAATATATTTATCAAATCAAAATGGAACTGAATTATGAAAATTTTCGTACTTTCATAGTGAAATTAAAGTCGTTTATCAACAGTAAAATATCGTGTAATTTTTTGTTTTTTTAAACACACCGAACATTGATTTTTCATTACAATTCCACACGAAATCCATTGTCGCAGTTTTTCCATGAAAATGTCTATTCAGGTAAATTAAATATCATAAAATTTTCTTTACATTCAATGGGAGATTTTTAGAAAGATTCGACATGCGCGGATCGCAAATAAACGTCCTATGCGTATTTTGTCACAGCGGAGCGTGTAAAGCGAAAACCACCCGAGCCGCTTTTCCAGCCTCGCCGTTTTCTCGCTCTGGGATGAAGCCGCAACTGCGTCTGCGCGATATTTCTCGGGGATTTATACAATAAACGTTCTGCCCTATCCTTCCAGTTCCTCGTCAGTTCTCTCCCCCTTGCCGGCCCCTTTATTTCAGCTGCGTCCTCCATGATTATTTCCGCGAGCTCTTCACCGTTAAATCTCTAACTATGACCGCTCGGAGCATCCAGCCGAGCCAATGGCAGTGGTGCGGGTTTTGTTTTCTTCTGTATTTTCGTTGTCGCTCGAGCTTCGTGCAATATTGCACTCGTGTATGTAAATACGAGTATATATACGCACACTTTCCCTGTCGACACCCCCGCCCATCTTTGCGCATCCAACGCGCCTGCGCACCATCGACGAGGGGTAGTTGCAACCCCTTCGTGCCCGGACGAGCCATCGTCACGACTTTCGTTTCTCGACCCAACCTTTTCCCCGTATTTTTCTATTGCTCGATGACGAATCAAACGAAAAATACAGTCGTTGGCACTCTAACGAATTTTCAATAAAAATTCAATAAAACTCGCAAAGGTGGAAGAGAAATTTATTTAAAAATCTTGCTCTTAATTTTCGTCGAGAGATCCTCCGATGACTCGGCATCGAGTAGGCTCAATTTTGTGTACTCTTCGTTGTCGAGGAAAAAAAAAAAAAAAAAAAAAGTTATTTCCGCCTCCAGCGAACGAATACGCAGCGGCCAATGACTGTACCGTCACGCTCACGCCCTCGTAGCTTTCGTCCGCGGGTGCGCAGGAAGAACAGATATCCCTAACGAATTCTTAACGAAAGTAGGAAAAACCTTGTGGAAGCGGCTCAAAGAATTTTGAAAAAAAATCTAAAGCCTAAAATAATAAGAACGAAAAAGAATCTTTTAAAAAATCTCGCTCGAAGAATTTGTCATAATTTTTTTTAACACTACCTGAAGCTTCAAATTTTTGTTCCTTCTTTCTCAAAAAAAAAAAAAATATATACATATATATACAGACGTATATTGGCCTCCAATGAATGAATCCGCAGAGGCCAATGACTGTACCGTCCCCGTTACTACCTCCTCGCTTCCGGCCGCGGGTGCGCGGGCGAAACGAAATGGAGGGGATGCGAGATAACCGAGTGGGGAGCTCGAGGAGTGCTATAGCGTATCGGGAGGGATGCGAGCTTCCCCTCGATCGGGTGGCGGAATAGATCCGAGGGTGCAGCCGACTCGGCGAACTGGCAACCCCGTCAGTTTAGTTACCGCACCTCATAAGGCATTGCGTTACGTAGACACCGTTACCCGCAATATTATTATACCTTACTTATATTATTCACTGAATTAATATACCTTACTTATATTATTCATTGAATTAATATACCATACATATATTAATATCTATTCAATTGAATTTAATTCGTTCGTTAACGTTCGTTAATTAATTGTACCCCCCCCCCCCTTCCCCCAGTTGAATTATAATACGTTTTTTAATAATTATAATAACCGCCAAGTTGCAAATCATATAATTCCGTTACGTTCGTCGCCTCGTTTCAATTTCCTCCTTTTTCCCCCTCGTCCCCGAACCCTTCCTCGAAAAAAAACAATATACAAGTGTATATATATGTATATACATATAAAATTTTTCCGGTGCCCATAATTTACACCTGAACGCCCTGTGTGTCTACCTTTTCTCTGTCTCGCTCTCGTTCATGAGATTCAAAACAAAACCAAAAAACTACTCGTACATTTGTTTCCACTATTAAAAAATATATATATATATATATATACATATATATTCCTTGTGTAACTTCTCGTACATCTCCCGAAAAATACTTCCTCGCGATTACCGGGCAGCGCGAATATGTTCTAAAATCTTAATTAAACAAAAAAAAAAAATACAAACAAAAACGGAACATTATAAAATAATAAACGGGCGTCTCCATGTATTGTCCACGGTCAAATTTAATAACTTCGAGGAGGTGAGGAGAGAGACCTGTTGTTTCGACGTTGCTCTTCGTGAACACGCCTCACCTGGAAGATATATTCGTGAAGAAAGAAGGGATTCACTTGATCGTTCGTCGCATCGTAACGGGGGCGAAAAAAATCTGCGTTTTGCGAAATTTCATTTTTCCTCGAAAAATTAACGTTGACTAAAAGAAACAACAAAAAAAAAAAAAAAACGAGACGAAGAAAAATCGATTGAGTTGGGAAAAAATCTTTCGAAGCCCCCTGCTCATTGCGCGTCGCGTAAAGAGATTAAAAAAAAAAAAAAAGAAAAGAGAAAATATACGAGAAAAAATAATTCAGTATAACACCCAGTACTGCGCGTTCCGTTCTGCCGCCTAGTTCAGCATCCTGCTCCACACAACCACTGATTTTCATCGTTAATCGGTATGTTCATTTTTTTCTTTACTTTTTGTGTTTTGTGATTTATAATTATATTATATCGTCGAAAGATATCAAATTATTTGTATCTACAGTTGATTGAATTATTTCGATGTGTCGACGAACGAAACGTCTGGTTTTTCCCCCGGCGGGTCCCGAGATGTAGAGAGGACCGGCATTTTTTTTTTCCCCTATCACTCGTCCATCTTCCCTTCGCGTATCTCGCACCGGCGTGTTCTCCGGACCCGGTTAGACCCACGACTTTGGCCCTTCAAGGTGCCAAAATTCATTCATTCTTAAACAGCCTGCAATATGTTGCTCAAAAAAAAGAAATTATTTGTCATTTCGATTACGTTCACTCGAACGGTTATAAAATCAAGGTGGAACGAAAGAAATAAAAAATGCGAGTCAATATTCTTCTTGCACTCTCGACTATCTTCAAATTTGTTTCTCCTCATTTATCATCTTAAATTCTTTCACCAGAACGATAACGATACCTATAAAAGTTTAAGCCAATATTTTGAATACATTCTGGACAGAGTTCGTACCCAAAAGAATGTTTATTTCACGTTATTTATCGTCTCCGTTACTTTCACAAAAACGATAATGAAACAGAGGTGAAAAGAAAAAAACTGATCGCACGCATCTCGATGGCATCGTATTGGAGTAAACTAGCCGAGTCAGCTTCTCGCCTGGGTGTGGCTTCGTGAGAACACGCCGTTTTTCCACACATATATATGGGGCCTTCCATGCCTAATCGACCACTTTTGAACGTCAGATTTATGATAGAAATATATATACATTTATTTTACGATAGAAATATAGTTTACGGAAAAAAAAAATTTTTATCTTAACTATTTTTTTTTTGAGAAAAAAAAGTGGCGAATTTTGAATAAATAACAATTATGTAAAACAAAAACATTTATTTCATAAAATAGATCATATTTGATTTCTTTTGGTGTATTTTTTTTTTCGAAGTTTCATTCAAGAACAAAAATTCCAAACGAAAAAAAACCGTACTCAAAGGTCAACATCAACAAAAAGTTATGGCTATTTGAAAATAAGAAAACGATTTTTTGTGAAAAATTCATAACTCATTTCGGGGTGGAGAGAGAAATTTTGAAAAAATTCTTAAAAATGTCTTTCAATGAATAGAAAAAAAAAAAAAAAAAAAAAAAAACAGAAAAATTAAAGCTAGATCCAGGGGGGTCGTGGTCGAAAGTCGATTTGGAATGGAAGAGCCCATGTGCAAATATATATATATATATACACGGATTTAATGCAAACGCCGAAGGTAGCGCTGAAGGGAGCTCGCTTTAACGACCTCTTATTCAATATTATGCAAGTCCCCTTCGTTTCGTATTATATTCCGTACGCGTCCTCATCTCGATGGTACGACGTGACGGTATGGATTGAGCAGCGAGAGGCGCCGGAAGTAGAGCCTGCGAGAGTCGGTGTGGCCTCGGGAAGGGTGCGTGCACTCGGCAGTCCCGTGGAACCGGAAGTACGGTGTACGTACCCGGCGGCAGCGCCACCCTCGCGGCTCGAAAAGGAGAATAAAAAAAAATGAAGCCGAGCGTCCCAGGCGAAGCTTCGATCCGCTTTTTACACGGAACAATATGCAAACAGGAACGAGAATGAATAATGATTTTTCTTGGTCGCGAGCTCCGCGCCACGCTCGTTGTGTCCCATATTATTTCCCCCGGCGTTATTGGACAAGCCTGGAGAGTAGCGATGGACGATGTACGCGGGGACGCGACCGAACCCTGCGGAAAAAAAAGCGAAAGAGCATCGCGAAAAAGAAAGCCTCAGCCTCAGTAAGTTTGATGTAAATTTTATTACGAAACGTAGGGCGTTGGTAACGAGTGAAATAAATATTACGACGGTTAATGTGCACGATCGACAATGCGAAACTGCGCGAATTTTCGTCCATGACGAATAATTCGAGATAAAAAAAAAATCGCAACATTTTTCTCGAAATAAAATTTTGCGATAATCTAGAATTCGCGTCCGACGAAATTCGACTATGAAATAACTGTAAGATACTTATTATACTTGCCCGGAATAAAAATAAACGGACTAGGAACTGAAAACAAAAAGACCACAAGAAACGCCGCAGTATTTTAAACGTGACCCTTTCAGACGAAAAAAAAAAAAAAAAAAAAAAAAAAAAATCAATTCCGATCGTGAATCTTTACTGCGAGACGAAATTAAGATAATGCAAATCCTTGAAAATCCGTGTGAGATTTTTCCACAATTAATCCCGCAACATTCAATCTTGTATTTATACTCTCCAAAAAAACAATCATAATCCAAACGTCCATACTAAAAAAAAAAGTCAATTTTCGATACCCATAAAAACAACAAAAAAAAAGAAAATATCAAGAGAGATAAAAAAAAAAAAAATTGAAAAAATGCGTAATTTTCGTTTTCGACTCTCACCGAAGGGAATACGAGGTAGTTTTGATCGTGGAAGTTCGGAGCTTCGTTGGGGAGCGGCACGAAGCGCCCTGTTCCAGCGCCGACGTCGTCGCCGTCGTCGTCGTTGCCGCCGCGTATTGATCGCTTTTTAGGTCCATGTGTCGCGTTCGACGGCGTGCGCGTGCGCGACTTTCCACACTGTGGGGTGAACCTTGCGGCGAGGGCGAGCCGGGCGCAGCGAGAAATAAAAAGAGACGTGGATATATAGGTGGAAAGGCGAGGGGGGAAGGGTAGAAGGAGAGAGGCTCCGGGGGTACGCTGGGGTTCATATACCCCAGGGTAAGCTCCCTCTGTCCGTACATCCATCGAGCCGTCTCTCTTTCTCTCACCGCTACGTTCGCTGCGACGCCGAGCCAACGTTCTTCCAGCCAGCCAGGCTCTGCCCCGTGCCTACCACCGGCGACCGAATCAATGGAGCCCCCCCTTCCCTCTCGGACATTGTAGCGTCTCTCTTCCTTCTCTTTATTCCTCTCTCATTCTCACCCGAACGATCTCCCTGCACGAAATTCCCTGTCCATAGATACGATACACATTGTCCACACCCGAGGACTTTTCCCTGTGTACAAAAGCATCTGTCTGCCTCCACGGAGATCCACTGTACAGCCTTATCGCTATCTTTCGGCTATCTGCACGAGTGACCTTTTTTTTTTTTTTTACTCGTATAAAGATTTTAGGAAATTTATAGAATTTAAAGATTTTTATGACGTGTTGAGAATATTGAAAAAAAAAAAAAACGGAAATCATATTCAGAGAATATGGGAAGGTGTGCGTGAGTCTCTTGAATTTCGTGAAAAATTGGTAATTTGTTTTGTACGTGGTTTACTTTTTTTTTTGCTTCGGCAGAGGATACGAATTGTTTTTACGGTTTCTCATGTAGAGCGATTTTGAAAGATTCTAACGAAAACGCGTTCAGATTGTCCGAGAAGACAAAAATTGTCGCATTCGGATAACGTTTGACTTTTTTGAATTATATGAATATTTAGTACTTTATTGTAGATGCAATGTTCAAATTTTTTTTCATTTTTTTTTATTTTTTTTTTTCGTTAGGTAGTGGAAACGAGTTGTAACTGAGGATGGTCGTCTTGTGCATATCGATTGTGGAAACACACGAATAAATTCCTCGGGCGTTCTCTTATATTGTTCCACTGCTTTTCGTTCTTTTTATTCGTCTCTCATTCTTACGCGAGCCATGTCGCCGCAAAAATGTTCTGCCCGTAGATTCAATAAAAATTATCCCCACCTGCAGCGACTCTCCAACCTTATCGCTCTCTCCGAGCTATTTGGGCGAGCAACATTTTATTTTATCTAATTTTTTCAATTTTCTTTTCCTTTCCTTCAATCATGAATACGAGTCATAAATACGAATCGTCAGCTTGTCCATATCGATTGTGAGACCGGACGAATAAATTTCTCGCTGAGACTATTGGACACTATTTTAAGTCTCGTATCGTTCAGCAGAATAACCGAGTTTCTTTCGAACCGCTGTGGGCGCTCTCGAGCTCCCGGATAATTTTTGTCATCCGGAAGATCTTCCTGGAGGAAAAGAAAAACGATATTTGAAAAACAATCATTTTTCGCATCGGTCCTCAAAGGCCATTAATCTATCCGGGACTGACCTCGGTCACGCTTTCTCGTAGAGTTACCTGGGCAGGGAGAGAAGAATGGAGAGAAAAAAAATAAGTGAGATGCGTACCGTTCACAGAAATGAGGAACAACTGTTCGCCGGCAAAGTAATTTAGAGGGCGAGGTTGCCGTAGACAGTTGAGGGGCATCCATTGTGGGCGGATTGTGGAAGCGACTATACGACAATTTTCTCGGGGCACCCATATCGTTCGCATTTTGTAGCCTAGCACACGACTGTGGCCTCTCCTTATGAAGTTTATCGATAGCCATCGGAATCGTGACTGGCCAACCCGACGATTCGTAAACCCGAATTGCCCATGGAAATGCCTCGTCCAATATCGCTGCAACATAATGGGATTTATGAGAAAACGTATATATATATATATATATATATATATATATATCAGAGAAAACGACGATGCGCCGATGCTTCGCTCCCGATCGTAATTGCGAAACGACCGAATCGATCGAGCACCGGCAGCAGCTTCGTCCCACTTTTTCCCCAGCGTCGTTCGCGACCCTCCTGCGGGCTTCGTTTCGAGCATCGGAAAACTCCTCGCTACCGACAGTCTCGAACGCCTCCTTGCAAAAATCACCTCGGTCACGAACTTCAAACCTGGCGATTGACAAAAAACCGAGGATAACAACGGTAATAAAGAAAAAATGTGAGAACGACTTCCAGCAAGTGAAATGGCGAAAGGACAATGCGCCACAGGTCGTATTTAAAAAAACCATACAATCGATCGAGAATCGGCAACGGTTTTGTTTTATTTTTGTCCGCGGCGTCGTTCGCGACCCTCGTCATGTTCCAGAATCGAAAAAACCCCGCACTATCGACAGCATCGAGAAAAGTCACCGCGGTTTGAAGATTGGTATTTATGACTTTTTTTTTTTAATAGGGATAAAAATTTGAATGAATTTGACCTTTAGGGAAAAAGAAAATAGCGGAACAAAATGTTCCAGTCGACTGAAGGATCGAAGCTGACCCGAAGATTGACATGGAGTGATAATGAGTGTCCTCGATTTCTCGAGTAGTTACACGAAAATTCTTCATATATAATCGAGTAAACCCGGCGTGAGAGAAGCGCGTATATTTATAGTGTTTATACACCGGGACGTATTTATAATTTCGTTGCTCTCGGTGGAGGTTTGCAGCCGAGCCGGCCGCGAGGACCGTGTTAGAGAAAGCTTCCGACGCAGACGGTTTAGTCATCCTTGTCTTACTTGAAATATCAATTCGACCACAGCTGCATCGCCTCAGCGATCCTTTAGGCATTATCCTTCGACGGGAAAATTTACTTGGCCACAAAAAAAAAAAAAAAAAAAGAAGGAACAATTTTATTGTTTTCTTTATTCGATTTTGGTTTATCGTCGGTACGAGAATATTTCGCGAGAAAGCGTATTGTCGTTGCCGGTTTGTTGGCTCGACCGCCAACTCTTACTCGGCTCGTTTCGTCAGATGCGCATAATTTTGGGTTGTCATCGTTTCGAACGACCATTAACGCCGCTCTCCATCGCCCCCTTCCCGAATCTTCAGCCTCGGGAAGATAAAATTCGAAGCACCGAATTACCGAGATAAGGTCATGGTTGAGTCGCGTGCGAGAGCCGCTTCTCCGAAGATCCGAATGAGACAAAAAGCCGAACGTCGAAGGAAGAGGCAAAAAAGAAAAACAACAGAGCCGAGAGAAGTGTGCATCGACGATCGATACGAGCGGGTACGAGACTAACCCTCAACACGGTTGTGCCAGCTCTGTGACCTTTCGTCGGGCAAAGCGTATTTTTTTTTCTCTCCGAGCCTTCCTCGAGACTACGTTTATAAAGTAACTCTACGACTGTAAGCTTTTTCTATTTATCGCTCGGCATCTATTATTATTGCGCACGGACTCGGCAGTCGGCAACGTGGGAAAAATGCAGCGAGCCCACTCTTTGATGTAGAGAAAGAGGGAGAAGAAAAAAAAGAGATAGGTCGTGGTTGCGAAAACACATGTTCGACAAATGACGGAACGGTAGGCAACAAAGCCCCCAGCCTCGGTACATACCGGTTGGGTTTATAATACTGAGGCTAATATAGTAGCTTACCGGATATAGTTACCGCGAAATTGTAATAGGGCTCGAATGAAAGGGACGCATAGACTCGGAGGTAGACGCTGACAGAGGGGAACTCGTTGTGTTTTGCAACAACGGAGGTTAGGAGGTCGTCTGATCCCTTTACGGAAATTCATTATCATTATTATTATTATTGTACCGTTTATCGAAGCTGTGCTGATAACGAAATCCTTGCCTCTCGTCGCAAGGGACAAAAATATGAACTGGCCTAAAATCATCGAGTAAATTCATTCTCGGTTCAATCGTCGACACTCGAATTCGAACATGGTCGAAAGAGTCGCGTGGAATTTTAACGGGGCTCGAATGAGGAGAGGACGCGGAGATCCGAAGATGGACGCGACGGCGAGATCGATATATTTCGATACAACAGAGGTTAGGGGATTGACTTATCCCTTGAGACAAAATATTATTATTATAACATTTAACGAAGCTATAACGAAAATGACAAAACTCTCGGTTCACGTCGCAGAAAATAAAATACGCTTGGAAGCATCGAAAAAATAAACGTTTTCGGTTTAATCGCCAACATTCGAATTCGAACTTGTAGAGAGAGTACAATACCGCTTCTGTCCGTCGCGTCGGTTGTCCGAGGGATCTTTTTTGTTTAACTCGCAGCGGTGCGTTTACGCACGTCAGGGCCGTGTAACTCGTCGTTGAAGCGGGCGTCCGTGTATCCCGAAGAAAACAAAAGACTCCAGCAGCGGGAGCCGCGTTCGCGTCCGCAGTGAAGAGGGCGGAGAGACGAATCAAGAGGTTCCTCGAAGCGAGCCGAGCGCGCCCGAGCTCTTCCGAAGTGTCCGTCGTCGGAACTCGAAGCAGCGCCGACGGCGGCAGCGGTGGCGGCATCAGCAAAGAGCCCCGGTGGTTCTCCTCGCTCGAGCTCAGTCTCTAGGCAGCCTCCGCCCGTAACGTTGTTTCTTTGTTTCCTTAGTATAGTTAACCGCCTTTATTTCAACCGTGAGGTCTGTCACCAGCGCGTTACCCACTGTTCCTTCGACTGTGCGCGTTTTCCCGACGCAGTTCAATCGCAAGCCGCATCCCGTATTCGCGTGTGTGATCGCCGAAAGAAAAAAAAAAGTCATCGGCAGAATTCGAGTTACGCGTCGTGCTCTAGTCGCGCTGTGAACGAACGAGGCATGGATAGCCACGCCGTTCGGTGATCAAGATAGAAGAAGAGTTTATATATATATATATATATATATATATATACATATACACATATATATATATGTCGAAAACGAAAAAAAACTTATTAGCTCGAATCTAATCTTTAATTTTGCGTCGATCGATTTAATTCGGCGATTACGATAAATGCCGCGGATCTTTCACGATTACCTCGGTTCATTTTTATTATTCGTTTATCATTTCGTTTCGGGCGGTGGTGCGTGATCGAACGAAAGAAAACTCGTTCGACTCTTCTCAATTTCGTTTCTTCCGCGGTTAATAATTGTTCAATCGCAAAACGCTGAAACGTGCTGTAAGTGATATCATCCCGACGGCTGTCCGCGAAGTGCTTCCGAGGTAAGACCGACGGAGGAGCAAGTTATTATAATGCATAGATATATATATATAGAACATAAACAGTACGTTGCACGGTTCCGTTGAAGAAGCGCGACAGAGTCTCGTCTCGGGCGTCCGTGGAATTCCTTTATTTTTCGGCGCACGTGCTACTCTCTGTACCAAGCGAAAACGCCGGTATGGCGTTCCAATCAAGCGTTCTACGTGAACGCCGCTGCTGCACTCTCGCGTACTAACGAGATAGTCGACTCGCCAGAGACGCTAGGTTCTCAACGCCGCTCATTTCTCTTACGGAAAAAAAGTATATTTCCGAAAGAATATAAAAAAGAACGTGAAAATTCTCGAATGCAGAATCGTCTTACGCCGCCTCACGAGGGCAGAATGAATTTTCGTGTCAAGCCGACGAGTCGACGCTCGACAGTGGACGCAAACGACGTAGCGGTGAAATAAATCGTTAGGCAGCACAGAAACGCAGTTGCCCTCGATGGTGCGTTTCTTCGTCGCGACTTTGTGTCGATGTCTGTGAAATTGTTTCGTATCTTTTTTCCAATAGTCGGGTGAAAAATGCGATCAAACGAATCGCCGTCGAGCTTAAAATTAACGTGTCGACCGTCTCGTTGCCCGGGTCTTCGTCGCTGCCGCACTAGGCGGAGCGGGTGGATGCTTCACGTTCGCGTGCACGGAGCGCGATGGCGAGTGGTGGCAGCACCGTCGGACCGTGCGTACGCCACAGTTGGCTCGTGCGTCAGGGGCGTTGCGAGAGGGAAAGAGACGCGGCGAGAATGCGAGAGAGACGGAGAATCTCCGGTGGAGAACCGTTGCCGGTGCTGCTGCCATTGCCGCAGCTCGCCGCCGCTACTATCCCAGCCAGCCGAGCGGCTCGGAGAGACCGAGGGGCGCGCGCGTATTGATCGTTCTCGTGGCCACGCGATTTTCATGATCCCCGTCGCCATGACCACCTGGCCTACGCTCCAAGATCCTATCTATATGTTATTTTCAAACACGCATAGAACAAAAAAAAAATTCAAAGTCACTTCCCCGTAACCAGTCGGTTACATTTTATCTCGGAGTTCAAAAAAGCGATTCGGCGTTTTGCACAGTTTTCTCGTTCTGACTTTCTTTTGTTTTTTCGCATCAATTATTCTCGCGTGCACAAACGTGACGACGGATGATAAAATTAGATTAAGTTTTCGCATGTTACGAGTCAATTGAACATTGTACTTTGTATCGGATATTGAAATTGGAAATATTTTTCCCGAAATTTAGAAAAAATTTGATTTTTTTTTAAATCTTTTTTGTAACATCGCGACGATGTTATTAAAATTTCAGAAAGCATTTATAAAAAAAAAAAAGAAGCCAATGCCGTTAATTAATTTTTAGACAATTTCGATTTTTCCAACACTCTGCAATTATTTTCTTTTCTAGTCGAACCACTCTAGACTATCGGTAGTAATCGCATTTCTCGCCGAGTCAATCGATTTCTCGACACGACTATCGTAACACGAATTTTGCAACGCACACGCGTCATCTCACATGGACGTTAATCCGAACACAAAAAAAAAACCGGGATCTCCCGACAGGTCGAGAATCCCCAAAGAATAATAATATTACCGTGGATGAGGGTGGCTGCAGTAGAGTCGTTCTCCTAAAACTCCGTGCGTACTTGGAACAACGCGCGGCTCACCGGTTGCGGATCGATAAGAGCCGAGCGAAGATGCGGGACTGCGATAGCCGCCGTTCCGTAACAGGACACTCCGGGCTATTTTTCCGAGCTCGTTAAAAACATCCTAAACGACTTTTCCTCTCTCAATGGGAAAAAAAAAAAAAAAAAAAAAAAAAAAAAAAAAAATCCATCGCGGAACCGAACCCACTTCGATATCGGGCGCGGCGTGTCGTCGCACGGACACCGGTTCGAGGGGCGCAAAGGTGTCCGGGGACAGCTGATGCCGACGTATGTCGTGACTCCGCGCTAGCGAAGAGGGCAAGAATTAACGTAGAGAAAAATGAGATGGATAGTTCGGACTCGGCTCGTGCTACGAGAGAAGCGGACAGGCGCAGAGGAGGGGGGGATTAATATATACGCCAGTGGCTCGTACCGGCTGATGTACGGTCCCGTGCCGCTAGCGGCAGCTGTGTGTGTACGCGCACGTCCCGTCGGAAACCTCCCGGCTGGCACACGAGCCTCCGCACCCTTCTCGCCAGACTCCCCTAAAATTTGGTAGTTTTTTTTTTCTCTCTTGTCTCCCTCGCGCTCTCATTGACCGTCGACGGAAACCCCCCTGTCGGACGCACCGCCGCACGCATCGCATGCATACTTATATATGTATATACATGTGTGTGTATGCAGCGTCGAAGGAGAACGACGTGCCGGCTCTCCCGAAAGTTTTGGGCGAGCAGGGAGGGCCAGCGACGGTACCATGGGAGCCTTTTAAATTACCACGGCACCCTCGTGAGCTCGGGGTTCGTCGCCCCTTTAAACCACCTCTCACCCCCGACGCACTTACCCTCGTCCTCATCGCCCCTCATTCAGTGACACTCAACCACGTTGCCCTAGGTCGAATTCTTCTTGAATTGGTATTTCTTGATTTCCAAACTAAAATTACACTGGGAGGATCAAGTGAGAATTAATTATCAGTTGAGAAAAAATTATGGCACTTAGCGCCAGACCGCCACCTCTGCCAGTCAGTCTCAGATTATCCTAGAATTTTGGCTAGATTGTCTGCGATAAATTCTTGTAAATCCGGTGCTTTTTGTATAGCGTAGGTGGCGTTCGATACGTACTATTGTAATTACTGTCGAGCGGTGTAATTATTTTCATTGCTGGTCAGCACTCTTGTCAATAAAAATATATCACTTAGTTGGTTCTTCATTCAAAGTCGAACTGGCTTGCTGCTTAAACCTAGCATGTTTAGCCGCATTGGCATCGCCCCTCAGTCAGTCAATTGCAACCATCTTGCCCTAGGATTTTATTGTACTGTTTTCTCAGTCATTGTTAAATAACTTTTTTTTTTAAATTTGTTTCCTCTAGGGTTATCGCAGCTTCTGTATTTTTTATACGGATACAATAGTTTGCATAAAATTTTGTAAATTGGTTAGCTGCAAAAAATATCGAATACCGAATTATTTTTATGTCTGGTCGAAACGTTAATCAATACGAGATATAATTTATTTGGTTCTTTATTCGAAGTGGAAACATCCCTCCGCTCACCCCCAGCGCACTTAGCCTCATCGGCATCGCCCTTTATTCCGGTGACTCTCAACCATCTTGCTCTGGGTTCTTTTTTTTTGTTCCGGTTACAGTCAAACGGCTTTTGTTTTTTATTTTCTATTTTATTGCTTTATTTTTTTCCAGGGTATTTCATCGATTATGTATTTTTTATTCGAATGTTACACTTAGCGTAATATTTCATAAATGGGTGAACTTTAATAAATACGTGGTAAAAATTTTTTATCAATGAAAAAATCACGTAATATAGGTGGTTTTTTTTTTTTTTTTTGAAGATATGCGAACCTTGTCTTGGATTAAAAAAAAAGTGAAGCTTCGTGGCGATTGAAACGACGAGAATAACCGTCGAAGAATTATTTATAAACGCCGCGAGCGTTTGTCGTCGTACTAATCGGAACGACCGGTGTTTATAGTCTTGGAAAGTTCAAGTTCACGTCAGCGCCTCTATAAATGGAGATTTTTCTAGAGTTATGGCATCGAAACTGCTGAGATGAAATAAAATGCTTAAAGGTAGCTGCGTTCTCTAATAACAAAAAACATTAGGATTGCGAGTCACTGAATATAGAATTTTGATCAGCGGAAGCGGCAGCGTTTAAAAAATAATAATTTCAATTTAGAAAAATTCGGTTCTTCTGAAAAAAATTAGGATTCGGAGTCACTGGGTATAAATTTTTGGTCGACAGAAGCGTCAGGGGTGGCGTTTTCCGCCGCCAGAAGCAGCGTCCCCTGCAGAGTTTTGAGGATGCTTCCTTTAAAAAAAAAATATATAAAATAAAAAATTAAACAGTTGGGTGTCTTATAAAAAAATAAATTGGAGATTGGGAGTCACTGAGTATAGACTTTTGGTCGGCAGAAGTGGCAGGGGTGGCTTTTTCGCCGTCAGAATCAGCAACCCCTGCGGAGTAGCTTCGATCGCATAGAGTGGCTCGCCCGCACGATTTTATTCGCCCCGATCTACGTTCTAATGCCGCATATACTGCAATCCAGTGTTTTAGCACTTTACTTCATGTAGAAAAAAAAAACCTTCCAGCAATTATTATTCTCATAATCTTTTTGAGTTTCTTCATTTGAGGAATTTATTGCAAAGATAACGGTGTTGATTAAAAAGCATATTCGATAATATCTTACTGGATAGGCCTCGCACGAGCAGTGGTCGCAAATTTTTTTTCACTTAGGGTGAAACGGCTCGATCGCCTCAGCTTGCCCCTTGTAGCTCTATCGACTATCGACCGGACACTCCGGTCCGAAGTATTCGAGGACCGTCTATGACTGCGAGGGCTCGACGACGCCGCTCCTTCTATCGTCAAAAATACTCCGCAGCTTTCTTCTATAATTGGAATTATTGGAATTATCTACATTATTCACGACACCCGAACGACGAGTTATAAACCGCTGTGTTTTAAAACGGAATAAAATAGACGAATATTCGTTTTGCACATCGTCGTCGAATCGATAAATTTCGACGAACGAGAAAAATTTATCAACATCAATCGTTTTATCACACGATTTAATCGGCAAATTTGTCCATTGGTGTCACCTTTAAAAGAAAACTTGTCTTTTTGATAATCCACAAGTGTCCAAAAATGTTTCTTGGGTAATTTTTTGATCGCAATATTATGCTATAATTTTGCAAATAAAAGTACCAATTCCATTAATTACGAGTTTGTCGTGTATCTAAGACAAGTATTCTCACGACACTTTTTATTCTGAATAAATTAAGTTACTTTTACGAAACTTCCGATCACAATCTGTGCAAATATTTTTTTACTGAGTCGACTCCGCAGATGATCTCGATCCATGTCGAGAATTTTAACCCTACGAACAGAAATCTCGTCGATAATTTTATTTCCTATAATTTTTCTGGTTTTTAATTATTTTTTTGTTGTATATTTTTTGGTTGCTTGCAGATTTCGTACGTAGTTAGGTGACGAGTGTGTTATAACCGATTGAAATGATGGCGAACGGTATGGACACGGTTGTGCAACAGAACGGGGGCTCCGCCCTCGGGCAAACCTCGCAAGAGGAATCCAAGACGAATCTAATCGTCAACTACCTGCCCCAGACAATGTCACAGGAGGAGATTCGCGCACTGTTCTCCAGTATCGGCGAGGTCGAGAGTTGCAAGCTCATACGTGACAAAGTCACCGGTAAGTTCGGATCTACGTTCTTTCATTTCTTTTTTTTTTTTTTAATTTTAATGCAGGTTACGATTCCCGTAATGCAGTCTCGAGTGGGAAAAAAATAAATAGAGAAGACAATTGCAAAACAAAAAGAAACACTCAAATATTAACTCCTGTCTTACTGAACGATCGCCCGCAGAACTTTAATCCCAATTATTCGTAAAACGATAGATTCACGCATCCCATTTTATTTACGAAGATTCTTCACTCTCGTTAAAGACAAATAACTGAACGAAATAACAAACAATTTTTGATTGCATTCTGCGCTGTTAACGAGTCATTGCAATTCTGGCTGCATTCCAGATACGTTATAGAGAAAATTAATTTTGAAAAAAGTGAGATTTTGAAATCCAGAAAGAACGTCACAAAATGATAAAGGAAAATTGTTTTTCACGTTCGTCACTTCCGCTTCAGAAGGGAGATATTCGAACTCATGAATAATGTCGCCAAACAGTTTAAAAAATTGATCTCTATGTACGTCCCTTCTGATTCACAAATGAGATTTTCAAAGTTGTGAGTAACGTCACAGAGAAATGTTTAAAAAATTGAGTTTTTAAACAGCGAGTCACGGTACAGGGAAAAATGTTTAATTTTTCGCTGGAACGCATCGCGAATATGCAGCCAGTGACAGAAACGGATGAATAAAGGGACGCTCGGTTTCAGTCACGAGAGCGCGTGTTCTTTTTATTTATTTATTTTTTTTTTAACAGTTGCGCTCGCCACACGTGTAAAAGTCGCGAGACTCTATTTCGAGCGCTGAGACGCGGGGGCGTAGTTTGAATCCGGAGAGCTTCGCGACTTTGCGTCGAGAGCTCGTTGTTAGTCCCTCAGGTCCGTAAGACGTGGAATAATTCGGGCCATATTCGTAAACTCATTATACCTCTGTCACCTCGGTCCCACAGTTTATTTATCGTTGGAATTGTAGTTTTACTGATTTTGAGAAAAACCTAGATCCACCCAGTTGAATCGTAAAATATTAGTATCGTTAGCGCGCGCGTTAACCTTTATTAATTCCAAGTCTTGAGTTTTCATTATTGTTTTTATGTGGAATTCAATTAGACTCCGTTGACTTCGTGATCGCAGGGCAAAGCTTGGGCTATGGCTTCGTCAACTATCATCGGCCTGAGGACGCCGAGAAAGCCATCAACACACTGAATGGCCTCCGACTGCAGAACAAAACTATCAAGGTGCGTTATCGACGAGTTATCGATGGAGGAAAACGAATCTGAACGGTATCTTTTTTTTTTTTCATTGACAAAACCACGATCTGATTCGTTTTCCCATTCGCTCGTTGCTTTTTCATTCGAAATAAATATTTTTCCTTTTTTTTTTCTCTTCGTATTACGATATTTAAATGATCTTCTGTTATTTATATTTGTCGGAACAGGTTTCATACGCGCGGCCGAGCAGCGAAGCAATCAAGGGTGCGAATCTTTACGTCAGCGGTCTACCAAAGAACATGACGCAGCACGACCTCGAGAATCTCTTCAGTCCTTACGGGAGGATCATAACGTCGCGAATTCTGTGCGACAACATAACCGGTAAGTCGCAGCCGGAAGCCTGTGGTCAAAGCGGTGATGAGCCATGGGGGTGGGGTTTTACGGCCGACGAGAGAGAGGGTGGATCGGTGCGCCTCACTTTCAATAAGAGAAAAACAAATGAAATCATAATACAATTTAAAAAAAAGTAAAATCTTTGTCGCTCGTTGAAGTGGGATAACGACGACCAAAGATTGTCACGAAGAAAAGAAGTAAAAGAAACGCTGACCCTGCATCTCCTCCCTTCTTGTTTTCAAATATTTCGTTTTTTTTTTTTTAATGTTCAATTATCTGTTATCTGAATGTTTTTTCGTTCGTAATTTTATTTTATATTTATTTCACGTCGCAGGTGTCGTGAGGTAAACAAAAATGATTTATCGTTTATTCGTTTATTTACTTCTTAGATAGTATCCACACAGTCTGTACACAATTTTTAGTTTTCAGTCAGATAAGAAAGTCCCCTCCCCCAAAGTTACTTTGTTCTTCCCGTATAATTATCTGTTTCGATGATGTTTCTTTATGTCTTCGTTCTCGGTCTGTAACTACACACAGCCTCATGGCCTCCACCTCGATCGTAGACGTCTGCTCATTAAGAACGCGCGCACTTCCTCTGTCTCTATAGCTTTCTTTCATTTCTTATCTATATGCATTGCCGATAATTGCGCTCCGTTGCCGATAGACAGTGTTATATTTTTGCCAATATCGAGACTAAGCTTCGCGTTGAAGGAACGAATAATTAAAAATAATAATATTAATTTTTAAAAAATATACCGCACTCATCTCTCGAGGAACTGAACTCGAGAGTGAAAGAAACGATTCACAACTTATGCTTAAGGACAAAACGTATAGTATAATTTATTGGAAAAACTGCTCGCCTCTGATTCTGTTATTTTTTCAATATATATATATTTTTTTCGTCCGTTTTTGTTGTTTAATTAATTTCTCCAACGAAAATTGTGCCGTTTCGCCGATGCAACGCTCAATTTTTTTGCTAATGTTACGGATAGATAATTTATTGTTTGTTCGAGTAACGAATCAGGGACGAACGGATCGAGCTGGTTTCGCTGTGATTGTAACGAGATATTATTTGTTTCGTTTCTGTTTAGTACGACAATTTGTGACTGGCGGTGGAGACAATTTGCCCGGTACGTAAATCATAAATTTTCTTTTCTCACTCTCTTCACGAAGAAAAAAAACACAACAAACATCTCTGTTTCACCTCCATAGTTGAAGCGTCGTTTGCATTTTATTCGAACAGCTTAAAGCCCGAGCGCGCACACGTGTGCCCCATTATAACAATATACTCGAGCACGTTATCACCTCCGCATCATTATCCTTCACGATTTACATACAAAATTTATTATTCATTATATTAATTGAAAAAAAAAAAAAATAATGCGTTATGAATGAAGTCGTACGTTAGCTTTTGAAAGGATTATAATTGATCCACACTCAGCCAAATCCCCATGCAGCTTGCACCATATTTGCTTTAACAAAGTATATTATCTATATCGTTATTTATTGTTACGAGTTTCTACGTCTTTGGTTTTATCATTGCAATTCAAAAATCCCGAAAGCGATCAATCGTAATCAGAGATTGCACTTATAAAGTAAAGAAACAAAGAAGAAAAAAAAGAATCTCAATATCGTATGTGATCGAATAACCGACACACTGCGCGCACCGAGCCACTCGCTTCGGATTTTATAAAATTTGCTGCGTGTTTTTATTCTGCTAATCGATCGAAGAAAATAAAAATACTCTCGTGACTCTCGTTGTTTCGTGCGTCACACGCGTGTTAGCACTCCTTTTAATATTTTCTCTGAGGTCCGAAAGCTGACGGACTCAAAATTCTCGGGCAAGCGACCCAATTTTCTCTGCGAGGCGAAGGTACTGAAAAATGACCAATTCTCACTCAGTCAGCACCCTATTAGTCTCATACAAAAAAAAAAACAAAAATCTGTTAACATTTATCGTTACGGAAATGGTCATTGTTGTTTTGAACGGTTTTATGGCCTTAATAAATTTCAACTGCGGATACGAGAGAATCTCTCGAGTCTCGGCAGTTTTCACGATTGCCTCTTGAACGATAAAGAGGCAGCCGCTCTCGTCGTTCAAATTTCGGCATTATTAACAGTAAAGTAACGAGAAACCTCGCCTCGCTTATTGCCGCCTCTCTCTTCTATGTAATTCTCGTTACGCGCGGCTCTATGCGTGACCTTGGCAGGCCTGTCGAAAGGTGTCGGATTCATAAGGTTCGATCAACGCGTGGAGGCCGAACGTGCGATCCAGGAGCTGAACGGGACCATACCGAAGGGATCGACCGAGCCGATAACCGTGAAGTTCGCCAACAACCCGAGCAACAACAAGGCGATACCACCGATGGCAGCTTATCTCACGCCACAGGCTAGCCGACGTTTCGGCGGTCCGATCCATCATCCGACCGGCCGCTTCAGGTACATTCCACTGTCACCACTATCCAGGTATCTACTCGCCTCTACTCGCTCTACCCAAGAAAAAAAAAGAAAAAAAAAAAAAGATCTCGCGCCCGTCGGATCGATCGATCAATTATTCTTGTCCTTCGACTCGATTATTGACCGACGGAGCACTCGTCACCTTCGTCGCTACTTGCTCTCCGACTACCCTACCATGGCAGGCAATTATCACTTTTTTTTTTTTTTTTTTTTTGGAAATGCCACAGTAAATGACTAAGGAGACATACGTAATTCGTGATTTTTTTTTACTCGGTAATTAAACGTTTTACCGATTTAATTTTTGTTTTAGGGTCGAAGACGATGCATTAAAAGACCTTAAACATCTTTTTTACTAATTTTTATTGGTATTATGTATTTTTTAGAGTCGGTCGACGTAAAGGACTTTTCGAAAGTTTCTATGCGGTGTCTCCGTTCTCGACTTGTCGTCTTATTCGATTTTTTTTTTTCATTGCCCGTTAACAATTATTTGTTAACGGGATATTATTATCGAACGCGAAAAACATTGGCAAAATAGAGAGTATTCGAAAAAAATCAATTGTAGCCCGTTTTTAACAACATTTTGAATTATTTTTTATTACACACTCATTAATATTATATATCGGTAAAAGTTTTTATAAATATTCACGAAGTTATTTTTTATCAGGGACACCGATCTTGAACATTCCGTTATTACAAATAAAAAAAAGCGTTCAAAGTTAAATATTCTAAATGATTTTTTTCTTTTACCTTTATTCAAATATTCTTATCGCGACTTCCGATTTGTCGAATCACCGAGCAAACTTTCACGCCATCCCTTCAGAATGCCTGTCAATGAAATTTTTTATTTTTTCCACCCGTTGGAACTTTCGTCGCCTCGTTCGAAAAATAAATTTTACAAGTGGCGCGAGTTGCCCCGCTCGATATTCGAAAATAGAAACTTTCGTATCGATGTATATTTTTTTCTTTATTTTTGCGAAATGTCGAGAAGCCTTTTACCTCGGAATTTCTGAGAAACAGCGACGAGGGCAAGTGGCGAACGAATGTGCGAGCTCTCAATACTTCTAAACCTAAGACACCGTGTGACAATGAGATACTCGTGGTCGCATCGATCCGTCAAAACTTTCTCGATACAATTTACATTGTGTACATAAACACATACACACTGACACTTCGCGTCTCTCATAAATCCCGTGGCACAGATAGAAGATTGGTTTTTGCAAAGAGGATCACAGTGGGACGACGAGTGCCCTCTCGATGCTTCAAAATATTTTCACTCTCGAAGCGTGAAAAGAAAAAAACAGTCAATTTCTGGAAGGTTCAAAATAACATATACATACACACATAGTACAAAAGTACAATATGTAAACAAGGAAGGCGAAGAAGAAGTCTGGCTTCGCTTTTGCTCGAATACCAATTTTAGTTCTGTTTTTCATAGAAGATCCAAGAAACATCACACACACACACATACACACGGTATACGAAACGAGACACTATACTCGTACTCTGTAACACGATACAACATTGGCTATTCACATCATTGATCTATTGCGCGCAGATCTGTCCCTATCACATTTCTTTCCGCTTTTCAATGTTCTCTCATTTCTTCCAACATTAATAGCGAGTTCAAAAGAGGCGTCGTAGAGGATTAACTGAAAAAGATAATGAAAAAAAATAATAATAAGAAAAGAAAAAAAAATGCTTTCACACCTTCCTTAGCTAGCTTCTTGCCCCGTGATATATTTTTCATCTTACGTTGTTCTTTTTGTGTTTTGTTTTAGCACTGGCAAGGCCATGCTTGCCATTAACAAAGGCTTACAGAGGTCAGTATTTTTCTTTTTTCCGTTATTTATTATCGAATAAGTTATTTGGCTTCTTCAGTTTTTGTGTGGCTTTGTTTCCTTTTACCCCACTTCCATTTTTACCTTTTTTTTCACTTTCGATCTCTGCCTGGCTACCCTTTTTTCAACTATCTCGAAACCTTGTCAGTTCCCTCTCAATATTTTTTTTTCCGTTTTTTCCAGTCCTCACTGCTGTGTCCACTCCCGCTTACTTTGTTTTATAGCTAGACATGCTGAACCTTGCGTCCACGGCATTATAGATTATGAGATTGGCTTCGATTCGTTATTATTTTATTTTGCTTAGTTATTGCTTTGATCCATAGTAACTCGAGCCTGTTATAGATGCAACAATAATCGGGGTAAAATAATTCGTTGTAACGCAATTTGTCTTCTTTTCGCCTTCCACACACACTTAATCGTATGTATATGTACGTTTATACATAAAAACATATACATATATATACAAGTGAACACGCATACATTAAACACATGCGATTAAACAGATCTCATATCTCGTTGTTTCAAATCTCACGAGTACTCATTAATAATACGTGTCATTTGTCGATAAATGAATTATTGTATTTACTGCATCGCGTTTATTATACCGTGTATATTCACCGAGATGTGCCTCATTTTAACGCGGCTTGTGACGTCAAGTAGGTACGTAACACGAAAATAAATATTCTATTAAATAAACCGTCGAAGGCCCATCATTGAGTTTAATGCATTAAAGAAAAGATATAAATACATGGAAATTCCTTCTATTGATTGATAACGCTCTAAATTTTGTTTTCTTTTTTCACTCGCAAAAGAATATATGTGTGGTTTGTTGCATTTCTATTATATCAAATAGCATACTGGCGCCGTAGTTGCGATACAATTTCGGATATTCGGGTGCGTAAGCCAGAATTTCGAAATAGTAGGAAAATGACGACGCCGCTATAAATAATTGCTTGCCTCGAGAGCCCTCGGCCGTATTATCTAACGTCATAGCAAGTTTTGTACTTCACGATACCATTGCTCGATTAATCGTAGAAATTGCTTTGTGTTTCTACTCTGATTTACAGTTCTACAAAGCCAAGAAAATCTTACCGGCGCGAAGTTCGATTTCTTAATAGCTAAATTTTGACCCTTCGTTGTCGCTGTCAGTCGTTTTTTTAGACTGTGTTTTTAGACACGTTGTCGTGCGAATTCTTAAACCGTAACTATCGATAAATGATTGAGAATCTTCGGAGAGCATCACATAATTTTTTTACTCCACTGGAGCGGATAGTTTTCGAAATAATCTTCAAAGTACCTCCGTCTCGATTAGATGAATTTTTGTAAAGTGCGATAACAGAAATATTGTTAATTGTCGGAAATTTACTTTTTAACATGTTCGATTTTTCAAACTGTCTATCGAAACGTAATCTGGAATCCCCGGGTCCGTCGCATAATTTTTAGGCTCCGATTCGTCGGGCATATTTCAAAATAATTAGAAAAATTGTTTGAATCTATTCGGTTAATTTTCCGAGAAGCACGATAACGAAGGGTTAAAGTCAAGATACGCAAAGTTCACTGTAGAGGCTTGAAAAAATTATTTCGATAGGAGATTGGTGAAAATAAAATTTTAACACACCGATATTGTTTCAGGTACAGTCCACTCGCGGGTGACCTGCTGGCAAACTCGATGCTCCCGGGTAACGCGATGAACGGTTCGGGCTGGTGCATCTTCGTTTACAATCTGGCCCCGGAAACGGAGGAGAACGTGCTGTGGCAGCTGTTCGGGCCGTTCGGCGCGGTCCAATCGGTCAAGGTGATCCGAGACCTGCAGACCAACAAGTGCAAGGGTTTCGGTTTCGTTACGATGACGAACTACGAGGAGGCGATCGTGGCGATACAGAGCCTAAACGGTTACACACTCGGCAACAGGGTGCTGCAAGTTAGCTTCAAGACGAACAAGAGCAAGGCGGCGTAGGACGAGGGAGCAGCGAGATTACTTAGAGCGTCACTCGACAAACTCCTGCAGGAACTGAGCGACACGAGGAGGAAGTATGCGACCCTGGTGCATAGATATTGCGCATAGCGCTATAGTGAGGAAACGATAGCAAGACCGCACGAGGCATTGTAAAACATCGGAACGCAAAAACATCAGCGACAAGAGCAAAAAAAACAACCTACCGGAAGCGTGTTCGCGGTCTCGTCAACCTCGCTAGAGCTTCGAAAGTCTCAGAGAATAATCAGCGAATTCTTGCGAAAGGGCTATACCAAATAATAATAAAATTTAAAAAGTAAATCAAGCAAAAAATGCAACGGTTGAGGAAGAACGATAAGACAAAAAAAGAAAAAAATAATAATCGAGATCCCTGGAGCCGGGATAGAGTAGGACCGCGTGCTGTGACTCTGTGACTGTGAGCCCTAAAGTCCGAGATAATGCCGTCGTGGCGCGATCGTATTACACAAAAAAAAAACCGTAGTGGGTTTTCTATTTTTCTTTGTCTTCGCGCCTTCGAGAAACGCGGGAGAAAAAGAAAAACAGCCGGAAAAGGTGAACGAAAGACAGGAGAGTATGAGCGGAGGGAAGGCGTGGGAGAGAAGAATTAGGAAGGGAAAAAAAGAGTGATAGATAGAGTGACTACAAACCCTGTGGTAACTTGCCGTCTGCGTATTCTGTACATACATATTATGATTTATGTATATGTACCTACCGGCCGCCGATAAAAGGGTTCAGGGGGTTAAATTCGAGACGCAGAGCGTTTGATTAAGAAGACAAGAACAATGTAAGCCGCGCTCTTCTGTAACATACTAGTATTATCGCGAGCGAGGATGCGACCCGGCTGCTGATCGCGGCCTCATTTCATTACAATTTTTCTTTCTCCCAAATCCCTTTCGACTCGACGTGTAGTAATGTCGAGGTGGAAAAAATAAAAAATACATTTTCTCGTGCTCGATAGTAAACTGGAGAGGATATGGGAGAAACGTCGTTGGTTCGCCGTTGCTCGGTCAGCAGCTTCGTCGGATCCATTTTCGCAAAGAAAAAAAAATCGTAATACAACAGTTATACATACTAGTTTATGTATAAGTTTTAGAATATTGTAATTTAAAGATAAGAGGGAGAAGGAGGAGGTGAGAAAAAAAAATCGGAGTATCGGAAAGGCAACCGGGAAACACCGTAAACAAGAACGGTCTCACCGGGGCTGGGTATTATTCGCCAGGTATTATTAATTAAGCGAACGATTAATGAAATTACAACAACAAAAATGAACACGAAATGAAACGAAAGAAAAATCATAAGATAAGTACGAGGCAAGTGGCGTAACTTAAAGGGTAAGGGGGACAGGGCTCGCACACGGGGCTCGTTGATCTCTGAAAAATCGAGCGAGAGATAGAGTTTAAAGATTGATAAAACAAAATGAAGATTAAGTGAGCGAGACGCAGCCCATGGCTGAGACGTACTTAATCTTAGTTGATATTACGCGACTCTATTTTTTTTCTTTTTTTCTCACGCGAGTCATGAGTTTATGCAATGACGATTACAATACGCGCGGCCGAGTGTACTTTCGTTGCTTATAATCGGTATCGACAAAAAAAATACTGCGAACCAAAAACCCGAGGGACGATGCACACCGCGTTAATACGACAGATAGCTAGCTGAAAGAAGAAAAAGATAATGAAACGTCTCGCGCTAGTCAAAGTAATAAAAAAAATAACATACAAACGCGTTTTTTTCTCAACGTCGCGTATTAGAAAATAGTGAATAAATGAAACAAAGGTCGCCGCACCGAGTGCGTTTATAATGTAATTATTAACGGTCTAGCTGATGGACTGCTGCGTCGTCATCGAAAAAAAAAGAAAAATAAATGAAATTTCGCGAACTAACGATTGCCGGCAGATTCGGAATTGATAAACCTGCGGACCTCGAGCGATTCATTTCTCAGATGCGTGTGCTTTTGTGTGGTCGCGGTTCAAAGACGAAAGTCCTTCGTTAGACGTCTCAGCGATACTTTTGTATCCGATCTTATTTAATAAAAACGACTGCCGACAAACGTCGGTCGGTTGAAAATTCGACTACCGATGACGAGTGTACAAAAGAAAAAAAACGGGTAGTCTTATCATGACTTTTCTAGACGCGAAGTTGCCGCCAGGAAGTCGGCTACGATCGAGTCAGCCCGTGTCTTACGTCGTCGGATCGAGCCCGGTGACACGAAAAAAACAGACCAACTATATAAAAAAAAAAAAACAAAAAAACATTGCTAAAAAAAAGGCAATGAACTTTTTCACAATATCCGCGAGAAGATTTGTTAAGCGACGCCGTGCGGAAACATTTCGATAAACATATATATATATACATACATATATACGTACTTTTTGACAAGCGACTATATATGAGAGGAGATTTATAATGAAGTATCGAAAAAAAAAGTTTATTGTCGATCTGGATTATTGACCGATCAATTTATCTCTCCTGATCGACTCGATGAACAAAAACAAACTAATCTCCTGAGAGCCATAGATCTAACAGAACAGGGTATTTCTTTTTGTATACCCTGCGCTCTCCATGGCGTTCAATAACGATGATGATGATGATGATGATTATGATGGTGGTAGTAGTAGTTATAAAAACAAATATATCCTCGCAACGATGAAGACATAGTGAATTAAAAGAAATAAAAAAAAACTTTGAAATTTCCCGAGTTGACTCGATCGCAGTCTCTTTGAACGGTGCGCGTATTTTTTTTAATTTTTATTTTTTAAAATACTGAAATCCAGTCATTTCGATCTCCGCGTGACAAAAAAAAGCGTCAATGAAAGCGTAAACGTCTAGTCCACGTAGGACACGCAGCTACGAGCCACGTAGCTTAGATTCAAAGGGAAGATTCGTTGATAGAAACGTAGTTGAGAATATAGTATATATATTATCGATGTAATAGGTAGTGCATATAAAGTATGTGAAGAAAAAAAGTGTACGATGAGTACACAAAGTTCGCTTTAAAAAAGGGTGTTGCAGTAGTTGAGGTCGCGAGAAAATGGGTTTGCGAGATAAAGCATCCGAGTCAGTGAACACACGCCTCGAGTCATCAATTTTTTTTTCTTATGACTTATATAGATTTAAATAACGTGAGATATAGTGTATCGTGTCCTATTTATGTGTACCTTCATGTGTCTAGTCCGGGAGAACGGCGATTGATACGATTGAAGCTAGTGCAAAACGAGAGAACACGAAGGGGTAAAGAAAATTTAAGTAACAACGGCTCGGCCCATCTGCAAACGCCGTATCTCCCACTCAACTAAGGCCGTCGACTTTTTCTAATATTTTATTTATTTAACTTTCGCAACTCGTAGACACTAACCCACGTATCTCCGTGTTGTTGCGTGATTAGCGTGTTGGGAATTACAATTTTGAATCGCACTAACGATGGTGCAATCTACGCCGAACGTGAGACGACTTTTGACAATCTCATACCGTCGAGAAAATTTCGGTTCGCTCGTGGAAACACATTTTTTTAATTTTCTCCAGCAAACTCGAACGCTCTCGTCAGACCAATCGCGTCTCACGCTCTACGGGGATAGTGAACTAATAATTGATTCTTCTACACGCTACTACTTACTACTTCTATTCCTAGTACTACTCTGGTTATTATTATTATTATTATTATTATTATTATTACTATGATTGCCATCATCTATCTAGCGTCATCTATTCTTCTTCTTAGTGTCATTATTATTATTATTATTATTGTCGCAATCACTATATATTTTTTGTGTCTATCGTCGTAACTTAGTTCATAAAACCTATTAAAAAAAAACTTAAAAAAACAAGCTTATTACTGGCTTGCTTACCATACTCACTACAGAGAAGAGAGAAAAGAAAATTATTTTAAAAAAAAATAATGATTCACTCTACATTAACATCCACCACTACTTACTACTTACAGTCACTGCTACTACTTACTACTTCACTAATACGCTACTACTACCACCATCACCGATTATTTATTTATTTATTTAATTATTATAGCATAACAGAAATTATGTTTTATTTGAGGATTAAACTGATTTGTGTTCGGTTCAACAAAAAAAAAAAAGAAAAAAAATCAACAAAAAAAAACAAGGTCGTTCGTTTTATTTTTTACTTTACGTGTTTCAGTTGCTACCCTCATTCCAATCCCGAAGTATTTATAAATCCGCTCTGTCCCTTTCCCGATAACCTACCAAGCTCCCACGACTCTCGCCTATCAGCAATTTTGCTCAATCCATCTGTCCAATTAGTTTTGTCGACGATCATCCATCGTGCATTTTTCTTTTGTTTTTATTTTTTCATACGAAATCGTTCATACGAGTCATTGGAGAGATAGAATGGGCCTTGGACTTCCGGCATACAGGACGTTCGGATGATGGTCGAAGGGCGGATTAAGTCCAGATGAAACTTGGATTCGCAGCGTAATTATTAGTATGTATACTTTATACTCGTTTACGCGGAAAAAAAAAAAAAAAAAAAAATAAAGCAAAATCGTGAATCAATGAATCAACCCATTGGATCGACGAGAATCTCTCGGGATTTGTGAGCAGACGAATGAAGGAAAAAACGCAATGAAAATTGAAGTAATCTATTATAAGCGACGAAGAGTATTAAAATAAAACTGAACGTCGAGCCTGCGGGAACCTCCGGACGGGAATGCACGAGATGAGAATGAAACAAATAAAAAAAAAAAAAACCAATGACGCACACACTAAGACTCACGCAGGCAAAACACGCATATGTGATAATAACCGTTGATGTAATTATTTATTGAGTGAGAGAAAAAAATAATCGATGTTATGTACGGTGAGCGCCAGCGCACAAAATTGTCGCGTGTCACAAGGGATCTTTTGCGAAAAGTCACCGATCGCTGATCTCGTGACTATTCGCGAGAAATAAACAAATCGAAAAAAAGGTGGATAAAATGAGTGTTGAGAAGAAGTGATAGGAAAAAAAAAAAAAAAAAAGAAAAACGGACACGTGCTCTTCCGTTCTCGTTCCGGTAGCCTCGGTGCGTATCGGTCCCCGCGTACAGAAATCCGTAGTCTTTCTGATCTCATTTTTCGTTCTGTCTAATAGTCAAAAATGGAAATATAAGAATAGTTTAATATTCCCCGATCGTATCTTCCTCAGCGACTAACGAACGCCCGACGAAACAACAAGATAGTATAATAGAGTTAAAGAAAAACAAAAACAAAAAAAAATCGGTTGACATAGAAAAGGAACGGAACAAATAAACGAAGGCCGGGTGATAAGTGCGGGTGTTAATTAGTAATTCTCGGGCGAGCCCGAACCCCCGGAGGGAGTGATTGGTGAGAGAAAAAAAATGAAGAGAGAGCCCCGACCCTACGCACAAAGCACGCACTCGCGCTCGCAGGTACAATGATCTCGCGCGTAAATTTACAAAAGATTAACGTTGGAATAGAACGACAAATCAATGAAAAAAAAAAAAAAAAAAAAAAAAAACACATAAAAAATTAAATAAATAAAAGAATCAAATAAACGGAATAAAGAGCGACGGAGAAAAGTGACGAAGAAGAAGCCACGCTAATCTACTTAATTAACTATAATATTACAATCCGATTATTACGTTAGATATACATTATGTGTATTGTATTTATGTCTCAATAATCCTTGTTAGTTATATCGCTATTATCCAATGGCGAAGAATACGTGAGGGTGCGTCGTTATGCGAATATGCGATATTGTATCGTTCCGATGAGTTTGGCGACGACTTGAATAAAGATTTTTTTTTTTTTTAATTAAGAGAAAAAAAATACACAACGCGAGCGACGATACGCTATGGATCTTGGCGGACGGACGGAGGGAGAGAGAAATTAACGATAGTGAAATAGTTAGTGAGGGCAAAAAAAATGGTTTTTTTTTTTAAATTTTTTTTCTGTATATATATATAAAAAATAAAAAAAAAAAATAAACACGCACGCGAGAAGACAAAAGTATTGAGATGCGCCGGCGGCACTTATGCAAAAGTATAATATCGTTTTTTCAATGGAAAAATATATAAGTAAACACCCAAGATCACCCACGGATACAGAAAAGACACGCCGATTTACGACAGACACACTATTGACATTGCAATTAAAAAAACAAACAAAACAAACAAGACACATTCTACACGAGACAAAAACGAGTTTTAGCTTATTTGTGTAAGAAATATGATATTGCATTTATTGATTATTGTATTAATCATTAGACTCATTGTATTATTGATACTGATAATTAGTACTCGTGCTAATGGATTGCGTATAAATAAACGAACGGGTTAACAAGACGCGCGCGGATTGCCAATGCCACTGAGAAACAAAATAGATGGAGAAATAAAAAAAACGAAGAATCTTAACGACCGAACGAAAAAATTATGGAAATAACACAAAAAGTAAATAAATAAACAGTACACTGGACCGGAGAAAAGCGCGTAATCAGTCTCGCGAATTTAACGCAGATAATCGTACGAGATGTGCTGAGATAAAACAAAAAAAAATTGAAAATCATAAACCCGGGCGGGGGTTCCGAGGCGGTAGAGTTTCGAATTCACGGGGGAAGAAGGGTGAGCGAGGAGCTACAAAAAATAAAATTAAAAATTAACTTTCGATTCGTCGTATCGAATTGTAGAATTTTTTACGAGGGAATTCAAGTGGTGCTGTAGACAGAGAGAGAGAGAGGGATGGACGAAAAAAAAAAAAAAAAAAAAAATTGAAAATTCAATTGAAAAATGTAAAGAGGGATGGAGAGAGAGAGAGAGAGAGAGAGAGAGAGAGTTCGGTGATTTTAAATGTCCCTCGTATCGTACAATCGTGGATCGTTGTTTTCTTTTGTTTCGTCTCGACGTATACGCAGCTTCGAGCGTGATCTACGTTTGCTCTTTTTTTTTTTTTTTTTTTTTTTTTCACCGATCGCAAAGAGCGTATGGCGAAGTGCGATTGAGAAAAAAAAAAAAAAAAAAAAGAAAGGCAAAGCACAGATTTCGCGCGTCGATGCAGATAAGGTGGAACGCCGAAACCGTCCGTACGTAGGATATTGTGATGAGATTTGGCGTCAACTGCAATAGTCGATGGAAATACAGGGAGAACGGCAAGTCTTTTTCGAGCTTGAAAAATGTTTAATATCGTTGTTCTTTGAAAGCTCATAAGAAAACATTGGTGAGAAATAAAAAAAAAAAAAAAAAAACCAAAGAAAAAAAAGGACGAAATATTAATAAAAATAAAATAAAAAATGAAAAGCAAAAAAACAAAAAAAAAAAATTACGCGTGTACCATATTCACGAGGAGGCGAGATTTCGGGCGCGAAACTTCCGATTGAGATAACAACAATACGGGAACAACGGCATGACAGCTCTAGCTCACTGTAGGCCTAATGAAAAAAAAAATAAAAATAAAGAAGAAGTAAAAAGTAAAAATAAAAAAGAAAACACTTTACATATGTAATATCTAAACTTACCGATTGACGTATGATGGCGCGAGTGTAAGCGAGCGAGAGGAATGTGTGCGTGTGTGTGTGCGAACGAGCGCGATTAGCGGAGAACAAAAAACAGCACCAAAAAAAAAAAAAAAAAAAAAAAAAAAAATCGAACGGTATTGTAAAAGAGCGAGAGACAAAGTGAGATATTGAGGCATATGTACTCAAAATAAGTCGAGATATTACTTCGATGAGAGCCACAACGATCAACATTACAAAAACAAAAAAAAAATAATACAAAAAAAAAAATACTACTTTCATCATTCTCCAATAAAAACGAGAGAAATAAAATGGAAACAGAGAGAGAGAGAGAAAAAATAGAGGTAGACGAGGAGTCGAAGGCGATGATAAAATGAAGATCTACGATTAGAGAGAACGTGAGAGATAATCTATAATCTTCTGTACATGTTTTAATTATTCTATAATTATGAATTATCATACTTGTAATGAAACTATTAATTAATTAACGAATGAATTAATTGAATATCTATGAAAAAAAAAAAAAAAAAAAAAACCTATATATTTAAACGAAAAAAAAAAAAAAACGTGGTAGCTAGTCTGTCAATGGGTGTAAAAATATATAAATACCATGTATTCTAATAGTCGACACGTGTCGGGAGGGACGGGTCGCGAGGTTCTCGGGGCGAAGGTAATTTCATTTGACACATTATCTTTATTATTATTATTATTATTATTATTATTATTCGTTTCGCGTTAGAATTGGGCAATAATTGTACACGCACAAATCTGTCTATCGCGCCTGCGCGTAACTTGGAACGATTCCGAATCCATCCGTACATTCCTCGTACGCAAAGTACCTAACATTATAATATAACACGAAGCTCCATCGTCGGCGCGCAAACTCCGTGAAAAAAAAAATAATAATATATATATATATATATATATATATATATATATATATATATATATATATATATATATTAAAAAAAGACGCAAAAATTAAGAAAGACAATTTACTTGATCGGTGGGCGCGCTCGGACGAATCGTTGTTTGTAATACTCGACATTCCCTCCCTATCACCCCACTCCCTCACACGAGAAAACGAGAACACGAAATTCGCCGTGTTGACCGCGTTATACACTTGAAGATATTTAAAAAAAAAAAAAAAAACATTAAAAAGAAAAACACACACACACACACACACACACACAATCGATGATAAAAACAAAAAATTATTGATTCGATCAACAAATACTGTACAATATCGAGTCCGCGAGACTCTTTTAGAGTCACATTTATTTCGTATCGGTAACGAGAAAATGAACGTGTGTCGTTGCAATCGGACTCGATCGAAACACGATTTTTCAATGGCGATCGGGATATTTTTTTTCGGTGAGCGGCGAAACATTTCGATTGAGTCCGCATCACGCTGGAGGCACGAGGGATTCTTGCGAAGGGGCGTTTTTTTTTGTTTTTTTTTTTTTTTCTATTCTACTCCCGAGGGAAAACGATGCCACGAGGAAGCGATAATTGATCGAATGAAAGGATGGGTACGAGAAAAAAAAAAAAAAAAAAAAAAAAATGAAAAAGCGGATCGTATTCGAACACCCGAATCGGTGAAGCGAAATAATATGCGAGCTCGATCGATGACACCGGATCCATTCTCGACGACGAGATCGGAGGATGATGAGTAAAGAAAAAAAAAAAAAAAAAAGAAACAAAAAAAAATTGAAAAAGAATGAAAAAAAAAAAAAAAAAAAAAACAAACAAACAAACAAACGACAAAATGCAACCGAAGAAATTAAAGATACGCTGCGACAAAGAAGACATATTGTGGATATTACAAAGTAATGTATTTTATGACGGGTTTATAAGTAAGAGTAAACGATATTATTGTATTACGATAATGACCGTACTGTGGTAATAACTACGCTAAGTAGAGAGTTAAAAAAACAAAACAAAACAAAAAAAATAAACGTTGATTGCGAATAAATTGATATTCGGCGTGTGCGGTGAGACGGAAAGAGAAGAAAAAAAAACAACAAACAAAAAACTGGCAAAGTTGGTTGGGAAAAAGAGAAACACACACACACGCACACGGACACATTGCCAACTTGTGAGAATCTTCGCTGGACGAACTTAGCAATACTTTGATGTAGCAAAACGGTGTATAAAGATAAAACTCGAGGATCCCGAATGATCTTGCGAGGGCGGATAATTGTGAATAAGAAGAATCGTGTCGAGAGTGTCGATGATGCGTGGAAGAGCGATACGATGAGGAAAAACATAAATGCCGAAGAATATTGAACGAGGCTAATATTGAGAGGGAGAAGTGCGCTGATGTGAAAAACAAACAAACAAAAAAAAAAAGAAAAAAAAGAAAACTCGTGTCCGTCGCGTCTACTATGTTCGTACGCTTCCAGTTTCAATGCAATTCCACGCGTTCATATAAGCGACTAAAGTTCTTCCGGCGTTTGACGGGTTGCACAAAATCCATTATTGTAAATCCGGATGATTAAAAAATAAAATAAAATAAAGAGACGAGAAAAAAAAAAAAAAAAAAACATTATCGGGCGTAGAGGAGAACTCCACTTTAGTGCGACGCTCCGAGGGAACGAGAATCGGTGATTGTGAACTGAAAGAAGAAAAAAAAAAAAAAAAAAAAAAAAAAAGTCTCGGCCGTAAGGCCGCTCAGCTGGCGAATAATTGTCGACGACAGCATCGATCGGAGTTCCGGTTATCGTAGTGATTCGCGTGCAAGAATTATAATGACGCGAGGGTCGCACCCGAGGACCCTTGGCCCAAAACCCCTTCACAGTGTCGTGACCGATCTGCGTATGTCGATTACATTTGGGAAAGCCAATGAATCATAAAGAACATTGTTTTTGAAATGGCAAAAGGAAAAAATGCGACGCAAACATTGGGAGAAAAAGCGAATGAAAAACGCGCGACTCGAATCGGCAGTCGGAGGCTTCCCCAATGAAAATAAACACGACGACACTCGCACATAAACATGAATACACGGCAAAAACGGAAAAAAAAAAAAAAAAAAAAAAAAAAAACGAGTTAAAAACACCGAGGCATAATATTTAGAGTGGCGCAATCCTTTCGCGTCGTCGATAACTTTTTGACTCAAATTGTGAAATGCAACAAAATTAAAAAAAAAAAAAAAATCACTCAAATCCATACTTCACATATATAGTTATAGTAAACGGTATATTATTATACACGCCGCGGACAGACTACAGGCACAAATTTCACACGGATAAAATGAACGATTTTCGACCTTTCATCACACGAGATGACACACGTAACGATATCGATGACCCCGCCACCACCCCCATCCCCCCCTCCCCCGCGCGGCAACTAAACGGAATTATACAAAGAAAGAAAAAAATAAAATAAATAAATAAATGAAAAAAAAAAAAAAAACCGACAAATCGATTAAAGTAAAAAAAAATGGAAATAATAAAAAAAAAAAAACAAAGACACGAAATATTTACATTTTACACGAATGCGCCATCACATTGTTGATATAAATTGCAATCCACGATTATTACTATTTACGAATATAATTATTATCTTGCATTGTCTAGTCATACGTTATTATTGTATAACTAATGATATTACTTATTAATTATTAACCTGTACTACCTAGTCGCATTATGTGTTGCATAAAAAAAAATCAACAACAAAAAAGAAAAAAAAAACGAGAAAGAGAGAAACTATCAAGAGAATTTCGAGCGCTAGATAAGAGAGTGAGAGAGATAGAGAGTGAGAGAGAGAGAGAGGACGAAAAATAATAAAAAGAACGAACAAGAACGAGGGAGAAAAGATGAACGATGAGGATAAAAAAAGAAAACATAAATCGCGCGAAAAAGAGTCTGCAAGGCGTTCGTAAGAGAAAGTAACGAAAAGGGAGCGAGAGAGAGAGAGAGCGAGAATGACAGAGAGAGAGAGAGAGAGAAAATACTCCACCTCCGAGGGCGCAGTCCGTCGCTCGAGTTATCGTTGATTCATAGTAATTGCATTTTTATTAACCGTTTACCGATCAGAACTTATAAATTCGTACTTAATTTAAAAAAAAAAAAAAAAAAAAAAAAAAAAACATGTTGAGCGCGTCAAAAAAAAGTAAACAAAGTCTGAGATTAAAATAAATTCGTTGATCGATGAACGGTCAACGGCTCGAGTAATCTACGGATAGCGAAAAAAAAAAAAAAAAATAGCGACGAGTTTAAAAATGGCGCTGTAATTGGGACGAAAAAAAAGGAGACGAAAAAAAAAAAAAAAAAAAAAAAAGCAATTACTATGATCGAGGAGCGCGCGAGAGAACGAACTGCGACTGTCGGAGCATCGTAGTTAAAAGTGTATATTTGTCGTCCTCGCGCGTTCGAGATTGCGGTTATGCCGCTTGCTTGCGATACGTGAGCGAACGGTACAACGCGGCGCGCAAGGTCACAAAGATGAAAACAAAAAAAAAACACAAAAAAAAAGAAGAAAAAAAAAACGAGTATTAAATATATGCGGGGGCCGTGGAGAGGAGGGAACCTTCCTTCAACGACAGATAACGCATCCACGTATGTGACGTTCTTACTATGAAAATTCCTCCCTCCCCCCTTGCTGCTGGTGCGACGACTGCGAACGACCGCTCGCCCGGTCTTCTATTCGCACCGTGTTTGTGTGTGTGTCGATCCTTCGTAAGTGCGTCGAGCCTCACACCTTCCTGTGCAATCGTAACGCAACATCCCTCCCTCCCTCCCTCCCGAGGAGAGCTCACGGGCCCTACATTGCAATATTTGTACTTTTCCATGTTGAAACCTCGATATACAATAAATTATATTAACAAACTTTGATCCGGTCTTGTTATTCGTCGTTCGGTGTCACTGATGCGGTTCGAGAAACGTCCGTTCCACCTCGTTGAACTTCGTGGAAGAGTCGATCGTAGAGTGTTATTGTTTACGTTTTTTCAACGCGAGGAGAAAACATCCGTAGTCGAAGGCTGAGGTTCGACTGTCGTCGCGATCTTTTGTGGGAAAGCAGCGCCACCGAAAAGCAACATGGCAGCCAAACACCGTGTCAGTGGATATTTTGTACTGTGGGATCTTGTTAGGTTAGTGCATAGTTGAGGCTTTTTTTGTTAATGCGAGACACATCTTCCATCGAACGGTAGGGTTCGGCTAAAGGCGAGTTCTTTCAGTTTATAGGGAAGCGTGGCGGCCGAAACAGTTTCGGTAAAAAGAATGTCCGCACGTGGATCGAGCACGATGTAAAGCTCCACGGCGAGCTTTAACCGTGCCAACGAATCGTCCCATCCCGACATGCGTTCCCGTGCTAGTTATCGGATCACTTTTCTGTCTGAGCCATGTAAGCGGATCTTGTATACTCTACAATCTTGTTGGGTTTGCTTGGAATAGTCACACTTCGTATGCTAGAATGCCGCGAAGTGTTAAGTAATACTTTTTTTTATTGCAAGAAACAAATACATTTTCAGCCGGGCGGTGAAGTTTGGCAATCGTCGCCATTGTTTGCGACAAGCTATATCCATTAAAAAGAAACATGGCTGCCGAAAGACCAACGTCTCGTATACCGCACCATCTTGTTGCGCTGTTTTGGACCGCATTCAGCTTTCACTGGTCCAGGAGCTGGAGCGATATCAACGGAAACCCACGGATACTTCCATAGCTTTACGTTGGTTATGTTGTTGAAATACTTACATGGTAAGCGCAAATAACCGGAACAAACTCCACCGAGGCCGATGCGATCCAGCTTTACCATACAGAGCTTCTTGGTCTACATTTCCGCTTCTGCCGGGTGTTATTTTGATCCACTGATGGATAATTCACCATCATCCAAAGAGCCAAATCGGTAAAAAAAAAAATAACTTGATCCGATTATTCAATCGACCGATACGTAAAGCTGCGGTCGTGGGAAACTGAAAATGACGATTCAACGCAGACGCTCAACATAGAAACGTAGACTACTATCGAATGCACCTCAAACTAATTCGGATCGAATAAAGAACCGTTGCGCATAGGATAATTTTTTCAACCCAAATTGCCTTACCAAACAACGCCGAGGCCGTTACAGATAGATATTGTAGAAAAAAACTGTCGCACCCCTTATACGATAATAAGTCTTAAACCCCGTCGAATCACTACGGCACGCTGATAGGAGTCCCAATTAAAAAACAATACGTGTTACCATTTTATTATAAACGTTTCTTTTTCTTGCTACATTTTGGCTAGATACCGATCACCAGAAAACATTTAGCAAAGCTGTATTTACTTATCTACAGACTGACGTGCGTATGTACGTATGTAATGTGTTGGTGTGTAGTTTGTCTTGGTATGTGTGCGCGCGCGCCTCCTTGGCGATATCGAGTCACGGCTGTATGGACAACGGTTTTTATTTATTTTTATTTGTTTCGAGCTTTTTTTTGTATGCGGTTATATTCTTGCCTCGACCCTTGGCATAAATCTACTTACAATGCTCGAAACTCGACCCGAGCTTCCGTCCATGCAGCCGTCGGGAACTTGACAATTCATTTAATTTAACGTTAAAATAACGAGTGTCCTTAATTTCCATACGCTTTTGTCTCATTTCGACGAAATATATGATTAGTTGTTTTATACATTAAATTTATCGAAGCAAACGATCGCAGCGTCGGGTGTGTGTATAGATTATCAGATATCATCAGATCATCATTTGTCTAGTGTGTGTGTTCGTGTTTTTTTTTTTTATTAATTTTCATTCCTTTGTTTGTTTCGTGTGTGAGGGATCCATCGTTAACGCTACAAGGGTCCTTATCTTCAATAGCACTAATAATAATTGTAATGATAATCATAATGATTACGATTTTTTTTTTTTTTTTCGGTATACATATATGTATATCTAAAGTTCGTATTCTCTTTAACACGACTGCATTCGACATTGACATTATAAACAGTCGTCAATAAACGATCCAAATATTATTTACCTCGACGTTGCTGTCAATAGCGAATGAACGGAAATGAATTGATTTTGTTTCTTCTTTTTTATTTGTATGTTTGTTTTGTTGTTTATTCATTAATCACGCTTATCATTGATATATCCTAATGATGATGATTTTTGTGTTTTTTTATAATCTTCAACTTCTTTTTTGTTTGTTTAATGAGCGTAAACTATTTATCCGTATATCAACATGGCTTCGAACATGATGCATCGATAAACGTATCGTATTTTACAGTTTGTCTCCACTGAGATTGTTTGTTTCTTCTTTTGTTTGTAGGATTACTCGAAGAGATGGAACTATACACATTGTTACACACAAGGAAAGTAAGTCCCGATGCCACCGCTCATATTCTCGTTTTGTTGCTGTTGTTGCTGCTGTTGTTTGTTTCGCTTTCATTACTCTGTTTTTGGTCTACACTTTCAATCTTTATTCTCGCTATTTACTTTTCTCTCTTTCCCTCTCGCCCTCTCTCTGTCTCTTTCTTTCGCTCGCTCTCTCATGTTGCTCAAAATTTTTCGATCGAATTACACAAATTGGAGACTGCTATCGTCGATACTTATTTTCTATCAGTCGTTTATCGATTTCCAGCGCCGTGTACGACTAATATTATTCTCTTATTCTTTTTTACCCGCAAATAACGTTATAGTCGTACTCGAAGATCGCTCGGCATTGATCGTAGCAAGATTAGAAATGTGAAAAAATCAACGCGTCTGTAGCATGTAAATAAATTAGTCATTGCCTAATGTATTTTTTAAACATAGTTTGTTACTGTTTTCAACTCTTCTCTTCCTTTCCTTTCTTTTTTCATTTAATCTTAGGCAAATATAAAACGTCTTTATGATGTATCGTTTTGTGGTGCATATGCGACTGTAATCTTGAGGCTCTTTCCGTTTTAATTTAGTACCTTTTAATATTATTATATACAGCGTGACTCTAGCCTGCAATCGTCATCTACAGACACTATTATATTCTTTCCACTTTCTCGCCTCTCGCCCTCTCTCTCACGTATGTTTTTCTTACTTCTTTTTCTTCTTGTATCAGAAAAAAAAAGTATCGAGTCGACCGCGAGTGCACCTGCCAATAAAAGGTAAGGAGTACAATATAGCCAATTGTAATACCTAATTTTATTGTTATCGTTATATCCTCGGTAGAAATAGCAGATCTTGGCATTGCAATGCAGCGTAGACGCATTCATCATTTAAAGACAAAACGTATATTTTTAAATATGCATTCATGCACATTGACACGCGTTTAGCCCACTCGATGATTCTTATCACTCCACAGATCAACCGTCGACGTTCTTCTTATCATATCTCTCAATTCCTAACTTTCTGCCAACTCATGCCCTGCATCATTTCACAATAGTCATGCATTGATTAATTCGCTAGATTGATGTATTGACACTGGTGAACTTAATAACTGTGTACATTGAAAAACAAAAGAAAGAAAAAGTAATGTAATCTTATATGAGCTTCTTGTGAACTTGTGGTACTTTTTTTGTTTAATGTAACTTATAAGTAATCGAAACGTGTCGTTTTTCAATCGACGAATGAATGACGAGTCCACGACAAAAAGGAAGGAAAAAAAACTTTATAACGGGTCTATACGATTTCGGTCACTTGCCATTCTCAAATTGTTCTGTTCAGTTGTGAAACACCCAGGCGGATAATACTGCTACGAAACTCAACCCTGAACCCGCATAATTCGATAGTTCTCAAAACGTGATTGTTCGAGTCATTGTTTCTTTTTAATATGTTATGTTTTTTTTTTTTCAATATATACGCTGGAAATGTGAGGCACCGTTGAGGTACAACGACATTGTCAATTCGGGTCGTAATGTACTTCTTGTGCGCGAAGATTCGTACGTTGGAACGTCTTGTTTTACGCCAGTTAGTATGTCCCTGTTATGTTTTCCATTGGATCTCCGTGTTGTCTCTTTCGCAGCGTCATTGACGTTTGGCGGTTTCTTTTTCTTGTTCTTTTCGTTTAATTCGACACAGTCGATCGGCTACGAGAGCTCGAGCAATGACCACGTATCGCGGAAGGATTTTTCAGTGGTTGTTTCTCTCTGTTTTTCGTCTCTTGAATAATTACGACAACATCCTTCGGGGGCGTTCTCCTTCAAACGCAATGAAGAAAGGTAAATTCGAAAGCACCGTCTTAGCCGGGGACAAGAAGAATCGAGTGTTTTTTTTTTTGTTTTTTTTGTTTGCTTGTTTCTTTTTTTTTGTCCTTTTTCTTTTTTTATACGAATATTTCACGCGTGTCGGATTCAGAGTCCGAGTCCCAGACCAAGCATGAATAGAATTCCTCAGAGTTCACCACTAAGTGGCACAGGTCACGAGGGGGTTATGGGTTCACGTGAGTGGCCAGGGTGCCGGCAGCCGGCAGTCACAGCTTGAGCTCGTTGGCGATTTTGCTCGCAATATTCTTGAAGCCTATCGATGTTCCCAAAATTCGTTTGAAGCGTACACCGTTCAACGATAGACGTGGCAGTTTGCAAACCTCGATCTCCCATTGGACCTGGCTGTCCGTCGCCGCGTCACCGTGGGCGCACAGCAGCAGAAATCTTTCGCGCTGCTCATATTGACATTTGTTGGCATCCAGCACCTGAAAATTTAACAATTTTTCAATATAAATCGATAAGCGAATATAATTCATGGGAGACTACGATCGAATAATTCGAATGACTAAGATATCGTCACCGAGATCATAAATTTGACAATAAAGTAGGAATTCCAAAAAAAAATGTTAATCTTGCTCGGGTTAAGGTAGTATTTGTGGTCAGTCCGACGACACGTGAGTTCAAAGAGAATTGTGAGAGAATTTCGAACACTTCTGGACGGGATAAAAATCTAAAAACAATCAAGCATATGGAAGATGCTGAAAAGATTGACTTTTCTGTAATAATAATGATTCCAAAATGTTAGTATCAAATTAATGAAAAAATATGTTCAGAAATCCCCCGGCAACCTAATTTTTTGTTCATGTGAAAACGTGAAAAATGTCATTATAAACATTTGGGCTGCCGATCCATCAATTTTTATAACACGAATTTGTTGGTAACATTCTAGAATTACTATTGCGGGAAATCAATCTTTTTAGCACGTTCGATATGCTTGATTTTTTTATTTAAAATTTTTTATCCAATCCAGATGTTTTCATAATTCTACTGTAAATTTTCTCTGTACTCAGGTGGCGTCAAAATGTCGGCATTCGCTACCTGAACATATAATTAATAGTATAAATATCATACCTTTCGAATTTCAGACATTATCTCGTTGGGGTCTCGACTGCTCGTAGTCCTCATGCTCCAAGTAAAGCGCAAGCTACGGGGCTTTACCTGTTCGTCGTTAGTGGCTGCACCACTGTAACAAAAAAATATCTTAAGTCTGCTCTTCGTCAAGAGAGAAAAAAATCGCGACTCTCGAGTTTTCGCATCGGTATCGCCAAGACATTGGATTATCTGTAATGTAGGTATGTCAATAAGTTTACTCGCCAAATGATATCAAAATTTATGCGCTCTTATCGCAAATATACATGCTATGCATGCAGAACTAATCGATTCGAGGATATCGATATCATTTATATATATATTTTTATAAACAAATGTAAATGTATATTCTAAGTCATGACCTTAACGGGACATTTATCAACAAAGTAAAACGACTCCTAGTGATAGTTACAATGTTATCGATGGACGAGTCATGGTGCATGACATATTCATATATATGTATATATATATATATATATATTGCATTCCGAAACGTGCGTATGAGAACATCAAGATAACAGTTATCGTTATTCGATGAATAGCCGATTCGTGGCAAGTGAATTTTAGTTCACTGTATTTTGGCATTATTATTTTTTCCATACGGATCGAAGATCGCTACGGTGAATCGATGAACAATATAAAGTTTATATTCTTTGCGAGCCTGGCACTGAGCATGCGATTGCTTGCTCGTAGCGATTGTATCACAAAGTAAAGATAATTAAATTAAATTAGATGAAGAAACAAAGACGCACGAATGATGCACAATTGAAAGAAATGAACGGTCACTTTTGCATCGGCGAATTATTGATAATTAAAAATAATGGATTGGTGGTATAATGGTATGAAGCAACGTACCTCACTACTGGGTGCTTGGGAGGTACGGAGGGGTCCATGGGGCTGAAATAACAAAACAAAGGCAATTGCTAACAAACAGCTAAACTCGATAAATGAATGAGAGTTCAGCTAAGACAAAAATTTTGGGTTTCATTTGTTTTTTCGTTGGTTCTTTCGTTTTTTTTTTTTTTACCGACGTGGATACCCTTGGCATATCTATAGCGAGATTTAGTCGTATATTAGAAACACTAATTACATCTCGTCGACATGATGATTAAACGTGGATAGCTTTGCGTTGTGATAATTAATTAATCGATTAATTGACAATTAGCGGAATTAAACGGTTACAATAATTTTTTTTATTGTCACTCACGGAGATGTGCAAGGGCACCAAAAGCGATTGAGCAGTAATTAACGCCATCATATGACTGCGAATGTGCACGTTTTCGTTTTCTTTGTATTTTATTCATTTCCTTGCGGTATTTACAAGATTCATCGCAGACGCCCGATCCTTTCCTAATTCACTTACGGAATATAAACACGAGCCTGTTATAGAAAAATAAAAGCTATTTGTAGACATCGCCATTGCAAAAACAAAGATACATGCATTAACAGACACGAAAATAGCATATTTTATGTATCTTGTAAAATTGTGAACACGGGCCCTTCGCTTCTAAATATAGGTTTCCGGAAATAAATCGGTACAACATGTACAAGACAGTTTTAAAATATTTATTAATATGAAATTATTACTATTATTGCTTCTTAAAAGTATTAAATAATAATTCTATCCTGCAGTACTGTTAGTTATTTACTGCCCTCCATACGATGAGACACAAGTTCATTTGTCGGTGTCAGATATTCTTTTGCAAACGTAAAAATTCATTGATGTAGCAAATTAAATTTTTCTTTCTTTCGAACTACGAAACCTTGAGTCAAAACAAGTTGTACGAATCAATTGTAATTTACCGGAAGCTTGGACGGGCACACAGTTGGAGCGCAGCAAACATTAACACTCTATACAGGAATATTAATGTTCATATTTATATATCATTAATATAAATGTGTTCTATTCATTATTTGTAATATATCTATATATTGTTCTAATTATTCAATATCTCTTTCTCTCCATATCTCACTGTTACGCACATCGATCTACCGGATGGCCTTAGGCTTCTCTATCATCGGTTTACAAATTTGTGGGTATTTTTTTTTCTTTTTTTCCTTCTTTTCATTTCTTCCTACAATCATTCATGCATTTGATTACATTTAACATGACCAGCGGTTTGATGGATCCATGCTATACCGGTGTTTTTTCAAACAATAATGAAAAAGAGTTTCGGAAGATGAAGTAATTAACGATCGGTTTCAGGATATCACTTCAGTGAAAAAGAAGTTCCTAGTGAAACGAAGCATATATCTGAATAGCTAAACGTCCGTTGCTCGAGTAAAAGTGACGGACGTTTTATTTATTTATTTTATCCATTCTTTGTTTACAGTCGGTGCCCACTTTGCATTCAATTAATTCGCAAACGAGCTTCCGATTACGATACCGTTTTTTCATTCGTTTGTTTTTTAATTTTTCGTCTCTGTCGCTACTTTATAAACAAGGATATGAAAACGATGTACAGTGAGATTTATTCGCCATCTCATTATAAAAACCCCCATCTTCTGCACTTGCGTCTTCTCCTGCCCATACCTTTGTCGATATCATTTGCATTTATTCGTAAACACAACAAAACAAACAGGTAAACACGTTGCGGATCCTATGAGAACCTGAGATTTTTCTTTATAATTGATATGCCGTGAGTTTCAGTCATCGGGGCGATCCATTTAAAAAAAATTTTTATTCAAAGCCAAAACTAGGCAGCGGATGATTGAGTGCGAAGAATGTAAAAAGTTGTGGATTATTGGAATGAAACAGCGAAACTCAGTGTATCTCAACCTCATGTTTCCCTAATCATATACCTATACAATCTCTTATGGATATAATAGAAAATAATGAAAAAACACAGTTTTAGTGCAATAGAGATGATAATTGTTGGCGTTCCAAGTGATCTTATACGGATGTTTAAATCGTTCACACAAATCTCCCGCAATGCGTTTTAATATTTCGTTATCGAGAAGGAAACAACAAAATGAAAAACGGTGTGAATGTCCTTTTTTTTAATAAAGCTACACGTAGCCATTAAACATTACCGTAAAGATAGTTTTTTTACGCTATAAGTAATCGACGTGGCAATCAAATATTACGATTGGACGCAGCAGATTTGAATATTTGCGAAAGGTTTTTTTTCCATTGTATTTTTACGTTGACAAATTCGGAAAAATATAGACAGATACGATAGTGAAGAAATATTCGGATCACAGACAATTTCGGCAAAGCTTTATCGATTGCAAGGTTCAAAGGGGAAGGCGTATGATAAAAAAAAACGAAGGTGAATAAACACGATTTCGTAAAAATTGTTGGGCGATGGACATGAAAATTCATTACTAATTACGTAACCTGCTTGTTGAACGTTAATCAGCGCTATAGCGTTTATACGAAAGGCAACATCCCCGTTTCTCTTTTTAACTAATACATATTACTTAGCGTCCAGTTCAGTGCACGCTCGATACAATTAAATTCTATACGAATGCGAAGAGACGGAGAGAGAGAAAAAAAAGACAAGAGAAAGAGAGGGAGAGAAAATGATATTCTCATTTATAAATGTGTCTCTGACGGTTTAGCTTAGATCTGGTTCTATATATGCAGCCACTTTGGCAAGTTCGCCGTTGCGTAAGAAATCCAGTTTGTCGATCGGTCTCATTTCGTCTTGAGTAAACGCAAGGCGACGCGTCACCTTTCACTTAGAAAACCTGTCAATGCACGGATTATTGTGTTTTATTTTCTGTTAAATGATTTATTCGACTGTTCTTTGATACGTTTTTTTTAATCTAACAGGGTTTATTTTTGTTTTCAATTTAATGTACACTAATCGACCGAGACAAATGCGGTTTCGATGTTATTCAGAAAAAGCACAATTTTCTACGAATTCATTTACTCGTCACAATACAATGATCAGCCGAAATCGCGTTGCAAAAATAATTCTTTTTGTTTTCAGCGTTCAATGCTTTAGCTTTATTTTATATTATTATGACTTCTTGTAATTCGACATCCAAGGCGATAGTGTTTCATCAAAGACCAGGGTTTTCTCGTCTAAAAAAATATGCCCCTAAATTTCGTTTAATATTTTTGAACATTTTCCTAGATTTTAGTGAAAATCTTGATTAATCTAGCCTGAATTACACGAGCACTGCGATTCACTTTGTGTCCTTATCCATGATATTATTACCGTTTTAGCCTGCTTATTAGAAATATTTATTCTCGCAAGCGGTCTAAAATCGCATGGGGAAACCAAGCGAGCGCGAACGACACTTTGTAAAAGGACGTACGAGGGAGCTCCTAAACGATCAAGCCAACAATCTATGAGGGCGATATTCTTTTTTTTTCCGTCTACGCGATCGCTCGACAGTGAGAGGGATACAAAAATATGATGCAGATTAGGGGAAAAGGAGGGATTTTTTTTCTCGCTAGTCGCGTAGAGATGTGTGTGAGATAAATTCGAAGCGCAAAAGTTGGAAAACTGGCAGGCAGAATCGGGGCGGGGAAAAGGCACAGAATTCAGTGTGCTATTATCTAAGTGCGTAAGGCGAATCCTCCTGTACATCATTATCAGGAAGACATTAATTTTAATAGTTACAATCATATATATCAGTTAAACCGCATATGTATAATACATATATGCCTCGTAACTCTCATAACTCAACATACAAAAGTTCATAAAAAAAAGAAATAAGAAGTCTCTACTCTCAACCACTCGCACCACAGAATAACGGAGCCAAAATTGTGTGTATGTGTTTTTTTTTTTTTTTTTTTTTTCATTTTCTATGCATCACATTATCCATTGAGCGTCGGCTGTAACACACAGTGATCGTTTTATTCTTGGGGTCTTTATCGTTTTTTTTTCTTTTTCAATCGTCATCATCATTACTGCGTTCTATTTTAGATTTTTTCTTTTCATTTCAAGTGTTTCTAGTTGTGTGTTGGGCTAGCTGCGTTAACGCTCCCACTAGCCAGCGCGCATCATGAAGTTGTTTACCGCGACTCGCGTCTCTATGGCCTTGGGCCATCGTGGAACTTGAGACGAAGCCAATCTACTTGGTTCAAGTCCTGCAGCATAGTAAATGGTACCGATTTAAGTTACTCAAAAAACACTTTCAATTTGATTAAAAAAATATGTATAAAAAAAATGTTGTATATAAAATTGAGTGATGCATCAATGGCTATGCTGTAGGCAGTCTAACCGATAGACACTGCTTTTTACTATTATTTGTTGTTCTCTTTTATGTTTTATTTTTGTTCTTCTCTTGTTTTATTAGCTGATGAGAGGACAGTGACCATTTCATGAAAGACAATTGCGCCCCGCAGTTGAACTGATGACTCTCGTTATTCTGTGGCCTCGCAACATCAATTCGAGCGCCCCCGAGTGTACGAAAAATGTGTGGGCAGCATAGCACATGCCATCACCACATATTTTTTGAGTATGCAACAATAGGCTACGTCCCATACAAATCACAAATTCAAGAATAACGCCTCGCTATATAATCGAGTTCAAAGAAGGGATGCACAATGAGTATGCGAGGTGGACTGAGCTTCTTTTTTTTGTTTTTCTTTCTTGTCTCGATGTAATAATCGTTATACTCTCTAAACTATAATGAACTTTGACGACGAACAATCGGTTAATCCTCCCGAACAAATAAATTCAACTTATTGAAAATTTAATGTTCGACGTTTCCGTATTGTCGTTGAGGCAATATTTAACGATTATCATCGATTATGAAAATATAAAGCCTAAAGATGCTTCGAACTATAAATTTTCCTATTTGTTCCAATGTGAAAAGGAGGAAAATAGACGCCTTCAAGTAGATTTTAATTGTAGGACAAATAGAGAAGATGGACGAATATATAGACGTGCGCGATACGTTTTGAAGAGTATTGTGTAGATATTTTTTTTTTTTTTTTTCGTTTTTAATCAAATTGAGAAAAATAAATATTTGAAATTGCAAATATTTCATACAATAAGCTACATATAAATATATATATACGTATACATATATATACATATATATATATATTATCACAACGGCTTTCACTGATAATGGTCGCTGCTAGCTCATCGGGTTTAAACAGCGAATATTATAGAACATTGTTTATCTTAATTTAGGCATCGTATCAGTATAAGGACTTCCAGAATTACATAGTCATTGTGCATCCTTAAAAAAAAACAGAAACATCGTATGGCATGCAAAACAACGATGGGTAACAAGTCATCGAATACGATGAAAAATGGTATTAACGTTAATGAAAGTGCGTTACAAAAAAATGTTATTCAACACCCTTATTTAACGCCCATGCACCAAATCGCATTACCGTGCCCACAGTGTAAAGCATCCCGTTTCCTTTCTTTATAAGCTCTCCGTAAACCACATTCATACACAAGAGAGGGGGAAAATTTCAGTTTTGTAGCGGACTCGTTAATTCGTTACTTCAATTTGTTTATTCGAATCAATAAATTCGTTACGTATTACCATGTCAATCGGATAATTCGAGTGACGGATCCCCTCAGATCCGGGACACTTCTCATGCAGGTCTGCTCTATGCAGTAATTAATAAGCCGGGACTACGGTTCAATTTGGCGGAAATGAGAGCGTACGGATATGGAGCAATTTTAGCTTGAAGCCGACTCGTTCAATCTTTTTTTTTCGTGAATTAAAAAGGTAGTTTAAAAACACAATTGAAAGCAATTTGTACGCTGATTTTTCACGGAACACAATTTGGATGGGTTTTTACAGTCAAGAACACGATTATGACAATTCTATGACGATAACATGCCGAATATGTAGGGTTATCTTTTATCGTAAGTTTCAGTAATACGATTTTTTTGTTGTTGGTATTTAAAATAATTGTTTGAAAGTATTGTCAATGACTCACCGTTTGGAGAACCTCGATGACAGTTTGGAGAAAAACGATGGCCTGGCTAACGGGCTTATCGCGTTCGTGTCCTGGGTGTGTGTGTGACCCTGTAAATTTTCAAACGGTTCAGTTCAACTAGAAAACGGATGAAGCGTTAAGGATTCGAGAGAATAAGAGGAGAAAAAAGTGTGAAACGTAAGAGAGACAACTAACGTTTCTGCAATGAAGATAGAGTAGACAGATAGGGATGTAACACATTATTTCTTTCGTTTTTATGTAGAATTTGATCGACAGTATAGTAAATTCCTCCTTTTATGCTCGTTCGAGATCGAGGATGCGAGGAACATTTAACGAACCTGAGTATGGTTTCGCTGTGGTCGGTTTTGACCAGAGTGGAACGTACTACGGCTTGGAACATTCCTGGGAAATGCTGCTGTCGTCGGTGTTGCCAATCTATTGCTTGGCGATACGCCCAAGCTTTTGAAAAAAAAATGAAAATTCAGCTATTAAACGATCCTTTAAAAATAATTGAATCGTTTTACAGTACGAGCTCTGTAATTTGTTAATGCCCTCTAATAAAGGTCGAATAAACTTCGTGTCGTACAATCTCATTATCTTTAAAAATCTACGTCTAAAACCTTCTATGAACTAAAAATTTGAATGCATTTGCAGCGGTTATTTCGTTAGCAATATTAAATCATCACAAAAGTTGCGTTAAATTAGTAAGAGTAGATTTGCATTTTTAGCCACTCATTTTGTTTTTTTTTTTACACAGTTTAAGCATAACTATAATATCTACGGGAATGCAAAGCTACCGAAGCCGATGTGGCGCGTGAAAGACAGATAGAGTGCATGCTGATGTACACGAAAACTCAATGATGAATTGATGACCAGGAACTTCCTGCCGTGATTTGTTGAAAATGAAATGGGCAAATGACTCGTGTAAACTTGCGTCCCTACAAGTAGTGTTTTTTTTATATGAAGCTTAACCAAGTGGGAAAACATGTGTCCGGAACTAGGAAATTTTAACTCTGCATCGTACGATCGATTTCATAACCAACGACGGGGAGAACAAAAAAAATGCCATGCAAAAAAAAACAGTCGATACTACAATGATGACCAGAAACTATCCTAGAGTTCTTTCGACGTTGACGATACTAAATTCATCGAGCGCAGATAAGTAAGCGAATATATATATCGAATGTGTAAGTCGATCGAACCCCTTAAGCCAAGCTAACGGACAATCGTCACTATTCGACCCGGGCGGTGGGAGTGAAAATCCAAAAGTACCCCAAGAGAGTTAGTGGCCGAGTATTAAAAGGGATCAGAGATAAATTTACGAAAGGAGAAATATATTGCAGATAATATCGATCGAGAAATTGAAAAAAAAAAAAAAATTAAAAAAATTAATATTAAATTGACAAGGATTACAGGGACCTGTACCTCTGTCTAAGAGGGTCAGCTGTGGCGAGTAGGGAGTTGTGAACGTTGCGTGGTTGAGTGTCCAGTAGCGAGTGGTCGCTGGAAGGTACGCCACTTGAGGAGCGGTGACCTGCACTGATGCTCGCAGACTTGGTATGACCCCGTGTCGGCCTAGTGCCCTCGCCCAAGCTGCGCACAAAACTAGTCAGAAACAGCATACCCCCCGATCTCTGAATCTTCCTACATCTTAAATTTCCATTTTTAATCAATATTCGTGTCCGGACATTCCCGATCGCCGCTAATTCGCATTACAGGAAAGTGGATGTGCAAGTAATTTTTTTTTTACAAAAACGTTTCAACGTTCGCGGTGTGTGTATAACGCGCATCCAAACGACGATGGAATGAAGTATGTAAGATGACGTAAATGAGATAATGAAAGTGTCCTATACACATGAGTGCTCGAATATTAAAAAAAAAAAACATAGTAAGTTGTATTGATGCAACTGGTGGTTACTCGTGAGTACTGCAAGCATCTGTACATGTTTTACAGACTTATTCTGTACTGTTCGTATTAACATTCGTCGATGGTTCGACGGACGGTGTACTGATAGTTTTATATAATACGTATAGACTATATCATGAAATATGAATTGCAGGCAGCAGCCAGCATGCTAGAGCAATGCAGCAAATAAATAATCTCTTCTATTGGATTTTTTTACGTATGAACATTTCGTAGATCTGTTTTTTTAGATATCACACTCAGTGTAGTTTAGTCTACGGAACCTTGAAAAAAGAAAAGAACTCGCGCTAAGTTTCCTAATATTAGTGAACAGTTTTTGTCAACACCTCAAAAACCGGTTTTGTGCTCAAATAAAATTTAAAAAACACGTGTCTATCAGGTTAGTGTTATTATTCGACGACCAATTATTCGTGATGTGATTTTGAGATATTTTTTGCAGGATTTTTCGTTGGATATTAATGTTAATTCGATCTTGACGAATACATTCGTACCTGGGCACATCGTTTGTTCTTTCCGTCGACGACGAGGCCGTCTTGGCGGTCCCTTCGTAGGATATCGTACTGCGACGACCGACTGAGCCGGGGGCTGGGGATGTCAGCGTTCTTACAGCACCGACACCCGCGTTAATCGTGTTGCTCTTCCCGACTCTTCCTTTTCCTCCAGGACTTGTGCCCACGCCTAGAATGAACATTGTCACTGCAAGCCTCATTAGATGTAGTTCAACACAAAACAAAGCAACGTACTTTTGATAATAACTCAAAGACAGGGACGTTACGAGAGAAAGCGACGGATAAATATTGCCAGGAGGCAACGAGGAATTTTAGGACATTTATTTTTTCCATTCAAAGAGACAAGGATAAACAATAGGAAAAAACGCGGAGCGTATGACAACAAATGAAACGAATGTGACACTATGATGAAAGCATAATTACTCGAACAAAATGGTATGGAACACTTGGAGCGTGGATCGTTGAGCATTTGTCCCGTGCTTAAGACACTCGTTTGCTTGTGTTTGTTCAATACAAAACTTAAGCGTGTTTTCGAGAACGTGAACATTTCTAAATAAATACGGAGTTTTTAAAGCTCAGATAGACCAAAAATAAATACATATAAACATATGTATATATATAAAATTGTGTATATAAATATGTATATCGTCGGAGATTGACCTCTCATACGAGATAAGCTGGGAGCAAAGAAAACTCACTGGTATCGAGTTGCCCCGGACTATTTTTTGGTGCTGATGGTCTCGTGGCCGAGACACGGGCACTATTTTCTTTAATCGTAGCGGCGTCCACGGTGTTTTGCCTTTTGAAATTACTACCGCCACTTCCAGTAACCGTACCCCCGGTAACGGCCGTCGCGTGATTGTGGTTCGTTGCATTACCTGGACTCGGAGCTCCCCCTATCGTCGGAGAATCCGCGCGACAGAATCAAGCATGGGACAATTGGATTAGTTGAGACAATTTTTTGTTATCAATGGCAGTTCTGTAATGTTAACTTTTGGTTTTGTTCTTTTCTTTTTTGGGCGAAATCAAAATTAAATCAAAGATACGTTGATTGATGAATGCAAATGTCAATCGACAGGGTACAAATTCGAGTGTCAATAATTTTCTCAGTTTCGTCGTATTCTCTGCTGGATATACGATGTGCCACGACTTTTTATCGTCATCTTTTTTTGCATAGTCGTTTTATTTACAATATTAGCGGCAACCCGGTGCGTTATTAATATTTTAGTCGGTTGCAGGGACTTACGAAGAGTTTCACCACCAGAGGAAGCTCGTCTACTAGGTTTAGGATTGCTTGCAGAAATACTCCGATGAACACCTCTGTGCGATGGACTTTGAACAGCTCCTCCGGTACCGCCGCCGCTGCCTCCCCCGCCGCCGGACCCAACTTGCGGCGGAATGTTGCGCAGTGACAGCGAACTGCCCGACCGCGAGCCATCACTTTCGGGCTGTTGAACGAAACAAAATTATCATTAGATTCATTTCGCGAAAAATCTTTTCGGTAATAATTTTTTTTGTCTCTATTGTCTTTCAGCTAATACTCACGTCCGTAGTCTTCCTGCCGAGCAGCAGATACGTGGCAAAGACGTCATCGTACTTTGCCTGTCCCAGTGAATCTTCAATTTCACTTCGCGTGTATCCCATGCTAGCTAACGCCTCTGTAACACACAGCGGGCCGGAGGCATAGTCACATCCAATCGAAATAATGTCATTATAATTCCAATTTTTTTGTGTTTTCTTTTTTCGTGTTTTTTAAAATAATATATTGTGAGTTTCTCACGGCGTGTCGCTCTCCTCTGATGAATGAACTCAATGAATTTCGTTGGGATTTAGATTATTTATAGGTAAAATTTAATCTCGAATACTAACTTCTCGTACCACATTCAGATACGCATGCGAATATACACAAGTACTATAAACTAGAGCAACGCGAGAGTTCGAGTCGAGCCGATGTAAGTTAAGACGAGCACAGATCATCCGTTCTGTTACGCGATCTTGAATAGAATGAATTTAAAAAAATATTCTTATCGATAACACTCGAACTCTGCCAATGCTATAATTAACGTCGCCGTGTCCTATTGTCATAAAGACAAGTGAACACAACTTGAACACTCTTACTTGAGACGAATCTTCTATGTGTAGAAATAAATCGGGCGATCCCTTTAGTTATTATGAAAAACACAAAAGAAATGAATAAACATCGGAACGTCAATAAGCTAGAGTGTCCAATAAACATTAATTGGTTAATAGTCGATTAATTACAATTAGGTAAGAGAAAAAATTGTTATGTACATACTGGCAGACTCACCTATCCTCTTGTGATCTTTGTAATCGGGTTCCGGTTCTAAGTACGGTTTCAATTCATCATCCTCGTAGCCCATATTCATCCACTTGTCCTTCATTATATTCTACGATTAAGAAAAATTCATCAATTAGCGCCAGCGTTACTAGTTCGTTCTCATTAAAACAACTCAGTTTCTACAACACATGCTCGTAAACTACTTTTCACGAAAATGCTTTTCATATTTAGCAATTACAATTGACCACAATTTTTTTTAAATTGTTACTGAAAGGTAAATCGGTGAATTTTCCTACTGTATTGCAAGTGCTGAGACAAAGTGTTATTCGAACCTTATCACCACGTACCTCTAATGAGGCCCGCTTCGTCGGATTGAGCACCAAAAACTTTTTCAACAGATTTTCACAGTCGGTCGACATGTAAAAAGGGATACGATATTTTCCTCTCAGAACCCTCTCCCTCAGTTCTCTAAGGGTCGAACCGTCGAATGGCAACGAACCCGATACTAACGTGTAGAGGATTACCCCCAACGACCAGACGTCTACCTCGGGCCCATCGTATTTCTTTCCTGTTGAGACGACGAACGGAAGGAAACAATCGTATTTAGTAGTTGATAAATCATATTTGATTAATCCTTCAAGTACGAGGGCTTTTTGCCTATAGCGGCCATGCATATTTTCAAGCACCAAAACGTTACAAATATTTGTAATAAATTGTCTTTTACGTTTTCAAAAGAACAACACACAAAGGTAATTCTATGAATTCTTAAAAAATTTTGTTAATACATCAACCTGTTATTCGAATCGTTCGAAGGTCAAGACTTGGCAAATTCTAGGTCCTCATTAAACAAGGATTCCGTACGTAAAGGGTTAATACTTTGACTAAACAAAAAATATCTTGGACAGGGGAAGGATCGATTACCTTGAAACAATTCGGGGGCCGCATAGGGAGGCGAACCGCAAAATGTATCCAATTTGTTGCCTGGCGTGAATTCATTACTGAATCCAAAGTCAGCAATTTTAATATTCATTTCGCTGTCTAGCAACAAGTTCTCAGCTTTCAAATCCCTGTGTATGATTTTCTTTTGGTGACAGTATTGCACGGCCGAGACGATTTGCCTGAATTTGGCTCTCGCCTCTTTCTCCTTCATTCTACCGTGCAATACTAGATAGTCGAATACTTCTCCACCGCTAGCATACTCCATCACCAGGTACAATGTCTTTTCAGTCTCGATCACTTGGAACAGTTTTACTATATTCGGATGGTCGAGCATTTTCATTATCCTCACTTCGCGAAACAGCTGCAAAAAAAAAGAAAAGAAAATTAGTAAGGATCGTTATTGAAACTTCACCCCGAAGATATCTTCACGGAATCAGATTCAATTTCTGACAAATCTTTATCTGTTCACGGAATTAGCAAGAATGAAAAAATGTTCGGTCGTAGAATTTTATCCTCCGAGTAAATTGCCCCGGTCGCAGTTTGTGTGACGGCAAAACACAGTCGTTTCAACTTGATGATATTTAGTCTCGTGCGGATATGATAAGGGTCACTGACAAACTTTAGTGTATCGGCAAGATGTTCTTAATTAAATTTAAAAAAAAATTCGTAGCGAACATGTTACAGAACGGTATACCTTTTGAAGGCTGCCAGGATTCAGCTGGGTCTTGTCAATGATCTTGATAGCCACTTCCTTTCCCGTCGGTACATGCTTGGCGAGCTTTACCTTGGCAAAGTTGCCTTTGCCAATCGTCTTCAGCAATTTGTATTTGCCGATGTGGGGCTCCTCGGAGGTACGACTTCTCGACGACAGTCGACCGCCGCTGCTTGATACTCCGACGCCATCCCCAGTCTGAACAAAAACAGAGAAAATAAACATTTCACAATTAATGTATATATTTTTTTATTTAGGGATATAAATATAATACGTTCGTACGATCGCGAGTTCCTGCGATTTGCAAATCGTACTAAAAATATCACAGAGTCGATAATCTCTCCGTCGGCTCCTTCCACGCTTTCGCACATTGCTTATCAAATTCGCGCGTCTCTAGCAAGAAGGTGAAATTGTTATTTTACGCTAGTTACACGCGATCTTATCTGAAATGTTTAACGAGCCAATAACTCGAATTCTCTTACGATTCGCTTAAGTACACTGAAAACTTCATGCTCTGTACGAGCCTACTGAAATTGAGGTATCTCCATTATCAACTACGAGAGTTCAGATCGGATGAGAGATTAAACTGCTATACTCAATTCCAATCGATATAAGATTTAAAAAAAATGAACTGTATCGATTTCACTAAGATATTATTTTACTCCAAAATAAAATTACTGAATCAGTGATGATTCGTTAGCAGCAGCAAAAATTTGCGTAGCGAGATTCTTGTTGCTGTATTTATGGCTCACGTCACAGTGAGATTTGAATTTTTCAAAAATAATTTATAGCATCAAAAATATTGTGTTAAATTATTATGCAAAAAATTCATCACATTATGGAAGTTAAAGACCGTTGTATAAAAGGTGTCGAAGCGTTTTTTCTTAAAACGTATTTTTCTAAATCGGCGTCGCTGATATCTCAAAAACGGCTTAATAGATTTTGAAGGCCTTTTACTAAAATGATTTGCAAAAATGATTTCGTGTCGAAAAATGGATAAAAATTGGCTTTTCCAGAGACCGCCATTTTACCAATTTCTTCGTACCTCGTGCAGGACTACATTGTGTATAAGATTTTGTGTGTTCAAGAAACATGGCAAGTTGAGATCAGCGATACCATGGAGAAATTTAAGGAATTGTTTCCGGTGACCAATGAAAGCAATAAAATTAAATGAAAGAATTACTAAATGTTTTTTTAATATATACCGCTTCCACCCTTAAAAAATTGAATCCATCCTTATATTTACCTATAAAAAAATCACGAAATATGCTCACGTTTTTGTCTATTTATTGTGGTATAAGGACTAAATTAGTGCAAACTAGGTACAGCGAAAAAGTGGTCACTAATTTAAAAAATTCAAAGAATATAAGAAAAGTCTCTGTGAAATCGCTTTGTGTCAGCAAGCCATTGGTGCAATGAACCGGACGCCGCTGATAAACAAATTGCAGTACAATTATCTCGCCCGAAAACGCAGCTCAACAAGTGGGCTGTCCCTTAAATTGACGAATCGATTGTAGTGAGGCAGTGAACTATAGCGGAGGTGACCGGCCAATTGGTAAATGGAATTCGTCGAGCAGGAGCAATCAAATTTCGATCTGTCCTGAATCACACGGAAACGCGAATTTCTGCCGTTCACCGAAAATATAAATCGTCTGGAGGGTTCGTTTGAAATAAAACCATCGACCCCCCGGAGCGAAATACCGAATTCGTGTCGGAGCCCCGTTTGACTCCGAGCCTCGATTAATATCGGGGGCATCGTATCGTGCATGAAAAAAATATCATGAATTAAAAAAATAAATAAAAATTACACTCGAGGAAAACAGGTAATCAATTTTATGTCTCTCATTTTGATTACCCGTAGAAGGCCGCGCGTGACCATCTTGCAGGAGGTCACTGCTGCAACCTTGGAGGCCGCCAGTTTGGAGTTTCTCTGGCGCACCCTTCGATACAACTTCTGATAAACGATCGAAAAATCTCGACCGTATCTATCCACTTTAAAACAAAAAGAGGAAAAACAAAAAAAGATAAAAAAATCAGCGCGTTATCGACAAGGTAGTTGCGTTCTCGTCGTCATAGTGCGAGTCGATCGGTCCGGAGTTGGAACGAGCGCTGACGATCGGTGACTTCGTCTCGAGCCGCATGATTACCGTCGATTCGCCGATCGGCTCGGAGCCGATTCGATCGACCCGGAAACTACCGATCTTCGAGGAGGCTCGTCGATCATATGTTCGGCCCAAAAGGCGAACCGCTGACCAATCAGGTGTTTCGCGCATCGGCAACCGAACAAGATTCGATCGCGCCGATTATACAATTTCTTGATCGGTCTGGTAAAAATAAATAAAAGTAAATATAAATATACACATATATATATAGCGTATATGTATATCGATCGTAGCACACTTTGGGCTCCGGAGAGTGTGCGGACTCGTCGAGTGAATGCCCCAATTAGGGCTCCGAGACACCGCCTGACAACAACGAAATACTCGTCTCAGGAAATTCTCCTGCAATTCACATCGACACTTTCGATTCATAAAATCGCGTTGTTCGGCCGCACCGGAAGTCTCCGATTAATCGGGGATTTTTTCGCACAAATCCGCGCGTATGTATATATGTATATGTATGCGTACGCAGACGGAAAGATAGTTCGTTCTGTGCGCGCACAAGGGATATGGCGTGCGAGGGCTTTGACCACTACGCGGCTTTCACCATCGACAAGTACTCCGGAATCAATGCACTGAAAGCAACAAAAAAAATAAACAATTTCTATCGACGCTTCAGCTGAAGAGTTTTTTTCCGCGTGAGAAGCGATACGTCTCGGAGCGATTTTAGAAAAAATATCTCGTCCCCGGCGATGACGGTGAATCGACGGATTACAGGACGCTGTCAATTTGTCACCGATCGTGCGAAAGATATTTAAAGAAATTTTTAACAATTTTATTATATCTTTATCTAATCAATTTTCATTGTTCCATTGATCTGTTTTTATTTATACATTTAGCGGGCGAAACTATTTTGGTCGATATGCACGTATCGTCCAAACATTGCAGTGACAATTTTTTATTCACGTTTATTAAATCGTTCTCTCGAGCCGAAAATCACTGAAGAAATTAAACAAAATTCTCCACGTTGAGATTCGAGGAGTCTCGAGAAATTCACAGTCCCTTCTTTTTATAAATCGTCGAGAAAATCGATTCTCTTTACTTTCCCGTCGAATTCCTTTCCTCGGATTCTCCTATTATTTTTGTTTCCTCGATTTAGTTTCTGTAATTTTAAAAAACTGTGTCTAGCGAACTTTCGACGCGGAGAGCGACGAGAAACGCGTAACGAGTCTCGAAGGGGTTGGAAACAAAGATCTCGGGGAGGGGGCGGCGTCGCGTGACTCCGCAAGAGAACAACCCCGAAAGGACTGTTCGTCCGTTCTCTCGTCTTCTCGTCTCTCGGTGGTCGCCAGCGGAACTGGCTCTCCCTCTTGCTCCGGTGATAGCGCGCGCGCTACGCCGGAGGGATGATAGGGTGAATCAATACGTGACGACGCCCGACTCCCGTCGGCATGGCAAACGCTGCGCGAACGGACTGTGCAAGCCGGATAATGTACCCTTGCGAGGACCGGGACGAGGGTAGCTGCGCGCGCGCTCCCATGCCAGGCTCACCCATCCCAGCGACGAGGGGGTGGCACGAGCGAGAGGGATGCAACGCGCGTGCGCCCCGCGCACCCCGAACGAGAACAACTTTTACCCGTTGCCTCTCCTCTTCGACGTAAGGGCACATATACATATATCGACGCCTACACGACGATGTAGAAGAACCGGTAGAGCCAAACCTTTCGCAAGTTTCGCCCGAGAAAATTTCGAGCTTTGTTTCTCGCCGATTATTCACTCAGCATTCATTCGTCGTTATGAAAATGGGTTGACGGGAGTCGTTGGAAAATTTATTTTCATCGTTAAAAAAAATTCTAGTTTTTTTAGCGGACAATATTGAGCAAGGTTTGGTAATGAAAATCTTTTTTTTTGTATTATGGATTCAACGGTGGAATACTTGGATGATGTCGTAGCTAGGGGGTTGGACCTTTCGCTACTTTTGCAGAAGAGTGTGTGAAGCTGTTACAAAAAAGAATTGTTTAACTTTAAGTGTTATTATTCGTGTGAAATTCATTCGTTATGAGGAAAATGAATTTATCGAGGGAAGCTGCGAAATTTCTTTTGAGGCAGCGAAAATAATGGTGTGCTCATTTCTCAAAGATCTTGGTAACTTTTGGTACCAAAATTGATCTTCTGCTTTTCTTTTATTGCGGATATAATCGTGGGAGATGCGACTGTGCGAAGAGACGGCTGATGAGGAAAGAAGGCTCGTACTGTCGTCGAGCTTGTAGTGCAAAGAGCAGGCAGAGAGATAAACCATCCGAACATAGTATGGAGGGTAGTTCTTTGTACTTCAACCCTGCTCGTCACGAGCGGTCGGTTTGGTTCTGTGGCTCGTGACGCCAAAACACAAACTTTGGCGAGGTCAGCTGATTCGACCGCACAGGGAGAGGGAGAAACAGAGAGAGAGAGAGAGAGAGGGTTTATCGAGGTAGCTCATTGCCGGACGCTCCGAGTTACCTTGACCAACCCCTATATGTACAGTCGGAGTTCTCATAATCCTTGTACACTCCTCCGCCAATCCATTTCCATATTTACCGCTCCCATTAAAACGACCATCCAAAGCCTCTAAAAAAATTACTTCTTCGAGGTCAGAATCCTGTTTTATCGACATCAACGGATATCCGCTCGGGGACCAGAGTCGAGAATTTTGTTTGTTTGGAAACTTTCTATCGGAGAGTAAAACTCGGCAACCTTCACCTCGTTCTCTCACCCAGTGAGATCGTTTAAACCTCGTAACAAGGTAGATCCAGGCTGTTCAAATTGGAACTGCGACTGACGCCATTACCGGCTGCTCTCATCAAAATCTTCATTGAGCTCGAAGCCTGCTCTATGGGATTAGCCAGAAACTCGAGTGCGGTCGACCAAGTGCGAACCGACCACGTGCACCTCTCCTCCGTCTCCACCGGTGTGCCGTTGATAACACCGCTGGTGCATTATGGGATACGACGGATGCTCAAGATCATTTCGGTTGCACCAGGCTAAACACACAAATCCAAGAGACAGAGACACATAGTCATAGAAAATAATATAAAACATTAATAACAATATTGAAGTATCGTTATTAATTTTTCCGGACTGGTTTGCAGGCAGGAAATTTCGCGGTTACAATGCTAGATAGTTGATTCTGCATGAATTATTATGCAATTTCAGGATAATTTCCAGGGCATTTCTAGATGTCAGGATTATTTATGAAAAATGAAAATAACGTTTGGTTCGATGAGCATTTTCGTTTAGAACAGAATCGATTTAGGAAAAAAAAAGACACTGTGCGCAGATGCATATATAGTGTAAAAATCAACTGTGAATTGATTTGAATTAAAAATATTTTGCCTGAAGTTTATAGTAAAATTTTCTTTGAAAATAAAAATTTGAGTGAACATTTTTTCGGAATTTTAGGGGCACTTGAAGTAAATAAATCTTCCAATAGCAATCATTAATATTTTAACAGAATTTGTTGACAGTATATGTATCACAGCCGAATTGAGATACACATTTTTTTAAGAACGTTCGCTGAGAATACACAAATTTTGATGGCAGCGCAAATTTGCAAGGATACAAAAAATTCAAGGCCGTTAAGTGAATTTCATGTACAGTCCAGAACTTCAAAGAGAACGTGCAAAGTTCGAGGGTTGTTCCGGGACCTCAAGCACTTCACTCCTCGAAGCCTTGAAAGTCCTCGAACGGGTCACCGGACAACATATAATAGAAGAGAATTCAAATTTCACACCGACACGACGACTTCCGGATAACGCTTTGATCCACAATGTATCACAAATATAACTTTTCCAAGTGAAGAAAAAAATGCATTTAAAACCAAACGTGGTACTTGAAACTTCACGTTTGTAAGAAGAAAAGTATACTCAAAAGGTTAAAAAGCAAACTCTCGCATGAACCCAATATCGATACTTCACGCGAAAATTTCTTTCTAGACATTAACAATCCGAATGCTTGAAAAAAATTAATTAGAGGTTGTATAACCGACCGCGGTATTTCATATGCTTTCGTCAAAGCCTTGGTCCACCAGCTTTCGGCAGCGGTTATTGGAAAATCGACAACGTTCTCGATAAACAAAAAATCATTGCCGTTCAATAAAAACTTGGTCGTTGTTGATTTTTTTTATCAAAAGTCGTGGTACACGAGGTTTATTTCGGCGTGCGGTTATTGGATAATCGGCAGCGTCCTCGACAAGCGAAACAATTATTATCGTCAGGAAATCCCGGAAGTTTTGAATTTTTCAATGAAAAAAAAAAAAAAATACTTCCTCTCGAAATGCGATTATTCCCGATAATCTCTCATGGTAATCCCAGTCGTGTTTATTCCTATCGTTTACTTTTCTCGATCGGTTTCGCTCTGATGTTTGACCATGGTTTTTGTTTTCATTGAGGTGTTACTGAAATAATCTAGTGCAACCGTCACCCGTATTATTGTTTGCAGCCTCGAGCCGATGCCACTCCGATTTACCGGATGTGCGGTTGAAGAGACTCGCGCGCGTGTCAGGCAGAAGCTTCGAACCCGTACGTTTCAGAATCGGCCTTGCACCCCTCATCGTCACCTCCGACATATGTCCCGACCGCGACAAGGACGACCTTGTTGCGTCCACGGCTATCTCGCCCGCTCCCGTCATCCTTCACCTCTTCACCTCCAGATATTCAATTGCTACACATCGAATACAACAATTATCCGATGGATTAGAAAGATCCTTCCGTCCGCCATTGTCAGTTCCCAAATCACGCGCAACGCTCTCCGCATCACCCTCAATGAAACCCGAACCACGTCGATTCTCGAGCGCTGGAAAATTGGTAACTAAAATGATCGTGTTTCGAGATTAATTATAGAAATTCGAGGTTGCTACTCATAATGTGGATGCTAAGGACGAAATATATCAAACACGTATCGTAGAAATTATTTTACTATAGATGTTGTTGCTAAATGAATTATGCGTGCAACTTCGCGGTTAAAATTTCTTTTCACGATCTGAGTACAATTGAATTTTTCTCATTCATTTTTTAATTAATATTTACCGTTGTTTTAAAAAAAAATTTGTAATTTTCTCAATGTTGTTGGGACAAAGTCGATTCTCTAGCGCTGAAAAATAAAAACGAAATAATCGTGGTTCGGGTTTGTTTACAGATAGTCGAGGGTAGGATCGTAGAAATTAAAAATTAATTCAAATTTAAATGAATTAAATTAAATTAAAAAAGTAAATTTTACCCATGTCACTATTTAGTTAATAAATCTTTTTACGTCTTGACAATTAAAATAATGTATACATTAATCTATACATTAATTTAATTCCGCAATTTTTAATAATTTCGATCGAGGTTTGATCAAGACCGGATAATCGGTTGCACGGAATATTCGAGGGCGAACACTGTCATTTCTCGAACGCTGGAAAGTTGGTCGGCTAAAATGATCGCGTCTCGCATTTGGTTATGGAAGTTCTAATGTACTCCTCGTACCGTTGCCCGATACAATGCACAGTATAACTGCGGAATACAATAACCACCTATCGTACAAATTAATTATCTTGTCGATCGACGTTATAGCAAAATTAATTACGTCTTCCTCACTGCAGTTGAATTTTTTTCACGCCTTGGCAATTAGATTAATATTTCGTTGCATATTCATCATTAATATTGATATTTAATGTTCTTTTAAAAATACTAACTTGAATATACCAGACTGGAAGTTGTTATGTAAAAACTGATACATTGAATTTGACGTTCAGTACTTTTATAAAATAAAAGTAAATTATTAGAACTGCATTATTCATAAAATATCAAGTTGTACGTTAATTTTTCATGAAATTAGATACACTAGCTTATGCATAAAAACTTCCAGTACTAGTACATTAAATTTCATAGAATATTTCAATGTTTTTATATAATTTTTTTAGTGTTCAGTAATGTTGTTCGTAGTTTGATTCGCGCCGTGATTTTTCTGGATTATTCAAGGATATTCATGATTCGCTTCTGCAGCAAAGAAACGCTATAATCGCGAGTCACATTAACTACCGGTAAACTGAAAGTAACTCGTTTGTCGGCTTATTACAGAAATTCGTGTATACTCCGTAGACCGTTATCCAATATACCGGACGTTACCGACGGAATACATTAACCACGTATCGTACAAATTAATTATCTCGTCGATCGAAATTAATGCGAAATTAATTACGTCCGTGACCCTGCGTTTCATTTTTTCTTTACATGACAATTAGATTAATATTTTGTTATTCACTTGTCATTAATATTTATATATGGTAGATACCGAGTGAAATAAAAAAGGACTTGCATTGGAAAAAAAACGTGAGGCGGAATGTTTAGTCGGACGCATAGGTAAGCGTAGTCGTGAAGTAACTATCAATAAATCTCTTCGTATTACAATTACAATGGAAAGGACACATAATAAAATTTACGATCGCTATGACATGGATTAATTGTTCGTTCGTCAAATGATTTAGTGTTTTAGGGACTCGTTATTACCCATCGAGAATCGATAAATACACTGTAAAAATAAATTGCAAATCTAATGTACTGGCATTTCTAACTTCTCTTAAATTACCTACATTGATTAAACATCAATGTACTTTTTAGTCGAATAAAATACCAAATATTAAAATTACACATATTTGTACAGAACTTTATAAATATTTTCATCACAAAGAATAAAATACCTGTGAAATTTCAACGCACGTGTGGCTGATTTTTTTTTTAATTTTAAATTAAAAAACACATTTGTCCCTATACGTTAAATTGCATATAAATTTTTTTCCAGTGGATATTCGTCACATATATGTAGAGAAGATGTAGACGAATAATAATATCGAACGATACGAGTCGTAGGAGATTTTATCGACATCTGTGGTTGAAGAAAGTTAATGTGTAGGGAGCGAGCTATGTGAAAATCCATAGGTTTTATATACGCGAAATAAATATTATACTGCGCTATATTTATTTAAAAAATGTTTACTCATGTTGCTCATTTTAGCATGGAATTCGCTTCGATAATAGATTGCATGGAATATTCGAGGGCATCGTCGAGTCGCTTCTGCTATGAGGCACTATAATCGCGACGCATATTCACGGTACAAACGAGACTCTCACACGCTTTGAGCAACGTCCCATCTCGGTAGGGTAATTAGCACAACCAGGTTAACATGCATTGTGTGATCATCGATTCACCTCCAGAGGTTACAGCGTGTAACACGCGACCAATGGGTACTGAAACATCTCGAGACGCAAAGTGAGACGGAAACTCACGCTCATGCTCACCCCTGTATGAATGGAGCAATCGACTAATTGAGTATAATGAGAGCTAAGTGGTAACGGCCGAAATTTCCATGAAGTTACGTGGTTGCAAAAATAAACTTCGTTTTTTCATGTATTATCGATAAAAAAAATTTAACAAAAAAAAAGTTTGAATAGAATTTTATCGCTGATAGGATGTTTTTGTTTTTTGTTGTTTTTTTTTTAATACCTTATGATGAGAGGCGCTCATAATGGCCTTCTGCATGATGTCGGTCAAGGGTCTCAGGGGACCGCGCGGTTCCTGTTGATGACGTTCTTTTTTCGTAACGATCGGCCTCACGGGAAATCCGGCACGTTGCGCCTGCTGAGCTCGGGTCTGCACCTTCAGCGGCATTTCACCGTCCTGATGCTGCTGAACTCCTCGTCTCGTGTCCGAAGCCGTTCTCGCCAATTGAACCGCGTGCCTTCTCGTGGTTATTCCCGCGTTTCCCGTAGAGTTCCTCGTAGTGTCTCCGCGATGCAACGGTGGCCTTTGTTTTTTATTTTATATATTTTTTATATTTAACTTGAAAGTACCAATTTATCAGAGGTATCGAATATTTTAGACCCTCCGTACACGTTCTTTTGCTTTGTCTGAGTTTATCGTGTACTCGTTGAGTTAAAAAATAAATAAATAAATAGAGAGAAATTGTGAAAAATTGTGATAAATTTTTACTCGAAGTCACAAGTCCGTATTTTTAATGATTATGTTCACCCATAAGAAATGAATAGTATATCCAACATTCTTTTCCACATACACTGTAAAATGAGTGTTGACGTTTCTTGTCCACAAACGTCTAAAATTATTTCTCTGCTGATTTTCACAAAAATGTGTCTCACAAATATTTTTTGTAAAATTAAGAAAATAATGGTGGATCATTGTCGGAAAGAAAAGTTTCTTTGATCTACAAATTTTTCATACTTTCCGTGACCGCCTAAATTTTTTCCAAACGGCTATATCTCGAAAATATATTTCCGACGCATTTGCTACATTTTGTATTTACCATTTTTCCTACATACCGAATACCTTCCTCTACTTTGATGCATACAATGAAAAATCTAAAGTTCAGTGCTTCAACATTTTTTCACAATTTCAGTCTTCGCGTGAATCTCCGTGTAAACAAAAAACCATAAAAAGATTAATAACTGAATTACCCCTCAGCCTCATCGTCGGTAACGTTCCTCAAGAGATCCTCGTGTTCTCTGTAGCGTAGTTGTATCTCGGGCTCGAATTCGCAGCTCTCCCGGAGTTTTTTGATTCTCGCAGCCTCGATGGTTCCGAGCTCGATGGCTTTGACTTGTCTCTCGAGCTGATCAAGCATATCGCTGCTGCCGCCAGGAGCGACGCTGGAGGACGCGATCGCCGCCGGTTCGCCCTTCTGTTTCAGTATAGCGTTCAGGCTGATCGGCATCTTGCGATCGACGACTTTTTCATTGCCGATAATCTCTGTCGAGTCGGTGGCGTTCATGGCGTTCGATATAGCGACCCGATCGAGCGGGACGGCTTGAACTATGCTCGATTTTTCGAAGGCTTTGAATTTCTCGACGAGCTCCTCCTCGAGCGATCGGTAATCGTTGCGCGGTACCGATTCCACGGTGTTTCTCGCCGGTTTCGAAGAGTAACCGACGTCGATCCTCTTCTCGACGACCCGAAGACCGCGATCGCCCTGCACAAGCTCCCACTGCTTCAGATTCTCGGCGCCGGCCGGAAGCCGCCTCGGCGTTGCCGGACTGCGAGGAAAATCGGCGCGTGGACTTCCGGGTAAGCTGTTTCCCTGACCGGTAAGAAATCTTCGAGGGCTTCCGCCCGAGGGACCGATCGAGTTTCTTCCCGGCTGAGTCCTCGCGAATCCCCCGATCGCTCGTCTCTCCCGGTCGGCCATTGCAGGCCGATTTTCTTCGGCGCTCGTTTCCTTACCGACGCGATCGGTAAGCCGATATTAATTTTTGTTTTCTCAGCTTCTTTTTGTGTCTTCTCACAGGCTGGTGACTCTCCGTCCCACGATTGACTCGATCTCTTGCCGATCGCCCTCAGATCGTTATTCTCTATTGGTAGGAAAAAACAAAAAAAAAAAGAGGCACGCCCTCGTTATCCAACCGTTCGAGCAGACGCGCTCGTCTCGACGATAAACGATAACCCAATGAAAATGGCGGGTAACAATGGCAATTCGATGCAGCTTCTCGAGGATGTTGACGATTATGAAGGCTTCCGATGATATTTCACCGATCACAGCACCGACGCGCCCAAAAATCCTTGACAAATCATCTCGACCTCAACACAGGAGAGACGCGCACGGCGACGAGTGCGCTTTCACGCCGATGCAACAAACGATCCGACCGATCGACGATCGAGATTACTTATCTTGGACGACACTACACAAAAGCAAGCGAGACAAGCGTTTAATGAAATTCCTTTTTTTCTTTTGCTTTTTATTTCTTTATCTATTTTATTTATTTATTTACTTATTTACTTGGAGGAAACGGGCGACGATTCGTCGGGCGAATATTCGGCAATTATTTTCTCGATCGTTCGGCGGGTCTCTCACGTGTCTCGAGGCCGCGAAGCTTATCGATAGCGCAGTAGGCCAGAGTTTTCATCGTCGTCGATACGAGTCTCTCTTATCGAGCCGGAGAGTTTACGGCTCGGCGATGAAACGAGTGGGCGGGTCGGGGAAAAACGGCACGGGAAGCCAAGCCACATCGAAACGACTGCACAGTATAGATTTTAAGCCACACTCGAGAGAACCGGACGGTTTCACACGCGAGCGCGGCGTTCGACGAGGCACGGAGAGAAAAAAAAACCTCAAGTTTCGAAAAGGCGTCGAGCGCGAGTCGGGCAAACGGCGATCCGTCGGCTTTTACGCTGCGAAGCACCAGAAAAAAAAAATATATATATATACATACAATTTTAAAAAAAGATTTATATGATGAAAAGTTTGCGGATAATTTTAAAAAAAATTTATTAATGAAGAATTAATGAGCGTTTACCGGAGCCGGTCTGGGCGACTGCGGGAAAAACGCGGATATTTTTCAGAACTACCGTGAGAAACGTGGGACGACTACTGCGCGAGCACGCAAGTCGACGAAGACCAGTCAGACTCGAGCTGTGCTACCGTTATCAGGCTTCTCCGGCTAGATGCTGATAAGCGATAGCCCACCTAACGCCCCAACTGCACCCAACAGTCGGATCGTTTGCGCGAGCAACCGACCTCGACTACGAAGCCGCACGGGATCGAGATAGAGACGAGGCCTTAAGAACACCATGAAACTTTAACAATGTTGATGGTAAGAACGGAAGACTCTTTCAATTTTTTTTTTTTTTTTTGAAGCTCTAATTTCACCAATGGTTTAACTAAATAAAATTAGTCCGTTAAAATGTGTAATTCTTTGAAAATATATTTTGAATTTATTCTCGAGAATGGATCGTCCTGGCGAATTAACGCGAAAAATGGTCCGGCAAAAGTCGAAGGATGAAAATAACATTTTTCCCAAAATCGATCGGCTAATTTGTAGGGATTTAATTTTTTAAGCTTCGAGGTTCGCTCTCGAGTTATGGTGAACAATCGTTCGGTAGAAATTAAATTGTTATTAACTCGGTACTAATGAGTTTAATGAGACTGTACTTTCTCCGCGATTAAAACGGTATCCGATGCGTTGCCAGTTGGCATTTTTATACCGAATTACGAGAGTCGAGGAGTCGATTCCGTACTTCATGAACCAAATGCAATGCTGTATCAACCGAAAAGCTACAGAGAGTTTCCACGAGGAAGTTATGAAAACTTTCCTCGGCGTTGAAGTTTAATTATTTTTGCGAGTTTCGCATCGTTTAACATGCAGATGAGAAAAGTCTCACCGGACTTTTGGAATGGAATTTGTGAGTTGTTCCATTCGGCCACGAATACAAAACGGAAAAAGCGGTACTCGCTGGAGCGGTTTTCGAGCGCGATAGTCGTTACCACGGTCGGTAACCAATCACGCCCTTTCTGGTTCGTATTTTTTTCCAGGACGTTTGTACAGTGGTAAAACGAAATAGGTTTTCGATGCTCGATTCGTTGAGCGCCGAAACCCAATTTGTCCAATTTTTCTCGACAAAGCATCGCCGTCGGTATTGCAGGAAATAAAGAAATTAATTTGTTATCGACCGATAGCTCACAGGATGGAAGGGCGTTTCACATTGCCTCCATAGCCATTCCCAAAGGACATGTCCAATCAAAAGTTTGATACGATGAAAACTTCGATACTTCGCGATGACAAAAATATGTAAAAAATCAGTCGCATCGATTTCGTCGAAATTTCAAAATTCCGCATATGGTAATGTTAGAAAGTTGTATTATGATTTTAAGAGTAGATTGTTAAAAAAAAAAAAAATCAGACTTTTTATTTTTTTAATCTTAAACGAATTCCTTGGTTTTTAGAATTTATGTAATTTTTTTCGAGTTTTCTAGCATTTCAACATTCTTTGCTCCGAAATTCGAAAAATTGATCTAGAGGTACGAATTTCGAATATACCACAATATGACGATTCTACAGTAGAAACAATAAGTTCCCCGGCGATCGCGTCGACAGTTCACAGGATGGAAGGGCGTTTCACGTTGCCTCCATAGCCATTCCCAAAGGACATGTCCAATCAAAAGTTTGAAACGATGAAAACTTCGATACTTCGCGATGACAAAAATATGTTAAAAAATCAGTCGCATCGATTTCGTCGAAATTTCAAAATTCCGCATATGGTAATGTTAGAAAGTTGTATTATGATTTTAAGAGTAGATTGTAAAAAAAAAAATCAGACTTTTTATTTTTTTATCTTAAATAAATTCCTTGGTTTTTAGAATTCATATAATTTTTTTCCGAGTTTTCTAGTATTTCAACAGTTTTTTTTTCCCGAAATTTGGAAAATTGATCTAGAGGTACGAATTTCGAATATACCACAATAAGACGATTCTACACTAGAAGCAATAAGTTCCGGGGCGATCGCATGGACCGTTTGTCATTTATGTATCGATTGTTTATAACTTTTTGATACTATTATTATTATGCAAAAAAAATGTTCTTGACACCTTTGACACAGTTCACTTTTTTCAGATTCCATTGCAATACGAAGTATTCGATTTTTTACTGCATCGAACTTTTAGTTGGATATGTACGCGTGACGCATCCTTTAAAAAATTTCACCATAGCTATAAGTTATCCGTACCAATGCTCGGACGCGTCCCAGTCGTCGGTTATTTCTATGCAGATTTTATTTGTTCAAAATTGAAATATCAGAATTCCAATTCGACCCTCGTAATTGCATCTAAAAACATTGTTAAATGCATCGAAAAAAAAAAGAATGACTTCCTGTCCGGAAATTGATACAAACATTGTCACTTAAAATGGACCCAATAATCGAACCTTTCGAAGGAGTTATTTTGGGCAGTTATCTTCATAATTGTTTTGCCGAAATATGATCATTTTTATTATTTTAAATCGAAATAATTTGTAAACCGAAATTCTCGAAATCTATTTCCGAAACGTTGGTTTTAGTTATTTCCCGGAAAAAATTGTTCTTAATCAATTAAAGCCTGTTAAAATCTGCAGCCGAGTTTACTCGTCCGAGAATTGATAATCTTCACCTCAGCTGCGTCGCGAAACGGAAGAAAGAAAATCATCGGAACCGAAGTTCCGTCGCGAATTTAAAAGTTACGCTGTTGCGCACGTTGTGAGGCAACAGCGAGGGGAGAGATATCTTTGATTCGGGAAGAAATTATTCTCTCCGCCCTCCAGGGGCAAAAAAATCACTTAAACGAATGTAGGAGAAAAAAAAATTTTAATAAAAAAATTAATTAGCCAAACGCGCAATGTTCCTGGTTCGAAGCGTTCGCCACGTCACGAAGTGGTCCCGCGCTCACGGTCGCAATTCTCGGGCGACTTCCTCGCTTCGGACCCGTGCCCCTGGATACGATCCCTCCCTGCGCTCTACGGTCCGGCTGGCAGGTCGCCGCATCCGGTAGACTCCAGGGGAAAAAAAAAAAAAATCGTACACGTGGGTGTGTGGCGTGGTCGGATCGGGCACGGGAAGGAAAGTAACGAAGCTGCAAAGCACCGAATTAAAATTGTCCCCGATACACTCGAACGAAATCGACGCACACATGACACAAAAATATAAATATATATATATAGTAAAACCCAAAGTACAAATTCTCTATGCAAAATTTGCCATCGTTAAAAATTGATTCTATCATCGATTCTATCATCGATATTGTATTTAACTAATTTCAATATCGTTCAATGTTCCAATTAAATACGTGTATATAATTTCAATTAAATTAGATAGAATGGAAACGAAAATGCGATGCGAATAACGCGGGCGATGACGATGCGGCTGAGCGGCCGAGGCAACAGGCACAGCACGCGCCCGCGAGAGACCGAAGAAGCGAAAGCTTCGGTACACGATAGGAAGGCAAGGAAGCGAAACTGTACTCCACGATAAAACGATCGTGGGTGGGTGGGGGGCAGAGAACGAAGGAAGCAGGCAGCGTCGCGGTCGGGGGCCCCCCGGTTTTCTTTGGAGAGTAGAGTGTGTCTGAGTCACGAAGAGTTCTCTCGGTGATCGCTCAGCCGAGGGACAGCCGAGAGAGCCCGTTCTTCGTTCGCTGGCCCGACGGCGAGCGCGCGAGACGAACGCGCGTTAAGAAAGAAAAACCACGAGCTCGGTGTTGTCTCCTCAACTCGGGTTACCGGCTAACCGCACGATCGAAGAGCCCGCTGACCAATAGACAAGCTCAATAGGCTCGGCCATATCTCGAACCGCCCCTCCTCATCGCCCCACCGCGCTCGATGTTGTTTCCACGGAAGACTATCGATACTAGAGAAGAGTCAAAGAGGACGAGGGAAAACTACTAAATATGCGACCCGTGAAACAAGTTTTGCCGAAGAGATAATAATGCTGGAGCATTTCGTGACAATTAGGCGAACGGAATTTTTGGGGCTTCGGGAATGTGAGTCAGAGGATTTTGTATTGCCGCATGCTCGCAGACTAGAGAATTTCAAGGGCTCGGGCGCCACGGAAGATAAAAAATGATGTTATTTTATTTATCTTCTTGATGACGTTGGCTCGGCAACGTCGAATGATGTCGTAATGACATTACGAAGATTCAATTTTTTTTTTTTCTTTTTTCTTTTCTCATGTAGTTTGAGAATTTATTTTATTCAACATTTTTTTATTCTAGTGTTATCACTTTTTGTATTTTTTTTTTTTTTTCACAACTTCAAGCGTTTCGCTTAATTTACCTCGTAAATTACCGGGTACGTGATACAAAAAACATGTTTCGCGACTCGAGCTCTGCGGCAGTGAAAAATTGATTATCAGCGGTAAAATTAGACTCGCCGTGCCTCTTATGTGGAAAATCCCGCGCAAGCCATTCTGTTTTTACGAGGAAGACGATAGAGATGGCGACGATAATACTCGCTGCAAAAACAAGCTATTCATTGACCGAAGAAATTTTTGTAGACTTTTTTGAAAATTCGAATAAGAAAAATCGTAAAATTATTTCTCCCAAGCGCAAATTTATTACGTAAGTTTCAAACATAATCGTCACTAGCAGCCTAAAGCGTCTTGTTTAATTTACTTCCACGTGTTACAAAAATGTGCGTTGTGACACGAAAGCTTGTGACTAAAAAATTCATTATCAGAGATAAAATTAGACTCTTTGAGCCTCTTATGTGGCAAATCTGTAACGAACCATTCCGCTCTTACGTGAGAGACGCAAAGATGAAGATAATAATACCCATTGTGAAAACAAAGCGTTGATAACGCAGAGTTTTTAAAGATAGTCGTAATCTGCAAGGCAGTATTATAACTCATGCTCGAGAGAGAGTGAGAGAGAGTGAGAGAGAGAGAGAGAGAGAGAGAGAGAGAGGAGAGAGAGAGAGAGAGAGAGAGAGAGAGAGAGAGAGAGAGAGAGAGAGAGAGAGAGAGAGAGAGAATCCGCCATCGTGTACGCGTGTACTTCCGGTTCAGCGAGGACCCACCGAGCGTGGATTTGCACCTGCGCCCGCAGGACGGAGAACGGACAATGAACGGGAAAATAAGCCGTCCAAGTGAAACCGAAAAAATTACGAAGCAGTGAGTCACACCGATCAATGGGATCGTCGAAATTGCCCTCGCAGAATTATCGACGTGTCTATAGACCTGACGGATAATAAATAAATAAAAAAGAAAACAGAAAAAATTGGAGTATGTATCGCGGCTTGCTCCGTGCGATGCCCGATATACCGCGTCCCACTTTCCTACCTGGACAAATTACGCTCTATACAGCGATCCCTCCGCCGGTTAACAGAAATAAAATCATTTAGACACACACACACAACGCTCGTGCACGAACGATAAATAATTTATGAAAATTTAACACACAAAACAGTCATTAGCGCGTCTCCCAATGCATCCGGATAACATTGGGTTCGAATACACGTGCACCGGAAATTCTTGGCGAGTAAACTAAACATCGTGTTTTTTCCGTTTCGTCACCGTACAGAGAAATCCCCCGACGAGAGCACTCGAATAAATAAAATTACATATCCGTTTCAAATGAACTTTGTAGTCGAATTTGATGTGAAATTTTATTTTAACGAAAATTATTTCACTAACGCGTTTTCGACCTGCCCGAGGCACGGTTCAGGCGTAGCGAGCCGCGCAACAACGTCCGCCAGCGCCGAGCTCGAGAGCGTTCTATTAAGCGGTTACGAAGGGATTTTTCGAACGAGACAGAGTCTCTCCGGTTTGTTCGTCTGGCGTTGACTCTCCGAAGTAAACGACCGCGGCGCGTAAGAGCCGCTCGAGAGAGAAAGAGTGAAACCCCACGGGCTCCCGCGCTCGCGGCGAAGCGACGGATAGCTTAGAAAGTCCCTCCTAAACTGTTGTACCGTGGCTGCTGCTGCCGCCGCGCCACCGTCGGCCGCACACACGCCCGTCAGTCTCTCCCTCGGCCGGCGCTGACGCTCTGCGTGTACCTCGCTTCACGAAACTCGCTCTCGTGGGCGCCCACGATCGTGCAACACACTTGAGTGTTTGTCTCTCGGCTTTTGGATAAAAATGAAAGTTCGAAGCCGAGGGAACAAACCGGAGTCTCCCGCAGAGGAAACACTCGCGTCCCGAACCGCGCCGCGACTCGACTAGTTTCGATGGCTCTCCTACCACTACGGCCCTAAATTAGAGCGAGTAGGAAAAAAAGAAAAGAGCGCCTCGGCGGAGCGTCGAGGCTGAGACTTGTATTCTCGAAATTAACGTGGGAGTTAACATTGATAGGTTGAAAGAAACTTCAATCGATTACCGAACGTGTCGTTGATCTGTGTTTGCCCAAGATAAACGCGATACCAAAAAAAAAATTGTATTATTAGCATGTAATTAATTATTATTTTTTTGCATTTATAAGCATGGGCGTTGGGTTTCTAAGAAAGTTTTTGAAACTTGGTCCGGTTTGACCGACGTAGAACTCTACAAGCATTCGGGTTTTATGTAAAAATCGATATGTTTGTTTATACGTTGGAAACTCATTAAGTTCGAAGAGACCGGAAACCGGAGTTTACACAGGGAAATTTGTTAGCGACCTTAAGTATGTTTCAATCGCGAAGCACTGGCTCCGAGTCGACGAAGAACACCTGATAAACGTTCCGCCTTAAATAAAGTTTGCTCGCTGGGTCTGGCCGGTGAGCAGGCGTTGAAACACAACAGGTGCGCGCGTCGATGACGTTGGTTCTCGAGAGCCACAGCGCCTCCGCACCACTTACGGCACCTATTGCCGACGAGCTGTAATGATTTCTCGATTAACCAAACCACTTGAGCTAACAATGAAGAGCCGAAAGACTGACGAAATAAAATGTCATACGATAAAGTTAATTTATAAATGAAACTCCTCCCTCTACTCCTCGAAAATAATTCAACCGAAAATTGACGTTTAAAAAAAAATAATAATAAAAAATTCGCCGTTATATTTGACGTAAAAAAAACTGAAACATTTTTTTTCGGTCATCAAAAAATCTCAAGAAATAAAATAAAATAGAATGAAGTAAAATACGTTCGCACGTTTGGAATGGTTATTCCGAGGGTGTGAAAGACACGAGGGTTAATTCGGGATGCTCTTTCGTCAAGGTACACAAAGACAACGCGATAGTTTGTTCTCTCGAGCGATTGCAATTATTCGAGATTGCAAGCGACTCGCCACACCCCCGTCATCGATTTATCGTTATTATGCCCACGTGTTATTCATACAGAAGATGTGTGGAACGAAACGCGTGCACGACGAGCGGTGTGCGGAGCGGCCTCGCGACTAATCATACTCTCCGGCACTTTTCGCTATACTCCGCGCACTCCCTGGGAATCGCCTCTCGGATATAGTTCACGGAGCCAAGAGAGCAAGAGAGAGAGAGAGAGATAACGAAGATAGACGGAGTAGCAGTGCTTTTCAGTATGCATCACTCGTGCGATATTCTCTCTGCCTCCATCGCAGCGCGTGACCTTTGTCAGGCTTGATACATACATATATATATATATATATATATATATATATATATATGGATATGTACATGTATATATCTGTATACCGTTCTAGCGGCACCAGCTGTTCTAGAAGCAGCATTCGTTATACCTATCGTTAACTGTATCTCGTCCACCTACTCACCTGACAGAGTCCCCGGCCAAATGCCCTTTTTCGCTGCACTTGTGAAAATTCATTAAATTAATTTCTACGGTGTATCGTTTCTCGAACGAACTTTTCTAAGTTAATTCATTTTACGATCACTTTTTTTTTTTAATCAAATTAAAACGTGCTCGAGGACAGTCGTACAGTGACTACTTTTCGGCACTGGTCAAAATTTCATATTTTCTGACGGACGAAAGCTTCGAGAATGCATGGTTTTATTGCACGAAGAAATCGAAACAAATTGTGTGAATTGTAAACGGATATGATATATATATTCGTTATATAAATACACGCAATGTAACGCGACGACAGAGAATTGGATCGTTGAGTTTTTATTTGCCATTTGTAAATTCAGGTTGTATTGGCGTGACGGGGTAAAAAAAAACAGACCTCGTGTCTCGTCGCTCTCTTTATTCCCGTTCTCTCGGCTTCGCAATAATTAACGATACCCTCTCGTATTGTGCGATGACGTTGATCGGTAGCCGAGAATAGAACGTGGACAAATTCATAAGCTGTACACAATCTCGCGGTTAATTCTTCACGAACTCTACGTTACAAATGTATAAGCAAACAAACGATATCTCAACTGAACCTCACCAGACGAATATTTTTGTGACTCGATTCGCGAACACATCAGTATAGAATGTTAAAATGAAGATGTCTTTTCAATGGTTATGAAAACAGATTATAAATACGCTATGTGCTTCAAGACATTCGCATCGCGTGTGAACAAACCGAACTTCGTTATCTCCATCGCGCGCGTGGACTTGTGTGGAAAATTTCGAATACCATCCTGTTATGTATCTATAAGACGATTCTCCGTTACGAAAGTTTTTCCTCGGTCGCTCGTTGCTTTGTTTTTTGCTTCAAAAAAGAATAAAAGAATCAGGAGACGAGCATAAGGTGATTGTCGTTATCTCCGAAGAGAATGCAGAGTTCATGCATCGAACGTTATCCGTGGCAATGATTTCTTGTGCCCGAGCAAAGAAATTCGTTGCACGCTGAAGAAGAAACGAAAATCAAGAAATAACCATTTGAAAAATCTAAATTCAAAGCTCAAAAAAAAAAATTCAAGTTCCACACATGTGTTTGGGGAATTTTTCCGTATGACACAAATTTCTAAGAGCTGAAAGCATTTTATGACTGTGGTAATTAGCCAGAAGTCGAGGTGAGGGTCCTCGAGGCAAGAAATCTAGATTTCTTGCGGTTCCTCTCGTTTGCCTCGGTTACCAACGGATGCACCTCTAACGGTTCTTCAACAGTACACTACTCTACTTGCGAATCGTGACGAGAGAGCCGGGTACTCCACGTACATTTCCGCGAATCACGGGAAGGAAGAATGAAGTGCGTAGGGAGAGAGAGAGAGAGAGAGAGAGAGAGAGAGAGAGAGAGAGAGAAAACGGTGAAACAGTCGGGAGGTAAAGAAAACTCAAGGAGGTAATGAGGCTAGACTCTGGGGGAAAGACGAAAGAAATAAAGGAGTCTACTTCAAGCAGACAAGTTCTTCTGTGTCTGCATCTTCTTCTTCCCCTCCGGACCCGCCTTAAGTTTAATGACCCAGTGCACTGCTTAACGTTAAAGGCTTCAATGTCACGGTCTCTAACAGATTCTCATATCCCTCAATGACCAAGCTTCTTTCCTATTTTCATAATAAAGCGCCTCTCGAAAAAATCCACTCGAGTTTCCTTCATTCAAAGTGATGAGATGGAAAGAACGTCGCATCGACTGCGATTCTAATTAGACGAATTTATTTAAATACCGATTAGAGAGCCAATCGATAGATTTATTTCGAGAAGAGACCTTGGAAGATTTTTAAAAAACTTGAAGTGCTATTTGCTTTTCCGATAAAAAAGAAAAATCGGAGCTTTCGATGCGGATTTTATTGCAGAATATATAGTTTCGGAAAAGTGACCTCAGACGGCGAAGTGTTAATTCGTGTATGTAGGATTGAGTTTGTGACAAAAAATAAATTACCGTTTCAGTAATGGGAAAAGCGCTGCTAGGGCGGGCGATGCAACATCGCCTTAAGCGAGGATTTATTCGAGTTCCCCTGATTGGAGAGTCAATCGATAGATTTATTTCATTGTCAGCGCGCGGACATAATCGATCCGACGGGAAGAAACAAGACACGCTTGGTGAAGTCGAAAAAAAAAAATTTTCTTTTTGGATAATAAAACAAACAAAAATCGACGTTTCCGATCCGGATTTTTTTGCAGAGTATAAAGCAATGGACAATTGCAATGAATCATTTTGAACGGTGCTGACTTGGGTCGGTCGAGAATGCATCTTACCATGAAGGCTCGATATCCGCGTTGTGAGAATTTTATTTTTACCGGAAGTGATCATGACCCGTAGAAAAAAAATTAATTACAGTTTTTCTTACCGACCGTTTCAGAGAATTGAGAAAGAACCGCGAACACTTTTCGATTATGTAAAAATTTGGAAAAGTCGAGTATATCAAAAGTGCACAATATATTGATTTCGCGTGAAAATAATTCCGAAATGTTACTTACAAATTGATAAAAAATTGAATTGATCATTAAATGTTCCGAAATCTAACTTTATTTTAATGAAAATAAATCGTTAATTTTTTTCGAATAAGTACGATTTTGTTTTTTCGATTTTTAAATTCGGTTCGAATTTTCTTTCTATACATTTTTCCCATGCGAAACAAAAGAAAAATGTGCAGCGAGATATTTAATAAAAAAAATTCGTACGTATTCAGAAAAATGAGCGAATGATTTCTATTTAAAAATGTTAGATTACTAAGAAGTTCGTTGAACAAATTTCATATTAAATCGAATTGTTAATAGCATTCTACAATTAATTTTTTTAATTTATTTAATTCAATATAATATAATTATTTGATTTAATAATTCAAGGTTTTTGTACCATCCCCAAGGTCTTGAAATAACCTTCCATTTCTCTGAAACTTGTGTGAAGCGAACACTTCGCAAGGATTGTCTCGAGCAACGAAGCCGAGTAGTTGGCGTAGTTATGTATAGCTGATTTTATCGAACAGTCGCAATTGAGCTACGCGCCTGCATACGCAGCGGCAGTTGAGACAGTTCTTAGCCGTTCGCTGAGAAGTTGTTTCTCAGCCGGGACAAAGTTTGCTCCTCGTGTCCTTCCGACGATTCGTCGTTCGAGTCGCGCGGTCGAGATAAACTCGCTAGCGCCGCTTTCGCTCCGTCGATGCATAAACTGAACCCGTGTTGTCGCACGCTCGGCAGAAGTTGCACCTGCGTGTAGGTGTCGAACGCAAATTAAATAGGTACAAGACAAACACCGCGTGGGTGAGAAGAGTTGCTCGGATGCCGTCGAAACTTTGCATACGCATTACCACTGCGCGACACGAGGCAAGAATATACCACACTCAACAGCTTGTCGCTCGGTGCTCGGACACTTGCGCCTTGCATACGTAAAACCGCAGGCCTGGAACTCCTCACGCGGAATAGTGAAAGGAAACGAAGCGGTGAAAACCCACCATTATTCTGCCGCATTATCTCGACAGCTTGCGCCAACGTTCGGCTGTCTACAGAACGATAAATGCATTTGAAAAACAAAACTACATAAAAAATAATTGTTGTGAAACACTGTTTCGAGGATTATTAACGTTCGAAGCGAAAACGCGAAAGATTCCTTCTGATACGATACAAAACGTAATACTCTTCAAGCAGTCTCTCCATAAACATTCACTAATTTATCCTGATCGAAGTTTAACAATGTTTCTTCGAAATTTTCGAGTCTAATTTAACGGTTTCTTTAGAATTTTACGACTGTTTACGTTTTCGTGGCAAATTGTAAGAGTAATGAGTATAAAAGTATCACCGTAAAAGATTATTGTGATTCTTTTCGTGTGTTATCGGCCGCCGTAGACTTTAATTATACATTGTACAATATTTAAAAATTTTCCAATTATATACAACATCCAAAGAATGTTCAGTAATTTGCCATTATTAATAAATGACGATAATTTTCAATAGATTACGATTTTTTCCGCAAAATGTGAAGTTAACGAGAAAAAAAAAACGTATCCATTTATGGCCGAGAATCGTTCGTCGAGCGTTTCTTTGCCTCTAGGCAGAAGCATTTTCTTGCCGTGGAGTGAAGCATGTTAAGCGGGACGGTGCATTGCCATCCGGGTAACAAAGGAACTCTCTCTTCCGGACGATTTTCCATTTCCTTCGCGGAGTTCGTTTGGGATTTTCGCGAGCTTAAGAAAACCGCCGCGAAGGTTCTTCAGGCTCGCGTGTGCAAAAGCTTTACGAGTGTAACCGACAGGCGCGGATTTCACGTGGAATAATAAAATTCCGTTGGACGGACGAATCTTTGTCGTGCGCTAGTGGCTATCTCGCGGTCGGCGCGTCAGACGAGAGATGTTTCCAATGGGCTTTGCGAGAGGATAAAGTTTGCGCTCGGCTGTTGGAAGCGAAAACGACGGAGCGTGTACTCGACGACCTCGAAGCAAAGCGAGAGAGACCCGTCGATCCTACAGCGTTGAATGGAATTCCTTGAGAAACGGCTTCTTACTCGCCTTCGGAATCTCGAGACGCGGGAAGCTACCTTCGATTTATTATTTATTTTTTTTCATCCTCTTAGCTAACAGCAGACACATGAACGGGCGAGTTATCGATGACTCTATCGTCATTCAAACGAGCTGTGCAGCTCGTTGTTTTATTGAATTTTTATTTCATTTTTCTGTCACTTCTCACCGGTAAATACTGATGAGCATTTTTACTACTGCGACACGAGAGTGGAATACATCATAAGAGATACGTAATTTTTTTCAAGAATCGAAATAAGATTTAAAAAAAAGAATTATGTTGGTAATGAAGGAGTTACTTTTTTGTTACCAGACGATCGGACTTCAAAGTGGTGAATTTTTACTGATGGGAAATTAATTTTTCAAATATTTTATCATCTCAATAACGATCGGAAGGAAGTTAGAGACTTCTTTTGTTCTCCGTCAAATACTGATGAGGCTTTATATTGCTCGCAGCGACACGAGAGTGGAATACGTTATAAGATATACATAAAATTTTCAAGAGAGTCGGAGGAGGTAATAAAATAAAATTTATGTCGCTGACGAAGTTGCTACTTTGTTCTTACAGTCGATCAGTTGACTCGGCAGGAAGCTAGATTCGAACTGCTACGAAGTGTATTCTTCAGAATCGCTTCGTTTAAAAAATCTCGGGAGAAAGTTCTCGTTATTATTTCTATTGCTCGACATTTACTCGCATCTGATTTTGAACTAATTTTAATATCATTTATTCCGAAGATCTGAACTTGACACAGGATGAAGAGCAAAACGTCTTATTCGAAGAGCAGCGAAACGTTCCCACAAACGTAATGGACCGATGATGAGTATTTATTTTCTTCGTTCTTTGTCGATCGCAACGTCGTAGAACAGACGTCAATACGCAAACAGTTGTCGTTCAGGTGGTGTCAAAGAGGCTGGATGGGCCACGGGGCATTAACGAATTATTGTTTGAACGATCTTTCCCATCGTCCGTTGCGACGCGAACACTGCATCGTCAGTTCAGCCGCACTGCTGTTTCGCGAATGATTCGCAAATTGGTTATTATTCGAATGACGATCGTTCTGCTCGGTGTGCTTTGCGAACGGTTGCCGAGAGAGCGATAGACGCGAAGTTTCTTCGATGTGCGTCGCCCCAAACAATCGCAACGACTGTTGCGAGTTCCGTAACAGGAGCCGAGCGACTGAAGGAGAACCATAAATGAATGGTCTCTGGTGAGATAGAAAGGATACGAGTAAGGATAGAGAGAGAGAGATGGGCACAGGTTTCGTTAGAACCATACTCATATTATGTAGCCTTTAAATAAAAGTTATTTAAATTATAATTATTGTTAATAATTAAATATACAGTGGAACTAAGTTCGGGGCACGTAACAAGCGCACCAGCTCTAATAGTATACTCTCGAGCGCACGATCTCATTCTCAAAATGCGTCTTAACCGTCCCAATGCTCCTCGATTCTACTCAATCGACGAGAGGAACTCGCGGCCCTCCGACAACTAGGTCAACTTCGTTGAAGTACCAAATCGGAGAATACAAAAAAAACATATATCAGTATCGTGGCAAAGGGAATTTTTTTTTGTCGGGACGACAAACACCCACACCCAACTGTTTTAGATCGCATTGAATTTCTGATAATATTAATATTTATTACTATCGTTATCGAAGATAATCAGCATGTGAGAATTTTCATCTGTAACGCTTTCCTATCCTGTTTGTGAACTAAATTTTCGTCCTTCCAATTTGTGTCGATTTCACTCAACCGACCTGAGCTTTCGACAAGTAGGAAGACTTCCTCAAACTTCGAAATAGGAGAAACCAATAGAAGAGAGAAAACACAAGGAAATCAACTGAATTTTTCTTTTCAGTTCAATTTTCGTATGAAAATTTGTAAAAGTTGCGTTACGTAATCTTCCCACCCAACTGTTTCAGGATTTTTGAATCCATTTTACGACATGGATTTATAAAATTTTGAATATCAATAATATTCATAATTATTGTACAGAAAAGTTTATGTGTAAGGATTAATGTGTAATGTGTGTTTTCTTCTTTATGTAGACCGTGTTTAATCTTACCTGCAACCTGACGCGCGGCCTGGAGTATCTTCTTGTGCAGCTGTCAGCGCGTCTGACGCTCTGCTGTTGGGACGGTGCGACCGGGGGTTGCTGTTGGGTTTGTTCGTTCCTCCGAGCTCGAGAATCATTGACGGACGGCGTTATCCTCGGCGCGATATTTTTGTTTGTAGCAACGGCTTCGCCGCTCGGGCTCACAGCCGAATTTCTGTTAACGGGCATAACGACGCCCGGCGGTGTCGACGGCGCGTCTCTGTGACTCTTCGTGCGCCTCAACAAACGACGAACGGTGTTTTTAACAGTCGCAGCAATGTGCGTGCCGCCCCGGGTTTCCGCGCCGACACCGCCGCCACTCTCGTTCCCCGATTTGTACTCCACGACTTTTTTCAGTCTCGTCGGCACCGGAGCCACTCTGTGGCCACCCGACTCCATAACGTACATCGCTCTACGATTTTCCGCCCTCGTTCGATGTCGCAACTTTTTATTCGTCTCCTCTAAAGTCCTATTCGCTTGACCGGCAGGTTCCAATTTTTCATCAGCGAACTCGACGCGGCGACGAAACTTTTCCGCAACGAATTTAATCGTGGCGACATTCGTTGAGTTTCAAACAAACAAAAAATGTTCTCAATTTTTCTTTTATCTTCTTTCACGCGTAAGACTGGTAGTTTTGTCGCACGACCATCCACGGATTTTTCGTGTCTTCGATATTACGAATTTTCTCTGTTTCGTATCGTTCGACTCGAAGGTTCGAATTCTTCACCAGCGAAGACGACGCAATAGTAACTTTTCCGGATGGAATTAAATCCTGGCGGGATTCGAGCTTCGAAAATCGAAGTATGTGATTTTATTAGGTTTTTTTTTGGTGAAAAGAACGTTCCGTCGTGGGTTACGACCATCGGCTACGGCTCTCGTGCACGTTTCACCGACAGTCAGTGCGAATAAGCGACGGTTTTTTTTTTTTTTTTTTAAACCGACGAGGACACGGTTTATATCGGCTGTCTCCGATATATCGATGGTTATTATTATGATTTATGACCAGGGGAAAGGTCAAGCCCGCGGTGATTTACGAACGACCGGCAAGTCGAGCGCGAGTCCAGCTGGCTCTGCGGTTTTTTTTTGCTTGCTTCTCTATCCTCTTTGTTTTCTTGTTAAATCCTCTCGGTAGCGGAATTTAAGTTTCACTCGGATGCCGGAATTGTTCGCCAGGTTTGGAAGTTCGGGTGAGACTTTTGTCTTTCTTTTTTTTTAATCCATCGACGAGGTGGAAAATGTAATCTCTTATTCCTCGGCACTCACGTTATTCTCATCGATAATTCGCAGACGTCGTTCCCGGTTTATCGAATTTCATTTATTTTTGTTCCCGCGAGACAAAATCGACGGATGCTTCAATCGCAACGGGCGAACTTGTGGTTAATTTTACTGCTTCGAAGCTCTGTTAAATAGCACTCGGGTATAAATATTCATACATCTATACATATATATTTATACATATAGATATATAAAAATATATCTATGAAGGTGTTTAAAAAGCTCTTTCTCTTTCATTTTTTTTTGAGCTGTTGAAAGTACAGCTTTCGCTCTCAAATAAAACCCTGTGCAACAAGGTATGTATCAAAAAATGCTACGAGGTGCCTTTGTCGTTTATACAAAAAAAAAGAAATTATAGAATTTTTTTGGTACAAATGTTGAATGTGACACAAGTTAGAATTTTTGTATTGAGCCCGTCTATCGTGCGACTTCATTTGAAATTAATATCTATAGTTAAAAATGCCAGGGGGAAAATGAAAGATAATATCCTCTTTGTAAAACACCCTAACATCGATAGATACACTGTGAACAGAAACAGAAAAAAAATTTATGCCCAAACTGGTATGATGAATTTAATCTTAAATTGTGATAAAAAATCAATGTATTTTTATTGAAATTAATGTAAACTATTTAAATTAGACTCAATTTTGTGATTGAACATTAATTTTTTATTACGATTGTCCATGAAATTAAGTTTACGATTTTTCCCACAGAAACTTCCAGTCCGGTGCATTAAACTTCATACGATTTTGTTTACAGTGTCTATAGATATATATTTATAGATCAAGACATATAGATATGTATTTATATATAGAAATGTATACGTATGTATATCGTATATAGGTATAGAAACGGCGATGGAGGAAAGAGCAGTCTTTGGCCTCTCACGGTTCTGTGAATAGTCGGGTCGGGTTTGAACAGTGCGAAGCGGGTCACGGATAGAGACGGCGACGATGAAACGCGACGACTCGACGAGTGTGTAGAGAGACCGATGCGGAAGCGAGGCCTGATCTCAATTATCCCCAAGGAGGAGGCGGAGGAGAACAGAGAAAGAGGGAGGAGAGATGAAGAGCCAGCAACGACGGGTCACCCGGAACTTCATTCAGTGCATAATCCGTTTATGCATTCCTCGTTTGTAGCCCACTCGACAGCTACCACCTTCTCTGTTCGACTATCGCGAAAGAACTTAGGCGTTTCGGATCTAATTATTCGTGATTATTCACGTTGCCGTGAACACGGATGTCGTCTTCGATGATTGCAAACGAAGAGGAGGAATAAAATAAAGAGAGAAAAATTCTCGACATTTGCTTCGCGAGTTAGGAACACCTCTTTAATAAAGTTCAAAGACTTTTTTTTAATTGAATAATTCTGTACGGGGAGCAAAGTCGAACTTCTTTTATCCGTTTGCTTGAACGTTACTGCCAGTAAATATGTATTATCGAGCTGAGCTCAGTGGCATGACGAAAAAGAATGTTTGATTTTTTTTTGTATGGAAGAATTCCATCGATCGTACCGATGACCTGGCGGTATCTCGCTTATCGTCACTGCCAGTTCGGGAGGTCAATTTCGTCCGACAAAGCGGCGCGGATGATGTGGCCTGACTACAGCTTTAAGGTAGTCCTCGCTTATAGTGTTCACTTCGCATAAGTTTCAAGCCAATGAGAGGAACTTGCAAACACTTCTGGATGGTACAAAAATCATAAAAATATCTAGCATATTGAAGATACCGAAGAAATCAATTTCTTATAATAATTAAAAAATGTTACTAACAAATTGATGGAAAATAAAATTATTCAGTAACTCGCCCGGAAGCCCAACTTCTTTCTCGAAAATGTTTCCTTCACTTTTCTGAACGCCTATAAATTTTTGACGATTGTTAATTTCACTTTGATTTTTATTGTGAAAGAATGCATAGAAAGTCACAAAATGCAGACTGCCTTTATGAATCAGAACGAAATTTTTCACGAAAACGAAAAAATCATTATCATATAAAAAAACTTAGGTTTGCGGAAAATTCCCTGAGAAATTCTATTTATCGGCAATATATAAACAATTACAAATTTTTTTCAGTTTTTCATACCATCGAAAAATGTTTGCAATTCCCTCTCATTTCTTTGAAACTTCCACAAAGTTTCACCATTCCCAAGGACAATCTTAATCAGCAGACAAGTGGAAATGACGTTTTCCACTGCAAGCAAAAAAAAAAAAAAAAATTCAATAAAAAAAACGCCACGTAGCTGCAACTGTTGTGGCAAGCCTGAGAGTCTGCTGTTACGAAGGCTCGAGTCGACCGCATGGACGTGTGGCCGGACGGGGTTGACGTCAGACCGTCGTAATTTCCAAACCGCGACAATCGTAATTACGCTGTCTCTCTCTCTTATATCGCCTGTATATCGAGCGGGTTTTTCTCGGTATCACTGTGTCGAAGCGCAACATTCTATCGAGTGAACGAGGTCGCCGCTTCGAAAGCAATCACGAAAAAATTAACTATTCATCGATAAACTCAAAACCCCGTTCGTGTCTTACATCGATTCGCACTAAAGTACCTCGGTAATTAATTAAAAAAAAAAAAAAAATTTAACGTTTATTTTATTTTTCTACCGTTTATCGACGTAAGAATGTGAGAACGAAGCGCGCATGCGCGATCGATCGAGCAGCCGGGGAGTTCCGACCGAGACTGAAAGTCAAAGTTCCAAGAGAACTGTCTGTAGTGAGGGTAGTCGTAGGTAGGCTCGCTAAGCGATCGGCAGTTACTCGCGAGAATGATACGACATACACGCTCGTTTTGCATGTGCGACGTCGTCGTCGTTGACGACGATGATGATGATGATGATGATGATGATGGGTATCTGTGTCGGGACAGAAGAGGGAGCGGCCCGGAGTGGGGGGAGGGGGGGGGGGCGTTTGTGAACTTAGAACTGGTGCCCCATGTACGCACGCCCGACAACGCATCGGCCTATAATATCTCCGATCATTACTTTAATGTGACGCACCGTTGACGATTCTCGGGTGCTGTTGGGGTTTTTTTTTTTTTTTTTTTTTTTTTTTTTTTCGTCGCGTCAAAACCGTAAAGGAACTGAAACAGCGCTGATGCATATTTGATATACAAAGTCCGCGCAACTCGCGGCGTTCGTTCAATCTGAAAATAACACCGCGCCGATTTGAAACGGTGGAAAAAAAAAATTGTCCGTGGATGACCGGATGTCGACGAAGGTTTCCGTTCGGATTCCCTGCACGCGCTCGTTTGTATTCTCCGAATGCGTCTGTTCGAAACGTTCGTTTCAATGATTCGATAATTTAATATAATTGAAAATTTTCATTTAACGATTATCAGAAAATGTATTAATTCTTTAAATTGTTTGTAGCGATTTTTGTGATTTGATAGTTTGTGTTCACATTCGTCTGAGAATGCGTTATCATATTTTTTTGATAATGTAGTGAAATATTGTGTAAATGGGATTTATCGAGGCGACGGGCGTCGTTGATCGTGGGTCGAAACGATCACCGAACTCGAGGGAGTTCCCCTCAACGCGCACGGTGATTTTCCATCGATTGTCGAGCCGATGATCCGATCGTCTTCCTACGGCAGCGAGCGAAACGCCGCTCGCATTCCCGAATACGCTGCCTGAGAGCGGCTAATTGCCAATTAATTCGCGTCGGTTCGCTCGTCACCGTCAACGATGAGTCGTTTCAATTGTGCTCTAACAATCCAATGACTCGATTGAATTACGTGTATTCCCATGTACGCGAGATGTATGGCAGACTCTCAACCGTACCGACGTGTGTTTTTGTTGTTGTTTTGCACCGAAGCACGATCCGACGAATCGTCTGCGTAGACGCGGACCGCTAACGCCGAAACTCGTTGGAACCGCGCGACAAGGCTGAGACGACGTTCAGCGTCGAGGAGAAAAAAAAAAAAAAAAAAAAAACAACAACAACAACAACGACGTTGCCCCGCGCCTTCCCCGGAGCTATTTAGCCAACCGACTCGTTACTCGCAACGACGAGCGTTGCAACTGCACACCGGACGCGGCGTTGCGCGTCTCTCTTGTCGTCGCGGACTTCCTAATGCCGTTAACGTAATCGAATTAACGTCACTTTCGACGTTCCACATTCTCGGCACAGGTGGACGATGAAAAACACCGTAGGACAGCACGTAATCGCGCTTACCGCGTCCCCGCATGGCCGACGAAATAACGTAACGATTGTTATACAGTTACAGTTCGGTGTGTTGTATAGACTCGGAGTTATAAGTTGCGGGCTGCAAATAGCGCG